>CM077463.1:41190630-41790630 GCA_039654755.1 Calcarius lapponicus | reverse complement strand
GCTAAAAGGGCTGCCTAGAATAGGCTCCCTTGACCACCTTCAAATAGCTTTTGAATATTTCCAAGAAAGGAGATTCTACAACATCTCTGGGCAACCTGTGCCAGTTTTGATCAACCTTGGAGTAAAGTAATGTCTTCTTGTGTTTCAGGAAGAATTTTAGATTTATTTGGTGTTGTTATGTTAAGGAGGTTTTGGTTTTTTTGTGTTTTGGTTTTATTTGATTTTGTTTTGATTTGAATTTTTTTCTTGATGGTTTTTTTAAATTTAACTTATGCCCATTATTTTTTCTATTTAAATGAAAGAAATCTTATCTTTCTTCCCCTACCAAAAAGTCCTGAAATACAACCTCCAGTATTTACTTTAATTGCAAATAGTGGAACAGATAATTTCTCAATTCTTAGCAATTTCTGATAGAGGAATACTAATTTTTTTGTTGTTGTTGTTCTTAATAAAAAGTTGGGAGTTTTTGGAGCTCTTCACCTTTTTATGAATTTTTAACAACTGACATAAAAAACTTTCCAAGGGTAGGAGACTATAATTCCTCCAGATTTTGCTCTGTGTATAGTGCTGTCCTGACAAAATTTCCTTAGATGCTTTTTTATATATTTCCATTCCCAAAATTGTCTTCATAAGCAATAGCCTAATCAAGTGAACATAGTCACATATGTAATTCATTCACGGATTTGATGGAATTAGTATGCTCTATTTTTCACCAATTAAAAATAGCATTTACTCTTGGGAAGAAACTTCAGGGACTGAGGTTTTTTTTCAGTTCTCTCTAATGCCAGACAGTGGTACTACCTTCAGCTGAGGACATGACCTTGCTTGAGCCAAATTGCCTTTGAGGTGACCAGAACAATTAAGACTTAGATGGGACTACATTGTCCTTTGCTATTTCTTTTCTGCAAATAATACCTATGGCAGGTACTTAGGACTTTAAACATGTCTATTTTATATATAAATTTTATATTAGTATTATGCTGTAGGAATAGCATATACAGAGGCTTTCATTGTGTATTAAGACCTTTGTATTCTGCTTTCATTATTACTTCCTTTCAACAGTTTTGCTGAGTTATATATATTAAATGGGTGACATTCATACAAAATGTGTTTACTGAATCTTGAGGTTATGTCTGGCAATGGACCATTCAAATTCAAAGTGGCCATGAATCATAATCATGCCAGAATATGTTGCTTAGCAGCATTAGGAGGTCAAAATCTCAGAGAGCTACAAGAGGTCAATGTGCCTAGCATGCTCTCATGTCAGGGTAACATGTCATATGGTCATGTCATAAACACACCAAGATTCTTTTTAAAAATCAGCTGTTTTCTCCCTGCCTCTCATTCTGCTAGAGAATGTTGTAAGACAGCTTTTCAAAATTTGATTCCTCCCTTAAAAATTTTGAGATAAATCTTGCTTTTTGTTTTCTCTTAGAAAATAATAAATAGCTTTCTTTTTGTTGCCTTTTTGCAGCTTTTAAGCATGTCTCACATATTTGTACATAGAATATACATATTTACATGCTTATATTGCATATATTTTGCATATTTTTATATGCATTATACATATTTATTACACATTCTAGTCACTTCAGTACTGATAGGTTTAGCAAAACAAACTACCTTGGTTGTCTCCTGTAACTATATCCTTTGTTCTGAGGACTTTGGTGCCTCTTTCCTATTATTGTTTTATTTGGTCTTCATATTTCCTGAAGCATGCATCACTGATCAAATTTCATCTGTTTATTTTGCAAAATACTTTTCTCTGTTTCTAACCTTCTACCTAACAAACTGAGAATTTTCGCTTCTCCTTTCTTTGGTCTCTTTCAACTGTTGTTCAGCCTAGTTTTAAAATAAAAAAAGTCACACTTGTCTGTCTTTAAATTACTTGATGTATTACTTTGATTTTGTTCATCCAATTTTTCTTAGGATTTGAGACTATTACTTGCATTTGAATTAATCTTCTCTCCAGTGATCATTACTTCTAGGGGTTTTTCTGCATAGCAATAACCTAAATATTGCTAGTATTAGAAAAAAACTTATTTCAAAAAGAAGTATAGAAAATACTTTAATATATTCTCACTCTGCAAGTCAACAATTCTTGAGTATAGAATATGTGGATCTAAGAAAACAAGCAAAGAGCTTTACCAGAAAACCTGCATAAAAATTAGTTTTGAAAGAATACATTTTTACCTCTATATAAGACCTAATTTTTTAATTTTTAATTTTATCTTTGGTACCATAGCCAAATATAAAATGTCATGGCAACAGATGTTTATTAATATTAGAGTTATATTGGGATGTTCCCTAATCTGTGGGGAACAGTAAGATAACATTCAGCTCAAAACTGCAACAACACAGGTACAACTCAGCACGAATATGAACTTTTTATCACCTTCAGAGGAGAGGGAAAGTTGTTTGAAGCACTTACCTTCCTGCCTGTACTTGGAAAGAATGAAAAGTAGGAAAGGATTTAAAAGCGTTTGAATTCTATGAATACACATCAACGCTTTCATTTCCTATTCCTGTTTCTTTCAGGAGCTGTTTTGAATCAAATCTTGATCCAAACACATTTATGAAAGCGCCAAAACTGACTGTTAGAGCTGAATTAAAGAAGAAACAGAAGTATTTCTTCTTTATTCATGATAGGTGGCAGATTAGAAGTTCAGTGGACAGGCCAGAGTCACAGTAATTGCCCAATATCACCTCCTGAAGTGTTTTTAAAGGTAAGAACAAACATTCTAGTCTACACCTGCCTAGGTCTATGGGTGAGGCAACAAAACCTCAAGGTCATTGTTGACTGATGATGGGAATTGTGTTGGCTCATCTAAGTTTGATGATAGAATTTAAGAATGAACAAAAATTGCACTGCATCCCCTTAGTCCTTGGGGTCACACAAGAAAGTGAAAAGGAAATTATTATCTAAAATATTGTTTTTAATTCTGTAGTTACTGAAAATAAAGAACTTTGTTTTGCATTATGCTACATTATCCCCTTCTAAATAATTATTAGATGTTGACTCATGTCTGATTCAGATATACAACAATATTCTCAGTGGGTGGTGCACTAACTTAGGAAATTTTTGCATTGTTCTGGCTTGTCAAGCCTGTATTTTCATGTAAATCTTGATTAAGCTCACTAGAAGAAAAAATATGATTTCATAATTATACCTTGAAGTAGCAAACTCAGCCCAAATCTAAGAAAAAAGAAGATGCACTTCTTTATAGGAAGCTGTCAGTGTAAAAATGACTGCTTTCATGTCTTAGCTTTCTCTAGCATACCTAGCCTCCTGGTTCAAAAATCAAGGTTTGTCCTTTGAGTACTCGGTGTCATTTAAACACTGTGATGAGCCAGAACACAAGTACAGAGGTGTCCTTCTCCTGAGCAGCTGGACTGTTCTTGGAAATTTTTGCATATTTTTAAAGCACTTCAAGTAACACCAGTGACTGCAGTACAACACATTTGTACTCAGTATATGTATATGTATTTCTGATGGGTGAATAGTAACATTTAAACATGTTACTCTTACTGAAAAATAATTCAATATCTGTATTTTATTGAACCCAGTATTTCATACTCTGAGTTCTGGGTTTCCTCCCCACACTGCTATTTCTCTTCCCAGTCTGTGTTCAAACATCAAAGTTCAAAAATCAAAATAGTCTACAAACTTTTGAATTGAAAGCAACAACTCTCAGGAGGCCTGCATAACAATATATTTACTTCCTTGTAAAATCACCTTGATGGCACTTACACAGAAATCAATAACTGTGCTATATTACAAATGTCCTACTGTCTTATTCTTAAAAGACACCTAATGAAAACAAATGAGATTTTTTATCTATTTCTCATGGTAGGTAATCATCAAAGTAATTCTTTCCAATATATTATTTATTTGTGACTTATTATACTTATTTGTGACAAATATATTACTATTTGTGACTTAAATATCAGTGATCCAAAATGAAAAGATATTGGCTTTAAAAAAAACAATTATCAGAAAGCCTACTTCAGTAAAAAGAAAGCAAAGCTGAAATGGAAGAATTTAATCTTTTTAAATGAGCAAAATTTTTAAAGCATTTTCAGAAAGAACATGTTCTTGCAGTGCTCTGGTATTTGGTGGGACATAAAGGTGTAGAAAAAGAATAACCTACTTTTCAATCCAGGAGCATAATATTTTCCACAGAGAGAACAGTTAACACCAAAAGTTTCTGTACACCGTACTGCTTTCACTATGATATCATAGTTTAAAATTAATAATCTCCTTTTAAATAAAAGTTTCAGATAATAAAAGCGTTTTGTAGAAAAGACGAAGAAATCTTCATTCATTGGTAAGTAGGATGCTTGATCTGTTGATTAAGCTCCTGTTTCGAATGTGCATTCCTTGTAGTCTCTATGGGGATCCAGACAGTGGCATTATGTACAGTGCCTAACCACAGAATTAACCTAATTCTAGTGTATTTTCCGCACTTTGGAAGTTATTAAAATAGGTTGCTATGGCAATAACTGCTGAACTCCAGAATAATCAAGACAGTTATAGACTAAATTTGTTCTAACAATCAGAGCTAGGAACAATCACTGCCTATTTATTTGTGCACTGTGACAGAGTTGCAATTGTCAGAAAGTCAGCCAGCCTTATAATTTTAACAGGACTCCTGGGAGGAATGGAAAGTACAGCTTTGCAGGTGTGGAACAGAAACACAGAGAAGCCAAGTGATTTGGTAGTCTCACAGAAGGTCTGATGACCTGGGGAATTATTAAAAACCTTCTAAGCCCAAACACAAGCGTGCAACGTCATGAATTATCCTTTCTCTCATTTAATCTTTCTGTGTGTAAGTGCATCATCTTCTGTTTAAGTCCAAGCTGAAATGGTCTAGAATTTGTTGCTCCGCTGGTATCTAAAAGCAAGACACACAAACAAGCAAGCAATTAAACAGAGACCAATATCTGGCTGCGCTGATTATGGGTGCCTAGTAAGCTAATCAGGGCCAGGAAAGTGCCTTGAACACTTGCACACAAGTAGCTGTATGCCTTAGTAGCACTGACTGACATCAAACTCTTAGCATAGTGCAAATAACCCACTGTTGTTTGAGTGCACAGTTCCTGCCAATGTTTGGCCCAGGGCCACATATACTCTCCCAGTCAATGCCAGAGCGTGATTCCAAGCCCATCAAGGAGCAGCACTCCCTCCCAGAAGGCATCACAAGGTTCTTAGTAGAACCTAGGGCAAAAGAGTAGATTTTCTCTCTCTTTCTTACCCTGAAAAATAAGAAAAAAGCAAAGCAAATTAGAAGCTTTGGATGATACACATAAATTTTATAAATTTTATGTGTAGTACAGACTGTTTATAATTATATAGACTAATTATAGATATAGTTAAATAGATATAAGTGTAAAAAATCTAGATTTTATATATTATTGTGATAATAATATGGGAAATTTCAGTTAAGGAGTAATTTCAGGGTGTTTGAATAGGCTATCTTAACACATATAGCTTACATAATTGATGGATTCTTCCTTTAATTATTTGCAATCCCTCCAATTTTCCACAGTAACTGCATACCACAGAAATATGCACTTAGCATTGTTCTAATTCAATCTAAGTATACAGAGCAAATAAATTCTGCTTTCGGCGTATAAGCTTGTTGTGGTGAAGGATGAAGTGTCACAGAATTAAATACTCTGACACAGGAACAATGTTTCCTACGACAGTGAAGTTTACCAGAGTTTTAAACCTACTGGGGATCAGTGTCCTGATCAATGTCTATCACTCCTCTTCAGGTGGAAGTGTAGCAAAGAACAATTTTATTACACGTGTATTCTACCAGAGAAAGAGGTTTCTAGATTTATGGAAGAACATTGTATGAATCACCCTTTTTTTTCTCTGAGATTGCATAAATTGAGTCCTCCATTTGTCCCCCTGGACTATGCATCCATAAAAGTGTGCTATCATATGATTAACTTAAGAAACCTGACTCCATTTCTTAGTATTTTATGAAATACCTATTGAAGTTTAAAGGTAATCCAGGTAATGCTAAAAATTTTGGGAAGAAGCCATGCTTTTGGAGTGCTTATAGGCTGACCATTTACTAATGAGTCATTGTAGTTGCCAGGAAATGCATTGAATGAGCAAGTTTTGATTACTTCACATAAATTGAGTCAAATACTAGTTACCAATTTATGTACACATGGCTGTCTGAGCATACCAAATGGTAGGTAATGTTTTTTGAAATGGTAATCTAATGTTCTGTGTTTCAGATAGTAATGTTCTGTGGGAACATTAACCTACTGGTTCAATGCTCTTTAGTGCTTGTAAAATCCATCAATGTGTGCTGTAAGGACATAGAGTTGAACTGCATGCTGCAATTCAAATACAGTCAGACATCTTAAGACAAAATATATTTAACTAATCTTGTCTAATGAACTCTTCTCAGTTAATACACTAAAAGATAAAGGAAGGAAGAAAGCTAGAAAAGAAAAAAGCAATCAAGGAAGGATATACAAAAAGTGAAAAGGAGAACTTGAATGGTGGAAGGACTGAGAGATTTGCAGAATCACCTAGTTTATGCCATGGAAATAGTGCTGACTGAAGTTAATGAAATGTCTATAACCCCTTTAGCAATTCTTAAATTACCACTGACCCTACTTACAAGTAAAAGCACGAGTGATATGATTTGTAACTCCTTCATTCCTCTAAATGCACACAAATTTCTCCTTTTTCTGGTGCTGGTTCTGTTTACAGAAAGAATAAAGCATATAAGAAGCAAGCATATATAAAAGCAAATTTACATAATAAAAGTACATTTTTATTTTAGAAAATCATGTTAAAAATGCAGTAATTTCTAATACAAATTTGTGGATTTACCTTTGCTCCCATTATTTGGAAGCTAGTATCTGACCAATGCTTGTGGTTCCTAGAGTTGCCAGTCTTCCACTATTTATTACTGTCATTAGTCAGATATGAAAAAGTAATTATATTGCTTTACTTAACTACTTGAAAATTAAATTTCACTTTCTTAAATTTGAATGGATCTCTAAACGATTTTTTAGTTCTGTACTTCTATCAAGGTGCTATTATGATTAAACAATGTTTTCACTATACTTGCATTCTTAGATGCATAAATCCAGGATAAATATGAGCAATATAAAAATGCATAAATAGAAACCTGTCACAGTCATATTTTCTGAAAAAATCCCCTTGCCCAGGATTTTTCTCATGAGAAGCCTCAGAGAAAAAGGAAAACAATAATTATCTCATTTGCTTCTCCTGTGTTTTGCTACTTTGGAATGTATTTGGACATTGTTTACCAACAGGTGATTGTTTCATTGGTTTCATGTGAATTGTTTTGACTTAAAGACTAATCACAGTCAAGCTGTGTCAGGACTCTGGAAGGAGTCACAAGTTTTCATTAGTATCTTTCTACCCTTCTGTAAGTATCCTTTCTGTATTCTTTAGTATAATTTAGTATAGTTTAGTATAGCATTCTTTAATATAATAAAGTATCATAAAATAATAAATTAACCTTCTAAGAACATGGAGTCAGATTCATCATGTCTTCCTCCACCTGGGGAATCACGCAAATGCAAGAGAAACTAATTAAAAGGTTTTCTTAAAAAAAAAAAACCAAAAAAACGTAAAATAAGAAAATGAAAATTAAATAAAACAAAACAAAAAGAAAGAAAACAGAACCACAAAAAATCCAAGATATATTGAAATTTTTTATTGATTTGCTGCTTCATATAACATGGCTATCTCATCATTAAATTCTTTTATATGAACCAGTGTCTCAAGAGAGTTTAAATCTGTCTCATTATGCAGTACAGTCGAACCAGGAGAGGAAATGAGGGGAAAGAATTGTGCTTTTGAAACACTGAATTCCTGACAGAAGGTTATCTTAAAAATTTTTATCTTATATTACTTATTTAAGCAGGAGTCTTTCCTCTTTTTTAATTTATTTTCTAATTTGGCCTTGTGAATTTTTATGAAAAATAATACTTTCTGCAAAAGTAACTAAAGTACTTTCTACCTAACTCTTTCAATGTATGAAGTATTAGCTATGATACAACATTGTCTGGAGAACTGCATGAAAAATGCTCAATCCATCTCAAGACTTCTAATAGAATCTCAAGGCATGATCCTGAGACTGATTTTGAAAGAAGAGCAGATATCATTGGAGACAGATGGGGAAGAAATTCCCAGGAACTCTCCAAATGAGGTGTCACAAGGACTATTGGATATAATGATAGAGAAGGTTAACCAGGAGACCTTATTATGCATAACAAGGCTCTTGACAAAGGTCACTGAGGCAAATTCAAAGATCATAAATCCTTTGCTCCTCACTACATACCTAACACATGGATATGCCTTCACATCAAAAGTTTTAAAAAAGGAAGAATCAAAAAGTGTTTTTATATATCAAAAAGTGGTTTTATGTATCCAAGGACTGTAAGTATGAGTTAGGGTAATGAAAAGCAGCAAGAAAATTGGAAGCAGAACATAATTATTGAAGAGCTTAAATGATAGACTTTCAGAATTTTAATTAATATTTTTTTTAAGGCCAGAATTAAGCTGCTATGGGGGAAGCCAGATTTTTTTCATGACTAGTGCTAGGAATCTGCTTTCTTATACTCTGCCTGATACTGTCCCCAGTCAGCATCAGCAGACTTGACTAAATAGACATGGGATATCATTCCTGAGACCCCAAGAAACACAAAAAATTGACTAAAAATATAAGACACACCATTCCTTCAAGCCATGAAAACAGTACAAGGCTCAAAACACCTAAACAGTTGCCTCTAGGAGATAACAGGAAATGAAAAATTAGCATGCAATACATTGGTCACAGGGATACAATTCAGGCATATATACTACAATACATTTAATAGTTGACAAAGTACATGAAAAGAGTAGAAATAAAAATAGCTTGAGGAAAGCTAAGAAGCTTATATATATTTTCGATACAAAGATTAATTGTCTCCATTTATTAGTAGTGCAAAAGTCTTTCTTTGAAAACAGTGTGAATCAGGTATTCTTCATCAGGTATGACCATTAAATATTTAAAATCTGATGTATTATAATTATTCTCTGTCATTCTTATTCTACTCCTTGACCAGAGAGATAAGACATTATTAATAGTTGAAGACATACATGCTATAAATTTCTTGAACAGAATGAGTAATTGAATAAAACATACACATAAAATCATAAAGATTAAATTGTTTAATCTTTATTTCCTTTGCTATGTAGGCAAAAGATTGTGCTTAATTCTTCTTTCAGCACAGCCAAAATAATTTTATATGGATGTGCTGTTCTCATTGAGAAGGGTGTGGTCTGACATTTTTTGTCTTAACTACCTCTATACCAGGGCTCTGGCAACAAACTTTGGGAACCCAGCTTCTCCTTATGTCCCATCACATATGAAATATGCAGAGTTCATTGCAATTACCTCTCTTTAATTGTCTGTCATCACTTCAGCCTGTGCTGAAAAATAACAAGTTGCAAAGCCCTAAACATGAGGACAAGATCAATCTGTGGTTCATTTAAGTGTCTATCTAACAATATGCTGAATGCTCTGAACTCTTTCCAGCAGAGCAACTACTTTTGGACTCAGAGCAAAACATTGGAACTGTCCAGCTGAATCCAAGGAGACATCTCTCTCATCCTTGAGGCTAAACAGTTGTAATTGCTGGGCCTAATTATTTTCTTGGATCAGTGACAGCATGCTCAGCATTTCGTAAGATCAAGATTAGGTCCAGAAAATTTTAGAACTCAATCCTGTAGTTTGTTTTCTTTTCCAGTTTTCCAGTACAATTCTAGGAAGTAGTCCAACCTTCATGTGAGCAACTAGATAGATATACTGAAATTTTCCTCAACATGACTGAAACCAGGAACCTTGGACCTTTCTAAAGCAAATTAATGTCTAAATTTTAAGAAGTGTTTACATGAAACATTGATTTTTATATCTTTACCTTATCTATGTATGTACACATTATATACATGCAAGTACAGTGCCATGTGTGATAATTTTACCTTGAGTCTAATTCAAAATACATCAAAAGTAGCAGTGTGATGTCAAAGTGAATCCCATTTTGAACCTAATATTTCTTGTCTTGCCTTACAACTTTATAAATACAATGAAAAATTCAGAAATATAGCCTTAGCTCAAAGCGAATCACAGAATAGTGTACATGGAGAAAATGTTTCAAGCAATCATGGGAAGCATCTGGTCTTTGTGAACTAAAAATTGCATGGAAAACACATCTGTCCAAAACCAGAACTCTGGCAGCTGTTGTAGCCAGCTGTTACTTTGTCCATTTAAAAAAAAAGAAAAATGGCATTATTTTAATTAACCATTTCCTACTCCCACTTCTTTGGCATGTATTTTTTTTTATTAACATGACTTCTTGTAAGGAAAGGTTTCCTTTCACAGCCTTGGTTGTCTTCAACATCAATTTGCTGGTGATCTAAGCCATTATGAATCTCAAAACCAGAAGACCAAAAGAAAATCTGTGTGGAAGGGGTCTTTACCAAAAGGTAGACATGAGTCAAAATACCAAAGTTTTGAATTGTCATTGAATATTTATTGTTTTCCTTAAGGCAAAATCGATTAACCTGCTGTAGGAGCTTGGTTTCACCTTATAAGAAAAAAAAACAAAACCTGCACCTTTGAGTTAATATAAAATTAAATATAGACAGTAAAAGCTTAAATACTTTATCTTTGCCTAAGACATACCTCAGTTGTCTAGAGCTTTTGTTTGGTATTGCGGTATTGCTCAGAATACTGTACCAATTTCTAGTTAGGATGAAGTTCTATAATTTAGGTGATAAAATATTTATGTAATACCTAAATACTTCGATGCTAGAATATAGACATTGCCCTTCTCAAGAAAAAATATCCTATGATTTTGAATTGAATTTATTGCAGTGGAATTTCAGCAATCAAAACAACTTGTCTAATCTTACCAGAAGCAATTATTGCATGTAATACACCATGAGGATTTTACCAATAAAAACATTTTTATTGTCTTTCTTTTGATATTTTATTTTAAAATTTTCTCTTTTTTTAAACCAGGATAATTAGAAATATTTTTAATAAGTTTAAGTGAAGAATAATATGATCCATATGCTTTTTATTCTCCAGATGTGGCTTGTGATTTAGAGAGATACATTTAGGGAGCACTACAAGCTTTATATGTATCTTTGTTTATAAAATTCTAGAACAATTCTAGAATATTTGTCCTACTTTATTATAATAGATATTTCACAATTTTCCTTCTGTGCAACTTTTCATCTAGGTATAGTGAATTCACACAAGGTCCTCACCGCTAGAGCTGATGCTATTTTTTCAATCATGCATGGTATAAAAAGAATTATTTATTTATTTATTTGAAGTGTCATTCACTAAACTTGAGTAGCCAATGAAAAAAAGAATGTTAGAAAAACTTTTCATGAGAAAATAACAAATGATTAGAAAAAACCAAGTGGTTAGAGTAACAGAATGCATACTCCATACAAAATCGTTTGGAAAACTTGTTCCGTTTGCATATAGTTGTGGGATAATATTTTTAGTAAAAAGTTAATTTTATAAAATTGGAATCTCTAAGTTTCCCTAATAGGCAGTTTTTTGAAGTTATAAAGACCTGCTTTCCTCCAAATACCTTGTTCTGTCTGTCTTACTATGTAGTAAAATTGATTAATCTTTTCTAATTACATGGGCAGCATGTATTGAATAAACTCCACTTATTTTTCTCAGTAGTATTGATTAAATTAGTGTGGTTGCTAAAAACCTGAGAAATTTCATAGATACTAGGATTATTTTAATAAACTTGCTTTTATTTTGAAACTCCTAATAAAATTTGAATAGCTTTCTCTATAGCTTTGAGTTTTCATCTTCCCATGTAGGACTTCTTTTTTTTATTTTTAATTATGCTTATAAAAGTATGGGGTACTTTTACTCATAATTGCAGAAAATGCAGCCCTGTAGAACTATTTATGCTTTCTCCATTATTTATTCTCTCATATTAAAATTTCTTAGGGGAAAAAAGCGACATTAAGCTAGACAATATTTTAAAAATAACTTCTGGAAAACACTAGTTATCTACTTTCTCACACTAAAACACATTGAATTTCCTCATATCATCTTTGGTTTTCTGACTTGAAAATATAAACTGGTCTGTACAGTGAGCCATACTTGTGAATTTATCACAGAAAGGATCCTTTCAGAGAATGCTCATTTCATCAGTGACACTCTTTCATCTCTTTCACTTCCTTCCTTGTACTTGAGCAGTTTAAATAGTAAAAGGGAGATGATGGTCCTCTCTAAAAGGCTGCATGTTTTACAGCTGGCAACAATAATATAAAATACTATTGAAAACATTCCACCTCAGCAGTCTTACACACAGACTATAGAACATTTTCCTCAAGTGCTTGATTAGCAAAGTTGCTGTATTTTCTGCAACGTATGTATGTTGTACATTTGTGACATACTGTGTAAAGGTATTAAATAAAAAAGTCTACAGACATATGCTGTGATTGAGTCTCCAGATCAGACTTTGCTCTGAATGACAGTGGTTTTCTTTTGGCTGAAACAGCAATGGACTGATACATGTATTTGCCAGTAGTGAATCAATGGAAACAATGACTAGTGATCATATACGGATCTTGTGCTCTCAGCAGCACTGTGCTAGCTCAGGTCTATATATTTTCCACTGATGAAATATTTGCTGTTAAAAATGAGACATTGACTGTCTGAAAGCTGGAGTCCTTTTGTCAATCGGCCTTGTTCTCTCTGGATTAAGCAAACATGGATCCATACTTACTCACTTTCATTAGGATGTAGCTTCCAATAGAATGGCAAAAGAAACGAGATAGGTCATGGCAAATCTGTCAGTGAGACAGCTTTTGAGATGCTCAGTATCATGGTGATATAGGTAAAGAATGTCATCATTAGATTATTAGCTTGTTCTTTCATTATTCATACTAGCTTCTTGCATTACCTCTGATCTATTCAATCATAAACATGACACTAATTATCTTAATTACCTGTGTATGAGGTAAAATGTTTATGAATTCATTAGCAGAGGAAAACTGATTTCACCCAAAAGACTAAGTATTCATGAGGTCAGACCTAAAGGGTATTCCTTTGAGTAGCTCTAGCTTACTCAGGAAATCTGAAACATTTCTAAGACCGGAGTATATTTTCAGAGAAAACCTTTCTGAAATGGATGAAGATTGATAAAATTAAGATTACTATTTTCAGATAGTATTTCTTATATATAATTCTTTTCATTTCTTTGTGTTTCACAGGAAAGCAAATTAGTCCCTTTTTTGGGGGGGTGGTATACTCTAGAATATTTTGCCTTCTTTTTTTAATTATAGTAAGTATATTCTTCATGTATGTTGATATTTTAGTCTGGATATGTAGCAAGGCTACTGTATTGAAATGAGAATTCAGGTGTTCTCTTTTGATATCATAATACCAAGGAAAGAGGAAACACTTTCATGTATTTGACAAGTCCTAATTCTGTTTGTACTTTAAAAAAATCCAATTCTCTGAATTGAATTAGGTTTAAAGGAAGTAGGTTTAATTTAGGTACAAGAAAAGAAATAATTTATTTACTTGTGCAACACCCCAGGTCTGATCCAGCTCTAGGGGACCTAAAAGAAAACATGAAAAGAGTCACAATTACTTTTTGACTTATATTAATAAAAATAAATAAATAAAGGCTCTAATACAATTAAATTGCTTATAATTGAATAAACTCTTTTGACTGTGAGATCATTCTAAATGGATAAACAGCAAGATTTATGATGAAACAGGCAACCTGTTAATTCAATCTACCAGCCTTAGCTTGATTTTTTTTTTCTTAATAAAAAATATACATTTGTCTAAACCTACTGGAAAAAATTATTGATTTCAAATATCACTGTTGATGGGTATGATCAGAAAATGTACAAGTAGACAGCGATACTTCCTTCTTGAGTCCAGTGTAGTGTTTTCTCTTACATTTTTTTCTGAAGCAAAGATAATATATTGATTTGGATTGTCTTTGCTTCATTGGGGCTATCTAGCACATGTAGCAATTTCTGGGAATTCTGCTTATAAGACTGCTCAACCAAGGTAGGATTTGGGCAAAAATCATAAGTATCAGGCCCTGAGCAGCCTGAGGAGGGAGCCTTATCTGACTATAAAAGTACGATTTAAGTGGCTCAAATAGTATGTAGACAGTCGTTCAGAAATAAAATGATCTTACAGCTCTGTCTTAATAACTGGAAAATAATTTTCACATCAGGAAATTATGTACTTCTCTAGATAGATGTAACTGCAGAAAGTATGGATGCAAGCTTACTTCAGCCTGTGTTTCCCTAACCTTGTGGGTTTGAAACGTATTGTCTCCATACATTTCCCTTTATGGGAGTGATATTTTAATGGAAAACTGTCACATTTTTCCTATAACATAAAATTGTTCAGCTATCATCTACTTGGCCCTAATCAGTTAACTCTTTCCCAAATGAATGAATTGTTAACTAGAACAAAACCATGACCTTTTGCAAGGATGAGTGAATTGAAACATATTAGTGTGGGTGAAAGTATTCAAGGTGACCTCAGTGTCAGGGAACAATCCTAAAGGATTTTGTTGTACTGAAACAGATGTAGCCTCAACAGGGAGCAACATCTTTTGTGTCTGCTCCTAGCTTTAGCATTATTACAATTTGGGTTCAGATTCTGCTCTCTGTGTCATGCTGCATACTTTTCTGTGAAAAAAAGAACAGCCTTAGGTATAACAAATGCAATGTTTTTTCAGTGTATCAAAAAATCTTGGCAGTAGCAGTTATTATCAAATTTACTCAAATTTTGACATACTACTACCTACATCTTGCCTTCATGGCTTCTACAGGTGCTACAGAGTTGACTTGAGCAGTCCCTCTGTGGGAAATCGTTATGTAAATAGAATGCATATATTTGCTGCACAACCAATTCACACTCTTTTGACAGAACTAATCTAACACGCCCTCTCTCCCTCACCTCCTACCTTCTCACCAACACAGGGAAGATTAAACAATATGATGATTTTCTTCTACAATAGCTAAAGTTCCAATTAGGTGTGGCAAACAGGCATTTCAAGTTGGTTTCACCCTATTATAATTTGTAATGGCTTTGGTAGACCAGTGTGGTCTTAGAGAAGCATACATGATTCCTTCATTAGGTCTAGCATGTGTTTATTCAGTTATTTGGCTCTTTAGCATAAATTTGGCAATATGTCTGGTAAGGAGCCTTTTTGAGGTCATCTAGCCCATTTATTAATGGGCTAATTTTCCAACTAAGGTTAGTTTCAGGCTCATCTTCCCTTGCCATCGAAAAGAAATTTAAGAAACCCACAGAAACTATTTCAGTTCTTGTTCCTGTTTTAGATGACTGCTTTCCCATAAAGTAGAGGAATTAAATAAAAGAAACTGCATGTTGCAATTTTTTTTGTCTTCAAACTGCAACTTAAAAATTAAAATATGGTGAAGTTTTGTTAACTAAATTGTAGGACTCTAAAAGCTGTCTCATTTATCAGGAATATTGATTATAACACTGGACCTTATCTTTGCCTATATGGCAGGGAACTTTAATCCTAAAAGTAGTTCTATGTTTATATGTTTAACTCATGTACACAGGATTATAGTAAGCCCCAGCCAAGGAAAATTCTCTCTTCTGAGAAGCAGGATAAAGATTTCAAAACCTACTACATGCTGGTAGCTTTTCTAGACTGCTTCTGACAAGAAGCTATGAGAACTTTTTGAAAATAGGTACAGAAGTGCATGTTTTCCTTGTTATACTTGGTAATATGCCTTGATTCTTTCCTCACATTTTATTCTTGGAGTTCATCAGTGATGACTGCATTTTGAACATGTTTTGACTTCTCCAGTGTTTTAACAATATTTTGCATACAGGAAATTGCAGGTTGTCCTGGTCAAACTCCAAGTGTGATGAATGATGCTGAGTCTTTATGCGTCAAAACGTGGATCTATTGGTCTGGTTGAGATGGAGTTAATTTTCCTCATAGCAGCCCTCACAGTGCTGTGTAGGTATAAAGGTGTTGGTGCTGGAAAGATGTTGATAACACATCCATGTTTGGCTACTGATGAGCCATACTGGCACCGCACCAAGGCTGTCTCTCCAACATTGTCCCCTCACCTCAGCAGGCTGAGGGTGGCCAAGGCCTTGGGAGGGGACACAGGCAAGACTACATGACTACTGTCAATGGATATTCCTTACCATGTGGCATCTGCTTAGTAGTGTGAGCTAAGGGAAAGGGGGGATGTGGGCTTGTGTGCACTCATTATTATGATGTTTTCTAAAGCAACAGCTATGTGTTCTAAAGCTCTTTTTCCCAGGAATTGGTTGGGCATCCCCTGCAGATGTGAAGTAGAGAATAATTTTTTCTTTTGTTTCTGAACAAGGTCTCTGCTTTTGATTTATTAAACTGCCCTCATCTTGAACTGTGAGGGCTTTTTTATATTTCATTTTGTTTTCATCCTGTCCTGCTGAGTAGGGGTACCATAGAGTGGCTTGGTGGGCACCTGGTGATCAGCCAATATCAACCCACCGCAGTGGAGTAGAGTTTCAAATCTATGTTTGGTATTTTAAAACTCTCTTTGGAACAGACAAGGGAGAGGAAGAGTTGTCAAAAAACTTGAGGTTGGAATCGACAAACAAAAACAGATTCCTAGAAACAGGAAGCTTGCTTCATTCATGAGGGTAAATAAGGTAAGTATTGCAGTTTCCTGAATAGATGCTATGATTGATTAGCTTTGGGTCATATGGTTTTCATGCAAACAAGGAGAGACCGCAGAGCAGTACTAAGGTGAACAGGTATGGAGGTAAATCAGATGAAACACCTGGTCTTTAGACTCAGAAACATTGCTCTTCTCTTTTTTAAAAATTTGGGGGTGCAAGCAAAAACTTTTCATCAAGTTTTCAGTTTGTAGTAGTAGTGAAAACATGCATAAGGGTTATCTCAACCATCAGTAGTCTTAGTGAATAATAATTTGGCAAGTAAAATATCAAAAACCTTGATTGGAAATGTCAGTTGCTATTTTCTACCAGATTATTTCTGGTGGCATCCTATTGTCATATTTATTTCTGGATAGTTTACAAAAATTTGAAGGTAAATGATCAAATGTTTCTTATGGAGAAATGATTCATGAACAAGTATAAGCATTTAATTTTATCTTTTTTAACAGTAAAGAAATGCAAAAACCCAAAAACCAGATGTCTATTCATGTATTTCTCTACCTGTGTTACTCAACTTCTTACTTCTTCCTTATAGATTCAGTTTTTCTAAGCTATCTTGTTTAAAAGTTAAACTAGAAGTGTTGAATCCATCCTGGTGGAATGATCCACGATTATTAATTTACCACGAGTGTTATAAAGTTAACATGCTTCTCTGCCTTAGCATGCTCATTTGCAAAGAAGCGAGATTTTGAAGGGAATATTCCAACTTTTCCCACTTGCTCATGTGATTTGCTTCATGAAGGATTCCCAGTCTGCACTGACTTGATTATTTGAGGGTGATACTCAACAGATAAATGCACTCCAATCCCTCATGGACATTCAATACCTATTATGAGAATAAACTCCTAGATAACAGTATGGCATCAGGTTCTCAGCAGCAAATATGCTTCACAAATCATTCTTATGATAAATATTCTATATGTTAATGAAAATATAGTCAGTGACATTTCAGAATGGAAAGGTGTGAAATAGCAACAACTTGTGTCATTGGCTCAACAAATTCTGATTACAAAGAATTGATTAAATTAATTAAAATATCAAAGTTCCATTTAAATCACAGAGGAACACATTAACATGTATTTATTCCTTTATTCTCATATTTTAAAAGCTACAGGTCATGGCTAAGGAATTACAGATGCACACACACTTTCCTAAGCATGGATATTGGTTTTCTTCAGCTGACATAGGTCATGCTTGATGAAAAAATAAAGCAGAAAAAGGTAAGCAACATAGTCCAAAAAAAACCAACCCTTTTTCATTTACAGAAGTGATGATTCTCATCAGATATAGAGTAACAATTTTTTATCAGTGATTTGTGTCTGACACCAAAACTGTTAAGTTAGATGGAAACTTTCTGAAGGTTGACTTACAATAAGTCTCAATCTGCAAGTCAGGCAATAGAGGTAATTGTATCTGCTCTAGCCTTCTAACTCTTTTATAGATAACATGCCTGTCCCTTATTTACCTCTATAGGCACAAAAGAAGCCAGGAAAGAAGGATGGCATAGATATTCAGAACATTTTGTTGCCAAATCTAATAGTGACGTTGTGCAATTTTCAAAGGCAATTGACTCTTTTGTCCTAATATTTGATGATTTGGTGGCAGGGTTTCTTAAATCAATATTATGCTGTCCAGAAAAAAAATACTTCTGGAACAGAAAACTGGTAATGAAAATAGAGCCATTTACTTTTATATCAAAATCAAATCACAGAGCAAGTGATGAAAATAAGGCAGGATATGATTTGGTTTGCCAGTTTGTGCTGGTCTTTAAAAAAATTTGCAGTGATCAGATAGTCTGTATAACCTAGATCTCATTTAGGTTTGAGCTTTAGGCACTTTGGATATTAAAGTATAATTTTCACCCTGCAAACACCGTAATGTGACTCTTGTTAACTAGCTGCAAAATCATATTGAAATTGCTCAGTGGCATATCTGAATGAACCATACCATCATGAACCATCTTGCTTCATATAATATCTCTAAATAACAGAGTATGATTAGAGTGTCTTTTACTAAACTAAAAGCCCATATCAGTCTGAACTAGTGTTCTCATGGCAAACTGGTTTACTCAATTACAAGGCTCTGAGTCTTTATAACTTTTCCAAAATGTTTCATCTGACTGCTTTCTTGCTTTTCTAAACTGCAGATGGAAATATTTCATACAAAACTTGCTTTCAGTTTTATGGTACTTCCAACATCAGAACTTTTAGACTGTGTCTACATTCACTTTGCTATAAAATAGCAAACAACAAAGTCAATTCTAGTCATTCCTCACTGACTGACTTGGGCAGAGCCAAAGGTAAGCAGGTCATGATGGCAAACTGAATTGTAAAAAAAATATGGGGAAATAAGCTCAATGGAATCTTTAAGAGAAAAGAAAAAGTGATTTCATATGAAGCACTGTAAAAGAGAGAGCCAAATGAGTAAAATAATGTTTGCATGATGTACTAGAGGCACATCTGTAGTGTTCTTGGAGGTTGAACAAAAGTTTGGATTAGATATGAGGTTCTTCTCAATTACCAAACAGTTCTGTCTGGGGATTAAGCAAGTTGTTACTTGACCTAATGCAAGCTATATAAATTAGAAAAGAGTTAACCAAAATTACATAGATTCTAGGGCTATTTTTAATTAATATTTCATCTTACTTAGTAAAATGTAAGTTCTTATATGAAATGAATACAGTCAATGAAAGTTGAAAAGTTTAAGCATGGAGGAATGAACTTCTGTTTTATTTGGAGATGAAGATTTAAACCAAGGGTGCATTTTGAAAAAAAAATTAAAGGAGTTACAAGTGACAAAAGGAGAGCCAGTGGCTGGTTTTGAAAATAATGAAATTTTATCTCCTTTCTATCCCTTCATTCTTACTGAGAGAATCAAATCAGAATAATTTTATTTCACTGATGATGCATTTGACTCCAATGCTACTTTCTTATGTGCAATTTAATAAATTTTTGAATTACTTAGTGCCCCTAAAGTCCTGTCAGAAAATTGCCTTCTCTCTTTCTCAAAGTGTTCTGATTCACTTGTTCTAATTCAGCCCCAGATATTTATTGTATTTTTGTATTTTTACCCAGGAAAATTTTTTATGGCACATTAGGTACAGCTCTAAGATACAGATATAATTTAGGGATAAATGTCTAAAAGGATTAAGGAACAACATTATCTCAATGTCGTAAATAAAAAGTTATTTTAGTATTATTTTCTATTTTGGATCTTGTCCACCTGCTTCATTTCAGAACTGATTAACAACTGATTAACATTTTAATCCATGTTGTTTACTTTATAATCTCAAGGTGTTTTGGCTTCAAACTGTTTTCTTCATAAAATGACAGAGGCAAATTTAACATTGATACCTTCCTGTTTGGCATTGCATTTTCCTGAATTTTTTTTCAAAATGTCCTGGTTTTATTTTGATTTTTTTTGCATATTATTATACCATTAAAAAATGCATAACTGCCAAACAAACAATTCACCTTTCAGAAGCAGGGAACTTTTTAAGGGTTTGATACATAATTTTTTCTGACCTACTGTGATTTTTAAGTGATAGAGTTGATAAAATAAACCAGTAAAATAGATATATATTTTCCCCAATTCATTTGAAATTAGTATTACGTTCTTAATAAAAGTTTTACTTATTTTCTTGTTTGATTGTTGTTTTTAAATAAGTGACCACTTAATAAGCATTTCAAATTAAGAAGCATAAAATTTAACAAATTGGTCCCTGACATCCATATTCACTTAAATTTGACAATTAGCTAATCATAGAAATATTTTCTCTACATATAAACACTACACTGTTTTGATTGATATTCACTTTTCAATCTTAAATTCAGGTCATAATTATAATTGTTCCAAAGTGAGACATGTCTTTGATCCAGTACTGAAATACATTCTATATGCAGTACCAAACAATGAAACCAAAGAGCCTGTAAAAAAATCTGCTGGGAGATAAGATATTCTTTTACAGCAAATCAGTATTTTAGCTGCATTTCCAAATAGAAATTTTACATGACTATATTAAGTTTGTAAGATGACAGGAAGTTTAATATGGAAATCTTGATATGAAGCTGACTTCAGGTGCTTATTTTTACAGCAAGAAGATACGGTTCAGCCCCACATATGATCTACATTTCTTATACATTTCCAGCATTAAACTTCCCAATAAAGCTAGTATTTGGACAAAACCATGTCAGCTATATTTTTCCCAGAATGGAGGGAAGAAGAAAAATTTTTATATATATAAAGGACTTTTGAGAAGTGATATATAACAGACCAGAAATTCTTGAATACTCTTGTATGGCATGTAGTGGTCACTAATTTTAGTCCTTTATAGAGTCAGTTTCTTCATATATCTCATATTACCATAGGCCCATTTTCATGAAGACTGGTCATCTGAAATTTGCAAAACTACCACTACATGAACTGAAGGTAAATTCAAGAAAGTAAAGGAATCATATACTTTAGAATCCACATTGTCATGAGGATAATGAGTCTTGTAGTCTTGTAATCTTATTTACTGACCTTTACCATTTACTGTAATGTGATGGGCCATGAAGGTGTTAGCCAGAGTTTTAAGGAGAATCAACAAAACAATTTCCCAAGTAGTGTACCACTCAAACCACATCCAAGATCTTCCAAATTCAAGAAAGAAGGATTTTTATTGTGATAGAAACTAGACTACTGAAATACTTGGAAATAAAAAAGTCCAGCTTGCTAAAAAACTCACAATCTTTTCCCTGCCCTTTGTGTCATTATGGACAGATTTGTGTCTCTTAAAAGCTTCTGGTAAAAAAAATCCTAGCTTGCTTCTGAAATGCAAATGCTTTAGAGATATTTTGAACCACCCCCGCCCCCCCCCCCCCCCCCCCACAGTTTTTATTGTTGTCATTGAACTAAATTTATGCTCACAAAAAAAATTTATCAAGCAATATAACTTATATCTAAGATGCTGCAATATATATTTTTGTTGGGAGGTAGCTGGTTTTGGTTTACATTAGTGACCACAAATAAGTTCAAACTTTTTTTTCCTAAAATAGCTCCATTGTTACCATTCTCTGTAGCTCTGTAGTAGGAGGCTCCTTCCAAATCACTCCAGGGTGAACAGCACATCATGCCAGACTAAAACAAATGCCCTTGAGAGCCGTCTTTAGGTGCAATAAATCCAGTCAAAACCTCGTTAAATTAGGTGTTGCAAACAGATCAAGTGAACTTGTTTACTATAAAGTCGAGATAACACAAGTAATACAGATGTTGACAAATATAAGGTGAATGTCAATTCGTGTGATTTACCTGCCTAAAATGATTTGTCTCTGTGTTATTACATATTTCTCCAAAACATTCTATGCAATGAAAAAAAAAAAAACTGTCAGCAGTTGCTTTTGCTAGTGGACTTTAGATGCAATTTTTTATTTCATTCTATTCTGCAGGGAAGTTACTTTTTATTTTGACCAGTGTTTTCCTCAAATAGAGATTGTTATGTGCCTACAGAATTCATGAAGTAGCCAAAGAAGAGCAACATGAACAGGCCTGTAAGCCTTGCCACTTTGTGCCTTAGAAGACCCCAGGACTATCAGGACTAAAATGTTAGGAAATCAAAAGTCATGACTTCAGGTTGCATTTCTCAAACAAAGCTTGTGAACTTTATCTATAATCTGACAAAAATATTGTCTGTAATAAAGGGATTTATATCATTAGAACTTGCAGCCTTGGCACACCTCAATGCTTGCTGTGCTTCTGCTGTTTACGACTTTTTAAGTCATCTAAAGCAGATTTTATGTAATTTTTACATATTTTTTCAAGATCAAAAAAGACCACATTCCTATCCTCATGAAGTTCTAAAAGGGCCTCAGTAACAGGCAGGTGTTCTTGGTGTGGCTCATATGAGGCCCTTTGATCTCTTACAGCAGCTAATTCTTCTAGGGTCATTTCCCAGAGCAGTGGCATCACTTGCTGGTAAAGACAAATCATACTGGCTAAAGAAAAAAGGAGGTGATATAGCAAAGTCAAACTTTTAAAACAAATACATTTCTTAGGTTATTATTAAGTTCTATACTCTGTGAAAAATGGAAACGGATGGATTTTCATTTCAATGACTTTAAGATTACTTTGAGACTGTGTCAACTGTTTCATTTTCTAGTTTTCTGATATTGCCAAAGAATAGACACTGTAATTCTAACATACTTGAATAATATGATTTGGAATCACTACTGTGTGCTTGCATTCTCAGTCTTACCCTCATGAGAATTTAGTTTAGGAGATGTTTCTTCTACATACAGTTCTTCTGTGACTATGAACATAGTGCCAATTAGACTTACTTCACAGCACTGCATCATTCTCAAATGAATTCAGTTATCAGCTTACATAATTTCCTCCTACTTAATGTTTTGTGAACTTTTAGTTTTATAGTAAGGGTTTGAAATAAGTGCTTACTGTGCAGCACAATTCCAACATTTTCTGAAAGAAAAAAAAAAAAAAAGATGGGATATTTAAGATTTCAAGGAAAAAAACCCTGTAAACTGGAAGCCAAACCTTGTGCATGCTCACTGATTTTCAAGTATAATAGACATGATTTCCAAAGCTTAGCATTTAGGGATGTTATCATATGCACGACATTATTTTTTTTTTCCTTCTATTCCTAAACAACTGACAGTGTCTATAATTTATTAAAAGTCCCTCTTGGTTAAATTTGATAAACCTATTGAGATATATGACCTCTCCTAAAGGTCTCTTGCTAGAGACCTCAAAGGACTGAAAAAGGGAGCTCCTAACAGGAACTTCCTTTCTGAGAACATGTTGTTCCCCCTTTTCTGGGGTCAAAAAGGTAAGATGAGGGCACTTTAGTTTGCCATGGGTGTAGCTGGTAATTTCTCTGAGGTGTTTCAAATTCAGTGACAGATTAAATTGTCCCTACAGAGCATTTTTTTATCCTGGTGTGAGAAACTATTAGCACCAATTTTGGATCATTTAAAATTATAATATATAATAATAACAATACATATAACTCATTTAAAACACTGAGGGAAATGAATTAAGATAGTAATATATGCAGGTAAAAGAGTGCTTGCCATTCTGAGAAGTGTGATCTTTTTCTAAAAGAAATTACTAGAACTCCAGATATTTTGCAATACACTTTGAGAAGTGAAGATTGAGGATGCTTAGATTACTGTACTCTCTCAATGGGGATAATCTGTCTTCAATTAAGCCTCCTTGACATGATCAGCAGAAAGAATTTTTTTACATACTCTTGCAAAGAGTAAAATGAATTTTTTCAGTCCTGAAGTATGGGATGATATTACATTTTTCTTGTGTTCTTAGTGCCATGGAGTCAAGTTAGCACGTGCTATTGGGTGATACTTTCAAGTCAACCAAAAAGCTTTTGGTAGTAGAGATTTTGAAATTAGTACTTATTGTTCTCCTAATGAAAGACAGAATAAAAAAAATAGGATTATTAAACCATATGATTTTGCAAAACTCTCTCAGGCCTGTGAAGAGCACATGTGTGGATAAGTCTGAGCTACAGATAATACACCATTTTGTCATATGATGGGTTTAGAGAAACCAAATGTTCAACTGGAGACTTCACAAAGATCACAGACCCTGGATGTGGGGATAGTTTGCAGCTTGGGCAGGCCAGACAGCTGCAGAGTTTCGTGCCTTCAGTTTGTAAAAGCCAGATCAGCTGCCTACTCTGATGCAACACTTTTACAGGAAACCACCAGGAAAAGGAGTTGACCTACTTCCTACAATAAGGACAGGAAACTGATGCCATGAACATTTGACCCTTCAAAGGATGGCTGCATAAGCTAGTGAAGCATTTGACACAGAGTGCACAATGATGTCAAGGTATTTGCAGCTTTCCTACCTGTGAGGAAATAGGAACATGGAAGCAACTATAGATAAAACTTGCACTATTTCATGTCTGAAAAAGTAAAATTTTACCATTTTTTCTATCCCTCAAAAATTGAGGAAAATTCCTGTGCATGTGGATGCATTGATATATACATCTGTATATACCGTCAAGAAAATTCTGTGCTTAAAAGGAACACTCAATACCTCCTAAAAAGTAGTATCCAAGATGACAACATCTTAGACAAGTGCAAAAAGTGACTTAGACTGGTCAGTGCTGAGTTGCTTAGTAGCTCTGAAGCTACTTCTCTCCTGAAGTGCCCTTCTTCAGGGAACCTGCTGCCATCCTGTTGTGTTCACACTGTAGCAGAAAGGGTGCACAACTCAAGCCTCAGACACACACAGCCATGAGATAATTTGCTATATGGTACAATAGACTGAGTAGAAACCAAGCAGTAAAGAGATGAGGCTTAAGTAAAGCTGTCTTGTTACACATCAGTCATTTTGTCTGGCATTTCCAAACTAGGGCTGGCTAAAAAAGTTTCGTAGTGTTTCAGACAAAATATTGGTGCAGCTGAACATAAGTATTTATTCACCACATTGAGACAGGAATATGTGAAAAATAAAATTTTAATTTGGGAATTAAGGAAATGCCTTGTCTTTTAATTTTCAAAACAAGTTAAACAGAAAATTTACCTATGGCTTGTCTCACATAATTTTAGTTTCTCATTTTTAGGCCTCAAATATTTATCCCAGTTTAGAAAATGTATCAAAAAACACTTGAACTTGTGATAGTATGGATGTACCACTGTTCCTCTTATTTAGGTACTTGTTGCCTCACTATTGTGTTCTTGAGCCACTTGGAATAATTTTGCAACCACTCATCTTGTGATGACCATCCTTGTTGCAGCTTCAGTGTCCCTCTCTGAAATGTACAAACTGGCAAAATCATAATCTGAAATCTATGTCCAGCAGTGCCCCTCTATTTTTTCTTTTCCTTTTCTATTCATAATTCACCACAGATAGTTGTAGTGTATCAAAGCTAATTTAGTAGTGAATTAATTATTATCTATCAGGACTACTCATATGCTTAAGGTATCAGTATTTGCTCAACTTGGCTAACTTGACTTAAAACATAACACTGTCTTTTCTATACTGACATATTAAAAAAATGTTTAATGAAGTTCAGACTGTTCAAAATTAGATTTCCAGACATCTTATTTGTAAAAATTTTAAAAACTTCCTTGTTAAAACCTCAAGGTGAATCCAAACATTTTTGATGACTAAAAAGATTAATCTAGGAAACCTTGGTTTACTAATATCCAGAGTCAGATTGTACAAAGACCATTATGCAGGCTGACAATCAGAAATCAGTGGTCTATCTTAGTTATTACAATAATCAATTGGTTTATTTGCACATTTCCTTTTTTATTACCTTCTGCAATTCATTTCTAAACAAAATTATCAAACATTTATTCTCCAAGATACAGATGCTGTTATTTAAGAACTCCATGTGCATTGTATGTGCATATATAATGACTAAAGAGATTTCCACAAATTAAATGCTGGAAAGAGAAGCCATAATTTTGAAGCTGTAAATTCAAATGTACAGGAATTTAATTTGTCTAAACTATTACTCATAACTTTACTTACAATAAGAGAAGTTATGAGCAAGAGTTAATATTACTTAGGCTTTAATCTCTCTTTATTATTTGATTTATGTGGCTATCTCTACAATAATATTCAATTACATTTTTTAATACTGAAAAAATATGTCTGATATATTAGAATCATTTTAAAATCTAGAACATGGAATACCATAATATTTATTAAGACAGCTTCAGAATAATAGGCATCAGATATTGTCTCCTCAGAACTTGAAAGAATATTTCTAATTTGTATAAGTGTAAATTGAACTTATGCCCCATTATGAGCTACATAGTTTTGTTGCAAGAAACCACTCCTCAAATTTATCCATCCTGCTTTTTGTAGCTGTATTTTTCAATAATTCTAGTTAAGAGAAAAATATCAGATTAATCTAAATTTAGACAGATTATAATATGTTTCAAAACACAGAAGAAATCACTTATTAACAATTCTAATCAAAAACCTATGACCCTCCCCATATCTTTCATCCCTGACTGATTCCTCTAGCCTTGTTTTCACTTGTGTTTTGGCAGCTCTCTCTGTCATTTTCTTGATGAATTAATCTGCTAGTTTCACTTTGCCCTCCACATATCCCATTGAATGTGTTTTTTGGTCCTTTCTCCTCAACTTGTCATATGCCAAGTCTTGCTTTCAAAGTTTCTAGCTACTGAACATATTTTAATTGAATAAACGACATAAACAGGGTGTGTGTCTTTGTGTGTGTATGCTGCAGCATTTGACATTTGCAAAACCATTCCTTAGCTCTCCAGCTTAAAAGTTCAGTCTGCAGCTTCTGTAAATCAGTGCTAAGGCTAAGTAGCTTCAGTGTGACATAATCTTGACTATCACCTCTTGATGCTTCCAAAGTCAAACTTTATGGCCGTAACTCTCAATTTTAAATGATATAACTTGACTACAAAAATAACTTCTGCAGTTCTATAAGAAAACTATAAACAGCAGAAAGGGAAAAAAAAATCAAACAAAACCAACCAAAACCCCAGGGCTATGCAAAAAAATAAAAATAATTCTATAATTCGTGGCTTCTGCATGCCATCTCCAAGAAGATAAACATTCACACAAAGGGATTTTGTTAGGAGCTGCCAAGAGAGTTTATGTAAGAGCCTTGCAGTCATGTTCACAGTTTGCAAGTCAATCTGATAAGCCAGAAAAGAAGGAAAAATTTTAAAGCATCAAAAAATAATTCCTGAAAAAGTGGATAAAGTTAGGCCATGCTTAATGCATATGTTGAGACCAAGCTCATCCTGGATGAACACACCTCAGGCTCAGTAGTGTACAGAGATTACTAAAATATTAGTAGTAGTAGTAATAATAATAATACCACCATTTAGAAAGTGTGCAGATTGTCTGTCTATAGCTCCTGAGAATCTCCCTGAAAAGCCTGCCTTCTCTGTCTGAAAATCAGTCACTGCACCATGGTAGTGACAAGATTAATTTCTTAATATGTTTAATAACTACTATTTCAAGTAATCATATATTCAAAATAGATTTAATAATATAGAAAGCACTGAATTGGTGTGGAAGATCATGAAAGCCAGAATAAAACACCAGAAAAAGCCTTCAAAATGTTTGCCTTTTTTACATTCTCTCTCACACTTATCTTTGAATGTGATTTGAAATACCTATTTTGGATGTTGAAATATTGAAGATATAAATTTTAATTATATAGAACTGTCTAGTTCCAATGAGGAACTTCTCACTGAGTAAAGCAGAACGACATAGCTGATCCTTCAATTCACTTGTTGATGTTTGTCTGACTCCTGAGGTAGTGGCTATAGGATCATCCAAATACCTGTGGTTTTTAAGGGAGCCCTGAAGCCTAACTGAAATTTATAAGCTTCTTACAAAAGCAGAAGGCAAAAAGCTGCTTGAAGTCTAAAGAATTTCCAGGAGCAAGTCATATAATGCAACTGAACAGATAAACCATATTGAAAAAAAAATAGTAATAGTGGAGATAGACAATAGAATAATGTTGAATGGGCATATTTTTAAATTCTTTTTAATATATAATGATCAACACAGTGTGCTATGATATAGAAATAGCCACTTCCACTTTCAGATGGAAGGAACAAGAGCTAATAGGTTAGAGACACTTATGTCAGCAATGCCTTTTTCAAAAGGCTTGGAAGCAGCAGTCTTTTGAGAGTATTCCTGGAACAGCTTTTGTAATTATCTTTTCACTAATCCTGTATGTGTGAATATTAAAATGTTACACATCATTAGCAATAATGAGAGGATAAGAGAAATTTTACAAATATGAATAGCCTAACATTCCTGTTCTCTATTGGCAGACTTAGATTGAAATTGTTCATCAAAAATTAATTTGAGAATTACATTGTCCAGATTAAGCAGTGGAGCTTGACACACCACAGAACTTCTACAAACCTGCAATAATTACAATGGGGAGCACAAATAAGAACTTTTCATGAGTAATAGTCTTCCTCTCCAATAAATTATCAAATCAGATTATGCTACTTTCCAGAGCTCTCTCAAATGGATTTGTTACCTACGGTTAATAAATCTTGATTAGTTTTTCTATCATTTAAAATAGCTTCAACACTTCCAATTAACTCAATGATCAATTAGTGTCTGTTCAGGATGCCCCTTAACTTATTTTATCTCCAATTTCAGCCTTGTGAAAATCATCTCTGCAAGACAGAAAAAGATTTCTCTCAGACTATTCCACATCATTGTAAGAGTCTGAGACATGACTTGAAATAAAACACCACTGCATGATCTCTAAACGTTTCACAGTCTGCCTGGATGCTTTGCAGATTCAAATGTTCACCTAATCAAGCTTCAGTGCTTGATCAATGAGCCCTTGTACACTTTTAAGTATTCTGCAAACTTAAGGATTACACTTTTTGTCTTGAGGATTTTTGTCTTTAAAGATTAATTTTTTTTCTTATGATTAAAATACTAACATTAATTTCTATTAATTTTGCTCATCATTATGTTTCACTTAGCCACAACGGGTAAGAATTTGAAGAGGTAAAAGTTCTTTTAAATGAGAGAGACTTAAATCTAAATTTTTAAGTGCTTTGATTCAGCTATAGGAGATTTAATTTCAAAACATCTATTGGAAAAATCCTGTTGCAGTTGTATAGTATTTTAGAAAGCTGTTAAAAACTTTAAAATTTTGGCTACATGACCACATTGGATGAATTTCAGGAATTGATAGCTCCAACCCTCTATTCCTAATTGTTTTATGTCCCATGGAATGACCTGATTCCTCTCTTCTCACTACAAGATAAAACAATCTTTTGTTTTATCAAACACTGAGGAACTGCAAGCTAATATTTTCTCTGTGAGAAAAAGAATGCTTTTTAGCTGCTTGGAGAGAGACACATTTTCTCAGCTCCTAAGAACTAGTTAAACTGAAGGTGAGATGTATCTTTCTGAGGCAATATGTCACACCTACTAAAATTGCCTCCTGGCATGCAAATGGGTTTTGTAATTCTACCCCATACTGAAATCACGTATTGATTTCTAGAAGTTTTAATTTAAACCTTTAAAAGAAAAATAAGAGGCAGAGTAAGGCCTCTCAAAGTTGGTATTTGACAAATAATCAGGATGGGAATCAGTTTGAAATGAAGACATGTTAATGTAGATGTTCTCATGTATACTCATATGCCTAAGCTTCCATTAATGGAGATCTGAACAGAAATTACAGAACAAATTAATTCCCAGCCAAGTGAATATGCAGGGATTCGTTACCTACATTTTTTTTAAGACTAGAGTGACTGTATTGTTTAGGATGTGGATTGTGTAGCCTGAGCCCAGTCTTCCAGCTGTAGTGCCATCTTAGATGCCCTAGGATGTTGCTTCCCTTGAGGAGAACACACTGGCAAGTCACAAGACATAAAGAGGGATGTTCTTCAGGTTCCAGGTGGAACTTCAAACTCTACTGCACCTCAGACAATATTGAATTCCTATGCCTAGGCAACTACACCAAACCCTAGAGTTCTATTAACTTTAAAGTAAATTAGACATCAATTAGCTCATATTGAAGACACCTAATTTTAGGCGATGTAACCTTGAAAAGAATTCCTAGCCACCTCTGTAAGATGAAGCTTTTCCTAAGAGATAGACTCTGATCCACAGTGACTGAAAAACTTTTTACTCCATGGGGAAGTGTGTGAAGCAATACTTTAAGAGCTGAAATGCTCATGCTAAACAGACATTTTGTGGGACAGCATGCTATTTTCTCCTGAAGACAAAGGAATATGTGAAGCAAGGCTGTGTGGGAGAAACATAAACTGTAAAAAAAGAAAAGGAAATGTATTTCTCATAAAATATATGTAAAGATAATGTGAGAAAGAAAAAGAAAAGTAAGTTGTTTTGGTTTTCTTTGCATAAACTCTGAAACCATACTGCATATGGTTTCATGAGAGCATTCTCACTCTGAGGCTTAAAGCCTACGTATGTCACTTTCCTGTCTGCCCTCTCTCTAGCACCCACAAGCAGGGGCAATGACCAAGATGAGCACATCAGTTTTGATTCTGATATAGATGGATGCTATTCATTTCATGATGGACCTGAATCTTCAAACCAATTGCCCACTTACGTTATTGGAGTACGTAAGCACAAAAGAGCTTTTCTTGATACTATTTTCTTTATATTACCTCTGAAACTTGTATACCTGGAAAATATCAAGAGTTCCCATAACAATCTGCTCTGGACTTAGAAGGAAATAAGCTTTCTCTTTACATCTGTGTCTTACTGACATGGCAAAACTAAGCTGGCAAGAAATATTAAAAAATGTACAACAAGAAATATCTGGAAAAATCAAAATCCCGAGGAGGTTCCCTTCTGAGACAAGCTGTAAATATGAATGAAGACCTCTGACAGATAAACAAATAGTTTTGCAGCTGCAATATACATACAGCTTGGAAGAGACATAATGAGCCTCAGTCAAATCTATAGTTTTACCTTATGGCAAAGTAAAAATGAAGCCAAATTTAAGTTGGAGAATGTCAAACAAAAACCACTGTAACCTATTAGCTGCACAAGAACCTACATACTTCTATTTAACCTACCTGATTTTGCTAAATCGCAAAACTTACCCTACAAAACTCTTAATATAATTCTTGTGAGGATTTCTTTTTTTCTGAAATGTGATCTTTCAGTTGGCTGGTTTAGGTATTAAATGCTTTAGATGTTTTTAGAAGATTTTTTGGTGTATTTCTTTAACCAGTTGACAGCTCAATTAAGCAGAATGATAATAATACTCAAGAGTGAAGCATATCACTCAGTCTGTCTATAAAATATAAGTGAACCCATGGAAAAAACCCAAAAGCAGTGAGAAAATAATTCACCCTTATTATTTTAATCTATAATTTAATCAGTAATAACTTGTATGCATGGCTTAGAAAAAGACATTTCATCAATTCCAATTTGGAGACATTATTTTCTGCTTCTCTTATCCATAGAAACCGACTGCTAGGGAAACAATTTCAAATTATCTACCTAGAAAATTATAACAAACATTTCTCAGATCACTATGACTATGCTTTGAGTCCACTGTTATAATGTATATGTATACCAAGTCATGCATGGAAAAATATATTGTTAAATGCATGAACAGTGTATTTTGCCTTTACTTAAGCTATCTTAAAAAAACAGACACATTTGGTGCAGGCAGTAAAACAGTCCATTTCAAGACATTATTGATGGGTCTTGTATTTCATTTGATCAGAATACTTTTTGTATCCACTAAAACATTTTTCCTCCCATTGTGTCAGCTTGCTCAATAATCAGACCTCAACAAATTTTGCCTTAGACACAACTTATGCAACAGTTCCTTTTACAAAGGGATATGAATGTGAAGGATTCTATTACCCCTTTGAGTTAGCTACCCTTCTGTTGAAAGTGATACCTTTCAGCTCAGCAGGAAATGTTCATTTAGATTTCTCACTATTGCGTAATCAGCTCGTCAGTACAAGGAGCAGCCTGTGCAGCTGTGCTCAGGTGCCACTGCAGAATGACCTGTTCTTCCCCTGCCAACCAGAACAATGGGGAGAGAAAACAGATAAGGGCCAGAACAGTGCAGATAACGGAGGTAAAGAATTTATTTTGGCAACTCTAATCTTTTCCCTTGATACAGCAGCCAAAATATAGCTAAAATTTTCCACCACCTTGTCATAAGTTCCATGGAAAGTGATGTCTGAGCTCTCAATGCAGAGCATAGTGTGAGCCTTTCCAGATTTCTCTGAAACCAGCTGAGGCTGTTTCATTTACACTTATATTGCAGTCATCTCAGTGAAAAAATATTTACAGAATAAATTTAAGCAATGTTCAAAACTACTGTAGATAATCAATGTAAATATATTAACTTGTTATTCAAAAGAAAAAAAAAAGTTGCAAATTCTTCAAAACATTTTGTGAAATAAAAGCACTCTTTAAAATCCAATATATACATTTCTAAAAGAACTTCAATTTTTCTACTCCTCAGCATCAGTATCTAACACATAGGATAAGGATATATCATAGTGAATTTGAGTAGGTAATGCTTATAGTAGGCACAGAATGTCTGTAGCCTTACTTTCCATGCAGTATCATGAAGCACTTTCCTCATACTTTACATTTGAATCTGGCTCTACAGAAAGAATAACATAAATAAGTCTGAAGCTATGCTTCAGAAAAACAAGTGTATTCCTGTACTAATTTATGTCACAGAACCCCAGAGTCCCAGTAAGTGTAAGGTTGGAAAGGGCTGCTGTGGGTCATCTGGTCCAAACTCCCTGCTCAAGCAGGGTCATCACAGAGTGCATGGCGCAGGATTGCATCCAGAATCATCTTTAATATTTCTAGTGAGGGAGACTCCACCATCTCTCTGGGCAGCCTCTTCCAGTGCATGGTGACCTGCACAGTAAAGAAGTTGTACCTCACCTCCAGGTGGAACTTCTGGTGTGTGTCACCATAAGATCAACATTAAGACTCATGACAGATATCGCTTTTTTGAAGAAACATTCATCATATGCAAAAAGTTGCTTATGTAAAATGTCTGGCAAAGGGTTAATCCTTATTACTTGTCAGCTGGCTAAGGACTGCCAAACACGAAAAGTGAAAAGAAGATAATAGACTTGGAAGAAAAGGGAAATATGTCAAGAAGTAGTTTGCACCAGTGAAAATACTTCATGAATGATACGATCGGACAAAATTCTTATTCTTGTTGGGAAAGCAAGGGAAAAGTAGCAAATATGAGAATCAGACTTGATCCTATTTTTCTGTTCTTTCCAGTTCAGAATATTCTGTGATTATCTGATTTTGTGAAGATCAGTTAAGGTAAACATGGAGTTTATGCAGTTATAAAATTTCAGTTTGTGGAAATCAAACTCAGAAAAGAATAACTATTTGAAACTCGACATGTCAGTGCCTCTAAAAGAGTGAATTAAGACCTGTAGGGTGTACTTCTGTTTAGAAAAAACTATTATGTTGCTATGTGCTACAGGGACAACCCTGATTAGCCTTGATTAGCATCAATGTATAAATGTCAAGGTGGGGTTTAGTTCATTTTTTCTGGCATCAGATTTTCCATAATTATGGGAGGGAGACAAAACTTTTATGGAAGTAATGAGAGATAAAGTAAGCTACTATTCCACAACATTCTTATGGAATTGTAGAGGACAGCTAATCTCCTCTAAATAAAATATTAAGTTGTTAAGGCTTTTTGTTTGTTTTTATTTTTTTTTTCAATTCCTAGAGTCTGCTGAGTTCAGAGACCCACAAGGATCATTGTAATCCAACTCCTGGCACTGCACAGGACACCTGCAAGAATCACACTATGTGCCTGAGAACTTTATCCAAACTGTCAGGTTTGGTGCTGTGACCACATCCCTGAGGAGGTTGTTTCATTGCCCAACCATCCTCTGGGTGAAGAAACTTTCCTGATGTCCAACCTAAACTTCCCCTGACGCAACTTCACACTATTCCTGCTGGTCCTGTCACTGGGCACCACAGAGAAGAGGTCAGTGCCTGCCCCTGCTCTTCCCCTCATGAGGAAGTTGTAACTGCAGTGAGGTCTCCCCTCAGTCTCCTCCAGGCTGAACAGACCAAGTGACCTCTGCTGCTCCTCACATGGCTTCTCGTCAAGGCCCTTCACCATCCTTGTGCCCCTCCTTTGGACACGCTCAAATAGTTTAATGTCTGTTTTATATTGTGGCACCCAAAACTGCCCTCAGCAATCAAGGTGAGGCTGCCCCAGCAGAGCAGGAAAATCCCCTTCCTTGCCCAGCTGGCAGCGATGTTCCTGATGCCACCCAAATCACCCTTGGCCCTCCTGGCTCCCAGGGCACGGCTGACTCGTATTCACCTTTCCATCAAACAGTATTCCCAGGTCCCTTTCCACAGCTCTGCCTTCCAGCATCTCATTACCCAGTCACTCCATACATCCAAGATTGCCTCATCTCAGTTGCAGAATCCTACACATTCTCTTGTTGAATTTCATACAGTTGGTCATTTCCCATCTCCCTAATTTGTTGCAGCCTCTCTGCAGGTTCTCTCTGCCTTTGAAGGAGTCAACAGCTCCTCAAAATTTAGTTTCATAAACAAGTTTACTTAGTAATCCTACAAGTTCTTTGTCCAAGTCATTTCTGAAGAGGTTGAAGATCACAGAGCATGAGATAGAGCCCTGTGGAGCCCCACCAGTGACAGGTTGTCAGTATGATGTCACCCCATTTGCTGTAACCCTTTGTGCCCAACTCATGAGTTCCTCACCCATCAGATGAGTGATCATTTGATTATCCAGCTGTGTGCTGCAGTGACAGTGACAAGCCTATAGTTTCAAGGGTAATCCTTGCTCTTCAAAATTTAGGCAACACTAGACTGCTTTCAGTCAGCTGGAACTTTTCCAGATTTCCAGGACATTCCTATTCAAAAATTTCCAGATTCCTATTCAAAAATCACTGAGAAAGGCCTTGCATTGACCTCAGCCAACTCTTTGAGTATTCTCAGGTCCCTTGTATGGTTTGATACAAGAAGATTGAGAAGCTTGTACCTCTGGTACAAATTGTGTGTAAATTGCTCAATAAAAGTTCTATATGAAGCTTTAATAATTTCAGCTTATATATTGCATATTTTTAGTCATGCCTTAGGCAACATCTATGATATAATTGTAATGTGATTAATGCAACTTTATTTAGCTGACTTCCTTTACACAAATGATTTCTAATTTAATAGATAAAGATTCAGTTATTAGCAAGAAGGCATATGATGCAGGAGAAGCATACTGTGTCTGGTCCTACATCTGAGAGTCTGGAAGACCAGCGCAGAGAAAAAAATGAGAGATTTTATTGAGATGGTAAGAGAAAGAAAGCAATAAAATGCACAGAGTTATGCTGAATAATGGGGAGAAGAAAGTTCTTTTTTATTGTATGAAAAAATAATTCTCTACAAAACTTGTCCTAAAAAACTATTTTGATGTGTTCCCAAGAGAAATATGAATTCTCATTTAATTCCCCTTAGGACTTCATTCACTTTTTTTTTTTTTTTTAATTCAAGTGGCATCTCCTGAACAAATATTGAAGTTCAACTATCATCTCTCATAAATATTTGTCTAACCTACTGCTGCAGAAATATCTCCTGATAGTGAATTGAAACTTCCCTGAATTCTGTTAACAGTTTCTTTTTAGCATTTACCCCAAATCTGTGACTTCAGGCTTGGTATATTTTCAGAAAATATACTAGGGAGGGGTCAGTCCATCTTACTTCTCTTCATATAGTCTTTCCCAAGCAGTTTTTATTGGCTAGTGGTAAGTGCAAAAGAAATGTTAAGTCAGCTAGACCTTTGGACCAAGTAAAAATTGTTTCAGCATCAGCCCTTTCAGTCCTCTGTGGGCTTTTCCTTGTCTTTCCCCTAGATGACATAGTTTTCAAATTTCCCACAGTCATTTTTTTTCTTGACATCTCATCATTCTCATTTCTTATTTTATTTTGTATTTTGAAAGTTGGACAGTGTTTCTGAATTGCTGAATTTTTGTTCTTTGATTTGCTTGCAACACATTCCATACTGACTGTTGAAAATCTGTCAAAATTTTTTAACAATAATGATACTGGTCCAAGACAAATCTCTGTGGTCATCATCAGATAAGAGACTCCAATTTCATAATACGCTGTAAAAATAATTATTTTGCTATCAAAATACTCATTTTCAAACCAGTTTTTCATCCAGCTCAATGTTTTCTTATGAAATCATCATGTAAAAAAAAAAATTAGATACTTATATGTGCATATATATATATATGTAATACATATACTTCTTCCACTTGTCATCAAAGATTGTTTTACTGTCATAAAGGAAACAGAATTGTTTTGAATTGGTTCATTTTTATCGTAAGCCAAAATTATATGAGTTCTTTCATTGCCCCTGGCCACTAGAACTTATATTCAGCATGCCTATCTGAGGAGAGGCTTTTGTTCAGATCTCTAAAAAGCGTCAGTAATTTCTCCAACCTAATTTTCATTAATTGTTTTGTTTTGTTTTGTTTTGTTTTGTTTTGTTTTGTTTTGTTTTGTCAAATACTTACATTTAACAGTTAGGGAAATGACTGATCCTACTCATATTTCTTTGGCTGCCTCAATATGACCTCAGCTGTTTCTGACTAGAAAAAGTCAGTTTTTACTGTAGATAGAGGAAATAACTTGTTTGTTTCCCTAATTTTCTTCTATACATATGTTTCCTACCTGAAATCTGTCTTGTTTAACTTCTGTTCTGAACACTGAGGGGATGTAGATATGAGCCAGACTCAGCCAAAAGACTCTTATAAAAAACCTAATCCCACAAAAACATACCAAAACCCTGTTTATGCTTCAGATCAGGTTCAAGCATTACGTTTTGAGCCAACTTCTTATAGAAATGTCCTATATGTGCCCTTTTTTTTTTTTCTAATGCAAGAGCTCTGCATAAGGTCTTTTATAAAATGAATGATTTATCAGTAAAGAAAGCAAATTAGACTGCATAAAAATATAATTCCAGCTTAATGTTAGATATGTTAGTACAGATATGTGTCAGCCCCTCATAAAATTAAATTTGAGCAAAAGTTTGGCTGAGGTTCCAAAGCATCCTTTTAGATTCTGTCATTTCGTTTGGGTTTTATTTTTCAAATTCATACAGAACTCAGAAGTGTGGATGCTTTAATGACAGAAAATGGCTTCTAACCACATTTAACTGCTTGAAAAGCTCTTGTAGGCAATTGTATGTCAAAATTATCTCATGGTATTTTGAAGAATTTGGTGTATAGAGGGTCAAGATGTAGCAACATCTTAATCATGTCATTTTTAGCAGCTTTGACCTTAAGATGTTCTACTTGACTCCTAAGGGAGTACAAGGGTCTGTCATTCTGCAATTTCCAATGTTTGCTGATGACAAAAATAATTCAATGTTCTGGGCCATTTGCATTTACCTTTAAATGTTACCTCTCACTAGGTAGAAGGCTTTTCTGGTGGTTCTATTATAATTTAGAAGCTTTGGTTTTCAGGTTATAACTCAAGAAATCGTTTTGTTTGTTGGTTATTTGGGGAAAGAAAAAAAAAGTAAAATCCATTTTCAAGATCTCAGGCTGGAGTTTAAAGTCCATTACTCAGAGAAGTTGAAGACCTTGAAAATGATTTCTGTAAAATACTCTATTTCTTCAACCATTGCACAATTACTTGCTCTTGTAAAATTCATGGTCAAGTCTTATGGATTAAAATGCTTGAAGCCACCCAGTAACTAACAACTTTGAGATGCTTGTAGGGGTTAACTTATGAAGTTTTCCAGATTTTCCATCATAATTTGCAGCTGCCTAATTATTGATTTAATTATAGCTGACACCACATCTTTTTACTGCAGCAGTGGAGAAATCTGTGGCTGGAAGTGGGCATTGACTTGCTTTAATTGTCTTGCTCTGTGAACTGTAGTCTAACATTTTATTTTTTTATTTTATTAGAAAAATACAAGACAGAACATTAGAGTGAATAATCTCTAATGTTCACAGATGTATTTCCAGTTTGCAAGTTCAGAGTGTTTTGTGATAGGGTTTTTGGTGGGGTTTTTTTTTTTGTGTGGTTTGTCAGATTTCAGTTTGAATACTCTGTATTACCTTCAGTTGCCTTTTTATTTTCCAAAAGCAAAGTATTAACTTGGAATTTTCATCATGATTCATTTATTTTAGTTTTTTCTTGGCAGCTGATTTCCTTTTACTTGTAGTCAGTAATACTGAAGTTTTGGCTCAAGGTTCAGTCTCCATATTCAATGTAAATGACTAACAGTTTAAGCATAAATTGATTTTAGATGTCTTTTTCTTAATCAGTTTTTACTCTATTTTACAGTCATTGCTGTCCTTCTAAAGATTAATTGTGCAGTATTAGGAGTGTTATAATTTATTATGCTATTCTAATACATTTAAGCAGAAGATAAAAGGTAGTTCATCTCTCAGTCACCATTCTTTACCTTTGGATTAGGATTGAATCAGGAGTAGTTTATTCAGTACATCACTTATTCAAGAACAAATAACTTCATAGTTTGCATTAAACATATGATTTTCTTTATTTCTTTTAATCTTAAAAAAAGGGTCAAAATATTACAGACAAAAAAATATTCATTGTTTATACCAAGTGAACATTTATTTGTACCATCAGAAAGGAAAGATCTGTGTTCAGTGCCTTGTGCATTCTCCATGTTGTTTACTCCTCTGTCTATGAGTTTTGGCCAATATGCTTGTTGGTATAATTAGTGTTATATATTTCTTCATTTTTCAGCACAGTAGTATCTTTATATTTTTATCCAGATATTTTAGAATTTGTACATGTTTAGTGAATATTTGTTTAATTTTTCCTTTTTCCTTTTTTTTTCTTCTTTCCTTCACTTCAGCCCACTAATTATTGCGGTAATATTTCTCAAGGAAATAAACAAGTGAAAAAAATTCCACACAATTCTCTCTATATTCTCTTTTGGTTCTGTCTGAACTTCTTCTTCTTCTTCATGTATCACCAGTGGAATTACACAAGTCTGAGTTACTCAACTATAGCCAGTTGCAGCTGTAAAAATACAGACAGTGAAAAATTTTATCTGCAGACCAGTTATCATCGAATACAATAGGAATAACAGGTTTGACAATCAATTATTCAGACTGGTAGCAATACCTATCTGATTAACCTGATTTACCCCTTCCATTTCCAGTTCTGTTTCAGGTTATGAAATGCCTTCTTTTGAAATGGATTTTAATCCAGAGACACCTTTATTTGTGTCTCCAAGAAGCTCAATGGGATAGCTTTTACCAGAAGAAATCCACTTTGCCCAGCATGGGTTTGTTACTTCCATTGTAACTGATGAGAAGATGCCTGCTCCTGTTTAGGCTGCTTTACCAAGCTTTCAAGAACTCTTGTGTTTACATACTTGCTTTAAGGCAGTTATGGTTTCAGCTAGTGACTCCAGCTTTTGTATAAAGATTGTGGTCCAGCAGCATTGCCAAGTAATAAGAATTTCTTCCTGAACATTTTGCTAAAATAAGCTTTTTACAGCCATGGTAATAGCACTAATACACCTGCTGATATTTGCATTGCTTTTATGAAGCCTGGAAATTATTGTTTTCCTAGCATTTTACACAGAAGAGTAATAAGCACTGAATTCTGCAGTACAAACAAGGAGGATTGGTGCTGTTTATTATCTCATCGTACTTTTAAAAGGCTTTTTTGCTATGCTTATATTACTAAAGTGATGTTTTGCAGTGACATGAATTGCAAGGATTGCAATGTACTATTTAGTCATCAAATATATTTAGCAGTGATCATGTATGCAGACCAGCGCTGTATAAAATAATGAGTGAACCATAAGCAAGAAAAAAAACCCTTAGCTGGTTTGAAGAGTTCCTTATTCACTGGCTAGAGGTAATGCAAAAGAATTTTTCCTGCTAATGCCAACCAAGAAGTGCCATTTCCAAGCAGCGATATGCAATCAAAGTTCTCTTTGCTATCTAAAATATCGCTGACAACCAAGAAAGCCTAGAAGATATTATCTGCCTTTTAAATGGCTGAAGCCACAGGATATGAATGCCATGCTATTTCAATTTCCTTTGCTTCTAACTTAGTATAAGCAGCATCCATTTTACCTCAATCATTGTTATATATAGATACACAAAAATCAAAAGTCTACTTCTTACCATGTGGAATTATAAAGCACCTGACTCAAAATGGCTTTGACTTACAAATAAATAATTAATGACATGTCTAAAGAACTGTAGGACAGAAATTGAAGCCAGTAGCTAAAATAATATGCAATTAAATGGTATTAAAAATAAAAAGAAATTAAAAAGTAAGAAAGAATAATAGATGATGGAATGATGGAATATATGATGATGGAATTAAACTGTTACGACAAAATATAAAAAAAAAGAAAACCAAAATTGTTAAGTTGCTTTCTTTTTTTGCATCATTTTCCCTTCATTTTGTCTTACCCTTTTCCTATCCAAGGAACAACTTAGGTCACTTCTGACTGCCAATAAAAACCTTCACTTTTTGTTAAGTGCGAGGATACAGAAACCCCAGCCAAGCCTCCCTTTTTCAATAAGCTGTGTAGCTGCAAAGAAAAGGACTAATACACCTAATGACTCTACTAGGATATTCTTCTAGAACTTATATAACTGGTTTTACAGTGAAGGTTTTTTTGTGGAAGAGAAAATATGTGCCGTTGTTTCCTTAGTACAACTATGTGATGAAATGTCATGGTATTCCATTTAATTTTTTGTTATTTCTCATTTGAATAACAAGCCTATATTAATAATAGCAGTAGTGCCAGCTGACATCTTCTGGACCCATCTCTGCACACAGATAAAAGTTACTTCTGGATTGGAGCTGCTAGTTTTCAGGCAATGAATTGTTTGATTTTGAGAGTCATAGTAAGTAAGAAATGTATAGTCATACAAACACCCATGAGAACAGAAAGGTTGCCCACACCCCCACACCTGAGTGCCATTCTCTTAGAGAAAATTACAAGAATAAGGCAGAAAGTATGACACAACTAGCCAACATAAAAACTTTTGCAACAAACTTTAATTTGCGATATTTTGCATTAATGCAAGCCAGCTTCCCCTTATTCTCAGCTTGAGTTTACATCTCACATTCAGATCGCAGGTTTAGGTCTTTATGCAGATTGTAAACCCACAGCCTTTTAAAGAGCTAATATGCAATATGTGAAAGAGAAAATTACAGTAAATTGACTTATCCACTTTACCCTTAGTGCCTTTATATATCCCAGTAGAGTCTTTAGTGTAACAATAAAGTGAATGCTGGAATATTTATGTTGTTAATTATTCTAACAAAAGCAAGTTGCTTAGAAGAGATTCTGCTGGCTGTAATTCCCTTTAATGCAGATATATAGTCATGTACATAGAAGACACGCACCAGAATTTCTGCAGACAGTATCTAAATACTTCTGTGTTGGGTTTTTTGCAGGCATAATTAACCTTTGGGATACTAAATTCCAGATGCATTTGGTGGACTGTCTATAACCTGATGAGAAATATCTGAATACCAGATGATTTGAACAGAAGGAATTCTTCTCAGCCTTTTGTAGTACATAAATTAATAATTTGCTTTATGTAAAGATTAAAGCAAATCTTATTTCACAAAGACAGTAACACTTGGCATGTTCTAATCTGATCTGCCATAATTAGCATTTACATATATTCGCAGTGCTTTTAGACTCTAACTATAAATTTGCTTTTTCCAGAAACAAGGAGAAGCATTTCTCTAGCATATAGATTGTACTGGGTGACTACATGATGTCTGGAAGAGGCAGAATGAAGGGAATGAGGCATATGTTGAAGAAAAATAGTCCTATGAAACTTTACTATATAAGAAACAGAAATTATTAAATATTGGGTTCTTTGCTTTTCTTAATTGTACTCACTTTTCAGAATCACGTAGTATGGAAAGGATTTCTGGTTTTGACTGTCTCAATTTTGAGAGGCAAAATAAATCCCTTTTCTTCAAACTCTTACAAAGCTGAATGTTAAAATAGATTATTGTATTTTATTTAAAATATTAATAATTGGAATTATGTTCAAATACAGAGCTATCATTTTTAAGTGCCGTAATCGAAATATTTTTTTTTATTCTTGCAAGAAGTCTATTAAATAGATATACATGATTTTACATGACTATTGGTATTTGCACCACAGTAATACTAAGAATTCAGTTTGAACAGATATATAGATATAGATACATGTATATATATATAAATATATATATAAATTAGAAGCACATGACACAGTCACTGCCTGAAAAAAGTTTAGAATATAAGGCAAGGCCAGAGGCAGCAGATGAATGCAGACTTGCAGGGAAGTACAAGGATACCGTATTGGTCAGCACAAAAGGCAATGATCTCAGCAGCCCGACTTAAAAGCTTCACATTGAAGAGATCAAACAAAAGTTGCATGTGATTATTCACCACCAGGTGAATCTTTGCGCTAGAAATTTCAATAGCCCGTGGCTCAGGGACTGTGATGAAGGTCTTTTAAAAATAAAAAGGAGGCAAATATAAATACATTTTAAAAAGAAAATGTCCACTTATCTCCTTTCAGAACCTTTTGGTTTCTTAACTCTTCATTTTCCCTTCCCAGTGGATGGATAGAAAAAAACGTTTTTCTGAATGATGCTAAGGTAACTAACACTGTGACAAAAAGATTCCAAGAAGAGTTAGAAAGTTTTAAAATATTATACCATTAACTGTAAAAATCACAAATGTTACTGGATGCAAATGAATGTAGTTTGAAGAACGTAATCTAAAGTAAATTGCCCATATGATGATCAATTTAGTCAACATGTTGTGGATCTAGGACAATTTAGGAACCTGTGTGCTGAGAAAAATACACCATCTGTTTAAACATTGTTCTAGCAACAGGAACCCAGATATTCAAAGGTGCCTGAACATTGACCTTATCTCAGACTTTTCTCTACTTAAATGCAGTGGATACATATTTGCATCCTAGATCAGGAGAGTCTTAAGTACAGAAATGTGACTTATGGGTTTTTGATCACAGATGAACATTTCATGTGTTTCTAAGCTTTATTCTTTAAAGAAATACAATTCTACAGTTAACAACCAGAAACAAAGAACCCTGCTAATTCATAGTGATAGATATTGTTTGCTCTACTTCAGATATAGAGGCAGATTAAATACAAGATTTAGGTACTAGAATAAAGCATAGGCTGCAGAGGGGAAATTGTAATTGCAAAGTCCTGACTCACTCTCTGAGCTGGAGACACCTAATCTCTGTAAGCCCTGTAACATTTGATGTTAAATCTCTTCAGTACCTATTAAGTCACTGCACGTGCCCAGAACTGTCCTATGCTCAGCAGGCTTAAGCAGCTCAGCACTTAGATCATGTCTGAGCTCAGGTTAGATTGGGAAACTTGGAGGCGTGAAGTCTGAATCACCCCAACAGCTCAATCCATTAAGCATTTCCAGAGGCCATAGAACACGGCAGGACCATGCTCTTCACACACAAATCTAAAATAGGTCAGTTTTAGACCACAGACAAAGAGAAGTCTTTCCCTAGTTTCTCATGCAGAATGGCACAACTACTTAATGTACCCATTGAGTAGGTTAGACTCCCAGATTCAGTCCCATCATATTCCGAAAAGCTCTAAAAGGCATTCCACCTTCAATCTTAATGTCCTACTCAGACAATAGTCTACTGAAGTGTAAGAAATCTGCATGTCTCTTTTGAACAAGTCCCCCGGCAGATAAGAATGAAAGATATATTGGATCAGAGAGAAAGTGCCGGGTAAATTTGACTGAATCTGATGGTTAGACCACCTTGGAAGACCTTGTATCAGACCCATGCTTCCAGGAATGCTTCTATATTAAGTATGAAGCGGGTGCTTTACATTAAATGTTACTTATATTTTATCTTTTTATGTTACCTAGGACTTCTAATATTTCAAGATCACATGATAGAATCCTTTCTTTTGTGCCTCTGCTGTAATCAGTAATGTAATAGCAGAAAATAATTTTGCAGTTGCCCATAACCCATGAAACAGAATTTAGCCAACCTAAGAATTTCCTAGCACCCAGAATATTATCTGATGTCGAAGGACATCCATTTATTATGAGTTCAATATGTTCAACTGAGATTCTGGCCCTTCAGATAGACAACAGTGATTACAGTCCAATTAAATTAAATACTCAACAAAGAAGTTCTTTATTTTCTCAGACTCTCTACATAAATCTCTACACATGCAAATAAATCCGGACTTGACTGTAGACAAAAACACAAAAATAAGCAGGTAAAAATATAGAAATTAATACTCTTAGTTCTCTTAGCTATAGGCAAACTGATCTATAACTCACTGGAGCTTAGCTACAGCATACTCTAATTATGTGCTTAGCTCTAAAGCCTTTAATGAAGAAAATAATTTCTTTAAATATACCTAATTAGGTAAAGTATCTGTTCTGGTTTAGCTGCATTTGGCACCAAAATGAAAAATACAGAGAAGAACAGCTACCTTTTCATGTGTCCCTGAGCTAGGTAGCCCATTGTCCTCTCAGTTTTCCAATACAAATGAAAGCAGTGTTATAACTAGACCAAGTTGCTCTTACAAGTTAAGGGCCTTGAAATGATAGGCAAAAATGTATGTATCTCACAACAGCCACAGAACTTTGACTACCTCTTTATATCCTCAGTCCTGACAACAGTTCTGAAGCCAAAGCAATAAATACCTTAGCACTCATCTTGGTCCTTTTCCTACTTCTCTCAAAGAAAAATATGTATTGACTCCTTTTAAAGGGTAAATGTTATCATCTGCCCTTCTGAAAATCCTGCATTGCTTTCAGTCAAAACAAGAAGTCCCTGGAAATGGGGATGACCTATTAAATCACTTAAAATTTATTTCTGACAAAAGGGGTTTAGTCCCCAATACATACTAGTGCTGCATAGTCTTATTTTGTTGTTCTTGTTAATTCTATAGAGACAATTGCAAACCAAGGAATATGTATGAGAAGTTTCATGTTTGTTAAAACTGATTTTTTTTGGCAAGTCACTTGTATAATGGATAGCTTTAGATTATAAGCTTTTTAGGAAAGTCTTTTATTGCTGTGCTCTCAGTGGAGGTACAGCACGATTGTGTTCTGATGCCCAATTGATATTCACAAAACATTAAACATGAAATTTCGAGGTTGTCTACTGAAGTTACAGGCAAATCTTCTTGCTTTTTAATAAAGTCAGGGCCTTCTCTTTAGTACATTATTACCCAAATTTTAGGTATAAATTAATCTGAGTAAAATATACAGCGTGACAGCTGTCTGATCATCAAGTCCAAAAAAGGAAACAAGGAAAGTTCACAGTATTTTGAAAGCTATGTTCTATGGCTCTGTTACTTAGGAGATAACACCAGTAGGTGCAGCCTTATGACAAGTACCCCATTTTTTTTTCCCATGCCATATGTCCACAGTGGAAGTAGCTGAGAAAAAAAATGTCTTGTTGTTGATTGACATGCATTTTAAACTACTTGTCAAAACTGCACAATTATTTAAGAAGCATGAATGTGCCAATCTCCAGATTTAAAGGAAATTTTGAGCCTAACAAGTAGTAGTGTTTGTCTACTTCATGATAGGAGATTTTATAGAAGAATCAAAAAATAAAGTGCGGGTAAGAGGAAAGCTTGATACACTGCCCACACTTTGCCTTTACATTACTGTAGGTGATACTGGGAAAGACACTAAAAGAATAAGTTGACATATATTTTCTATTTTAAGACTCTATTTTTATTTTTCTAAAGATTTTCTAAATTTATCTGGACTTGTATTTTTGCAAGAATTTTCGGCAGCAGCAGCTATTTACTTCTAAGAAATAATATTTTTTTAAAAAGAGAGAGAGAGGAAATAAGAGTGTTAGTATGATATTTATAAACTTAAGTACCTGAGAAATTTTTCATACTTCCTCAGTCTAGTTTTTGGTGGTCCTCCTTAAAGCCAGGACACAGTCCTCTGTTAGAAGTCAGATGTGGCCAAATCTTTACATGACTATGAAGATCCTCTGAAAAATCTCTGATACATGTTCAGCAGACATATCTTAGTCGCTGAAAAAAAAGTTAATGTCCCATCATGCAAAAAGAAGACACCTTTACAGTGCAGAGTCTTCCTCATGGAGCTAAACTGGACTTTTCACATAAATTGTTTTATTCATATGTACTTTAGAAGGGAAATAAATAGAAAATGTTAAATATTATATTTAAACTTTATTGGGGGAAAATAAATTTCTATTAACGAAAATCTGTTCAGTGTTAGCCTGCTATGAATGCAGTCTTTGCTATAATATCTGTGAGCAAGTGAATATGATTAAAGTCCACAAATGACTTTAATGTCTTCTATTCATTAGCACTGAGAATTAGACCTTAAACCATTAACATTCTCTATTTTTATACACAATTGTAAAGCTTTTGTTTTCTTTCTCTGTAGCCTTCAAGCAATGATATCCCTTAATGATATCCCTTAAGTTTCAAGATTAGGGTATCTCTTTACTAACTAATATTAATTGACACGCTAAAATGCAGCATTTCAACAGCTACCACACTGAATTTACTTAGAGAATCTTATCCCACTCACAAAGTGGGAAAAATTGCAAATTATAGGTTCGTACAAAATTGCAGCAGTACCCTGGTTAAAATTGCTTTATAGATCATGTTCTGAAACAACTCATATTCCATGTTCCTAGAAAAGCTGGCAGTCCATGGCTCAGACAGATGCACTCTTCATTGTGTTGAAACCAGCTGGATGGGCAGGACCTAGAGACTGATAGTGAATGGTGACACATCCAACTGGTGGGCAGTCACTAGTGGTGTTCCCCAGGGCTCTGCAATGGGTGCAGTCTTGTTTAATATCTTTATTAATGATCTAGAAGCAGGGATCAAGTGCACCCTCAGGAAGTCTGCAGGTGACATTTAGTTGAGTGGAAGTGTTGATCTGCTGGAGGGCAGGAAGGCTCTGCAGAGGGACCTGGACAGCTGGATCAACGGGCCAAGGCCAATTGTATGACGTTCAACAAGGCCAAAATTTGAGTCCTACACATTGGTCACAACAACCTCCTTTAGCACTACAGTCTGGGGAAAGAGTGACTTGAAAGTGGCTTAGCAGAAAAGGACTTGGAGGTGCTGGTTAACAGCCAGGTACACACAATCCAGTGTGCGCCCAGATGGCTAAGAAGGCCAATGACATCTTGACTTGTATCAGAAATACCGTGGCTAGCTGGACCAGCTGGACCATTTTTTCCCTGTGCTCAGCACAAGGGAAAAAACACACAATTTAAGTCCTGTGTCCAGTTCTGGGCCCCTCATTACAGAATGATATTGAGGTGCTGGAATGTCCAGAGTAGGGCAATGGAGCTGGTGAAGGGCCTGGAGAAAAAGTCCTATGAGGAGAGCTGAGTGAGCTGGGCTTGTTTATCCTGGAGAAAGGGAGGCTCACCCTCTACGAGTTCCTGAAAAAGGGTTGTAGCAAAGTGGGAGTCAATCTCCACTCCCAGGCAACAAGCAACAGGACAAGAGGAAACAGTGTCAAACTGCACCAGGAGAAATTCATAATGGATGTCAGGGGAATTTTTCTTGGGAAGAACTGTTAAATATTGGAATGGAATGCCCAGGGAGGTGGTGGAATCACCATCCGTGGAGATGCTCAGGAAACAAAAGGATGTGACCCCTTATGCTGTGGTCCAGTTATGGTGGTGTTTGGTCAAAGGTTGTAATCAATGGTCTTGAAGACCTTTTCTATCCTAAATGATTTCTTGATTCTGTGATTGTGTGACATCTGTACAGTGGTGAAGAACTGAGGTGTGTGTAGATGCATATTAGTGGCATGCAGATTAGTGGGTACTCCCATGGACTCTGCTTTATAGCTTTCAGAATCTACTTGATATAATTTTACAGATGTTTTGTTCAATGGCAAAACTCAGTTATCTGGCTAGATATGTAATCTTCAGTGAAGCATGCATCTTTTCAATTGTTCTCTGGGATAAAAATACTATAAACCAAATCATTTAAATGAAAAAGAATAGCAAATATATAGCTTAAAAGTACTTTCTAGTTTGAGATATAGTGCTTCTTTTGGTAAGGTACCATAATAATTTCAGGATGCCTAAAATTTGTTGGTTTGAGTTATGCAAGTAGTACATCTTAATTGAAACTTGATTAGGAAGCTAAATAATATTAATGAAATTAACATTTTTGCTTTATGTGGATTCTCAACTGCAGAGATCTCTCTTGCCTGAAATAAACCTTCTTCTCTGTTTTGGTTCTTTTTGACTATCAATTTCCATTTATCACTATTTCAGAGTTATCAGATCTGAACAATATTCTGCAGCATTATTTCTACCAAATATTTCCTACACATTTAGCAATTTAAGTTCTTAATTCAGGGATTTTTATATACTTATAAAGATAAAGAATACAATATTAATTTACCAGAAATCTAATTCAGTAGTTTACAACCTATGCATGAATGTACACCAGACTTGAAAGTTTTGAAGTAACTCTTGTAGAAATCTGCAATCTATGGCTAGTTAGCTCACACTGGTTTTTTACCTCTCATCACTGTTAATTGCAAGGAAAATAGAACAGTTTTCTGTTCTAATTATGCTTCTAAATGAAATTTTAAAGAGTTGGCAGATAGGAAAAAGTGTGTTGATATACTATTCCCAAATCTGAAGAAAAAGCTACCTTGCAAACATAATTTATTTCCTACCTACTGATGGAACTGAGTAAGGCTTAAGTGTTAGTTCCAAACTTCTGTAGTAGCCATTTGTGGCTTTTATGTTGCGGCTCAAGTGTTCTTCCATCAGATTCTGCTCTGCAAAAGTGCCTTTAATGGAACAAGACACTTTCTCAGGGCAAGCCATGAGCAGGTGTTTAGTACTGCGCCAGAAAAGACCCAGGGAGAAGGTACTCAGCAAGGAGGCAGAGGCCTAACCTTTCCTTCCTGTCATTCCAGTGTAAGGGCTGTTCAAGCTTCTTTAGAAATTTAATTTCAGAAAGAAGCCAAATCAGGGTCTAACGACCCCATGCTTGTCTATCCTCCTGTTCTTTGGTGGGTCAGTAGAATCACAGAGAATATACAAAGAAAAAGCATTCTAGTATTTTCTCTTCAACAGGATTCCCTGCCCCCTCTTTCATGGTCAGATCTGAAGTATCTGAACTGTTTTTGAAGAAGATAAGGACTTAGACTTGGGTGTCTGATATCAGATCACTGGAATTAAGCTATCATAATCACTCTATTTTTCTGATCTGGTCAAGTTATTTATCTGGATATTAACTAAGGTTCAACTTTTGTTAATTTCTAAATGTCAGTAATTTTAATACATCTGAGTGATCCTAGAGATCTGTATCAAGCTGCTGAATGATTGACTATCCAATAGTAAAATATAAGAAAGCATGCAATTGTCACTCACTAGTGGCTGAGGTGCCACAAGGGAATTGGAATGCTTTTTGCCCTATAGGGTTTTTTCCCGATTAAAATTAAATATAACTTTTTTTTTTTTTACTAGAAGTAGATATGAATAAAAAAATGTACCTGAAAAATTCAATTTATCTCAATGAGGAAATCTTCCCACTGTGAAGCTGTTTCCTTTTGAAATGATAGAACACTAACTTTTTGTCAGTGACTTGGGTACTCAAGTTCAAAATGTTCTGATTTTCAAGTTCTAATCCAGTGAGTTAAACACTTCAATAGTTGGCATGCCATACAGATATTTGGCATATCTGTTAATGGCCATTCACCATACTTACTTATTTATTCATTCATATAATATAGACTTGGGTAACTACAGTTAGATAGACAATTTTGCTTGAGATCACTTGTATATAAAGACCAGAAATTCATTTTCCTTTGTTTATCCACATGATAAATAGCAGACTGTAAAAGGAAATAAACAACTTAAGTCTCCCCAATAGCAAATATAATTCAATAAAGTTAAGTAATCAAAGCTTTGTCTTTTCAAAAAAAGAGGTAACTATTACATTTAAAGACAGGCAAAAAGGTCAATTGCTTTTATTGACTATTTTAAGTAAGCCCTTTCAGGTGTTTACTTGATAGGAAGAATGGCTCAGCAGAACAGTTAAAAGCAATTTCTAGCAGACATAGATAAAGAGCAAGCTTATAAAGAACAAAGTCCAAAACAATTAGAATTTAATCATCTTTGGATACTGACAGAAATGCTACAGTGACCTAACATATAAGCCTAGAGCACCCATGATGCACAGCAAGCAAGGAAAACATTTTCAAACAAAAAGGGTAAAAAAAAATAGAATGCTGCCTTTGTATGAATAATTTGCTACATATATCCATGGTGTCATAAAAAATAAGCCAGAATGCACTGCAACACTCAGATCTGCAGATATTTCAGAAATCAGGCACTTCAGCAGCTGTACTAGGTCCCTCAATAGCGCTGTGAGTCAAAATGTCAATAGCCTTAGCTGCAATCCTGCTTTTCTGCTGGGATTTGACCTTCCTAGCCTTTGAGGTTCATAGAGAATAATTCTGAGGTTTAGTGACATTAGGAATATCTAGATATTTCCTTAAAAAATAATTATGGCAAAGCCTCTGACTGGAGACAAGACTTCCTGACAAGTTTTCCTTCCTATAAGTAACTTCTCAAGGCAAATATTTTCCTCCCTTTTTGTGTACTTCAAAGTTTTTCTTTCTATGGTCTCAGAATGCTCTGAAAATTTGGTTAGATTGAAATTCAGGTGTGCCTTCCACAAAAATAATTCTGAATTGACAGGATAAGGTAAACTGGATGGATTAAGTATATTGTGCTATTGTCTGAAAATTCTTGTCCTATTATCGAAGCTGCTGCATGAAAGTCCAGCAAAATATTGGATATATTATGGAGCAGGGATCATCTCCAGGTATCAGTATTAAAAAGTCTTGCTCTACTATCAGCTAAACAAACACATTAGTAACAACATATCCAGAGAAAGGGTACAATTGATGCAATTAATGTTTTTGCTGAACAAACTCAGACTCATTTTCCACAAAGCTCCTTCCACTTCCAAAGAAATAAGGGTACTTTATTAATCAACAAGTTCACCCCTGTTTTTCCCTTGGAAATTTCTGAAGTCAAATTAAAAGTCAAATGTGACAAGACCCTAAACAAAGCTAAAATTTATGTGGAAAACAAAAGGTTTTGTTTTCATATTCATCTAGCAGTTGTAAAGCTGTTTACACAGACTGAAACTGAATTAATTCAGGATGTACCACTCACTCTAGTGAAATTTCAATTTTCCCAATACCTTTGAAAAGTCAGCTATACATGCAATGCTTTTCATCAACTATAATAGACTTACACATGGTATCCTTCAGATGAATTTCCTTAATTGTTTGTAACAGTAATTAAATAGCAACCTGAAAATTAAATTACATCTTCAGCTGTAGGAATATTTTAGTTAAAATAATTAGCCTTTTCCTGTTCATGAATGGCTTGAGCACCACCAATTTCTGCATATGTATCTAATTCAGGAGCACTTACCACAACATTATGCAGACAAATTCCATCTTACGGATGGACGAGTCAGTCACAGTTGTCACGTATGTCGTGCTAGCTTCCTAATGATTATGGCCTGGGAGAGGAGATGTGTTGGTGTGAACTAAAACAGAAGGATTTTTTTATTCCTATGAGAATTCCCTGGATAAATATTTTTAGCAAAAATTTCCATTTGCTAAAATTTTCACAGAAAAAAAAAATTTACAGTCTGGTACACATTTAATTTGAAAAGTCTAAATATCAGCTACGTGTATGGAAAGAGAACATTAAATGCAAAGACATGACTGAAATCATTGGTGTGCAGTGCAACATGCAGCATACAGGGTTATTCATCTCCTGTTCCCTTTGATTCCCCATGAAGGACTAGTTTTACCTTCAGATAGACAAGCTGATAATTAAATCAATCACCAAAGCTGCTGAGAACAACTTTTGGTGCTGCCCAAGAACACCTGAATTCTCATTTATCAGAAGGATATCAGTAAGGAGAGGATTTAAAACTCTCCGGTTTGATCTATCAGTTTTTATAACCAATTTTTGAGAACAGGTTCTGAAATGCAGTCCTTTCTTCATTAAAATATTCCACCAATCCACCCATTCACATGGTTCTCTCCCTCCTTTCCATTCTACTTTTTCACATGAAACACAGAAATAATATGTAATGCAACTACCTTATAAATCATAGTTGAATATACAATCCTTCTACATCTGACAGCTGATAGTTATGGCACTATCCAGAATGGTGGAGATGTGGGACTGGATTCTCTATTCAAGACATCTCTGGCCTCCTCACTTCTTCAGAGCTCTCTAAACACTGGTTCTCCCACTTGGAGGAGGCAGTCTTTTTTACAGCAACAAATTTAGCCAATGGGCTCTAGAAACACTTCATCTGATTACAGTTTTGAATCCTGTAGGCACCCAGTTCCATAGGCATTTATAGTACTTTAGGGAAAGCTGCCTGTTCATACCACTGTAACTACATCCTTGGTGTGAATTGAATGTAGCTCCTAGTCTCACTGCCTTTGTCTTGTTCTACCTAAGCTATGTCTTTTCCTCTGAAGAGATGTCTTTTTCTCTCAGCTCTCTCTCCACTGATTATAAAGGGAGTCAAAATTGGCAAAATTTTAAATGAGCAGTATCAGTGGGATTCCAGGAGTTTGTTGGGATGAAACCTGGCCACTGTGGTTTGTTTGTCAATTTGTACAAGCACTTTATAACAGGTGGTTATGACAGTTTTAAGTAGGCTTGGAGCAGGGTTTATGTAATGTATGTGAGATAAACTATCCAGTTATTTATTTTGTGAATAAAACCCATGCCAAGCACAGGTTCAGCTTTGACTTTGAAAAGGTTTTTTAAAGAGAAAAAACAATTAGTTGGAAATTTTAATGAAAACAATCATCTTTATTGCTGGCATAAGGATAGCTCTGCTTTGCCAGGACATCATTACAAACCAAATAAGCCCAAGATTGCTCACCTGGACTCTGATCAGAAAATCTACTGACCCAGGTCTTCCAAAATTTTACAGGAAAAGACAAAGGACAGCCTACAGGCATTCACATTTTGAAACACTCTTAGGAAAAATGTCTAGGTGGGCCTGCTTTTCCCCAGGAGGTGCTAATCCATTGTGATCCATGTGAAAAAAAGGCACTTTTACCACCTAAAGTCTTATTTAAAAGACTTGTCATTAAATTTAATGCTGGAAGAAGAGAATAGCATGGATAATCTTATTTCCCCTTAGAGCTGGGGGCCCCAAGTAGTGTAACATCAAATAGGACTCTGACCCAGAGGCAGCAAGCCATGCAGACCCTCTTCATAGCAGGAACTCTCTCATTTTGGTCTTTCAAACTATTTTCTTATGAGGAAACTCTGTACAGTCAAACATAAAAGATGTCCCCAAAAGAACTTCATGATGCACTGTTATATAAAGGCAAGATCAAGGAGGAGGTATAATCACTAGTGCTGAGGAGAAGCTGCCTGGGGGCTGTCCTTTTTTGGTGAGCTGGTTGAGCTTGTCCCACGGCACAGTGCTGCACACTATCCGTGTGGCCCAGCACTGCCTGCCATGGATCAAGCTGTCTGCACTCTGGATCACTCACTTCTCCAGGCACAGGGCTCTGCCAGCCAGGATCACTACACCCTGTACTCTGAGGATCGAAAACAAGGCAAATAAGGTGATCTCAGAAAGGTATTAAGACAGGAATTTGGAAATGAAGGCCTGCTTGTATGTTGCAACACTGCTGTTCATTCAGTCCTGAAGTGTTACATGACTTACTGGCAAACAAGTACTTGATGAGTGCTTATAAAAATATGAACTGGCTGCTAAAAATAGCATATAACTGAACTCTGAAAAGTATTTGTTTTCTCAGTGACAATACTTTTCCAGTGATAATGTTGAAATACATTTGTTGACAATAGATTTAACATTCTGAATAAGTATTTAGCCATGTCTAGTTTTTCTCCTACTCACTTGCGTATATTTGTCATCTTCTGGAGAGTTTGTTAAAGCATAATTCCCAAGTAAACAGTTAGTCCGTAAAAGCATAATTTTCCATGGAATTTTAACAGTTCTATTTCTATAAAAGAGTTCTAAAAAGAACTCTTTGAAAACATACATTGCATTGGTCTTTTGGGTGGAATGAAATTTATCTTGGTTATAATCTTTGCTGTGAGTTCACTTTGCTGAAAGGGATGTGTATTTTTCATTCTGGTTTCATATCATAGAACAAAGTTATCAACCTAATGAAGGTTTATCTTTTTTGACTGTGTCCCTGGCTACATGTCTACATGGAAATTTCAGTACTCTATTTGAATATTTCTTCTTCCTTGCAATTTGGCGAATTAGCTTGAGTTTTCACTTTTCTGCATTCTAAATATATTTTTATTATATTCTAAATATAAAATAAAATATATCTAAAATAAAATATAGAATATTCTATATTCTAAATCTAATATATTCAATTGCCTGGATTGTAAAACTTGTAGGTATATAAGATTATCTTTGCAAAATAAAAAGAACAAATGCAACAGAGAGAAAATACAAGTCATAAGTCATAACATCTGAAAGACTAAACTTAGGAAGTAAATCCATGTGCCACCCACCATCAGTAAGCATAAAGGCACATGGAAAGAAACACTTGGCATATCTGCCGATTTTCTTTAGTTAATGCTAAATTGGGCTCTTTTATCCAAACATCCTCTGTAAATTGTGAGCAAAGATTTTATGCTTATTTAATGTTCACTTACTGAGGTAAAGCTGTTCAATAACTAGAAGGCAATTATGGCATAAACAAGAAAAGATTTTTCTAGTCCTTTATAAATGTATGTGAGTGAAATAACAATTGTTGAGCCCTAAATAGTACAGCAGGACCACTACACTGATATTTGAAACAAAAACTTCTTTGATACAAAAGTATTATTTTAGACTTATTAAAAAAATTAAATGTTTTTTAGTCCTACTGTTTCTCTCAATTTATCTGGGGGAATTATCAAGTTCAAATTCAATAGTTTCTTAACAGAACATATCAGTTCAAAGAAGCATCACAGGTTCATCCAACATTTGTATGCAATGTGTTTTGCAATTAAAGATTTTCTCATTAATAACATTACAGACTCAACTGAAATAAGAAAACGTTTGTCTCTTAAAATACCTGAAAGCAATGTAGGTGTTACAACCATTTTGCCCATAACTAAGCTTGAAATCAGCAGTAATGAAAATTGAATACACTCCCTACAGATGTATGCTTATATAAGAGAAAGAACTATAACTCAGAGAGGCCAAGAGATCGAGATTTTAAATTGTCTTTTTCCTTTTTTGCATAGATCTAAATATAGAATTATCATTGTTTATAAATATATGAATATGCATTTATGGTCATGATTAAAATGGAATTTATATGCTTCTCAGAAGAAAATGTTATAAAAGAATGGCTATAAAATATCAGTCTTCTCTGACAGCAGTAACACAATTATATTACAAATTTTTCTTGTTCATTAACTAATTTTAGCACAAAGCAACATTCAACAACTCTTAGGTTCGTACATGTCCTTCCAACCACTTCTGCACTTGATCTATGTGGTGGGTTGACCCCATCTGGATGTCGGGTGCCCACCAAAGCTGTTATGTCCCTCACTTCCTAAGCAGGGAATAGAAGAGAAGATACAACCAAAAGCTATTGGGCTAAGATAAAGGACAGAGGGACATCACTCACTCATTATCATCACATGCAAAACAGACTCTGCTCAGGTAAATAAACATTGTCTGCCACTCCTTTCTCTTCATACTGTTTCCCTGTTCCAGCATGGGGTCCCTCCTCTGGGAGACAGATTTTCACAGGCTGCTCCAGCACAGGTCTTTCCCATAGGCTGCAGTCCTTCAGACACACACTGCTCCAGCATAGGTCTCCCATGGGTTCACAAGTCCCACCAGCCACCCTGCTCCAGCATGGGCTATACTTTCCATGGGTCTGCAGGGTTGGGTAGGAACCTGCTCTGGTGTGGGCTTTCCCACAGGGTCACAGCCTTTTTTGGATGCATCCTCTTGCTCCAGTGCAAGGTCCTCTGAAGACTGCAGGTGCACATCTGCTGCATCATTGACCTCCATGGGCAGCAGGGACACAGATGCTTCACCATGACCATCACCACAGGCTGTAGGGGAATCTCTGCCCTGGCACAAGGAGCACCTCCTCCCCCTCCTTCTTCCCTGACCCTGGTGTCTGCAAGGTTGTTTCTTACATATCTTCACTCCTCTTCCCACCAGATGTTGCCCAGCAATTTTTATTCCCTTCCCATGTCATCTCAGGGACACTACTGGTACCACTGATGTGCTTGGCCTTGACCAGTGCTGGTTCTGTCTTGGAATCAGCTGGCATTGTCTCCATCGGACACAGAGGAGGCTTCTCACAGGTCTGCTCTCCCTCCAGCCAAAACCCCAACCTTGTCACACAAACCCAATACAATCTGAAACATTATCTGCTTCTATTTCCTCCTGAGAAAAAGAAAAATTCACACAGTGTAAAAATCATCAAAAAAGTAACTGTGGATTTGTTTTCTTATCCCCAGAATATCCTTGTGTTTCATTTGCAAGATACTTTGGAGAAACGTCAGTTGAAGAAAATCTGGTAAAAGGGATATTTGACATAAAATACCTGCCACTAACAGGCTAAAATGCTTTTTAAAATTAATGTACAAAACACTACTTAACACTGTAATATGAATTTGGCTGTCTTATCTCAATTTCGTTTTTTTCCGATAAACAACTGAGCCATTGTTTCTTATAGAGTTTTATTTACGCCAAAATGACAACTGTCCACCTAAATTTCAGAAGTGCAACGAGAATGACAACTTGGTCAAATGCAATCTCACTTCAGTAGCTACCATTGTAAGAAAATTCTCTCCACTCAAAATTCTTGGCTCTGACCTGGCAAACTGCAAGCAAATTTATATCAAGGGACAGTTTACTATCTCATACACTGGAAAAAACATCTGCTACTTAAAAAACAGAGTATGTACTTAGTATGTAAGAGTCAAAATCTCCTTTGTCTGTTAGGGCCTACTCCCACTGGAATCACAAGCAAACCCAGGTTTATGATAACACATACATTTGATCCATATTTGTAAAAGAAATTTAACTATTGATAAAAAAGCAAGCCATGAAATGAGACCAGTTCATCAGGTCAACAATGGGAATGAGAATAGCATGAAAACTAGAAAGCTATTTTCATATTTTCAATGCTTTTTTATATTTTCCTCCTAGGAGTGAAAATAGTGTCAATGGAAATATGGGAAATTATATTTTTAAACAAGTAAGTGCCAACTAGTTGCCAATTATTCACAACAGATGATTTTCCAGCTCACAATAATATTTTTCTGCCATGCTGTTGAAGTTGAATTGCTTTGGACAAGCACTACATTAAATGTCAGAATGGTTATATGTCACAATGAGGAAAAGGTGAGGAGGAAAAATAATGTCCTAAGCTCCCCCTCTTAAATACCAGTTTACTGTCCTCATAAAAAGTCAATTTACTTCTGCCTTTCCCCACATTCCTAAAATATTCAGCCTCAGTGGAGAAAATATGGTGCTGAAGCATATTGATAAAAATCTAACTATAATGCTCCACTTTGATGGCTCAACACTCTCCCACATGGTAGAGCAATAGAGTAATAGAGACAATATATGATCATGTATTTATTATTATGGCCTATATGCATGGTGTTACTGTGTATCTTATTTATAAATACTTCTAAAATGGAAGAAAAGTCTCTAGAATAATTTACATTTTCTTTTTCCCAAGATTTTCTTTCTTTTAGAGCATGTGTCTTCATATTTTGTCAGAATATTTTAGAAAGTAGCAATACTTAGAAAGTAAGAAGCAGTGACGAGGTAACTCATTACAGTAACAGAAATTTTAGCATGACAAATTCACTGCTGTAGAATTCAAAAATTCTACACTGTTCAATATCTGGTTTTGAACTTGCTATAGCCATTTGTATTATAGTATTGTCATATCATGCCTTTTGATTTCATCTTGTTTTCCTTGCTACACTGGATCCAGTTCTCCACTGTACCAAAACTAAATTTTGGGCAATGAGGCTGGAAATGCAAACTTTTCCCTTCATTGTTCTTACTTAAAAATAAATTTTAATATTTATCACAGATCTAATTGGTGCTAAGATTTCTTCACAATAGAATAATCATCATACCAAGATTATTATGTTATCTAAATAATTGTAAAAATTATATGTAATAAAAATGTGACAAATCATAGCCTTGGAATGAAGATGTGAACCAGTATGGGCTCTGAAGAATCTGAATATTTAATCCTTCAGGAAGAGGAGAGTGGAAGACAGGAGTTTCCAGTTTAGATGAAATATTTCTTATGTTTACAGTGGGGTCCACTTGGAGAATTCTGTTATCATTCTTAAATGTTTATTAGAAATTACAAAACTCTACCACCATTTTATGGATGTACAGCTGTGTTATTTCAACAATTTTATTCTACATTTAGGTGTTGCTGATTCAGTAAAGACTTTATGATTATCCGTGCAATGTAGCAAAAAAAAGAGTGAATATTTAATAGAAAATGTGATGATGAATCAAATGTCATGGTGATGAATTGAATATTTTCCTTTTCAAGTTGCAGAAATAAGAGGGGGAGGAGTGATTGTTGGGTAGGAGAGTTATATAAAGTTTTGTTATCTAAAAGAATGGTCTGTAATATTTTTTTGAATAATATTCAGCTTTTACTCATTTTTTCCTTTTTCTTGCCAAAAATAAGGAAATTTGACGCATTTTTACTTTGTTTCTAATTGTGCTTTGAAGGACGACTTCTGCAGCAACTGTGTGTAATATTTTAGAGTTTCCACAGAAACCAGGAGAGTAGATATAAAAATCTTTGGAAAAATTCAGAACAGGACAGGATTTGAACACAACCTTGACCCTGAGTGCTAGAAGAGGATCCAAAACCAAGAGAAGACAAAACCTGTGCTAACCAAGATCTTTAGTTGCCAAACCATAAGACCTATATATAACAGTAAGTTTCTATTGGGTACTGAATTTATTTTCAGCTTTTGTATCCCCTTTAATTTTAACTTCACAGTGTCCAGGTTTCTGTATCAGTTAAAATGCTTTAAAAATAATAAGGAAACAAAATCATTGAAATAATTTATTGCAGGTTTTCTTTATACCAATATCTAGAAGTCTCCAGCTATAAACATCAGCCATGAGGATGTGTATTGCTAATCTTACAATAGGTGCAGCAGCTGGAATGTTTTGTTGCTACATTTTTAAGAGGTTGATACCTAATATCTGTAAAATTAAGGTTGATTTTTTTCTTTATTGCTTTTTAAGTAAAAGGAAAAGCCATAAACAAAACAAGACACAAATCAGTACCTGGCAAATCCTGTCCTGCAGCAATTACATAGGTGTACTAGCAATATTCATCTGTTGCATTGACAGGCTGGTTTTTTGCCAAGTATTTTATTCTTGAATTCGTTTGCTGTTTGAGGATGATGGCAGCAGATGGTCGAGAAGGTAACTTATTCACTGTTTAATTTGGTTTGTTTGTTCTGCTGGTAATTAATTCCATACCTCAGGGCCCACTGTTCGCTCCTGTTCCCGCCATCCTCCTGGCCATTGGAGACTGTGTATTGCTCAGGAAGGTATTCTGGATTTGGAGAGCTGGTGCTTTTGGTGACACTGAGAAATCTCTAAGATGCCTGTCTAATGAATTTTCCTCACACAAATCAATCACTAGATTTTGAGTTATGACATAACATTTCCTCCATTTCATGTATTTTTCATCTATTTTGGAGGTGATTGTTTTGCTTTTACTGGCTTTGGAAGCATGTAGCAGTGTCTACTTCTTCGGTAATATGAGTTTATGTGTATTCTATTAGTGCAAGAACTTTAATCTCTTCTCTCCCTAAACCTTGTGTTTTCTCTTGTTCAACTGATATTTTTAAGTTTAAAATACAGTGCTAATATTGTTTGAGATGAGTCATAAATTGACAGTTTTTTCTGACATCCATTAAAATTTCTGTCAAAATGCTTAATAACTGGTGTTCTGAGACCTGAACAAGCATTCGGGATGTCTTTGAAGAATTTGAGTTAATATTTAAATTCCTGAGATCTTAATACTCAGAACTATCTTTTTAAAATTTGTTATACAGCTTTTCTGAAAGTTTTGAGTAGTGATTCATTATTGATAATTACTATTAAACTCAAGTGAATTCTAGCCTGAAACCTAATATTTTCTTATTTGATGTTTTTTACTTGCTTTTTTTGCTAAATAACTGACATAAAATACTTCATACTGAAAGAAAAGAGTATAAATGGAATAATTTTATTAAACTAAAGGCATGCTTAATTTTATGAAGTAAATAGTATTACATCAAATCATCTGTGCCTTAATATGACCATATTGGTACAACTGAATATATTGCATAATAAATTTTAAATTAAGTACTCTTGAAAGATACTGCATCTGTTAGAACATTTAACAAAAACTAAAGTAGTTATGAAATAGGTCAACACTATTCTCAAAACCACCAAATCATGCTTTCTCTGAAATCCACTGTTGTTAGGAATGGACGTTTCATCTGGGATTGCTTTAGGGAAATTCAGCATACAGAAGCTTCACAGAAGAATTCTTGAAATATTTTTGATACAGTAGTTTCCACTCTTGACATAAAACCTCAAATTAAGATGCTTACAGAATGACATTATAATCTAATAAATTTGTGGAAGATTTATTGTTTTGGTGATAGGTTACCCTAATGGTTAGCTGAAAACTTATTTTACTTTTAAGTAAATAAAAAAGGTGTAAAAAAGAATTTTTCCTTCTGAAGTTGGTATATTGTCTGTAAGAAGAACTAGAGGGTTTTCTTTTTATATTTAGCTCATGTATGGAGTAAGAAAATGCTGAAGAGAAAAATGATATTGTAATGTTACATGGATAGACCTGTAAGTGAACTCATAAGATTATATTTTTCCCTACTAATCTCTCTTTTAGAAATTTTGCATTCTTCAATAGCAAACAATTTTATACAGAAAACTAAACAGAAACAGAAAACTAAAGCCAAATACTTTTAAACACGACCCAAGGCATGAATATGAGAATAATTTAGCTTTAAAACAATTTAATATGGATTGTGATAGGTTCCAATGTTTCCAATGTTATAAATATTATACTTGAAATAGTGTGTTCTTTGGAATGTATGCTCTAACTCAAAACAAGAACTGATGAAAAAACCTTATAGCCTATATTGTGTAGGAGATCAGGCTAAATTATTACTGTGCACGCATCTTTATTTGCAATCTACAAATTTTGTCTCCAACAAAATCTAATGAGAACTGAATTTGCCTCTTGATTATCAGCTGGTGTTAAGGGAATAACATTTGCTGAATTCCTTTTCTTCCATATGTGATTCTTAAATCCTGTACACTAGCATATACAATGCAGTGGCAAGTACTGCTAGCATGATTGTCACATTATTGTTGCTACTGCTCCTATACTACATTTAAGCACAAACAAGGACTGAGGCCCTACTATCACCTGCTTGATCAGCAGAAAATTATTGAGTGAGCTTGAACCATCTCGCTTCATCCCAGATCCTTCTTTCAAATTACTGTTCTTACTTTCTTTAGTATATTCAGGTTTTTTCTCAGTTCTGCTGTTAGCACAGAGAGAAAAAGGCTAAATAGAAAAAATGGTCATGAGTGACTTTAAATAAAAAAATAATCCTTGTCTGAAACAAGCTACTGAGAAATAAAATAGAGAACAAAATTATAAGGTTGCAATAAAACCATCAATGTCAATAAGAACTAAATATATTTGACTTAGCAATCACAAAATGACTCCAAAATATTAAATTTGGAGAGGGCGTGACAGGTGTCAGTCAATGTATATGTAAACCATTTTACTTCTGCTTTTTTCTTTTGTTTTAGGAATTATGAACTATGACAGCTTCAATATTTGCCTATCATCTCCAATAAGCAGTAAAACCGAGCTGGGCTGCTATTTAGAAAATGTTTACACTGCTGTATGTCTGAAGCTAACATCCTGAATGAGTCAAATAAGTATTCATTAGTGTTCTAGACTCAATAATTTAAGACTAAGTTTATGCCTGTCTCCTTTTTATATTCCCATTGCATCAAAAAACTTGAACTGTGACAAATGTAACAGAAATATTGAGACAGTTTCTGAGGGGGGAATCACACCTACTTCTGCTCTTTTAATAAAGCACGTTATAAATCTCAGGTATACCTGGAAGAAGCTATCAAGCCATATAAACTGTGCCCATACTGAAGTTTAACTCAATGAAACTTTCTTTATCCTAATCAAGTTTTCTTTTGCCACTTATTTTCTTTTCAAAACTTCTCATGCAGCTTCCAATTAAGATAGAGATGAAGTAGGATTTATGATGCATGATAGAAAAACATTAATATTTTTGCTTATCAAGAGTGTTCTTAGTATCAGATATCAGAAAATTAGTTACACATTTCAATAGTACTATCAAAGGCAACCAAGGGAAGAGGGCATTAAAAAGACTTAGGAAAAGGTCAGAATTATGAAGAATACAAATGATTACTTCTTGCAGGAGCTCAGGCTTGAATGTGTTATTTAAGGAGGGAATAATTACTATCCTCTTAATAGTCAAAGTTTGAAATTGTGTCAGATTTTGTGCTTCCATTACTTAAATGGTCACATCCAAAGGGTAGTGGTGAACACCTCAAGGTCCAGCTGGAGATTAGTGCCAAGTGATGCTCTTCAAGGGCCAGTATGGGGACCAGCAGCTCAAGATCTTCATTAATCCCATCTAGTGGGATTGATTGCACCTTCAGCAAGTCTGTACAGCACACCAAACTGAGTCATGCAGGTGGCGCATCTGAGGAACAGGATGACATCCAAATGAACCTGAACAAGTTCGAGAAGTGGGCCCATGGGAACCCCAGGAGATTTAATGAGGCCAAGTGCTGCACCTGGGTCAGAGCAACCTTCAGCATCACTACAGGCTGGGGAATGAGCAGGTTAAGAACAGCCCTGCAATGAAGGCCTTGGAGGTAATGGTGGAGGAGACTGACCCAACAGTGAGAACCTGCAGCCCAAAAAACAGTTGTATCCTGGGCTGCATCGAAAGCAGTGCAGGCAGCAGGGCAAGGGAGGGGACTCTACCCCTCTTCTCTCTTGTGAGACCCCACCTGCAGTGCTACATCCAGCTCTGGAGTCCCCAGCAAAGGAAGGACATACACCTGTTGGAGTGAGTCCAGAGGAGGCAAACAATGTTCAGAGAGATGGACCACCCCTCCTTTGAGGATAGGCTGAGAGAATCAGGATGGCTGAGCCTGAAGTAGAGACTTTGCATAATTGTGGCTTTCTACATGAAGGGAGCCTACAAGAAACTTGAACAGAGACTTTTTGCAAGGGCATATAATAACAGGACAAGAACAATCATGGTTTTAAAAGGAAAGAGGGTAAATTCAGACAAGATATAAAGGGGAAAATTTTTACAGTGGTGATGGTGAGGCACTTGAACAGGTTACTCAAAGAGGCGGTAGAGAACATTCAGGTTAAGGTTGGATTTGGCTCTAAGTAGCCTGATGTAGCTGAAGATGTCCCTGTGCATTGCAGGGGTGTTGGACCAGCTGACCTTGAGAAATCCCTTCGAACTTAAACATTTATGATACTACAATTCTATGAAAAATAAATGCACTCAAAGTATGAATTTGCCAAACATTCTGCATGTGCATGGCTTGCATATGAAGAAGGGAATCATGAAAGCAAATATGCAGTTATACAGTCAAATATTTTTTATCTTATTTATTTGAATCATTTTTGCTTTTTACCATGCGTAGCACCCTGTAGACTTTGCTCAAGCAAGATTCTCAGTACACTATAAACACGGCTTTTAAATTAATGCATAAATTGAGAGTGACAGATATAAACTTTTCCTTAAATCATGCTATGCTTGTTTCTCATGTTAAACTGCAGTAGATATCCGACAGACTTTTCTAAAAAGTGCTGTAATGTTTGTTATAATCAATCTTCATTCTAGTAGAAAAGTAGTAGATTGCTTATTACATTAGCTACAAGTGACTCAGGACTTTACTGAGAAGCAATATCTCCTTTAAGGCAGGGCTCTCAATGACCATTTCACAATCGAGTGAACCTACTTATTACATGGTTTGAATTGAAGAATATTTTACATTATTTTCTTTTTGAGCTTTTAATGAATATGCTACACATTAAAATAAGTAGTTTTGCACATTCAGTGTAAGGAATAAACATCTAAATTTGATCTGTGACAAGCAAAAAAGAGTAGAGTTCTAGAAGGGGTTTGTATGCAGATGCAAAGCCACATGGACATGCTTGGAGTTTAACACAAGCACAGGGGTAGGCACAAACGGCAGTCTGTCCAAAACAATGTTATAGAGACACACATACACACTTACACAGTGTTTGCACTGTATCCAGAGCTCATTGTAAGAGCAAAGCTTTATCTTTAGGCAAGGATATATTTTATTTTCTTCTTTTCAATACTTTAGCTTACATCCTGAAAATACTCATTAATGAACACATTTTGTGACCCCTAGGTCAATGACTATATTTTGTTCTGATTTCTATAGCATGCTAGACACAGCTGTAAATCTGGACTATAAACAGTGACACATTACAACAAACATGTTACTTTTAGCTAGCAACTCATAATGTCTCTAAATTATAGATAATGATGAGTAGCTTTAAGAATACTCCTAATGCTACTCACATTTCTTCTGCTAGTACATTAGGTAAAGTCAATTAAACTGGAAAGAGTAAGGAGCTGAATGAAATACCAAATATCTGCTTCTTCAATACTGAAATAGAAGAGTTATTAGAAAAATTATTCTCCCCAAAACATATTTCTCCAAGCATTAGTTTAGATTTTAAGATGAACAAGATAGTTTTTACTTCCTTCAGATTTGAAGCAGTGAATGTTTAAAAGGTAAGGATAATTGGAAAATTAATTAAACTTTTCCTTTAATGAAGCTATTTTTTAAATTATGACCTTATTTCTCCCATCCTGTTTTTAGATCTTTATTGAAATTATACTATTCAGTTATATGTCAGATTTATTAAGATAGAATTCAAATACAGTAGAGAAAAAAATTGTTAACTGGCTCCCAAAATGAAAATCTAATTCTAGTCCTAGGCTTAGATCTGATTTAGATTGAGATACAACATGTTTAACAGAGTTTATACAGCTAACAAAAAATTAAATGCTGAACACAAAGAAGTATTAAAGCCAAGAAAAACAGGAAAGTCACATTGAGATGAACATCCATCCTGCTAGCCAAAATTCTTTGTCTTTAATGTCAAACAAAGGAGATGGCTCAGAAAAAAGTATCAGCACAGAGCATGAGTAAATGATACTTCTGTTTGTAATCTGTGACTATTTTCAGTTCAGAGCTTCTGGTCATCTGCAGCTCTCCATCAATTCAGTAGTTCTCACTGAGTTTTTTTGCCATGAATTTATTCTGCTCCTCTTTGAAGGTATTGGGCCTTACACATCTCTAACATTTACAAAGCCACAGTAACCCTGCAGGGCTATTTCCTGGAAGTAAATTCTTATGTTTCTCTTCCAAATAATAAGCATAATTTGCTTTTTGTAGTAAATGTTCCTTGATTAGTGCTAAACACCACTCATGACTGGTCTCCACTTCAACATCTAGCCAGAAACTATGACTGTGACCATTGGGACAATTTTTTATCCACAAAGGGATTCACCCATCAAAATCATGGTCTCTCCAGCTTAGAGTCAAGGATGTTGTGTGAGACAATGTCAGGTGCTTGGCACAAGTGCACGTAAAGGACATCTGGTGCTTTTCCCTTATCTACCAATGCTGTAACCCTGTCATAAAATGTCACCAGTTTTGTCAGGTACAATTTCCCCTTAATGGAGCCATGTGAGCTGTCACCAACAACCTCTTTATTTTCTATGTGCCTCAACCCAGGTTCCAGGAGGATCTGATCCATGATCTTGCTGGGTAAAGAGGTGAGACTCCCTGGTCTGGACTTCCCTGGCTCTTTCTTTTATTCTTTGTAAAAATGGGTGTTATGTATCCCTTTTTCCAGTCAGTAGGCATTTTACAAGGCTGCCTAAATTTAGATACTGAAAACTTGCAAACCAAACAATAGGAAAGTCAGGTACCTCTCAAGGTACACAAAAAATTCAGTGTTTTATTTAGGTACAACTTAGACTGCAATCAATCCTAACATGTCTACCTTTGAAAGATAATGAATAGCATTAGAATGACAAACCTATATTTTTCTGACAATATAAGAACAAATAATAAACATATTATAGACAAATATCTAGAGTTTAATAGTATAGGAAATAGTCAAAATGGATTTTGAAGAGCAAATCATATCAAACCAATCTGATTTCATTCTTTGACAAGGTAATGTGCCTTAGGATTCCTTAAATATTCAGACTCTGGTAAGTATTTAGAGTCTGCCCTATTCAAAAGCTATCATAAAAATGTGAACTTACTAAAAGGAGCCTGCAAAAATCGGAAATCACTGGAAAATAGTGTTAAAACTACACTTAGATGGTGTTCAAAACATAGTTACTAAGTTGTGCTGTTAAGGGCTGTGTCTTGGAGCAGGGATTGCCTGATAAGTGTTTTGAACTTGAACATATCATAGCATGGTAAAAAAGGCAAATCTCACAGTGGGCCACTTAAAATAGGTTTGAGTCACTGTGACATATGGTATAATCCTTGTCTTCTGGTTAGTGATGGAAAGGTCTCTTCTGGACCAGCACAAAAAGTTATGGAAACAACAGTTAAGGAAAGTTAAGGTTCAATAAAAATCCTACATTCAGACAAGACACCAAGGAAAAATGGTGTGATCAGAGAATGATTTAAAGTCCCTATGGTGAGAGATAGGTTCGTGGACTTACTCACTAGGCAGCTGAGGGTATATGTCCTTGCACACGTGAAGGGATAAAAAAAATAGATACAGGATGTTCCATTCTTGTACATAAATGCCATACTGGCAAAAAGAAGGACATCTTGGGCATAACCAGAAGATAAAAATCAAAACTTTATGTATTATACTGATACAAGGCATACTAGGTTAGACTTTCTAAATATTTCCTACTATTTACAAATTTTCCATTTTGTGATAGAAAGTGAACACAGGGGACATCAACTGTTCTCACACTCAGAGCAGACATCTCCTGCATGACACCTGTCTACTTAGAAGAGCTGCCAAAATTTGGCACATCCATCCCATCCTTTCTTTACTTTTTTAATCTCCTGGACTTTCCCCTTTCTGTAAATTGACAGAAATAACTAATGGCATCTGTGAAACTTGCTCCAGGTAATGCCTCACTAGCCTATCATGAACCCATCTGGATCATTATTTGAAAACATGTTAGTTATGAAGGTCCCTCACCTGCATTTTGCATGCTCCATCATGGATTTACATAAATTTTTTTAAATGTAATAAAATTTTGATCAGCTTCAGTCAAAAATCACTTATTTCAACCATTTCAATCAGCTTCAATCTTCTATTTTCTTATTTGTAGTTAGTTTTGTGTCTGGGAACTGAGCAACATCCTCAGTAGTGGGATGAATAGGCCAGTAATTGCTGCTCTTTGTACTGGTATAGCTCTTTTAAAAAAATGTCTGGGAGGCAGAGCAAAAAAAGTTTTTAAAAAGTGCTGGAACAATGAGTATCTGACAGTTCTATCTGGCTTTTGTTCATTTATAGCTCTAGACATTCACAGATATTCAAGACAATTAAAATGCAGAACTTGGGGAAAAAAATGGGATATGATTTTTTGGGACCTACTTAGCAGACTAATTCTTTTTTCTAAGAAAAGTACAGTATCTCACACTGAATTGTAAAAAAAAGTGCAGACAAAGGTTTATATTAAAAAACCAAAGAAGATACAAATAATCTAGAAACAATTATGTTGACATTTTAAAAACTGCATTTTTAAAAAATATATGAGGAAAAAAAATCAAATTCTGTTTCATTCAAGATGGTAAGGAAAGTACAAAACTAAAAGTTTCAGTGCACCACTGGGAATTCTTTCATACTGCTATGGTATGCTTTGTAAGAGATCTGTAAGAAAATAAATGGCATAAGCACTGCAGGACAGAAAATTGATATATTTTAAAATAGGGCTAATTATTTTCATGCTGTTTCTCCTTTTCTACCTTCAATGTATGCTGTACCTCTCTATCCCATTTAAAGTTAATAACAGTTACATTACTTCATCTAGTGTTCCCATTTGGTTTTTTACTTACACATAAGGTATTATATTTTGCATGTGTAAATCTGTATTGATTATGCAAAAATCCTAGCAAATACTCTGAACAGACTTTCACAACAAGACTGATTTATGGTTCTTGTAACAAAGTTTGGCAAGTAGCACTCATTCATTTCAGTTTTGAATTTGAACCAAAGAAATCTCACCAGTACTCAGATTTTTATCTGGTGCCAGACACTGGCATGATCTCTGCAACCAATTTAATTTCTGAATATAAATCTAATTGAACCAAATAAATGGGAATTTTGAGTGAATTGCACCATATTTTAATCATCACTTACTATTTAAATGGTTAATGAAAAATCAGTTCCTCAAGGAGAAACAGTTTCATGCATGACTTCATTATACTTTCATTTTTTTCTCACATACCAGAAATAAGACTGCTCTGCAAATAGGCTGTTAATCACCTAAAACTAAATGTTAATCCTGTTAACCTACTTCCAGTGTTTAAATCTTGTTATGTTAATGTCATAGCAATAATAAAAAAAGTTAAACCTTTTTGGACTCTCAAAAATATTTCCTCAGAGCCATTCATTGCTCTCAGAAAATATTGTGTATTTGCAAAACAGAAGACTGCTTTCATCTGTGTGCTTCCAGTAAAGTTGAGCTTCCCTAACTGCTTTTCTTTTTTTCCCTTTCAACTTGTAATAGGCTACTTTCCAAGAATCTGCTAACAAGTGCTAACAAAAAATCAAGATCTCTTCTGAAACTGAACCACATAGAACAGTCCCTAAAATCAATTTGTACTGTAGTTTCAAATAATCTTTAACAACCCAGACAAATGCAAATAAATGCAATCAGTTTATATATGTAGGACTGTGTCAGCAGCATGCATTATGCTTTCAATAGAACCATCAGGGATGTGAACAGTTTTTGATGTTAAGTTTACAAAGTTGTTTAGTAATTTCTATTCATGAGTATTCAAATAAAACAGACTATATATGAAACACAGAACTCAGGCGGTAATTTTTTGTGAAATTAAAATTTGTTCTTTGGATTATTAAATTTCCCTCTCCGTGTGCATTAGTAATGAATTTCATCATTAACTTAGAATTTGCTCTGATTTTTCCAAGTAACGTGACTAGCCATATTGTATTTGGAAGCAAAATGGAGAGCCTTCCTCTGTCTCATACTAGCATATGCCAGAGAAGGCAACAGTGTATTCTAGAAACAACTTCATGATTTCCATAGCAATGAAGGCTCTGAATGTTCAAAACACGCTCCATCAAACTCTATGGAGTTTTTTTATTTTATAAATATTTTAGCATATTTTGTTTTACTCTGAAGCATAGGAAATTAGACTCCTTAATATTGGCTAGAACATTGCATTATGAAGGGCAGCATTGAAAATTTTACAATCTATTCTCTCCAAGCTTTTTCGAAAGCCTAGAGCATATATATAATTGTTAGATATTGATTAGGCAGGGCACAAATGTCTGCTGTTGTTGGCATTGTTATTGTTATTACTATTAATATTTACTTACTTCTATCTATAGAAGTCTGAATTTTATAAAAGTTGTATTAAAGAAAAGATACGTATTTTTTACTATAGTGAATAGAAGAAAACATCTATTATTAGTCTGTTTTTTACAATAATCTTCAGCTAAAATCTATGCTGTTCAGATAAATTAAGCTTTTTTTTGTTCTGCTTTTAGAAGTTTACATATTGTGGAAATATATTAATTTAGATTAAACAGACTTTTGAGGCATATTCACCAAATCCATTAATTCACCTTCATCTTTCCTGAGCAGCAGTGGTTTAAATGTCTAATAACCCTTTTATATGGACCAAGGGCATCATATGCCCATGATGGATTGCCTTTGTAGCTAAATTACAAACTGAGGTACTTAGAATAACAGAATCATACAATGGTTGGGTTGGAAGGGACTTTTAAAGATCATCCAGTTCAATCCTGTCATCCCTGTCACCAAGGCTGACGTTGACCATTTCCAGTATTGGAGCATCCCCAGCTTCCCTGGGCAACCTGTTCCAGTGTCTCATCAGTCTCACAGTAAAGAATCTCTTCCCTATATCAAACCTAAATTTACACTCTTTCAGTTTAAAACTGTTTGCCCCTCTCCCTGTTGCAACAAACCCCGGTAAAAAGCTTTTTTTCCCATCTTACATATATGAACCACCTTTTACATATTCAAAGGCCAGATAAGTTGTCAGAAACTTCTCTTCTCCAGGCTGAGCAACCCAAGCTCTCTCAGCCTTTCTTCACAGCAGAGATCTGATCTTCTATGTGTCACTCTTCTGGACCAGCTCCAGCAGGTCCATATTTTGCTGTACTGTATCTGGACCCAGTAGTCCAGGTGATATCTCACAAGAGCAGAGAAGAGAAAAATCATCTCCCTCCCTGGCCACACTGCCTTTTATGCAGTCTGAGATATGATAGACTTTTTGGGCCGCAACTGTGCATTGCTGGCTCATGTGCAATTTTTCTGGTTACTGGAGGATGAAAAAGTGCTTTCAAGTACTTCATTTTACTTACGCAGTAACCACATGGATGGAAAATGAAATGCAGAGTCATAACAAAATGCTTTCCAATGCAAAATGGATTAATGAGATGGGGAATTTGTGCTGATTTAGAAAATAGCACAGTATGGGGAAGATGCGCAGGACACGTATTTAGACATTTCAAAAAGGACAAATGTTCTGCATGAAAATCAGGACATTTCACTACATGGAACACCTTAGTGTTTCACAGTCTAGCCACACGCTGGGAACTTTGGAAATCTGCTAGAATGTAAAGAAATGAGCTGCAGATTTCCTTATCTTTTCTCTTTGTTTTGAAAAAGACCTTAGCATTTAGTGTTAGCCAAGAATAGTCCTCCTATTTAGTGGATTTAAAAAGTGGTGATGTGGTACTGGAGAAAGACATCTGGCACAGCTTGTGGAAAGCCTATTTTGGAAGCTCAAAAAAGGAAAAAAAAAGGAGTTGTGTAATCCATGGGACAGCTAATCTTACTATGCGTACTTTCTTTTTTGTTTCTTGGCCAGCTTTCTTATTTCTGTTCTTATGCTTCTAACAATATGTTGTAAAACTGAAACATCCCATGGAAGATTTTGAAATTTTGCATGAGTCTCACTAAAAGTCATTTCTTCCAAGTCTCCATAATCCACAAAACTTCTTTTGAACCTTATTACAAAGAATTCTTCTTAATTATTTTTGATTAACACAATTTAATAACCTCTTGCAAGAAAAGTCCCATCCAAAAATACTCACAGATTTTGGATCTAATTGGAAGCAGATTTTGGTTATGTGTTTACACATCAAATGTTGTGAAAAAGACATCTCCGATTGAGTTCAGTTGTTAAAATCCAAGGAGCTTCAGAATAGAAGCAACATATGTCAAAATATGAACTGAAAGAAATCTAGTTCCTTTACCCCTATGGTGAGCAAAAGAATGATAGCTGTATTATGTATTGCTACTGCAGAAGTTGTAACAAACAACTAGCTGTTAACTAATCTCATTTTATTTGGACTACCAAAGCTTCTTCAGACCTTAAGTTCTCAATAGTATTTAAGAAAAATTACCACTGTGGAAAAAGCTTTCAGCATGCTAAAATAATATTTTAATTTGAAATTAATCTGGACTCATTTTCATAATGATTTAAATAATTATATTACTTCTTTAGCTTCATCTCTTGATTTTTTTTCTTTATTCTTTTTCCCTTCTTTTTTCTTTCCCACTTATATGTTAATTTGCAGTACAATACACATGGAAGAAAGTTGAATTGCCAACAGAGTTGACTCATTTCAAAGAGATAGCTCCACCTAGTGCCACAGTCAGACAGCATTTTAAATCTATCTTTTCTTGTACAAAGTAGAACTAAACAATTTTCATGGCCAAAGTAATTAATACTTATTGTCTCCTGCTGAAAAAATAAGTATTTGAACAAACAGGTGAGTGTGGTAACTTAGATATTATACTAAAGCAATTTTAAATATACATTCTTCTTGAAGAAGCTGAATTTGCATTATGGCTTTTTCTGTCTGCATTTATTTCTAAGATTCTCTGATTCCTGATGCTCTTACTATGAACAATTGCGTGGAATAACTGCTGGAGGAAAACATTCATCATCAATTCTCTAAGCCCTCTATTTTTTAAGGCATGTTTGAGGACTTTGAATATATACAATGCAAGAAATTGCTCTTACATGTCCAACAAAGACTGTTCAGTAGTTAAGTGCAAAAGAAAACAGCAAACTTGGGTTGTGGAAATCTAATCTATTTTAGCAATGGCAATCCAAATATTATTGTTTTCAAGTATTCATTGAAGTGCTTACCTATGAATTAAATAATGGTAAAACAAATACTTTCCCTTACCTGCTTGTAAATTAACTAATGGTAGAACAACTTGTTTCCTTACCCCAGATTTTATCATGACATTTGATAATTTGTCATAAACCTTTACCAGTATAATTAATCATATTCACTTGCATGTAAAAGCACTTACCTGAAAACCAAAACACTCAAAGATGAGCAAAGAGAAAAGATGAAAGTATCTATATTTTATGAGCTACTAGATCTGAGATCTGCAAGAAAGCATGCAAGAAGAGTGCAACAAACTCCACATTACTTAGCATACTCTTTAATTGTCTGGGGAAAGAGATAAAGAACACTTTAATTAGGTTTGCAAACAATGATAAAGAGAATGTGGAGCAGAACTGGGAACAGGAAACAGCAAAGGGAACTAGGAAATATTAGCAATATGAAAGCATAAAGTACTGAGACTGAGTAACCAAATGAGATTCAAAATGTTGGGTAAATCATTTAAATGTGGGACTATAATCTTAAAATAACTAACAAACAACATTGCTCTCAGTTTAGTGATGGCACTAACAGCCAATAAGTTACAGACAGGTTTGAAAAAAGAGCAGAGAAGTTTTATGTTAGGTCTCAGCCATAACATAAAGTACCAAGCCATGAAAAATGGACTTCTTATCTGCTACAAACCTGTGATGATCTTGGATGTCACACTCACTTTGCAGTATGTAATCTTTGACCTTCCCCAGTAAGATTTTCAGAGACCTTCAGAGGTCATTGAATAAAACACATGAAAAAATAGCATATTAAAAACTAACCTTTTTCTCTAATTTCTTAGATTGCAATCAGTAAGCTTTTCATGGCTTTGGAAGAGTGTTGTGAATCAGAATTTCATTTTCCTTCAACTCATAGTTTATTTGTAATTTATTTGTTCCAGAAATTATTTGTGTGATATTTAAGAAGTTTGTAAGTAAGGCATTATATAGCCCAAATTATAGGTTTCCATGAAAATTAGCCTAAAAATTTTAATGAAAAATTTACTAATGGTATTTTATTCTAGAAAGAATAAATATCCAGAAAATCTTTAGAAATTGGAAAAATACTACAGAATTTATCAGTGTCAATAGTTAGTTTCTTAATTGGACAAATCTTGGCAGCTGAACAGAATATTCAGTCCTGGGGTATTTCCTCAAATATGTGTCCATTGCCCTCAACAAACTTCAGACTCTTGGTTGCTTTCAAAACGCATTCCACCAACCAACAGGTTTATGTATTGAAATAATAAATGATTGCTACCAGATTATAAGTGCATCTTCATTACAGCAACCTTTTCAAGAGATGTGCCTTTTTCATTTAATGCATAAATTATAAAATTACATCCACGCCAAATAACATGGCATATTTTTTCCAAGTTATTGAAAATTTTCATGCACTGGAGTTTCAAAACTAGTAAAGAATAAGAATGACTTGTAACTGACTTTTGTGGAAAGACTATTGATATTTCTATACTTGAATAGTTTACTGGCATGCAGACTAAAACTACAGGTAAAAATATAGCAACAAATTTTTTTCACTTAGAGGAAGAAAATGAGTATTTCAAAACCTGCAGTGAAAGATGTCTAAAGGAATGACTTTTCCTTTCCAAAGGAAGAGCAGACAGAAATCTAGGAATGTGTACCAGAAGCATTCAGCAGTCAGACAGGAAGTTTAAATCGTGTATGTTTATTGTTGGTTTTGTAATGGTAGGATTTCAGCCAGAGTGAAAGTGTAGTGTTTATCTTCATTTCAGAGAACTTTGATTAAAAGCTGAAATGCCAGGAAATATAGAATTCACTTCTACCTTTCCTAACATATTTAATGGTAACAACATTTTTGATAGATATTCATACATATATATATGCATTTCTGAGTTTAATTTCCCTACTCTTAGGTCCCAGACAATGACACTAGGATATTTTTCTTATATAGATTAATATATTTTCCTTATCTTCCTCTGATGACCACATTATCCAATGCAATCAGCTCAGCTCTCTATTATCTTAAATGAAATAAATATATTTAAATATTTGAACTGATCTAATCAGGCCCTTATGTCCCTTAAGTCTGCCTTTTCTTTTTTTTTTGCTATAGTTTTGATGTCACTTAACATCAAATCACTTCAATAGATCTTAACACTTCTTTCTTGTTTTTTTTATATTCTATTAAAAATGTAAGCATATTTTTGCTCATAATTATGATGGTGAAAATGAACTAAAAATAAACAAAATGTTGAAATAGCACTGGAGTCAATATGTGTTATGTGAATGCAACTGTGTGGTAATGTATTTGGGAAAGGAAGTTTCCCTTTGCATCAGAGTCCTTAGGGATGGCTCTGAAAACATCTGTTTTTTCTTTCTCTTCTGGGAAAATTTACAAAACTTGTAATATAGTTGTGTAGTCTCTAAGCAAAGATCTACTTCTTCCCTTTTGGGTCATGAGCTGGTCAAAAAAGGTTTTTATAGAAATGTTTCAAAAAAACCTTACATTTGTAAACAGCTCTAAATCATTTCATTACAGAAAAGTGATGAAAACCTGTTTCATATTTTTTAAATTACTTCCAGTATTAATAGAATTAAGATGAAAAAGTGTACCTGAATAATCTTAAGAATAACTAAAAAACAACATTGCTCTCAGCTTAGTGATGGCACTAACAGTCAATAATTTACAGACAGGTTTGAAAAAAGAGCAGAGTAGTTTTATGTTAGGTCTCAGCCATAACATAAAGTACCAAGCCATGAAAAATGGACTTTGAATAGTTTCATAAAATTCTGAAATGCTATATACATATTTATATTACATTTTTTATAGTAGACATCATTTTTAAAGTCAATCAATTCAAATTTGGAAGACACTTACATAGAAATTCTGTACTGGTAAATTGAACTTTAAATTGCACTAAGATAATTAATGTTTGAAAAACTGATTCTAAAAATATTTTTAAAACTGAATAGAATATTCAAAGATCTCTATTTAAAGTGCTTACACTTTTTACAGAATTCCAAAAGCTACTGTCTATCTTATTTTTTACTTTCAATTGAGTGTCTGAACAATACCTTCTTTATAATGATACTTTAGGAGGAAAAGAAGTGAAAATATTTGCCATTTATAAAAGAGAATCTTACATTTACTGGCAAAGTTTCTTGATTGGACTAAACATTAGGAAGTAAAGAAAGAAATGACAAAACAAAAAAACCTCAAAGCAAAGCTCTAAAAAGGTAGTTTCAGACCTGACACAATCAGTTATCAGTTGTTTTGTGTTAGGAAGTAAAGTCAAAGGAAAGAGTTGTCCTCAGTATTTATACCAGTTAAAACTACAACTTTGTGAAATATTTATCCATGGACTCAACTTCAGACATATGGATTTTAGTGGATTCCAAACTAATGGGGATACAAAATCGGGTTGTCAGTGCAGAGAAATAGAAATAGAAAATGCGATAAAAACACATAGTATAAAACTCAAAGAGAAACAGTAAATTATCTTATTACATAAGAGGTCTATAATAGACAAAGTATTTGGATTTGAAATAAAAATTATCTTTGACAGACTTTCAACATCTCAAGCTATAGATCATACATTAAACATTGCAAAGTGTAAGTTTTCAGAAAACTATGAAAAAGAAGTAAGTTGCCTGTTTGAAGTCCAATTCAGGTCAAAGCCACTGCTCATCGATATGGAATGGCCCCCTTGGTCATCATTTTCCAACACTTCAAAGGCACAGGAATATCAAAGATGTTCTGAGACCTGCATCCTTTGAGTCTCAGAAATTCTGTGCTTTGAGGATGTGGATCTTGGGGAACTGTACTGGTTTTACCTTTTCCCTTCTGATTGTCATAAACCAGTCATTGAGGGGAAAAGATGCTGGTGTACAGTATGTTTTATGTGTACAGTATGTTTTATGTGTGTCAGTAATCAAAACCATGCTTTAATTTCCCATTTTATGCAAATAAAGAGATATATAGATAAAATTTTCTCTTGCTTGCATGGTCTTTCTTTCACAGCCCAACAGAAAACAGACAACATGATCTGGGAAAAGTATATGCATTTTTGTGTTTGTGTAATGTTTATCAACGTGGATTTCCAATCTTGATTTCATAATTTTAAAAGCAGGTCTAAAGATCTGTAAACTGATCTTGCAATTAAATGATTTGGTTTTTTTCAGCCATCAAATTCAATTTTTCTGCTTAACAATTTAGATATAAGAGGAGAAGAGGGAAGGGAGCAAGGGGAGGAAGGAAAAACGACTAAACTTTTGGAGAAATGCCACTTCTACTACTTGATGAAATTTTGAACTGTATCTTTTGTCACATAAAAGACCTTGAATTTATTCTGAGATACTGACTATAGAAATAGGACAATTCTGACTTGTCCCAAGAGTGGTTGCACTTTAGGGGCAAGAAATAACTGTGCACAAAATTCTCATGTCTGGAGATTTTAAAGTAAACTCTTCAATGACCAACTTTAATGAAGCATACAGATTCCAGTCCTTAATCTGTATTTAAACTAAATGGGACATGGTTAACATAGAGGCCAGAACACTTTTTTACTGTGGTAGCTGGGGAGTTTGCTCAAGTAAAGAAATATGCAGACTTACTCCATAAAATAAAAAGTGAACAGGGTTCCAAAAGTTTCTTGGATGCTGGGTGAATATTTTAAATATTTTTTTTAAAGGGAAAACTGTCGTTCTTGTACTACTTCAACTGAAACTGTTCAATGAAACTTGGTCAAATGGAAAAACTTTTTGAGAAGGGTTTTTGAATGACAAGAATAAACTTAATATCCTCAAGCTATTTTCCTAACATTTCATTCTGAACCACAAACTCCTCAATCAGGAATGTCTAAGAGAGTATTAGAAAGCTTCAGAGGGCTTAAATAAATAAAATTATTTCTAGCCATGTTTACTTCTGAAAAATCAAAATTTGCTGTATTTTGTGGGAATAATGGTATCCATGCTTCAAAGCTCTGCAAAGCTGAGTAACCTACAATTTCTGGACAGAGATAGAAGCCACACTGCGCCGTGGGAGATGCTGCAGTTTCTGACCACAGAGAAGTGAGGGATTCAGAGCAGAGATAACAGGTTCTGCAGATACCGCCTGGCCTTCAGGCCCATCTTCTGCTGCACAGGTGCCTTAGACACAGGGTAAACTCAGACAGAAACTTTGACAGAGGAGGCTGTGACACTCTCTTGGTGCTGGCAATTACACCTCTCTACATCCCCCTTATTTTCACATATTTAAAGAGAAAATTCCCTCTGTTTTAGACTGTAGAAATGTGTTGGTGTAAGATTGAAAGACAGGAAGGTGAGAATCTCTGCTATGGATACACTCTGCACTTGATTTGAAGCCACCTCTTGCATTGATGCCTTTCTCTGGTAGAAATGTTTTCTTCTATTTGGATGTTGATCTACAAATATGGATGAATCACAGAGTACTGTAGTATCATAGAAATCCTGGAATTTTGACACAGCTGAACTTTACTATCATTGGCAGAATGTCTTTCAAGAAAAAGCGTCATCAGTTTCTATTTTTGCCTTTCTAATAATTTTATTTATTTTTCACTAAAAACTATAAGTAATGAAAGTAAAATTTAGAAGATTGAAATTATGCTATATAATATTAATTTCTTTAAATGCATTATATTTTTAATTGTGGTTATATTGCTTATATACTCCAGTGTATAGCAATATGTTGCCTGTTATTTTTTTTAATAAATGCAAAATGTGCAGTGTAATATAATGTAGTGTATATACTGTTAGTGTAATATACTGCAAAAAAAGTGAAGAAATAATAAATGACAGAAAAATATGGCAGAGAAGGAAGATAATGGCTGTCAAGGCTGTGATAGTTCTATTATTATGTGCATTCTACAGAAGAATGGTCATTCTGTGAAGATTTTTCTTAGGGTTCAGAGAAATATTACCAGAAAATTGTATTTCTATGTGTACATAGAAAGACACAAAGAATAATAAAAAAAACCTCTCACTTTTCTTTATTATCTCTCCTGTTAAAAATTCAGTATTGTACTAGAACTTTACTTGACTTGGTAATTGATAATATAAAAATTGGTATATATTGGTAATATAAAAAGGTTAAAACTGCTTTGAACATACTTCTCTCAAGTGCATATAAAAATGGATAAAAAGGTCAAATGTGCAGATTACTTAAGAAAAAGAAATTCCTTCAATAAGAGTGGTGTTATTAGTAAGTGAGAAGGATAAGAACATACTTCTGATTACAGTTTAAAGTGTCTTTTCAAGTGCCATTGCCAAGATTCAAGTTTTCTAATTAAATTCCTATTTAACAAAGATGCCAACTGGTTTACTTAGTGGTTATTATTTAATTGATGACTAAGACAACAGCTTATTTAAAGCCTCAGACTTTTTTTATAGTAAGGTATATTTTAGATTACTAATTCTTCTAATTCTTCATCCCACTTGGATCACTCTTTTGCAAAAGGGGAACTCACTGCATGTTCAAACCTGTTTTCCCATCATGTTTTCTGTTTTATAACTCAGTGATGTGGTTACCACACAACATTTTTTAAATTAGATCTTTTCTTCTCTTTTTTTTTTTTTTTTTACCCCACCCTCTTTCTTCAGTTTTGAGCTCCCTGTAGCTGTGGTCAAGCCTTCACCATGAACCCGCCTCCCCTCAAGGCAAAATTTCCCAACATATATTCATGTATTCATGTCAGAAGAGAGCAATAACTTTCTGCCTCCATAAAAAGTCCTTGAAAAATGCCACTTCAATGCAATGTATAAAACCCAGACAAATAAGAACTTAACAAGCAGCCAACTCAAGACATATTATTCTTTTTCATGCAGTCACATGGTAGAGTTTTTCTTTCTGTTTTTCTCTTTATGTGACTAAGAAACTACCAAGGAGATACTCATATGAGCAAAGGAAGATTACAGAAAGATTTTTTTTTTCCCCAAAAAAGAGATGTATCTACAGATTTTGTTTTCAATATTTTTTGAGACATGTTTCATATCTTCTGATGAGCAAAGGGTTTGCAGCTGAGGGCCACATTCCACAAGGCTATGGCCCATGTAGCTCAGCATCTTCTGCAGCAGTGGCACTTCAGAAAGATTGCAAGATTCTCCCTCAAACTGGCTTTTCATAACCATTAATGAAGTTCTGTCTTATGTCCAGCTTTAAAAACAGCAGTTTTGGAAATACCCTGAATAATCCTGTGAACTATGGCAGCATCTCTGCTCTATTCTGAGGCTGATGTCTCTGGTTTTCATCAAGCAGAATCCAGGAGGCAACTCAAACAGAAAGAAATAGATTTATTCTCTTTCAGTTTGTGGCCATCACGACTAGTTTACCATTCTGTTTCACTTCAGGGCAGCAATGAACAGCAGGAAAGAATGACAAGATAGATATCCAGAGATTGCATATTTTTTTTTTCAATGAGATTTGTTTTGGAACACATCTTGATCTGAAACTCCCTTGCAGTAACTTGAAGTTTGAGTTATATACGTTCAGAAGTACATATCAGTTTCAAAAAGATTCATACTTCCAATATTTTAGCTACCAAAATTGAGTTATCAGATTTCCTGCTGTCAGCAGCAAAAATGTTCTATTTGATTTCAAAAACTCAGTATTCTTTATAAAGGTAATTTTTAAATTATTTTTCCTATGTCCAAACTATCTGCGAAAGACTCAGAATTTTATCAAATAAATTATTATTTGCAACTTTTTTGAACTTCTTATGACCATTACTTGGGTTTTATTTATTTTCTTTGTCTGTCTTTCCTGTTTAAATAAGGAATGAGGGAAAGGAAGAAATCAGAATATGCAAAAACTGAAAAATGCTTCAGGAGTCATAATATATTTTCATATTGTTTAGTTCAGTGTCTGAGATTTTCTCTGTAAAATTAGGACAAATTTCTAAATAGTCAACATAACCTAGGCAGATTACTATGTTCAATATATGTATGAAAGGAATGGAACAGAAATCTTTTATTTTCATAGACACCATATATTTGCCAAGACAGACAATCCTACATTTTGTAGTGAAAGGTGTGGGAATGGACATGCAAGTGATGATGATATTTTTTGCTTTTTCATTCAGAACATCAGAATTCTGTTCTATGTGACTCCAATGACATTTTAAGCAGTTCAACAGAACTGCAAACCAAAGATCAAATGCTTAGTTATCTGAGGGTTGCTTTTTTTTCATTTCTGTGATTTAAAATTCATTCTCTTCAACCAAGTCCCTCAGCTAAACCTTGAAGACTTTCCAAGATAATAGAAGTACTTTGGAATAAAGAGCAAAATCTTCTGAGTAAATCCACCAATATGAAAGAAGATCTCTGTTCTGAGCCTTTTGAAACCTGTTTGGGTTACTGAGAGTTGGTGGCATGAAAGAGATACCAGGACTTTTTGTGTTGGAAGCAACAGCCTACATTGTCTTCAACAGCAAGCCTTTTGTTTCTCATTAAGCCTATTCCTTTTCTCATGTGACAGGTAAAGAAATCACTGCCTTGCACATTTTTCATTTTCATATAAAAACTTCTGTTCAAAAGATAAGTGCTACATTGTCTATCTATGACTTAAAAACTGAACAACACACTGGTACCAATAACTGCAGAAATAAAAGCTGATTGTTGATAAATGGAAGGCAATTAAATTCTCTTATCTGAATTGCTATAGCATTGAAGAAATAGGAAATAAAGTAGATTTTCTCTGGAAATGGAGCCTCTAAATTTTACATACCTTCTCCAAGTTTTTCATAATCCTCAACAAATGAATTTTAGAGATCTGCTATGTGACTAGGGAGTTTCTTTCTTTCATACAGATGATTTTTCTTAGGTAAAGGTTTTTTTGCTTACTGAGGAGTAAGACTAGAGAAATCTTACAGCTCCAGAATTTTGCTCTATGTATGAATTTATGCAAGGTGTGAGAAAATCCTCACATCAGCTCTTCACAAAAATCCAGAATATAAAGAGATGATGTAAGTTTGCTTTGGACAAAGCCCACAAGTGAAAGAGAAGAGAAATATGCACCTTCTTCAGGAATTTAATGTCGATAGGAAATTGCTGTAGATAAAGAGCCAAAACAGAACCTTAGTCCAAATCTGGCTAAATGCACAAATTTAAAGCTTTTTTTTTTGTTCTATTTTGTGGGTTTTTGCTGATAACAAAACAAAACAAAAAACAAACAAACAAACATCCAAAAAAAGGGCCAAGATGTGTGGAGAAATAAGTCCCAATATGAAGACTGAGATATGGCAGTCTCTTTTAACTACTTGACTTGAGAACTGGGAATTTTTGTTTAAACATTCCATTGTAGATATCTGGGTGTTTTAAGAAAAACTAAGTCCTTAAGATGTCATTATCATCACTTCAAGCACTGTTCCATTGATAGTGCCAACGGTGGTGTCAACTTGGATAGGCGTCCAATTTTAGACAATTTGATATTTCTTTAAAAGTTGAATTATTTTGTGGTCCAAGTTCTAGATAAATCAGCAAGAAAATTTCAAAATGTATTATTCTGTTTCTGGAAATTGTTGTATTACTATGACTTTTAAAGGACTTGTACTATTTTCCCCAGCTTTACTTATCCGTCCTTCCTTTGCAGTGGGCTGGATCTCATTCTTGTATGGTGTGGTACTCTGGAGCACAGAGGTTTGTGAGAAAATACTTAATGTTGCTGTGGCTTCTGTTCTCCTCAGTCACAGTGATGACTTTGCTGTTTCTCTTAGGTTTGCATATGGCACAAAAATCCCCAAAGTCCCTTTGTATTCTCCATCTGTGAAGGCAAACCACAAAGTTTTTTGTGAGCCTACACTAAGATGATTATGTGTAATTAAAATCTTCTAATGAAGTCATATATCATGGTTAGTTCTGATGTATTTTCCGATAATATCCAAAACACTCTTTTTTTATCCACCCATTCTAGCAGAATAAATAGAAACTTTCCAAGTCATTCTACATTAAATGCCTGTCAGAGCCCTAAAAGCATGCAGCTGTTCAGCTCCCTGCATGGAGGAATCTCAAAACTCCACATTTTCTTTGGTACAGGAGGTCTATCAACACTCAGGGCTGGGCTGGCCTGAGGTGCATTGCCAGGGTAACTGGATCCAGTCTTGTCATCTGCTGTTAAATTTTCATTTGTCTTTCCTGAACTGATCCTTAAGCTTTTTCTGAGGCTACCTTGCCTCAGTCTGATGAGGTGTCAATGGGACTGGTTGCCTCCACTGCCTTGCTGTGCTCCCCTGTGCTCTGATGATGGGGGATTACTGCCCTGCTGTTCTGGGGCACCCTGAGCTCCCTGCTCAGCTTCCCTCTTGCAGCTATGGACAGTCCCCAGGTAAGCGAGTCCCCATCTACCAGTACGTGTTCGTAAGCACAAGAACTACCCTTGAAACTTACAGAAAAATGTGCATATTTTATGTACAGAAGTAGGTTAAAACTGTCTCAGTGAATTGGGAATCTCTCTCCTTACTTCACTTTCTGAAGGCACCCGCTTCAGTGTCTTCACACTTCCACACCAATAATCATTTGAAACATTCAGTTCAAGACTTCAAATACTCCTAGATTTAATAGCAGGGGTCTGTGCCTGACTTTTGAGTATGAAGCTGTACAGAGACTATTATCAGCCTTCAGACATGGTTGGCTGAATGTAAGTTTGTAAGGTGACAATGATGCTTTTACTATTTCTCTTGCCTAGATTCATACAACTGTCTTAGAGATTTTTCCTTTTTTTTTCTTAAGAGATTGCATGCCACTAGTGTATTTCAGAGTCAACTATTTTGCCACTCGGGGTTTCCTTCAGTTTGCTAATATAACTTATTTGACAGGTTTTCATGTGTCACCCAGCTTTCTGCCAAATGTGGTGTTTGGTGTATCCTGCTTGTCACTCACTTCATTTGTAGCAGAGTTTAAGTTATTTGCAAGGAAAAGTGCTGGAAAAGGAAACAGCTGAGGCATTGTTCATTCAGGCAGGAAGAGCGGATAGAAGAGTTACTTATCTGTCTCATTCTCTCTACATGGTTTTCTGACACACATAGCAGAAATAAAGTAAGAATAAAATTGCATCTGCATGAAAGCCAAAAAAATGTTGATTTATGATAATAAATATGCATAATTACTACATTCTCATGGAATACCCCATCTGACAGAGTATCAGGTAAATTATGTGATGGGAGCAGTAGAAGAAAATATTCTATTGAAAATAAGTCTATCATTTTGAGACTGATAGAAGTGTGGAAGCACAGCAACATCTCTACCCTCAGATATTGTACCCAGACCACATTGTTTCACCTTTCCCTCTTTTTTTCTTTTTTTTTTTTTTTTTTTTTTTTAGAGGGAGGGGGCAGTGGCCCAGGCAGGGGCAAGGATCTGGGACTTTCTTGTGTGGAGATTTCTGTTCTTCTTTGGCTTTTAGCTCTAGCCTGGTTGGAGCCTTAAATACTTACCTGTACACAGAGCACTGTAAGTGACCCACACAGAAACAAGGCTTAATTCAATTCAATTAGGCAATACCCCAGTATTAACTTTCAGCTACTCTTGTTGGTCTTTCCCTCATTATTTATCTCTGTGGTTTTTTGCCCCCCTCATGCCATTTCACAATGCTGCCTCTGTTTGGGCTCACAGGAAAGTAAGACAGACCTGCTGGATGCATTGATGCCAAGGAAATGGTTACCTTAGCAACAAAAACAAGGTGAAAGCTCTCAGAATTATTTTGCTAATCAATGTAATTTCTATTCCCAGCCTTAGACAAAGAGAAGGTAAAGGCATGAATCCACAAATTATTGTGTTACCACATCCTTTCACATATATTGAAATGCTACATATCAATGTTTCCAGTACAAATTTCAATATTTTAAAAGTATTTTAAATAAGAATTATCACGTCTGAAAAAAGTTTTTGAATTAATTTTTTCCGCTTTGCTAATTAAAAACTTTATAACAAGTACATTTGTGTAGCGCTCTGTTTGCATTCTATGCAAATTACCATGAAAAATAAGATCACCACAGGTAAGGAATATTTTATGCTCTATGACTAGGAGCCAATCAGGTTATTGCATAATTTTCAGCACTAATTATAATGTGTATAATTGCTTGTCTAAGGGCAAAATTTAATAAATAAATAAATAAATAAAGTGGTTTTTTCCATTTTACAGGTTTTGCATGTGGCTTTATTTTAAGAAATTATGGGGAAGATATTCCCATCCTATGCCTTTCACAAAGATCATGTATGACGGGTATGAGCTCTAAATATGTTTCCAAAAGGAGAAAAACTACGGAAAAAATATTTTGTCAGAGAAACTATAAGAGTTAAGCATAAAACTAGCGGGTTTTTTCCCTAAAATTTTTACTTATTATATGTGTTTTATTACAGGAGAATGATCCCTAAGAACAACATCTTGTAAACTCACTTACACAAGATGCCATTAGATTATAGCTTCTTGCTCTGCTGCCAAAGATGAATTTGAGAGCAATGCTCATCTACTTCTTCCCTCAAGCTCTGTCAGTGTGATATTTCCTCAACTTATTGCTAGGTGTACCAGAGAAAAAGCAGCCTGTTTTCAAGGCAGCAGGTGAAACATTCCTATACAGCTTGCCAATTGAATAACAGATGCAAAATGCAGAGATCGTTTCTGCATTTCCTTTAAAGAATTTAATCCTCTGATAAAAAGGCTGTGGATCTGATACAGATACTCTAAACTGCAGTGTTTTATGTGCTCTAATATAGAATGTAGAGATGCCATGTGTGGGTTTGAAGGAAAAGTTACAAAAACACCTTTGAAAGGGAAAAAGAAAATTACCATTCACATGCTTCAAAATAAAAAAGTAAATCTTAGAACTGAACGTTTTAAAAATGAAGATGGGAATCTTATTGAAGTCTAGGTTTTTCTGCTTATTTAAAACTTTGTAAAAATTTAAATAGAGCCAAAAATTTTATATTATTGAGTAGATTCAAAAAGTATTCTTCCAAATAAGATCCTTAGGTCCTTTTTACTGCGCCTGGTTGACATAGAAGATTTTATTTAGGATTGTAATAAATGTGTTCTAGTTAAAACACAAGTAACGTATGTTTCGAATGTATACAATGACAATATGCCTAAAAAAAGTAATGTTTGAGCAGCACTTGCAGAATTCCCTCTTTGCTGCAGAATTCTATTTCTTCCCTAATTTGCATTACAATTTTGTGGTTTGGGTCCCACTCAGTCTTTCTGGGAATGTTATTTTCATCACCTGCATACTGTAGCATGGAAATCAAGAATCTTCTATTAAAAAGTTAGGCAAAGGCTAACACTGCATACCAGTATCAGCATTTGCCATTGCAAGTAGTTATGAAATCAGTACACATTCCTTATACACTCATAATATAAACTAACTGGAGTGTCTTGGGATATTTCTGAGGATATTAGCATTCTTGTTAAGATCACTGTTTTGGGATAGGGAATCTCCTGGATTTTGCTGCCTTATGTGCCTTTGGCTCACATCCTGAAGAGTTCTCAATGTGATCAGTGGATTCCTTACATATTAAATTAGATACCCATAAATATCACATCTAATGGGCTTCAATTATTAATAACCTTATTGTCTACTGGTTTAGGGCTAATTTAGAGCTAATCTGAAATATATCTCAGCTAATCTGAAATATATACCCCTGAAATACATCTCAGACTCCCTCCTACTGTACTGCACTACTTCCTATGTATACACAACTTCTATATAATGTTATATGAGAGGGCACATGTCGACCCTAATGGTAAAATGTGTACATCTCATCAAGGGCAAAGTATAATCTCGCCTCATTTTATTGACTTCATCAGACTGTACAAGAGAAACTAAAGGGAAAAATTAAGCAACCCATACTAAAATTGCCCAGGACACCGTAATGACTGTTTCTTGCAGTCTTTAATTTTGTATTGATTGATTTAGATTAATTTCAGTGATCAGGATTGAGAATCTGATCTCAGACTCTAAATTTTGGAAAACTGTTCTAAATATTTTGATTAACTTGTCTGGTTTTTTATCATTCTTAGATTTGTTCCGGCTTTAATAGGAAGATCCTTTGTCCTTTTTGTATTGCTATACTAACATCCAGAAGCCCTTAAAGCTTCAAGAGGTATGAGACCTAGTAAGTATAATAAATGACCAGAAGAGGTTAAAAAAGAGGAAAGTTGTAAGCACAGATAGTTTTAAGAGAATAGGTATCAATGAACCAGTGAATCAATGTCTAGTCACATTAAAAGAATGTGTGAGGGAATGCATTTAGGTCTGGTGAAAGTACATTAAAAGTCCAACAACACTTTTACTTAGCTCTCTCTGTGTGATTCTCTGAGAGATAGAGCTGCTAAATTGGCTCTAAGTGCAGCCAAGCCAAGCCATGCTTTGTTTGTCCAGGTCTCAAAGAGAAATTCTTCAATTTCCTTTACTTATAACTATATGGCCTGGTATTATGAAGCCATTACTCTTACAGAACTCTGATAACATTACATTTACTAGCCCACTTTCAAGGACACAAAAGAAATGCTAACTAAAATAAGATGCTCCAAATTATGTATAAAGTTTTTTGGCATTTTTTAACAACTTACAAGATTAGTAATTTCTTTATTTTGCAGAGAATTTTTGTTTTCTGCCTTCCATTTTTGTGACTAAAAAATGCCTGAATACTATAGAGGCCCATCCATCAAACAGCACAGCTGATACAATCTGATACATCCAGAGGTCTAAAAATGTCTTCAGATATTCAGAGAAAAAGACAAATAGCCAAAATTTTCTACTAGTGTATAAGAATATAGTTACGGAAAATTCAGTCATATAATAATTCTGCATGACCCACATACAGATTATATTCCATGGTGAACATGAATTTATTGTTTGGGGGTCAATATGCATAGATAGAAGCTAGAAATGTCTTTTTATCAACAATATGGCTTTGAAAAATTTTCTAGCAAAAGGCTGCATTGTTTGTTACATCTCATACATTAGGATTATTCCTTTTCTATAAAGGTGTAGAAATTGTAGGGAGTTTGCCTATAATAAGAACATGGATGTCAAGAGCTGAGCTCCTGTCCTAACACTTGGCTCCTTCATGGACGTGGACACCAGGACCACCACGACTGTCAAGGTACAGCCAGATCCCTGAGAGGATCAAAGTCTATTTCCAGTAGAAAGAGTACTTCCAGAGCTAAGGAAATTCTGGAACTAATGTTTCAGCACAAATGTCATTCCTCAAGTTCATTCATTTTAAATTAAAAGCTCCACTAAGAAAATCTTCAGTGTTTTATCTTTTGCACAAATAGAGGGACTTGAAAATTATTCTGGAAACATTCATCCAAATTCTTTCACGTAAGTTAGAGACCTGAGCATACTGTATCTGTGGCAATCAGGCTCTGTTTGTTTGTCAGGTACTCCTAGATTTATATCATGGAAGGTTGATTATAAACCCTTCTCATTTGTAATGCTTCAAATGAAAAACTGTCAACAACAAGGCTCACCACAGGTGTGTGTTTTAAAAAGATTTGGGATTGTCCTAAATAATTTCTCACACAAAAAAGGAAACAAACAAAACTCCAAATAAAAGCAAAATAAACCAAAAAAAAAAAAAAAAATAAAGGAATATGAGGCTATATTTTTACCTGTTTGGTTTTATTGTTTGTTTCTGTTGGGTTGGTTTATTTTGGTTTGGGGAATGTTTTTATATTAGAAGACTGCCTACTTTTGAAAGTAATACAGCTTTTTTGAGAGATAATACTGAGTGCAGCAGTAATTTCAGTTGGGTGGTCTCAAGGCTGATTGGTATTGCTTTGTTTCAATTAATTGATTCCTTATTTGAGAGAGTTCCCAAGGGGATATTGTTTTAACTGGTATAGATTTTCAAGGAGTGATAATGGTGACATGGAAGATGGCATACATACAAGAGTAAGAGAAAGATTCAGAGACCTTACTAAGGGAAATGTCATAAGAGCAACACAGATAAGAGGAGAGGAAAAGCAGAGAGGTGGATTTAGATACCATCTTGCAGATAACACCCAGTACAGCAAGGCACATTACACAGGAAAACTGGAGCTTATGTTGCCATAGTGAAAGTGAGCAGTGATCACATTAAATGTACAGGACATTATTTTAATCTACCTTGCTACTTTCATGTGAATAGATTACTAGATCAGGTCAGATACAGCAGCAGTGGCTTTTCTGAAAATAAAATCCACTCTTCTTACTCTCTTCAAAAGACATAACTCTTTAGGAGGACATAATTAGTCTTTGAAAAAGTACTTTTAATTTTTGTAGTACATGATTATATGCATAATTGCAATCTGCTAAGCCTTTGTTGAAATTGAACTGCGCCAATTGATCACTATATTCAGTAACTTCAAGACATTAGGAGATTTTTATTGGCAGAAATAAAAATAAGGGTTAACTTTCCATAAACAAGCTTTCCTTTTCTGCAGAAAAGAGAGGAAGGACTTCCTCAGATGTATGTGAAAGGTTTATAATTCTTTCAGAGCGCAGTCTGTGTGAGCCCTCTCTCGGCGGCTCGCTAGATGGCGAGCACAGCCCGGAGGAGCCCAGCGCAGCCCAGCCCAGCCCGCAGAGACAGACCCGGTCACACCGGCGGGCACGGCCTGCCAGGCTCTGCTCTTAGGTCGGCACCAGCTCCTCTATGAGTCAACATTTAGGTGCCAGCTTTAAAAACAGTGGCCTGTAATTGGAGTATACGCATTTTACAGACAGTAACTCAAAGTAGTCTGGATAGTTTTCCAAGCATGAGGAGCCCTTTTGTTTTATCAGAGCAGCACTGAGTTTTTACTTAGCTGTAAAAGCTGCCTAAACTCCTAGCACTTTGAGTGTCTACGCATATGCATATAAAATTATTATTTTCCTCTTTGTCTCATGATGACAGTGATTGTAAATGTAAAAACTAAGTAATAATCTTGGAGAGAAACTGTGGAGCTACCTTCAGAGACAGTGTCCAGATAGTACATGAAACTACTTTTCTTTGCAGGACATTTCATTGTGAAGCGTGTTGTCATTAAAAGTACAGGTTTCAGCTCAGGAAAACGCTGACCCATGGACATAAATATCTTGCAAAATCAAAAACATTAGAGAAAAAGAGGAATGAGTGAACAGCTGAACAAGGTGTTCTGTTACCCCTCATTGAGTGTGCTTTTATCTCTTTCCAATCATGTGGCAAACAGCTACTAAGAAATTTATAGCTAAACAAAGTTTTCATTTTCTGATTGAAAACTCTTTGACCAGTAAGCTTTCAGCCAAACAGCATGGTACAAATATTTGGGATATGACCTCTCTTGGAGCCTTTTATATCACAGTCAATTGTTTTCATTGTATTTTATCTGAAAGTATTTTTGACATGGTTCACATGAAGGAAACTTGCTGAAGATATGTGGTTTGGCAGGCCTATGAAGGCCACATCTACATTATTCTGTTAAAAGGCCCCAAACACCTGATACTAATTTCCTTAGCTATCCACACCATCTAAATTTTGGCAGCTGTTACATTGAAGACAAAACCTTGGGGTTGCTTGGCTCCAAAGCATTATAGCCATCTTTCTTTGAGGATTATTGATCAGAATATTCACTGTCTGTGCAGTATGGTTTGCCTTGAAGAGCAGTGAAAGGTTATGGTGAAAAAGATAAAAGGTATATATGCTCAGGACAAGGTGGAAACAACTGCTTTTGTGAGACAGAGGAGAAAAGTTCTGAGGGTGGAAACAAAAATGCCGCAAGTGGTGCTCAGAAAATAAATTACTGTATAACATATGCTTCTATGTGACCACAAGGAACTATGGCTTACAAGGAAAACCAAGGGAAGTGAAAAGCAGCAGTGAAACAGCTGGCACATTTGCTCACCTGTGGCTGGACATCCTCTTATCACTGTTATGTGACCAGGAAGCAGAAAACTTTCTGTGACTACATCATACTGTCCAACTATGATCAAGCAAAGATCACTACCCAAAGTCAGGGAGCTAGGGTTACAAAATTTAGCAACACTGAACTTTCATCTTCAGAGGAGACTCCCTTGACTCTTATCATCAGACAGCCATAGGATGAAAAACCACAAGTAAGGTGCAGACAGACTTCTTTTACCTAGGGCAGTGAGCCATAAGTCTTTACCTGAAGTTCGTACTTTCTCATTAACTAGACGAGAAAGAAGAAATTGCATCTCTCTCCTGTTCAGAAATTCTCCTGTTGAGAGAATGAGCACAGCTGTTGCCTTTGCCAATGGCAAGAATCTTGTGGAACAGTGCAGCACTTGGACAAAGGCCAGATAACTCACAAGATATCTTCACAGAAATGCTAAGAAATGTTCCCATTGACTACACTTGTATAAAATGTCTGACCATTTCATAAACTCTGTCCACCTCCTAGCATCAGACATAATTACTGATAAGGACATCTGGTTACTACCAAAAAGATCGTATTACTCTGATGTGTGATATTGCCTTCTGATTTTGGCATCAAGGAATTTGCAGGAAATAATAAACCTTAAGCTTCATTGTCTACTATGAAACTTAAGATGTTTCTGCTCTAGCAGCAAAATTTTCCATATTTGTTTTCAAACAAAGTTATATATGGTATATTAAACAACCTAAATTCTTCAACAACTGACCACTAGAAGCTAGTAGTTTTCTGTTATATGAGGAATGCTTAGTAGTCTTATTTGTTCTTACAAACTGGCAGAAGCTTTCAAGATGGAATCCTGAATAGTCTTTCAAAAAGCAGTTTTAGGCTTTTGCTCAGAGATATTAAGATTAAAATATTCCAGACTGATGATAAGCTGTTTTCACAGAGCATGTGCATTGCTATCCATGTGAAGCTGAGGGCTGATGGAAATTTTTTTTGTACAATACACCTGTTAGCCTAAATCAGTACATTTGTTACTTGCAGAAAGCATTATATATAAAGGCAAGGGATAAAGGCCTTGAACGTTTGTTTCTTTCCTTTTAGTATATTAGCTCAATGTATATATGTATTTATATATATATATATATATATATATATATATATATATATATTTAGTGTATATGGTCACTGCTCAAAGGGAAGGTTATTGAGGAATACATCTGGCTGGAGTAGTGTTGCACCTATTTGCAAGCTGTGGATTGAGATGCAGATGAGCTCAGGGTGGGAGCCCAGACAGGAATCTGTGAGTTCTCACACTTTGGTTAACAAAGGGCATGAAGAGGATGGTGCCAGCCAGGTGGATGGACACTGCAGGAGCCCAGGGCTCAGGAGGAAAAGCGAGACTTTTGCCTGGGTAGACTGTGAAGGTATAAAAGCCCAGGGGTTCCTTTGTTGGGGGTTTTTCCTCGGAGGCACCAGCCCAGGCTGTTTTTGTGTTACTGCGCTGTGAATAAATGGCTTTACTGAATGAGACATCTCAGACTTTGCTATGGGAAACCTGAGGTTAAACTGCTCAGGAGACCTGGTCTGATTGTGAGTGGGGTGTGTGGGGCACCTGTGGGCTCACTGGAGCTGTGGAGGGGCTCTGGTCCCAGCAGTGAAAGTCTCTGGTGCTGGGAGTGTGACTGACAGCGAATCTCGTGAATGCTCAGACTGGGAAGTTTCCTTACTGCTTCTATCCATTTTCTCTGAAGAGCGAGTTCTCTCTGAAGTCTCACAAAAACTCAGATGTGACTTGCACCCTGTATTTATTTCTTTTCTAGTGGCAGTATACATATTTTTGTTGGAGGGAAAAGCATCAGAATAACTTAAAAAATTAAAAAACAGGTGGTTTATTTTATTATTTGAACAAGTAGCCTGGTAATGCCAATGCATTGCTCTGTAGCAGCCTAAATTTTACTCTTTTTTGCTACTTTGAGCATTATTTACATAAAATTCATGGTCAGGCTTCGTGTTAAGAAAGTTCTCATAACCCCTTTTAAGTCTAGGCTATTTGTAGCTTTGTGTTCCCATTTCCTAGTCATTAGTATGGATTGCATGGTATTTTTAAGGTCACTGTATTTTCAAATTACTGAAATATCAGACTCGTAGCTTTGTAAGTCCTAATGCTTACAAATTTCCAGCAGTGATCTGCCTTCTAAGCTGAAAGTCTAGCTGATTATACCCCTAACAGTGCATTTAATCTAAAGTATTTGGATCTCAAATCCAACCAAAATCAAGCTGGGTTATTTTCAGAGGAACTGTTCAAGTACAGTTTATGCTGATTGTGTTTTCCTTGATCTTGGTCAATCCTGACTATAATGTCTGCTTAGCAGAGTAATCTGATACCCTCCTATGAGTTAAGTACATGTAGAGGGTTAGGATCCTTTCAAAGAAATTATAAGGATCACCTCAAGCTGGCAACACTTGCTCTTCCTCAGTAGAGAAAAAAAAAAAAGGAGCTACCTTAGAGTTTTAATTGAAATAAGAGAAATTGTATTTATTCCAGCAAATAACTAATGAACAAATTCTCAGCCCAAAAGCTGAAGATTCCACCAGGAGGTGGAATCTCTTCTGTACCATGTTACTGATGCTCAAGAGCAGAACTTCTGCTCGGCCACCCCCCAAGATAGATAACCACAACAGCTTCTGAAAACCTCAGTGTGTAGGCCCAGAGTATATACAAAACCCCAACAGAGCAGGCTGTCGTCTTTTTTGGGGTGGTTGGAAGGGAAGGGGGCCAATTTCAGAGCAGATATTCAGTCTCAGATATTCCAGGTAGTAATCCTGACCCACTGGGTGTTACTGGCATTTCCAGCTCATTTCTTTACCTTTTTTTAATTTCTTTTTTTCCTTCTCTTTTTTCCAAGTCTGGGTTGGTCACATCAAGGTGAAAATTCAACAGCTTTTACAAAAAATTTTCTCCTGTTCCAAGAAATAACACATTCTACCTGCGCCCCATAGAAAAAGGATTAATCAGTCCTTGAAGGAAGTATTAAGTTGGACTGAAAATGCTCCATTTCCATTCAAAGGTTGGTAACCAGCAAATGAATGTTGTGTCCTTTACTATCAATTTATCTGAACATGTCTGGAGTGTTCAAATACATTTTAGTTTTGTAGCCCTAATCTTTTACAGTTTCTTTACCTTGAATATAAACAGCCAAAAAAAGAAAAAAAAAAGATTGAGACTGTGGGATGGAAGGGCCAGGCTTATGTTTCCATTATTTTTTTTCTCTTTCTGAATTTTACAATTTAACCAAAATTGCTCAGCAAAGAATCAAACCACAAACATTTTCTTTGTGTTTTTTAATTACAGTCTAGCCAGGATTTGAATGTAGAGAAAGTTTTCCAAAATTCTCAAGGTTTTTTTTTCATATCAAACACTGGAGAAATAATTGATAGGATTCAGAATAACAAAAAAATTAACTAATAGAACCAACTAGTGTCTAGACTTCTGATTATGCCATTAGGCATTATTGTGTGGGGGGAAATTAACAAAAACAGAAGAAAAGAATAAGAATAAAATCTAATTAAGTAAATACTTCAGGAATGGTGGGGAGGCAGGAATTGGTTTTTAATTTTTTCCTAAGTATACAGTTTGTGAAAAATACATTCTTTAAAAAATAAAATATATGGTTATTGGCTGCCTTCTTTTTATTTCTTTTCTTATTCCTCTGGGATATAGCCACAGGCTGTCTAGGTAACAATCAGATTCAGCTGTAACTGTTCCAGGTGAAAGGAGTAATGCTGTAAATTATGTCTATGAGTCACCTAGGACTCCTATAAGTTTTTTCTCCATGACAGATGGCACTCACCTTGGGTGTATATGCTTTAATGGAAAGTTTGATACTATGTAGGTGAAATTGTGATTAATTGTGACTTTCAATTAGGTAAAATGAGTCAGGGAAAATGCTCTTCCCTACAGCAACTGTTCTAGCAATTTTTGAAACCCATCCTCTGTTCCCAAATAAAATACTTCAATGAAGACTTCAGTCTTTCAGAGGTTCTTCCATTTAATTTCTTTCATGACCACCAGAAAGAAATCTTAAAATCCACTTACATAATTTCTTAGAAACAGGTCGTTGAGCTTTTTGTTCATTTTGGTTGGGGTTTTATTTTGTAAGCCCCTTCAGGTCTGTTCTGATATTCACTGGTATACAGACATCCATCTGAGGACTGCAATAATCCGTGGCTCACAGAGGACCTTAGGGCTAGGTGGAGCTTTCTTCAGTGGTGAACTGGTAAATAGGATTATTCCATTGCATCCTTCTGGAATAAATACAGAATCTCTGATCCAAGAAACCTTTCACAGGGATTTCCAAGCCCAGTGTTGTTGCCTTATGGTGACACCCAGTGGAGGAAAGGAACACTCCAGCTTTAAAAATTATTTATTATGCCTATATCTGAGTTTTTGAATTCAAAATGCATTCAAGTTGTGTAAACTGTTTTATATAAAATACATATTCGCAAGAAACTCACGTTCTTTGGGATTTCAATTGAAAGCAAAAATATGACCAGTGTCAGTCCAAGATATTTTATGGTTTCCACTTTTGGTAGTAAAATAGTTAGAGCACAGATCAAACTGAAAAATAGCTGCTTCCTCCTCCAAAGACCAGGGGAAAGAATGATAGTTTTGTCTAAAACTGTTGTAAACCTAGCAATTATATTTGAGTTCTATCTGGAAAAGGGAGCATACTCAATTCCAGCAATTGGAATTACTGGCAACTTAAACCTCTGCAGAAATCTGAATCTCTGGCACAAAAAAAAAAAAAAAAAAAAAAAAAAAAAAAAAAAAAAAAATCCTTCTTTCTACTTGCCCTGGTAATTTGACCTATAAATGTAATCTTCTTTAGATGAGACTAGCCAGAAAATTTTCAAATGCTTATTTTTATTTTCAAAGTCTTCTATTTTCAAGGTGCTTTAGTAAGTCTTCTATTGAAAAATTGTATCTATCTAATTTATTATTTATATAATGATAATTTTCCAGTTCTTTATAGGAAACTGTGCTGTCTTTTGTTTAACAAGACAAATGAATTTTGTGAAATCAATGTGAGCATATTGTGCCATTCAGTGGCAGTGAGGGAGAGGCACAACTGCTAACTACTATAGATATATTTTCTGTTTGTAATTTTAATTGACTGAATTATGCATTTTTTTAGGCTATACTAAAGTTTAATTAAACATCCACTTTCACAAAGCAAGCCCAGTAATACTATCAAAGGATTTCCACTACAGCTTGCTGTAGTAGTTCCAATGCCTCTGTTCATTAATCTGTGTTATAATGAAGATTATTTTACTTCAGTTAAGCCAGGAATAATTCATTTTTAATTTTAGCAGGGTACATAAAAGCATAATAAACCGTGCTTAAGGTGCTTAAGATGCAAAAGGTGAGGAGCTGATAAAGATTCTGGTTAGAAGTGATCCCTCAAGTTATTTTGCTGCTTCTCTGATCTCATGATTTCTTTGTCTTGGCAACATCTCTCCTGAATACTGTTGTGAAAATTATTTTTAACTTAGCTACCACATTCCAAACATTCTTCTGTGAGGAATAATGGTTGGTATGACTGTGTATTCAGAAGGGAATTCAACTGCTAAGAGGTTATCTAAGACTTACAAGAACAATTACATTGCTTTTGTTGGCTGTGCATGAGCATGGGCTTTGCATTAACTATGGCACATAGCTCACACAAACTGTTTTTATACTGCTAAGTACATTAAATAACATGAAGCAGATCTAAGCGTTGAGTGCCTGAAACTATCCCCATGGAGAAGCTTCTGCCTCTGAGGGTGAGCTGACTTGCATGACGTGGGGAACACTGAGATATTTGGCTTGAGAACTGAACAGGAATAACTACATAAGAGGGTAGGCTTAACTTCTTTTGTGCAGCACTGGCACCCTCTCTTTTGATTCTACGTTGCAAAGAAACTTTCTGTCAGAGAAACTAAGTACTTGGTCTTGGGGAAAATATATTTCCACCATAAGAGATTCTGTTAAAAGGGAGATAAATATTTTTTTTTTCCTTGAAAGACATGGAAGAGAAAAGGGATAGGACTAGAGATCAGGGATGTGGTCTCTACTGTCAGAAGGCAGAGCTCCTAGTCTCATGAGTCCTTCAGGACATACCACATGTCCAGTCTTCAAAAGCTCCTTTGTAGTGGTTTCCTCACAGGCTGAGGAGAGAAAGATGCTATAAAACTCATTTCTTTCCAAGCCTGGCCTTGTATCTGCTTCTGAGATCACCATACCTAGATCCTACAGCAATATATTTACCTTTGTGGAGTTTTTTGAAGACAGGTGCTAAGTAAGGTCTGTTTTCTGACTGTTGCATAGTCTTAACTCAGTTGGACCCTGAGGGTTCAGCATGTCTGTAAATCAGGCCATTCTGTTTTTAAATTGCAATTCTGTCAGAAAGCTCTTTGCACACTCATAATTCAAAAACTTCTTTCCCAAACCAAAATTATGCTGGGGAACTGGATGAGTCATGGGACTGGAAATTGAATATGAAGCCTTTCATCTCTAGATCACAAGTTCAAATATGCTCTGGGTCACTAAAACTTTGCCATGTACTGGCTTTTCAGCACTGTAAGATTCAATGCATACACGAATGACAAATTTCCGTTCTTGAGGACTGTGGTGAAATTGCACCAGGAGGTAAAAAAACCCACACTAAAATAAAGTCCAATTGCTTTGCTGAAAAAATGTGCATGCATGTATGTGTTATTTACCTTTTTAATCTTCTTTATTTTCTCTTTTGTTTCTTTTTTCCAGCAAAGATAAATGACACTGTCTTCTGAATCAGAAAAATATACTTCTCCCTATCTGAGTTATAATAAAAGATACAGCATGAAGTTTCTCCAACTTTGTCGACAGTGGGATGAAAAAGCGTCAGAGAGAGTCTGACCAAAAGAGACCTGACAAACCACATCAGTTAAATTCAGTTAAGGCTGTGTTATATTCTTTCTTATGCGTGGAATCTTTTCTGTGGTTGGGGAATTTTTTAATCTTGGATGGAATAAAAATGAAACTTGGAAGTTGATTAGGAGAGGTATTTATTGCAGTTTTCCATAATTTTAGATTTTTAAACATTTACTTGCACATTATCAATCCTTGCAGACTATTTTTGTGAAGGTTAATCATTATAGATGCATTTCTTTCAGTTCCCCTTTTCTAAAACACTGAGAAAGGGAATGAAGATCTAAGATGGAAAACAAGAAGTCAGGACACAAAATTTATGATCTCATTCAACTTCAAGACGTTATCAGTCTGGAGGAGAAATTTAATCTTGAACATAAATTGCATTTCCTAAAAAAAACATAATCTTGCCTTAAGACACCAAATGCACTGATTACAGAGAATGTCTGTGTTTACACTTTTGTACAGACCATGCTGACTGTATTAGTGTCCTAGGAAACAAACTATGTGCAGCATACAGACCTGCTCCAAGCACTAAGCAGAAAAAGAAAAAGAAATTTTGAAATCAGACCCTCTGATCTCTAAATCCTTTCAAATTTCTGAAGTACATTAGCTTTACTACTGCATGATGTGTGCGGTAGTATTTCCCCTAATGAAATCTGACTAAATGTTTAAATGAGTTTAATGCATGAAATATATAAATAAAATGTGGCCTTGATTAAATTTAGACTTGATACATAACTTAAATGGGTAGCACAAGAGCAGCTTCAGTATCATGTGTCCAGGCTATTTTTGGCTACACTTTATTTAAAAAGGAATGAATTTTAACATTCCACATACCTTACAAAGAAAAGTCAATATAGAAAAGAAGAGCATATAAAAAGAAGCTGCATATAAACAGTAGATATAATTCAGTTTAAAAAATAGATCCTTTTTTCCCTCTTGTTTTAAAATGCTCTAGAAAGGGTTGCTATGTCAAAGTGGATGATGTAATGTTTCTCCACCCACTTTAAAATAAAGTCTGTCTAGGGCTGTCTATGACATCCAGATGACAAACTTTGTCCAAACATCCCTAGAAGCAGTATCACTATAGGCTTTGCCATATTACCTCACTAATGTGTCTGAACCATGACCTGTAGGAGTCCATTCATGGGGAAGAAGGTATTTCACCTTCTGTATCCACTAAATCTTTTTCTTCTTTCCAACATCAAAATCAGGTTATCCATGCAGTCTTCTGTCACAGCCTCTGAGAAGCTGACTGTCAACTCATGCAATTTTACAATGATTCCAAAGGCGCTCCTTCACTGTTATGCCTGAAGCCTCAGTGGCACCACCACTGCTGATTTATACTCAGCTTGGATACTGCACCCCAAATTCCTCCAACAGACAACCTTGTGCCTTAAGAAAGTCTGTATTGCTAATTTCACTTCACAATCTTATTTATTATCTTTATATTTAGGTTATAATCAGCAACAAATTTCCATGAAAGAAGATATCTCAAGGGAAAGAGAACAGGATTTTCTGGGAAGGGAAAAAAGGTATCCAACACTAATGTATGTTTTCTGTTATTCATGCAGATATTTGATGATCACAGTCTGGTATTTGGGAGTCATTTACTACTCCTGTGAAAGCCTTTTTGTCAGAAAGTTTTTCTCAGCAATTTCCCTTTTGATGTCCATCAATTGTAAAATCTGTGTTGACACAGAACCAAATTATTGCTCAATCCAGTTCTCTGTCCTGTGGACAAACACTGGTTTTCAGTAAGAGACTCACTTCTGAAATCAGTAGAATTGAACCTGTGAATGGCACTTGCCACTCACTGAGGAGCATGGAGAGGTTTGCAAAGCAAATGTTGCTTGACGAAAGCAGCATTGCAAATTTTTGCCTAATGAATCCTTAAGGGTATTCTTTACTCTGCTTAGGATCTTTGCTGTAGGGCTTGCACCCTACAGACAGTGGAGATTCAGAGAGCAATCCCCTAATGATGGTAGACTTCACCAGCAAGTACCAGCAAGAAAGTGAGCTCGTGTGCAGATGGCAGGGGTTGTTCCCAGGCACATGTCATAAAGGCAGCCAATAAAAGGGATCATCCCGTATCCTACAATAGTGTCAAGCCAAAACTGCTCAGACAATCCCTTGAGGAGGAAGAATCATATTATACCAGCTTCTGAATTCTTACATTCAGCAGCAAAGGAATAATTGTGTATTGAAGATTTGGATTTTTTTCCTTAAAACCTGAAGTACTGTTCTCCTATGCACTGGTTTCAGTTGGACACATTAGAATAACTACACAAAAAATTACATAAACACAGAAAGCTGCCCTTCAAATTTTGCTTCTTTTCAATAAGAAACAGTTCTTAAAACTGGAAATATTCCTAACTAACATCTTTAGAAACATTCTTCATGTTATAGTTTCATAGTAAAACTTTACCTTAAAAAAGTGCATGCCCTAAACAGCTTGATCTTCTTTTTTTGCTTCTTTTTCTTTCTTTTTTTTTTTTAAGCTCACTTTGGATTCTGCCACTTCAGAAACGATGAACACTGTAAAATTGGATTTGAAACCACAGCATTAAATGCTTAAAATCTGATCCTTCTGTTGGGACCTGGGATAAATTAAGCTGATGTACATTATTTTTAAAGAAAGGAAAAAATATGGGAAGCGGGTTTTGAAGCCTGAAGGCAGAGAACAAAACAAGTTATGCAGGTGATATAAACCATCTTATTTTCATTTTTTAAATAGTTTTCTGCTTCCCTATGGTTACTTAGACTGGAAATAATTGTCTAGAAAATACATTTCAATGTGTTATCTAAAATGCCTTATATATATGTGAAATGAAATGACAGCAATGTAGCTACTGACTAAAATGCATCTTTATTTCCTTCTATATTTGTTTGATTTCTAGCACACAGTGACTTGTAAAGTATGCATGTCCTATGGAAATGAACCTGGTGCAAGCAGGTTGGTAAATGAATCAGGTGAGGTATTTAAAAATAATTCTCATGCAACTAAATTAAGCACAGAATAAATTAGCTGGTATTTAAATACAAAAACTTAAAAATTCAACCAAAATGTTTTAAAAAATCCCATATGACACTAGCTGTAATAATTTTCCTGATTAAATATTTGAAGGTTAATTTTTGATTATCAGCAACTGGCTCTATGAAAAAAGTAATTAAATTAGTTTCATAAATCAATATTTATAACTATCAAAATAGTGAAGAGTACCACAGAATCAGGTTGTTTAGGGCTCCTAATCCCTTATTCCAAATTAACCACCTAGTCTGCCAAAATTAAGTTAATTCAACAACAAAAAAATTCAAAAACAAAGAAAAAACACTTTCTTTACAGATTCTACTCAGATATTCAGGATGACTGTAGAATGTTTAATAAATTCAACAATACAATAGTAGTACTTTTCATTCTTAGAACAGGAGACAGAAAAATAGATTGTCGAATCTGATGCCTTGCAAAAGGGCTGTAAAAAAGCACATTTCTCTGCCTATATCCTCTTGCAACTATGAATAGCTTAGTATCTCCTGGCTATTCCAAAACCCTTCAATGTGCAGGATGCACTGACTATAGCAAATCCATAAGCAAAGAAGATGCCCATCTCATACATTCCACCATGCTCTTTATGGTGACATTTTGTTCACGTTTTAAAGACTCATGCATGCCCTAGCCAATGGAAATTGTTCATAACCAGAAAGTGTTGAGAAAAGCAAAAGATAGAACACTCAATGAGGCTGTTACTGTTCAGAGCTATGTTAGCAACTGAGAAAATGAAAATATTTCATGTATGTAAAAAGTCAAAAATAAGTGGGAGAACATGTAAGACTAGCTATAGGTGGCAAATCTTTCTAACCCTCTAGGACAATAGGTGAAACAGATCAGTATTCAGAGGGTGAACATCTAAGGATGATGTCTGAGTGGGACATAATGCATCAGTTCTGTACAAAGATCACAGAGTCAGAGATGTTGTTCTAGTTCTCACTGATCACTGTAAAACAGTTTGTGCCCCTGGTCTGGTCTCAGTTTCACAGTCAACAAGTTTCACAGGTTTAGTTGTTTTAGCACAATATTTTTGTGCCCCAGACTTACCAGAACTGAATGAGATGAAGGCAGTCTTGGGAGGAAGAGGGAGGAGAGAGAAGAAGGTAAGTGAATGGCCAGGGTCAGTAACCTGGCAAATAGTTGAACAAGGTGGAACAGTCACTTCCTCTGGCTGGAGTTGTTCTCAATTTTTTAAAAAAATCTCAATTTTTTTAAAAAAAAATCTATTTCAATGATATGATGTCCAATGAAAATCCGTATTTATCTATTAAGCTTTATCTCTCCCATCACATGTTTTTATAAAATCCAAACCTACAACAGAAGTCAGAAAATAAATTTAGGGAAAAGTTTTCATTTTTTTCTTTTAAAAACAAGGTTAAAAAAATCTTCCCCAAATAATTGCCAGTTTCCTTGTTTTATATTGCTGTAACTAAACAACAGAATATAACTGAATTTTATGTGGCTTTTAACATTTTGTCCACACTTCCAATAATTACTGAAGTCGTTTTTGCCTGCAGCTATTTCTGGTAGTTCTATAATCTATGGGAAGGCAAACAGCTGTGAAAGGCCTTTTGAAATTTTTCTAACTTTCTATGATTAAGAAGTTCTGTGTATTTTCCTTTCTTACAGAAGAAAATTATCATTTCCTCCAGCCTCCTTTTTTTGTTCAAAAACCCTTTGGAGTAATAGCAATTTAAAAGGCAGTGAATAAAATCTGAGGTCATCAAAAAATCAAAACAAAAAAGCCCACCCTAAGTCTGTGCTGGATAAAAATGTAGGAGATTTGAAATTTCCTACTTTGTCAATCTTCTTTTTCAAGGTCAAACTGCAAAGCAAAAGAGTCATGCTATTGCTCTTGGCTTTGCACATGCCCAACAGCAAAATCTTACTTAATGGGCAACTGCTGCCCTATCCTAGAGTTTCGTGGACCTAAAGAGAGAAATTAGGGTTTAATTTAAAAAAAAAAAGTTTTTAAAGTCTATTTTTAAAATAATTTTATCCAAATAAATTACCCAAGATGTATATGCATTCTGCAGCATCTCACTCTGCCTTGCTTTGCCATTTGCCCCTATCAGATATCTTGCTGTTCCCTGGGATCTTCCCTTGCCTCTTTGTAAATCAGTGCAGCTCAAATTCAAGTTAATCATTTTTCACTACATTAATAAACAAATGGATAGTGAAAGTCAGTGTAATCCTCTCCTTAGTTTTTATATTCCAGAGGAAACTCCACAAAATTACTTGCCATGCTGCCATTTGTCACATCTTATTACCTTGGCTACACTGTGGTAACTCACAACAAGGACGTGCCTAACAACAACCACATGTAATGCTGCACAGTACCATCTTGTCTGCTAAGGAAATTTAACAAGGCATGATTTCAAGAGATCAAGATCTTTCTTGTAATTGCAGATTTTAATAGCTAGAAGACAGACATTGGGAGCCTTTAACCCATTAACAATCATCTTGTGTGCTTCAAAGCTTTCGCTGCTACTAAGTCTCATGTCCATATTGCAATCTGTTTGATATGGCAAATTAATAGCTAAAAGTGGAAGGAAATCTGAATCCTGATCTTGCTCTTCTGCTCATTGAAATCAATGGGTGAACCTGTGCACTTCACTGAAAAGCCAAGATCTCATCAGTCTTAAATCAGGCTGATATGTAAACCTGAAGTAGCCATTGTTGCTTCAGGTCTTGGAATCCTGGAGCTGATATGATATGAACCCACTATAAACAATACATAATTCCAAAATGAGAAGGATCCTCATATTAATTAAATTTACATTAACACTGAGGAGCATCCAATCCTTATGTTAGCTATTGTTCCATGGATATGTAGCAAAAGTGTGATATTAAGCATTGTAAATAACTAAAGTCAACCCCCCCAACCTCTGTCTTCTGAGGTCTTTCAGTAATAAGAAACTTGGTTGTTAGACCCTAAATAAAATTGGGAGCATTATAATTTTTCTGTAAAATTTGCCATACTATTGCTATTGATGTGTGGAGAGTGTTAAAAAGACAGCTCCTTGAGCATGGAAAGATATACATTGTAGCTGATTGGCAGCTTGAGAAGGAAATTACATGAAAATAGTTACTACTAACTCCTATTCACAATTTCCTGTTGTACGTATAATCTTTCTTGAATATAAAACCAGACTAGTTTTTTTATAAACCATATCTTTTTTTGAAAAGTGTGAAGTAATGAGTTTCACTGCAAACCAGCTTAGTTTTACACATAGAAGCCATAGAGAGTCTGTCGCCAGTAATTGGTCCTGTTTTCAGGCTATATATTCACTCAGATTCCTAGACTTGTCTAATATTTGTCGCACCAAAAGCATCACAAAGTAAACAACAATACTGCAGATGTGACTTCAAACATATAGAGATAATTAGTGCAGTTCTTTCTTTCTGTGCTGCTCTTTTTATAATTTCATTTGGTATTGCAGGAAATCTCGAAGAGTTAGCATTTAGAAAATGAAATTTTGAAACTAAATTCACAAATCAAGGATTTGAGTTTTCAGAACATAAAATAATTCAGTTAGGGTGTTCTTATGTCACCATGATTGTTCATCTCAGCCAGTGCAGCATTTCCAGAACATGAGTGACTCAATTTCATTCATGTTCTCTCATGGAAATTTTGCAGTTTTCTGATTTGTAAGAGAACTTTTTTCCCTTTCTTCCTGCTCGCTTAATCCATATAAATATCGACTGCATTAATAACATGGACATAATTCTCACTTTTGAAAATTGCTTCCCCACTCTGCCTTAGGCAATTCAGAAAGTTATCAACACTTTTGAGTAGCTCTTATCCCTCAGCAAATCAGTTTTCAGTTTATTTAGATAACTCAAACAAAGAAGGAGAAACTAAAATAGATTAAAGCTGTATTATGTGAATGGATATGTTGGTAGGTGAGTAAATGGTATGACTGACTTAATGTGTCCAAAATTTCCTTCCTACATATTTAGAAAATTATTTTTTCCTCTCTTGGACATCAACTTCTCTTTTGAAGTCATGCTTTATTTGCTTTTTCTTCCCAAGCTCCTATAATTTAATAGAGGACAGCAGAGAATACTTTAATCTTTGGATTATGTTCCATAATTTATGTTGCATGAGGAGCATATTAACTTATGTTGTCGTCACTATTTGGTACACTGGGTCTGCTTCTGCCTGATGTGGATTAAAGTTTAGTTTTGAAGTACTTTAGAGAATGCTTCACAGACCTCTGGAAGTTTTTCTGGTTTTTATCCTAACTTTGCAAGAATTCTTAGTTCTTTTGCCCAGAGAACTATCTCATGTGATGCTGTTTTGTTATTGTACCAGTTATGTCTGGGAGAGAGTTAATTTTCTTCATAGCAGCACACATAGTGTATGTTCTGGATTTTTTGCAGAGAGTTGACAACACACCACTGTTTCAGGCACTGCTGAGCAGTGCTCACCCAGCATCAAGGCCTTTCCTGTCCCTCACACCACTCCACCACTGAGGAGGCTGGGTGTGCACAAGGGATGGGACACTGCCAGGACAGCTGAACATAGGGATATTCAATCCACATGATGTTGAGCCTAGCAATAAAAGCTGAGAGGAAGAGGAAGGAATGAAAGAATTATGGCATTTGTTTTCCCAGGAAAGCATTAGGCATGACGGAACCTTGTTTTTCTGGAAGTGGATGAACATGTCCCTGTTGATGAAGGTGGTGGGTGAATTCCTTATTTTGTTTTACTTTTGGATGCAGCTTTTGCTTTATCTATTAAACTGTCTTTGTCTCAATCAATGAATTTTCTCCTTCTGCCCTTCCAAATCTCTCCTTCCCTACCACTGTGGGGAGCATGAGCAAGTGGCTTTATGGAGCTTGTCTGCCTAACAGTGATGACCCACAACAGTTACTCACACTTGATGGTCATGCAAGTAAGATAGAATAAAATAGCTCGTGAATGGTGTATGTGCATCTATCTGAAGCTGATACTTCTCCCAAGTATAGCAAAAGATTTCCATTATAACATATATTGCTTTACTGAAATAGCATTTTTCCAAAGTGAGAAAACTCTCAAAGTGAAGAAACACAACAAGCTAGCTGAGGGTCTATCATGAAAGATTCATGAAAGATTAATTCTATCATGAAAGATTAAAGCTGATGTCCCAGGTATTATCCATGTACTTTGAACTGAGACCTCTGAGATGTTCAATGAAAGGATAAGGAGAAAGGCAACCCATTGTTTCTCCTACATCACAAAAGAAGATGTCATCACAACTTTGGAACACATGAAGTTCCAGATGAATGCCAGCCAATGACTTGACTCACAAGGAAAATGTAACTGTGAGGCCCTCAAAAAAGTAATCCTAACTCCACCCTGTGTGCAATAGGTCAGCAGTAGTCCTCTTTCTTTATTTCGTTCATCAGCATGTTAACCATTGCAGTATTTACAATACAGAGGGATTGCTTTATAAATCATGTCACTCTGCATTACATTCTAGAGTCATACTTTAATTATATTCAGATTCACATTTCAGGAGAAGATAATGCAAATGAATGGAAATTGTAGAATTTTTTTTAAGTCACCAGAGGGTTGATTTGAGCGGAAAACACTTTACCTTTCTATAACTTATATATACTTCATTGTTGTTGGGTAAATATAATTTAAAGTATTAGATTATTAATAATTTATTTAACCTATTTATATTTCATGGAAATAAATTTTCAGTAATTCAAAATAGAAGATATTATATCTGTCAGATTCCATTTCTGTATTAATTAAGGCTTTTCATTGTATTTTTTGTGGGGATAATTGATGGAAATTGAGAAACTGACAAAACAACAGAGAGAAGTCTGATAACATCAGTAAATTTCAGTATTCTCAAATCTTACTCCTCTGTAAACTTTAGTGATCTCTTGAAAAATAATTTTGTGGGTGAGTAAATTTGGAGATTGATTGCTTATTCTGACAGAAGTACAAGTTTAGTACAATATTGGACATACTAAATATTATATTTTAATAATAACGTAATAAAATATAAATAATGAAGACCATGTCACAAGCTGTTGCCTAAATAATAACCGCTTGGAAAGACATTTCTGAGATGGAAGTTCTCTGGAACTTCATGTTTCTTATTATCTACTGCAGCTGGATATCTGGAGTAGCTAATCTAAGGTCAGGTTTCTTTGGGTTACTCATCTTGCTTTTATCTAATGTAGGGTGAACTGAGTTCATTAGTAAAATGAACTGATTTTTAAACCCTCCTAGTTGTGTAGAGTCAAAACTGAGAATTCCCAATATCTGCTGGAATTTTCAGTCAGTATAGCTATTTGAGCTATTGAGAAGAAGCCTTTGAATTATTCTATGCTACCAAAAACATCTTTCCACGCAGTATAAACTTCATTCTACACAGTATAAAATTGTTTTCATATACAAATAATTTCTATTGAGGTGGCCAACCTAAGCCTGGAAATAAAAAAAATATCATTGCATGTTTTTATTTGTGTTTTTCTCTGGCATAAATCATAACAGTAGAAAGCTCTTCTTGCATGTGAAACTGGACATGGTTTATTCAGTAAGGCAAAAAGCAAGTTAAGCCCCTCTTAAATGCTGTTAATTAGAAACAGGGACGTTACAAGAAAGGACAATTTAAGAATTCAAATGAGTGAGAAATCCCTACGCAGTTTTTGTTTATCCAACAATATTGTAAATAGGGATCTGACACCATCAGTGTTACATTTCACCAGTTATCTGATAAACCAAAACTAGAGACACATTGACACACTGGGTAGTCCTGTCAGTCACTGCTAACTAGTACACAAATAGCTCCACAGGATATCCAGACTATGCAGATATATGGTTTAATCTGGTGGGAAGGAAGCTTTTTTTTAATTAATCTTCTAACTAAGTATTTTTAAAGAAGCATATCCGTCCACTAAGCTAGGCCTCAAATTTAAGTCTGAGTAGATCATTAAATTTTTTTCTAACCAAATTTTAGTAATATACAGACATCCACACAACTTTTGTTTTGGTTTAACTTTCAGAAGGGGCTTTCCAGGAAAAAAAAATCTGCAGAAAAAAAAAACCAAGAGAAGAATGCAACCCTTCTACCTATGGTTCTCGGGAGAAAAGGGGAAAAAATTTAAAAAATAATGAAAGAAAAAGGTGAGCTGTTTTGTCATCAGAATGGATTTCAAATACTGTTACCAAATGGAATTGTAGGGGAAAGGTATTGCATGTAAGATGACCACATGTCCACAGGGTCAGGAAAATAATTAAATTTATTAAATTCTTGTCAAAACGAACCTTGAATTTTCATTATTCCCTTTTTGCTCTGTATTGTATTTGCCTTGGTTTATTGGATGTTCTTACATCTATTGTCCCTCATCCACTAAGCTTTTTTTTTTTGTTTTTGCTGTTTAATCTTAATAGCTGTATAAATTATTTAGGGTTTGGCCCTCAGTGTTTCTGGATAGTAACAAAGGTCTTTTAAAAGGATTTCTGGGTGTGGATTGTGTTTTTCAAGGAAAGCTCGGAACTCTCAGTAAGAAACTATTGCTTAATCTAAATTAAAAATCAAAATTAACTCTACTAATAACTGAATAGTATCCAGAAATCAATGTTTTCAGACTCTGTAGTTAAGTAAATGTTAGAGAAGAAAATGAGTAGATTAATTTCAAAACCACACCCTTAATTTACATTTGTCATATTTAGTCACCAAATTGAAAATAAGGCACTTTCCACTGAGATAAACATTTTGGTTTTTCACTTTTTTTTTGGTTGGTTGGTTGGGGTTTTTTTGGTTTTGTTTTTTAATATATCTTGACACAACCTTCTGTTCACAAAAATTTCCCATTGATTTAATTCAGGTCATAGAAAGAACACAGGCTGGCTTATGATGGAATATATATATATATATATATATATATATATATATATATATATATGTCATCATCTAACCTTTCAGAGAGCAGGTCCACATGACACAAAGCCCCAGTACGTGCTTAAGGTTATTCCAATTACCATTTTTAGCATCTCTGCTTCTGTACTTCAACGGTGGGGGGTTCTAACTATAACTAAATGAAGGAAAGCAAAGATATGAAGTAAAAATCTTAATAAATAGAGCAGAAGGACATGAACATTTTTGTGAGATTTATTTAATCCCAAAAATTTTACTTAAAACAGAAATTGTGTAAAAATTTTTATAAAAACTTTAGCTTTTATATGATCTCTGAAGATAAAAACTTTGCATAAATTAAGAAATTTTGCTAGAGCAACTTTCCTTATCATGTAATATCTGAGTATAATAAAGCTAATGAGTGGTTTTGAGATACAAGTGGTCATTCCTTAAGTACATATGTTTTATTAAATTTTTATTTCATTGAAACTAAAAATATGTTAAAACATTTTTCTGTTTTTCCATATCTTCCCAGTAAAATTTTAGAAATAATATTGTAAGTTTAGCAATTTGTATATCCTGATTATTAAAATATACAATACTTAATTTATTCCTTTACACTAACAGAAATACAAAATTTAGCACTTTATAATTACCAAAAGTTCACTCCATTTTCTTTGCAATACAGGATATTGAGTATACTGAGGATAATAAAATCTTCTTTAAATTGTGTTCCCACAGGTTTCTTTCCCCAGGGGAAACTAAATTTTTTTCTTTTATTTTTTTTTTAATTAAGCAATATTGCAAGTCTTTCTTGAGAAATGGTTCGATAAATTGAAGTAATTAAAATCTTTCTCTTCTCTGAACAACCTTTACTTTCACATTAGATCAAAAAACAATCAATAGTTAGAATTCTATATCTAAATTAGATTACAGTACTTAAAATCCTGTCATCCATTGCTTCATTCTCCTCCATAATGCTGTTAAGTAGTAATAATTATACTAAAAGTCTGCTTGCAAATTCCACAGGGTGTTATCCATAGCATATGGTTTTGAGTTTGGGTAGGCTATTCCCTCATTTCAAATTGAAGTGCTATATGGTATGCATTTAGAGAAAATATTACCGCCTCGAGTACAAAACATATCTATCATTTATAGCTAGAAATTGTATAAAGACCCTTTCCATAATATATTTTTTATTATTCTGTAAGAGTGAGTAGTAAATTCACCATCTAATAAAACAGCAGTGATATTCCTCACATATGTATGACTCAACAATGCTGAACATGTTCTTTCCCTGGCATCAGCTGAAATTAATTTGAATCTCTCATTAACAAGAGCACCACCACAAACCAAATCCATAATGTTAAAAATTGGTTTTCTAACAAAAAAAAAATAGATTTCTTCCCAAGACATGATTAATATTCCTGGGGTTTTTTTTTGCATCTGAATAAATTTAATAAATAACCAATGCTCTGGAGCTTATTGATTATGTAGATTCTTCATAACCAAGCTATAAAAACCTAACAAATATTGGTTTTAATCAAAGCCACATTTTATCTATTTTTCTATTCTTCAAATTTCAGTAACACATACATTGGAAAGGAATGTGGTTGTTTATTGAAACAAGAAGTTTTGTTGATTTAGTGTTTTCACTTTGAGTCATCTTGATTGTTTTTGCATTACAAGCTAAAATAGGTCATAGGACAATGTTGGTTCACTCTTGTGAGTGAACACAAGAACAAAAAGAGGAAAATCACTGATTCTGCACTCTGATCTGACTATGGATAATAACTGAGGTCGCAGGTAGTGCTGGCCCAGGAATCTGTAGAGCACAGCATCAATATTGTTTTCAGTCTGATCAGTTAAATGTCATACAAGCTGATACGTGAGAAAGTGTGAAGGTCAGCAGCGTTTCAGAAGTCAATGAACTAGATAATAGCTGGGGAGAAAAAAAAAATCCTACTAAAATTTTACTAGGAAAAGCCTGGAGACTTGTAGCACATCCAGAGAACAGTAAATCCTTCAATCTATTTGGGTCACAGGAGTGCTCTACATTCTGTACAGAAACCATATGCAAACAGTGGCGCATCTTTACAGCTGTTACCTCACACCTTATCTTCCCAGCCCAGCTCTTTTAAAACTAACTAGTCAACTGTTGAGTAGAGGCATCTTAATTTTGCTTGAGGGGGTAGGGAGGGAAAGATCAGAATAGTGTATTGTGAAGTCTTGCATCAGAGTTGAAGGGAAAGAGTGCTGACATTTTAACAAAAATATCTTTTGTCCAGAGTCCTTAGAAGTTGGAGAGCAGTCAGTAGGAAAAATTGGACCTAATTGCTTTATCACCCTCTGAAGACTGAGATGACTTCACTGAAGTTAATTCATTGGAATGGTAGAAAATCATGGAGAACAAACCTTGAAAAAGTTTTTTTCCTTCAAATTTTCCAGTGTAACACTATAATTTGGGCAGAGACGTTAATAAAAATAACATGAAAAGAGCTGTTGCCATATTATCTGCTGTCCTCTCAAAAGCTATATTATGCCATTTCTCTAGGAACTTAATTCATCTGACTGAGATGTATTTCATTATGCAAATCAGTGAGGAGAGGCAGGAACAGCTAGGCCAAATTAATTCTATCATAAAGTAGATGCGTAGTCTCAAATAGGTCAGGCAAACCCTACCTTATAAGTTCTGGTTTTAATCTGCTAATTAGTGTGGTGCTTTATATTATTAACTCAGGTATAGAAGTCAGCTGTGTTGGTCCACAGCCACCAACACACTCTCTTTTAGAAGGCCACAATATACGTTGGTGATTTGTATGTATATAAAGAAAATCCTTCTTGTTTCTTTTCCTTCTTTAGCCTGCAGTCCCAAGAAAGGAGCAAGAGAGACACCAAGGATGATATCTTCTTTCAAAGCTGATAATGGAATGGAGAATCCATCTCTGTTTTTCTGATTAAGTTTTCTGGGTAAATCATGTTTCCATATCTATTGTAAACATTCTAAACCTCTATCACTTTGCTGTTGTTTTGCTAGTAATTCTCTTTAAATGCTCATAGAACATTTCTATTACTCTTGCAAAGTGGCTTTGGGCTGAAATAGGTAGTCCCCTGCATGCTTCTACATAAATTTCAAAGGAATTTTTAATGCATCAGCAATGCAGCAGTGAATATTTTGTCTGCTGCTAATTGTCCACATTTTTATAAACACCACATGACTTATTTGACAGATCATCTGCCTCATTGAGGGCTTAAAAGAAATGTGTTATTTAATAAGTCTGTTGCATTCCTTTCTGATGTGTAAAATTTGCTTATTACAAAAGAGAAAGAAAGATATGAACTGAGAATTGAGAAGTCTCATTTTTAAAGTCGCATGTTGTTTTATTCTACACATGCCAGTATGACCATGTATAAATGTACTTACTGGTACACAAATATTTTAAAATCCTAAAGTAATGGGGTTTAAGACAATGGGTTTGAAATATTGTATGAACTTTAATTCAAAGTGCTTGGTATTTATAAGCTAGATTTACCTTAGCCCCATAAAAAAGGGGCTTAATTAAATTAACATAATCAACCAAACTCAAACTATGAAGCTCTCTTGGACAGATGTGCTACTTAATTGCATTCCAATTTACTATATTAACTTGATAATGTAACGAAGGTCTTAAGCTATTTTTTAATTAAACGGAAAAATATGCAGACATGAAATTGGTTGTGTAGATCAGATCTGTTTAATTTAACTTCATGGCTTTGTCACATCATTTTCCTTCTTTGAAGCATGCTGAGTATGTGTAGTTTTCCTTCTATAACAGGGGTGATTCGTAATAATAGAGTGAGGGAGATGGCTTTTGGACTGTTTCTTCCCTCAGCTCTGTCTGTCTTCACATCATCACATTTCCAGGAAGAAGAATTGGCTGAAAAATGACTCTGAGTAAGCCCCGCTTAGTGCTTTTTCAGTGTAAAACTTAAAAGTGACATTATGGTATCAGGCAGCTGCCTTTTTTTTCTTTTTTTTTTTTTTTGTCCTCCCCACCAGATGCAAGGGCAATGATATGAAACTGAAAGAAACCACAGCTCAATCGTCTGCCTTCCACTTAATTTTTCATACAAATTTAAGGTCAGGTTGTGGCCTGGTTACCAGTGAGGTGTACGTAACATTAGAACAGTAATACTCTGAAACTGATTATGAAGAGAAACCAGGAAGAATGGACAGGAGCCTGCTCTTGGTTAAACTAAAACTAGATCAACTCTATTACTGTATGAAGTAATGGACCTCTTCAGATTTATACTATTGATATGAAAATGAAGAATGCATCAGAAGATAACCATGACACTTACTAACAGTTATATTACACTCAATAAAATGATCTTTTATGTACATGTATATGTGTTTCGTCTATTTTACATATTATATAAAAGTTGTGTGTGTAAAGACATATCTTCATGTATCAGAGCATCCCAATATGACATTGGCTGCTGCATATTTCTGACTAATAATAAAACCATTGCTTATAGTAGAAAACTTATTTACACAAATAAAGTATCAGTAGAGCAACATTTTAGAAGTTGCTGTTGGTTTTTTACCTTTATTTGGTAATTAGAACACCTTCTTATGCTTGTTCTTTGTGAAAACATTTACATCTCTCCTATTTAAGAAAATATATATGTCAGGGAAAAATATTCTTGTGAGTGGTATTTTTCAGATTTTTCTGTATTGTTAGGAAAATGTAACAGAATTTACTAAATCTACCTTCTATTAGTTTTATTGCAGTGCAGTAGATCAATTCTGAGCTAAAGTTGTAGGGAAGTTTACAGGCTGGTGGGGAACCCTCAGTGGAAATATTAAGATCCATGGTGCACATTCCAGTGTGAAATTAAACGCAGTGAAATTCTTTTCTTTAAATGTTTGTCTTTTAACCTTGTATCAGTCAGGCCAAAATTTCTGCAAATGTGAGAACCATTTTCCAAAAGTCCAGCTGGTAAAATTACCCTTCCAAACAGTAGTCAATTCTTTCTTATTCTAATGCACAGAAAGAAAAAGAGTCCTATTATTCTGCATAGTTTTGATTCATTTTCAAGACTTATCTCTGAAAAAATTCTTGTGCTTCAGTGTTAGTGTGAACTGCATAATAATGATTTCTATCTGGCTCTTGAGCAATCAGTGGTGGGGGGATATGATTTTAAAATTGTTAAATGGGTGAAAAGTGGAAAAAGTAGATCATATTACAGGAGACATTTTGGATTTCTGCTAAATCTTATCAGAAAAATCTTCTGATTAAGGCAGAGAGCATCTAAATAGAATAATTTTCAATGCAATATTTACTGATTTTTCCACCCCTTCATTCACCATATCTTGAATAAAATTTATTTTACATTGCTCCCTGTTTACAATACCATTGAAGGCAAATGAAACCCTGAAATGTCAAAGTAGACCTCAAAGAAGGGACCTTGATAACATGCAAGATAAATTTATAACTGAGTAATATAGTCTCATATTTATTCAAGCCAGTTGCAGCAAGGTTCATTCGACAGACAAAATTTACAATGAAGTTAAAGACAGTGAAAAGCATAAGCAGCTGGAAAAGGACCATGATTTTCTAGTGACTTCTCTAAATGAGTGTTCTGAAGGCAGAAAACTGCCAGTGTTAGATAACATTCATTCTTCTCTCAATGGTCAAAGCAATAGTGGTTTTATTGCAACCATATTCTCAGCTTGACTTAGCAAAACCTCAACGTTGCTGAAATAATTTTGAATTTTACCATTAAGTTCTGTGAGGTTTTCAGTTCCCCTTTTAGGCTTTTAGTACAGTGGGAATGTTGTTGACATTCATGAAAGGTGAAGATATCAGTAAAAAAAAATAACCCTTACATTGCAGAAATTCAATAAAATAATGCATCACAGATGAACAGAATAGCTTAAAAAGAGAGAATAATTTCCTGTTTGGATATTAAAGGGAGACCTAGCATTTCCAGCACTTTAAGCAGTACTGCATATAAACTTTATAAAGGTATAACACATTCAGCTTGTGAAAGTAATGTATTTTACCTGAAAATAAAAAAGTGCTGACATGTAATTGCTCACTAATATTTTCAAATTAACCTTGCCGTTGCACAGGTTTTTTTCAGTTCTGCTTGATAACTTTCTTGTTCATCACTGAATGTCCAGGAATGGAACCAAAAACTTGTATCTGTTACTTGTAATTTTCTCAATCAAACTCTGAACTCTTTCCTTAACATTTTCAACAATGCTAGCATGTGGTACTTGAGATAATCCTGAACCCAGTATGTTTTCCTGATGGCTAGATTTGCCTGTCACTAGTGTTTGCTTACCAGCAGTATCGTATGAATGAGGTGAATTTTCATTGGAAGAAGCATATTGAAAACGTGTGTGTATTCTGCTTTGTTAAATCTGTGTAAAGTTCCCCCCCTCCCACTGCAATAGTCTTTACTTTCTTTTAATCTTGCAAAGAAATGTAAAAGTGGAATAGCTGACCCCATGTTCAAAGTCGTTGTCAGAGACAATGAAGTCATAGGCTTCTGTTTTTAATAATGTCTTGCAAAACACAAAGCATCATTAATCATATTCAGAGGATAAAAGACACACAGATTTCCTAGTCTCAAACTTTTCTGAAGCATTGAAGACTTCAGTGTTGTAGATTCACATAGATAACATCCCTCTGCACAGAAAAGGAAATCAGCAAAGCAAATGTGAAACAAAACCAGTTTTATTCCTGTATATAAAAAACCGAGACTGTCTTTTATGCAAAACAAAATAGACTAGAATGGCTATTCTGTAATAGTAGCTGTTGAACTGCTACGAATGACATCTGTAAACAGATTCTCTGATTCCCTCTTTTGGGATGGATTCAGTTAAACTACACCTAGGAACATAAATAGGAGTGTCTATATAAGAAATAAGACAGCAATCACACTGTTGCAATATTAACTTTCTTACTTCCCAAATACATCCACTGTCAGTCCTGTGTTTCATTGAGTTTAGATGAATGGCAGAAGCAAAACTGGATTACAAATTCCTCTAAATATTACTGTCCTATCCAGTGGTCCAGACTTTCATAGCAAGCCGAATTCTGCAAAATCCAATTACCTTAAAATTCTAATCACTTCTGCCTGGAAATACACTCGTAGTTCATCTGCACATTAAGACCTCAGGAAAATAATTATGCTCCATAAGGAGGAAAATGTAATAGTATAGTTGAAATTTGGCCCTCTCCAACTTAGCATGTGCCAAGCTGGAAAGAAAAAATAGCCATGATGATGTGTTTAGAGATGTTCGTTCAGCAAAATGTTTGAGAATAGGCTTCACTGTGGCTTAAGTTTAAACATGTGCTTAAAATGCTATGATGAGTTAGGACCATGTTGTCAATGTGCATGCAAGCTGACAATAAGAAAGGAAATCTATAATGCATGCATAATGTATGCTATGCTTGCATTTGTCTGATAAGTGAGAAAAAGAAGACTCTAACTTGCCTACAGTTACAGATCATGTTGTCCCAGACAGAAGGAGGAACAACTAGTCTCGGTGTAGTCTGCAGGGGGAAATTCAGCTTCTGTGAGGGCCGTGTGAGACTTAACACCAATTTCAGAGCAGCTACAATTTCACTTTCAGAGGGACAGCACTTTGCACTAGGACAGATTTATTCAATGAAAGATATCTGTCCACTTGAGAGAGCTAGAGAGTGCAATGCTTTGCAGAATAATTGGGTGGAATGGAGAGGATGGTCACTGGGAGTCATCAACAAACAGGCAAAATAATCATTTTCAGTTTTTGTAGGAAAAAGCCTCAGAGAAATTTCCACAAAGTAAATTGTCCCACCCCATCAGCCAAAAACTGAGATCTCAACACTCTCTGCTCAGCACCCAGCAGATCCCACAGACACCAGGGCTCCACACATCCACTCACTGTTAGAGCTGTCTATCTAATCCACCTCTTGGGATTGTCTTTCTTCACTGAAGTAGTCAATGAACTATATGATCTATTACTAGGTCAATTTGTATAATAACATCCTGTCAAGGTACTGTATATCATTTGACGTAATAGATAAATTGCCAGATTTGTAAATTCTGCAAGGTTATATTTGGAAAAAACAATCAACAATATATTATCAATAAGATAGTTATATCACTCCTAACAAGAGAGATTAAATTCAAAAAAAATCCCAGATCATGATTCTATCTTGTCTATGTAACTTTTTGTTTTAAACTAAAATACGTTTTCAGCTCAAACACTCTCTTCTCACTGGATAAATGAAGATAAAAAAGTCATTTTGCAGGGTTACAGCATCAAATTGATAATGAAGAGATTTTCAGATGTGATCCAGATTCAACAGAAGACTTTGGGTGTTCAATAAATAAGAAATCTCATTGTGAAAGGTGAGTTTCTGGGGAGCTCAGAATGTTCATGGATGTATCGAGGAACTGACTAACTGGGGCGACTGAAACAGGGATGGGAAATACTTTAAACTGTAAGCCTGTCATTTTGTCTTAAGTTCTTCTTTTCTGGAATTTCAAAAAGTTCTTAGGACATACAAAAAATTGTTTCTAAGTCAAAATATCAGTTTTCATTTGAACATTTGGAATTTTGGAAGAGAGATGGGAGGTTGGAGTAGTTTTGCTTGCATTTGATTTTTGTTCATTTTGTAAGAAAACTCCGGAAAAATCTTTTTCCATTTTATCAAAAGTAACATTTTGCTCTTACTTTTTTTTTTTTTTTTTTTTTTTTTTTTTTACTAATTCACCACTCAGGAGGCCATTTCTTTGTATCTTATATTTTTACCCAAGACCACCTTTGTGATTTTATTTGCCTTGGCATCAAAGTGCTCAACATCATTTTAATGTCAAATACCAACTCATATGAAATCATGTAAGTTACCATATCAAGATTGAAAATCATCAATCACTATTTATTTGTCATCACAATTACATCCCTGTGGGCTGAGTAACACACCCCATTGTGCATGTAAATACAATGGTGTTTTGCATTTGTGTGGACATTTGTGCACAAGGTGTTGCATAAACTAGGCCAAAGACTGACGTACATTCTAAATGAAAAAATGAATATTAACCAGTTTTTATATAGGCATCCAACTGTGCTGTAAGAAAAAATGTTGATTATTCATGGATTGTCCTTAATTAGTGTTTTATTCCTTCTGGATTCTATAGGATATCTTTGAGTCTTTTAGATGACAAAGTTGACAAAGATGACAAAAAGGTTGGATTTAAGCCAAACTATGAGTGTTTACTGAGTATAATCAAAGCATAAATGAAGAGGTCATGGCAGGATTTTTTCTTGGTTATCTTTAAATTGCCTTTTTTCATAAAGCTATATTACAGCAGGTACAAATAATATGGATAATATTATGATGTATTTGTGAACTCTTTTTCATCCAAATGAGTTTAAACAATATCATCTGTAAAATGAGAAAAACAAAACAAATAAAAACCCCACCAAAAAAAAACCCTTAAAAAAAATAACTACTCCATGCATCACCTGGAAGGATGTGATAATGCCTCTCTAGCCAAAGCATTGGAAATACAGAGAAGACTTTGTGAATGTGGAGCAATAAGGTTGTCATTCACAAAACCATCATATTTTAAGGAGGGATTGTGGAAGGGACTGAGATCACAGGATTGCATTGCTTCCCTAAATTGAAGTACTATTTTCATTTCATTGTCCACTTCCCAAGCTGAAAGTAACTGAGATTCAGTTCATGAACAGTATATTCCAATAAGTCATAATCTTGTGTAAATTGACACAGCTAATAGTCTGTTCATTAGGGACAATACCTGACTTTACTAAGAGAGAAAAAGCAAGGCGAGTGAATATCTCTGAAGTTTCAGAGTTTATCTTCTTTTGAAGGTACACGCACTTTTCTTTTTCACATAATAAAAAAGCATGTTTCTAACAAGTTTTTTGTGGTTTTACTGGATATAAATGTGGCAGAGTTGCTTCCTTAGCACATGGCACAAAGGTCAGCCTTAGTCCATTACCTTTTTTTTATGGATTTTTGATTACTGCTTGCTGATTTGTTTAACCCTGAACAACATAAATCAGTAAATCTTTCTGAGAACTGAACCATTTAGTAATGCAATGTTGAACATCTGTCTCTACAAAAACTGTAAATTTATTTTTAACAGGGTAATTCAGCATAGCTAATAAATATGATTTCATGCCTCTTACTTTTCATCTATTTGTAGGTTCTAGAGTGTAATGAATTAGTAACTCTTGAAACCCATTGTAAGGGAATAAGCTACTAAATGAAAATAATATTTCTGAATAATAGACTTCTACCTTACAGAAGTATTAAGATGTATTTTTTTCATGGAGACCAACAAACTTTTGAGGCTCTGAATTGTGCTGTACATCACCCTGACACAGCTTCTACCTGGTATAGATATAAATGTCCATAGTTACTACAGTGAACCATGTTTCCACAGCTGATATTTATCTCTACAGCTGTGTCTTGAATATCAGTTCTCTTTATACCCTCATACCATTAATTACATAGCAGATTTCCTAAAGAAAATTATAATAGATGAGAAATAAATAGCAAGTGAAAGACCACAGCTGAAAGAGTTGTCCAGATTTTTATAATCAGTAGAGAGGAACAATCACATCCAAACTTTGAAACATTTCATCGCAGGGGCAGTACTTGAAACAAGCTGATAAACCCTGCTGTGAAATCCTTTTTCATTCTTCAGATGCTGAGACAAGAATGACAACTCCAGATCTACCCCAGGGCCTGAAATGCGGCCAGCTACAGTTAGATAATGTGGATTTCTCATTCTGTGTTGAGAATCCACCACCCTCAACTCAGTGTTGAAAAGGTGTAACTCTTCACTGGAAGCAGAGAGAGGAACAACAAGAATCATTTTTCTTTGCCTCAGTTCTCTGGCCTTAACATTCAGTTTTTTACTCAGGCTTATTCTACAAAATACATTTGTTTTATTTTTACTACTAAATATCCTTTAAAGATCAGAAGAGTCATTCCAAACATTATTCTTAATTTCTTTCTGACACCATTTGGAGACTACTTTTGAAGTATGACCGTATTTCTAAGGAATCTTGTAATTTCTCCTTATATTATTGTAGGTGTCAGTGTTTTGGTCCTGGCTGGGTTAATGGACTTAGCCGTGCCTCCCAATATTCAGGAGCATTAACCTGAATTTGCTGTCTTTGTTTTCCCAGAGGTGAGACATCAATTAGATGCATTCTAGTCAGAATAAGAAGGCTATTTAAGGCATTAGCACTTCCTTTCCAAAGTGGGAGCACCTGCTGAGTGCTCAGTGGTAAACAGTGAAGTGGAGAAAAACCTCAAAATATTTGCTGGATAGATACTTTGGGTATCTACCTATCCTGGCCTGTCCATTAGGCTTAACTGCAATTAGAGTGTGAGTAGCTATCACTGTCCTTAATTCGCTAAGAAAACATGAATTCTAATTAGCTTCAGGCAAAATTAGAAGTCTCCCCAGAGGGATTCTAGGTCCACGTGGAAGTTCCCAGTGGGATACAGCCTGAACATCCTCCAGCCTCATAGCAGGAGATGTTAAAGCCTCATAGCAGGCTGGAGACAGAGCTTTATTAAAAACATCTCTTTTAACCCACTGCTGTGTCTTCAGTACCACAAATAACAGCACATGGAGTCCATTTTTTTATAAATTCTGGGTGTGGCTTGTAAAAAATCCAAGGGATATTTTATGCTAATAGCAACATTATGGTCTCTGTCTTCTCAAGCTTTACTGAGGCCAAATGTGGCAAAATTCCCATGGTCTTGGATAGGTGATATTTTGCCTTTGTAAACTGGGCAAATTAGTCACTCAAATGACTAATTTAAAATTTCAGATTATCTATAAAAGCATTCTCACTGCATTATTCTAAACTGGTTGTGAGCTACTGATGGGAGTTTTTTTGTTAAGGTGTTCAGCATTTATTTCTTGGTTTGAACGGCACAAAAGCACTGCTTGAGATTTTGTGATATTATTGTTATGCTAATTTGATAACATCTCTGTTCATTGTTGAGTCCCTACCCTGCTTTCCTGTGCAAAATGCTTAACAAACAATTCTGAGTTTAAGTTTGTTTTACTGAAGAATGCTGAAATCTGTCATTGCATGGGATTTTAGCTGCAGTGATTAGTGATTTAATGGTTCTCTAAATGTAATGATTCAGTTAATGTAGTATTTTATGCTAGTTTTGGAATTAAACTGTTTTCCCTTCTTTGGTAGGGTCCAGAGCTCTTCTCTTAATTTTTAATCTTGAAGTATCAGAGCACAGACCTCAGTGCTGGGGGATCCATGGTAGGCACCATGTGTGTATTCAACTTCTTGAGACCACAGATAGGGCACAAGGCACTTGCACTCCCTATCCCAAGTCACTTCTGCCTTGGAAGGACAAGAAGAACCCATGTAAAAAAAGTCACCATGTGAGCAGGACACTGGAAGCAAGCTAAAGAGTGAAGGAGAAGGTGGGGAAAGGCAGTGAATTGGCAAGGGAATATGTCTTCTACAAAGATTACACTTTGTGCTATGACTGCTTGATATTTATTCTGTCATCTTCAAAAGGAGTTTTGCACAAAGTCTTCACACATTTGCACAAATGTCAGTTATTGCAAGTTTAGCAAATAATTAAAATGTCCATCTACTCCTCTTAACTATTCTATTAAGCTATTTCTGCTCCTCAGTTTCTTCCATAAGCTGCTGTTTTATGTATTCCTCCTAGCTTTGCAGACATGGAAGGATGTGATGGCGAAGTCACCTGATGTATTTCCTTATTCCTCCCATTCTAGTTATGTTCTTTGTTTTCACTCTCCAAAACTTGGACAGGATGATTCTGTTAATTCATTACATCTCTTAACCTAAGCCAGTCACGCGCATAATGATCAAGATCTTCTACTTTTAATGTAGGGCCTCAGATTGAGCCCTTCCTCATCTCCAGAGGTTCTGGATCACTGAAACTTTGATTTGATGATAGAAGCTGGGAGGTACTTATGAACCCTGTGACACTTTTATATCATTATTCAGATATGAAGAAAGGGAACAAGAAAATACAAGGGAAGGTCAGGCAAGGTAAGGCAAGGCAAAAGATGGGATATTTTTTCCAACTTAATAAATACCTGAAAGGAAACTGAACTTAATGTTTAAGAGCAAATAGAGAGAAGGAAAGCTAAGAATCAATGATCTGTAGTTTTCCAGAACCCATGTTGGTTTGCAGCATTTTATCCTAGTCCATGTAGTATTTTTAGAAATATTTACTCCATGAAGACTGACAGTACTATAAAAGTAATAATTAATAATAATAATAATAATAATACATAACTATAAAAGGGAAAATTTTTAGAAACCTACAAAGGGGAATGAATTAGATAACCTATCAAGCCCCTACCAGATCTAGTTTATTCTGTCTGACTTTTTCACCTGGTTAACAGAAAAATGAGTTTAAAAAACAAAAATTCAAGAAACTAGTCAATACCTTTTTAGGTCAAGTGCTCTATGAATTGTCAATCTAGACACTAAGATGATTATTTGCTGCTGCACATTTCAACTCTGACCAGCAACAGTTGTCAATATTTTGTAGGGAAAGATTAACGTTGTACCAGCCAAGGGAAAAATTAATTGTTTTCTTACTACTCTTTCTCTTCTTTTTGTTTTGGACAGAGACTTTGATGTAACACAGTGTTTGGAATGCTTAAGGTAGTCTAGGCAGAGATGGATGAATGAGGCAAGCAAAGGTGGATGATAAATGCAATTTATTTCCTGACCACATATGTGGTACATACTTCTTTGAGATCAGTCTGGCAGTGTCCCAGGTATTTACTATTCAACAGTATATTGCACTGTTTGATGACTGTACTTTTGTTTTCATTCTTCTGTTGGTAAAATTAGAGACTGGTCAAATCTGTAAGCAGTATTCAAGGCTTTTGTATAATTTAATAATTGTGCTATGGCAATGAAAATCCTTTGCAGAATTCTTATAAATATTCACTCAAGTAGCACTTTTAACTTGGTGAAAAATGTCACTTGCTTCAAAACAAACAAAGAAAAACTCAGGTCTGTTCTGCTTTTGGGTAGAAAGAACTGATGCAAATGTCTTGATCGCAACCCAGAAAAAAAAATTGCATCATTAACTCTGGGCCCTCTCTTTAAAGCCATTCTCATTCCCTATTTAGGATGCATAACTGCATAGCCTGCCCTTTATTCAGGGCAGGAATGCAACTGGCTACAGAAGTTCTATATTGGTTTTTCAAGGATCTGCAGAACTCAAGGTGAAATGTACAATAAGATGTAAAGTGACCAGCATCCTTTAAAGGTTATGGGAAAACAACAGGATTATGTGCATGAACAACACCAGAAATTAGTTTTTCATGGATGGAAAATACATCCCCAGAGGCAAGAGAAACTAAATAATATAGAACAAAATACAGTAATTCTGGAATAAGAACGCATAACCAAATCGTTTCCTTACATGTATTTTTTCTTCAAACCTAATTTATGTTTTGAAGGACAGCCAAAATAGTCCAACTTGTCTCTCCATAAAATTCTGTGTGATTCTTTTTGGAGTGGGTGTGGAAAGGGGAGTCAAATGAGGCATACTATCAGGTAACATATATAGTTTACAGTGTTTTGAAATTGTGGTGCCTTTATCTGACTAATGGAATTTTGCCAAGTATTGACAGTAAAAGCAGGAGGAATTTAAATGAGATTGTCTCCTAGCCTGCCAGAGGATGGTTCTTTATGAGCTCACCCCAAACCTTCAGCCCCAGTATTTTCCTTGAAAAATATTTTGGCTTCTCTCCATCTAAAACTTTTACTGATCCACTGTACTTGGCACATTAATTTTTTCTGATTATTTTGGCAGCCATTAGACTTTGCCTAAGCCTACCATAGGGAAAAAAACAAAGAAAGAAAACATGGGTATGCTTGACATGGGATAATTTGTTCCTATGCTTTTGTATTACTGATAGTAAGTACCACTTCATTTACCATATCAAAGGTGTAAAATAAATTTATAGAAAAGAGATTATACCTTTTTTATTTATAAAATCTGACCATCTACTTGCTGTTGGATGCTAAGAGCAGTTGTTCCAAACTGTAGTATTAACATCACTAATAGTCTACACAAACTTAATAAAGCTTCCCTGGCACTGAAAGGAGAACTTGAGCCTGAAAGAGCAGTCAGGAAAAGTAAGTAAGTTCAGCTCTTAGTTTTCAGGTTTTTCACACAGGAAGAGACCCTCTCGTGGCAGGCACAGGAACCACCATCCAGCAAGAACATTACAGCTAGAAAAAATGGATTTTAATCAAGCCAAATACAAAAGGAAATAAGACCCAAGTAAGGAAAACAGTATAAAAAATCTCATAATATTTTGATAATATATCTTGATTTAACAATAGAATGCAATGCAATAAAAATAAAAAATAATTAGGTGAAGATCTGGGATGAGGGGACTGGGGAAGAAAGAGTAAATTTGGTGAAAGCTATCTAAAGTTTCCATTGAACTAACTAGAAGGCCCTATAGCAAGATTTAACAATTTTGGTTTCCTAGTCATTGCCAGTAGGTTTGGGATACAGTGCTGTAGTCAACAAATTCTAAAGGGAGCTTTATGCCAGAGCTGGGCTGGTAATCCCTCCACAGCAGCCATTCCAAATGCATGTAGTATAAGGTATCTGTTGTGCATCCTGCTGAGGCACACGAAACACATAAAACAAGATAAGACCAAGCAAGTAAAAGCCATTTAAACGAAGCAATCTGTTACTTGTGGCCTGATTTCAAACTGCCTTATTCAAATAAAGAAATTGCAGTTTAAGCATCATCAGTGGGGGAAACAATCAAATATATCCTGAAATATAAATACATTACAGCATGCCCAATTATTTTGAAGCCCACCATTTTCAGCTAGGAGAAGATAGACTATTATTTATGTGTGTGTCTAAAATTGGTGTTGATGATACCAGTTTTATGTTATTCACTGAGAAAATAACTACTTTTGCCAAATTCTATTAAAAAAAATGCCTCCATCTTTAAAGCAATACTCTTGCCAACAGAAGTTCTAGGTAGGAATTCCACAGTTTAGCCGACTAAGAGCTTTTCTTAGAGAAACCACGGCTTATAATACATTTCTCAGCAATGTCACTTGTAAATTTAGATGGAAGCCAGAAAGTATGAATGAGATCTTAGAATAGCCAGTAGTCCTCGAGGTTAGAGAAATTTTCCTGAAGAGCCAGGTTTATGCATTTTTTGAAACTTAATATTCTAGAGAAAAACACAGACTGAGTGATGACTTTGATGTGAAACCTTTCCCTCTTTCCTAGTATATTACTTCACCCTGGCTTAGTGAGTTGTTCGGTCTTTAAAGTACTCCCATTGAAACTATTTCGCCCTCATTAAATATTCATTAACTGGTTTTTGGAGAGCTCCTTGCCACACAGCAGACATATTCATTGCTCTGAACCACATAGTGTTAGACCATGAACATTAATGGATGTGCTACAACTCAGATGGGTGTTTACTGGCTGTCTGTCCCCTTCCTTACTTTGGAAATTCTCTCTTTTGACAAGTCTTCAGGTAGAACAAGAGAATTAAAAAACCTACAGTTAAAACCTCAGAATATTTCTGTGATTCTTTTCCAGACAGCTGCAGCAAACGCCATCCAAGTTCATTCCCTATTCTAGGGAAGAGTGACAAAAAATTAGAAAGTGTATTATTCCATCCTTTTGATGATTTTTCAGCAGCTTCTGTCATTCAACTTTTTTCAGATAAATACAATAAGATAATGTCTGATTTATGCATAATAGCCAATTTCCTAACTTTTCCATCTTTTTCTATTGTAGGAAGCTGCAGGAAGACGTTGTTTTCTGAGTTTTGGTTCTGGTCAATCCAGATTCGATAGGAGTGCTCTTATTTTGTAAGAGCTGTCTTCTAGAGCAGGCCCACCAGGACATATATGTGGCAGAAATTCTTCATCATGTCTCCTGGTGTGTTACTGTGAGCATAATAACCTCTGTGTTGTAAATGGTGGGGAAGTTCTGCAAACAACCAGCAGCAGAAACACAGACAACTAAATTCAGCCAGGACAACAAAACTGAGATAGGCTTCAAGTGTCTGAAATTTGGACTTATGGAACCAAATTGTGAAACTGTTGCCTTTGCTATTTTATGGCTGTAGCTGCTGCATTACTTACTCACTTTAGAAAATATTACCCTGAATCTCCAAACAAGGTCTCCAGATATTACTGGAATATAAACGAACCCCAATTATTTTGGTGTATATTAATTCTCAAAGAGGGTAACCAAAATGAAGTCATTTTTATTGGTGCTCTGCCAGTGTTGTGGGGTTTTTTTAGTGGTTTAGGGTGGTTTTCTCCCTCTTTTGTGGCTGATGAGTTTCTTAAAGGCAATGAGAAGAAAAGTTATGTGACTGTGATAAGAACTTCTATACTCTGGCTGTGGACTAGGCAGTGTGTTTCACTATAACAAAAACTAAAGAACTAACCCTATAAAAAATGAGATTATAAGTGATGTCTTGCTCTAGAAAAATAAACACTGAAAAAAGCTTTTGGAGATATTTTCCATGGAGTTATTGTGGATAATTATCAGCACCCTTAAGAAAGCCAAAATATAAAATCTTGGAAAGGTGCATATATTTCATGTTACCAAATGTACTTTGATGTCTCAGTAGGAAATACAATTAACATAACTCAACTTATGAATCATCTTTCAAGTTGTTTATACTTATTTCTTCCTACTCTTTTTTTCCCCTTTAATTATTTATTCAATATTCCCACAGAGAAGTAGATGAGGGGGAAAGAATTATTTATATAATGGAAACCACATACTGCATAATGAAACATTTCATAAATAGCATACACACTCTTGTCCTTCATAAGTGTTCACAAAGAATGGTTTTATCCTCCATGAGGCAGGTTTATCCAAAGTAAACAATGTCCTTCTCGAGGAGTGTTATGTTGACATGTTTGTGAAAAATGCACGCAGTATGCAAGAGAGACATTGCCTGGATTACAACTAAAAGCCAATAAGGATGGATATTTTTACAAGAGATGGGGAAAATGGTTGCATTGAGGGTATAATTCACAGTAAGCTTATTAAATGGAAATCTTTATCTTTAAGAAAAAAATGCAACATATTGCTATTAATCTTTATTTTAAAGGGGGTACTATAATAGCATTATGATAAGTGAACTGTTTGACTTCATTGTAGAACCAGTTGGGAATTTTTCAAAGAAACATTTTTTCATATCCCTGCTACTCATTGGGAACTAAATCACATAATTCTACATAGTGCTTCACTCTGTCATGCAGGTGAATCTATAAAATCTCTCCATCTCATTTCCCTAATATACCCTTTTATTCCACAGTGGCTCACTTGCCCAGCAGTCATGTTCTGTGTATTTGAAAACTAATTCTTATTTAGGAGGTATTTTTTCCTAAGGATAATTATTGCTCTGTAATTATTAAGTGTAAAATCCTTGAGGAAAGTAGTATTTCTATCGGAAAAGCCATAAGTTAAGGATTGATTAAATCTTTTCACATTTGAAAAAATGCATCTTTGGAATGAAATGCTTCACAGAATTGTGTTAATTTTGTAGAAAATACATATCAAACCCATGCAAAATATAAAAATGGTTTTGTCAAAATATGGGGTTTTTTTCAGGACCTTTTATTTTCTGTTTGAATGATCTCCGTGTTGAAACTTTGTATCTTGTGATGGAACATGCAAAACAAATTCAAATAAAATGTTTTGACTGAACAAAACCAAAACTTACCCAATCCTAGCCATTCCATTTATGGACTATATAGAATCACTGAGTTTGTTCTTGTCACAGTCAGCATTTGCCAGATGGCATTTTAATTCTCCTGCAAGTTTCAGTTAGGTGTATATGCATAGGCATTTCCATATGCATTTCTGTTGCAGTATAGATATATACTCATAATCATTTAATTTTGGGAGGTTTTTTTCAAAAATGTAATTTTGCTTTCCATATTCTTTTCTGAAAGGATTACCTTTTCACCACTTTGAAGATTATCTTGTTTTGGATAGGCAAAAAAATATCAGGGACTCTTACTAGTAAGCTAGGCAGAAACTAGGCATTCAATCACCTCTGAATGGAGGTGTCTTCACAACTGGACTTCACAAATCTGTTCTTTGTATCTCGTTTTCTGCAGTTACCCATAGGCAGTGAACATGTGTTTACAGCTCCTGGTTCTGGTGCAGTCCTCAGCTAACAGCAACACTCCATGCTGGGACAAATTCAGTTGTGAAGTCTTTGCCCTCACTTGCTCCCTAGAATTCCCCTGAAATGCACTTTCTGAACTTGCTCTCTAGCAAACAGCCACAGAGTACTCCAAATTGTGAGTGATCTGCAAAATCAGGCATCCTGGGATGTGATTTGTATCATTTGATCCCATGTATCATTAGATCAAATGATTTGTATGCTACAATTGTTAATTTATTTCTAGGCTAAAGTTGTGGTCAGACTGTTCCTTAAAATTAGAATGAAAAAATTGTATCCGTTTATTATGCCACCAATTCTCTGCTCCTTAGAACTGGTGTTTAGTCTGTTACTTAAAAACTTTGCCCATCTTTGAGAAAATCTAGACATTCAGAGATGCCAAGCCACATTAGATGCTATTTTGTGCAAATATAGATTGTCTTTCTACTATTTTTTTTCCCTGAAAGTATAAACATTCAGAAAGTTTATGGTGGGAGATCCCTTGAGACATGTAAGCAATACACTGCATGAGATGAATTGGCATAGTTTAAATGAAGAGAAACAAATGTCCCGAGGAGAAACTTTTGGAATGGGATCAGAACCCAATCACAGGTTGTTTGGAACAAACTCCTAATTACTATAGGATTTATGGCTTATCATGGTATAAATTACTATCATTTACTGTCAGAGTAAAAACCTGAGCAAAAAATAGTAAAAGTACATAATTATAAAATTAAAAAATATTATGAACCCCCAGAGGGATGGAATAAAAGGGTTTGGGGTTTTTAACCTAGTCTCCTCACTGAATGCAGCATCAGACTTGTTCCCTCATGCAGGCCAAAACAGAAGAGGATTGCACTAAGTCCCTCACAATGGTTTCTTCTTCTTTGTTTCATGTACAAAAAAGCTAAGTTTTCTCAAAGGAATTAAAAGCATGAGAAGCCCATCTGTTAGACAGCTCATGGAGCTGTCTACATGGGAATTAGTTCTACTTGATACAAGCAATCATAAAGCTGTCATAATTAACAAGATCTTTAGTCAAATTAAAAAGTGAAAACATTCATGTACTAGATTATATTTTTACAAGCTGCAGTTCAGAATAATTTCATGTGACACAGCATAAGATTGACTTCAATAATGCTTTTGATTCTTTTCATTGAAAACTAACATCACTAGGTTTATTACAAAAAAAAATAAAGACTAATATCACTCAGTTAAAAGTTAATTTGTTTAATTCTTTTGGGCTTTATTACCTTCTTAAACCATACTTCGGAAAGATATCATATAATGCTAATATCCAATGGATGAACCTTCAAAAAAGGATGATGGAATGTACCATGCTGGATGTACTACCCCATGGACTTCACTTTTCATATTTTGATATTTCAAAATATAATGGCTTTTAGAAAAAACAAGTCCTTCCCAAGTCAAGTGTATTTCCTTAATAACTTTGTGTAGTCATCTGGGAAAGAAACTCAAAAATTAGCTTCAGTTCTTTTCTTTTTCAAATTGAAAGTCTACCCAACCTTAAAAAAAAAAATCAAAGTACTGTTATGAAGTGTTGTCATAATGGTTTTCATTTACAGCCAAATGCCCTTTCAAGCTTTGTTTATTACTTTTAAAATCTCCCAAATTGATTGTTTGCTTGTGTGCATACATAAGAATTTCTGTATATAGTTTGGAGGTGTTTTCTGCGGGGGAAGGTTAAACGTTTCCAACGTTTTCATGAACTACCATCAGATGTCTTCCAGATCACTACTGCTTCCCAGAGCACAGATTGAGGAATACTGTGTTAAAGGAGACATTTCCTTTTCCCATTGACTGTGGAGGGATTCTGAGGGGATTTGGCACCCCAGGCTAAGGTTAACCTTTGTGAGCGCCATCCGTAGTTTAATTTTAGTCACATATTTTGGGGGATGGTGTTATGTGACCACAAATTATTAACATTCGTGGGTAGGCAGTCCTTAAGCAAACAGGGAACATTCTAAGAAAGAATACAGCACAGGGGGGCAGTAAAAGCTGTTACACAATACTTGCACCATTATTAGGACGTTATTGAGGTCTTCAGGAGACCACAGGTAAAAGTGGCAAAGATGACTGACTAAGGCTGGGAAATTACTATGTTTTCTCTTTGAGTATAAGAAGCACTGTTTGGTCTGTGCTCTTGAACCTCTTACATTTTGCTCCTGAGGACTCCCTGGGCATCCCCAGACCTTTGGGAGGGGCTATACCAGGGACCTTGGCTGTGAACAGAACTACATACTAACAACTGAATTGGCATGTTTCTGATAAAAAAAGTGGCATTATAATGACTACTTTTCAGTAGTTCTGCTGGGTATTTCTCACAGATACGGATATTGTAGGGCTGTAATTATGGGGTTTAGGAGCTTACAATAATTTTCAAGAAAGCTTCCATTTACTGTGCTAGTGCTAGATTTCAAACCAGAAGGATGAGGAACTAAACCAAATACATCTGAATAAATAGAAGCCACTAGCACAAATCTTCCTGCTCTTTTCACAGGACGCTCTAGGAGAGCTTCAAAAGCACAGTACTAGAGCTGCAATTGTATTCAGCTCAGTAAAAGTGTCACAGGCCACCAATTATTGTATTAAAATTCAATATCATTTGAAGAAGGAAGTAAAAATTTTAAAGTAGGTCTGAGAAGAGGTAAAATTCACTATTCACAGGGGGCTTTTCTCCATGAAATGGAAGGTTATGCTCCTTTTACACATGGAGTGGGTTTTTTCTGTAACCAAAAGAGAGAACCACTTAAAAACCCAGCATGATATGAGTAAGTGGTCAACAGTTGGCATGTATAACATATTTAATTTTTCTTTCAACATTTCCCCCTTCCCCCCACCCTGGATACCCTGGATTTCTATGCTAAGTTCTGAAGTACTCTAACAGTTACTCTGCTGTTTCAAATTCTCACTTCATCTAGTCAGTAGCCAAAAAGCATGATGTGAACTACCAATATGAAAATTTAAAAAAAAAAACAAACAATGGGTTTGGACTGTGTTTCCATCTCTCTTAGAGCACTAGAAGTAAAATGCATTTTTGTAAGTATTTTTAACAGATTTTTCTTACTAAAAAAATATCTTGTATTTTCTTAAGCAGTGTAGTATGCCATGTACAAAGATGTACATATCATCTACATCACAAAACATTTTAAAAATTAATACTTCCTGTGTATGAATGCACAAATTATATTAATATCCATGCATGCATATATGAGCATGGAGCTGACATACAGAATAACATAACAAATTGCATAATGTATGGCATACAAATCAGACTTTTTTTTTTATTAATGGGCTTGACATATTCAAAGTTGTTTAAAAGGAAAAGAAAGGAAAACAAACATTCATTAGTTGCAGAAGAACTCACCCTAAAGGTATATGAGGAGGATAGGTATGAAGTGTTGAAGTGTAACTCTGCCAGAGTTTATCAGGGTTCAAGTCCTGAGCTACAAAAACAGAAGGAAGAGACAGGCCCAGCTGGGCTTCAAGATCCTTAACCAACAACACTGCACTGCTGAAGCTTAGAAAGATTGTGTCATCCTCTATAACTCACTAAGGAAATACCATGTTTGCCGTGATTATGGACATTAAAGAAGGTAAAAAAAGAAGAAAAACAAATATGATCTTTTGAACTTTTCAGCAAAATACCTGATTGCTGCTGGGCTGCTGTTTCTTCTCATAATGACTTCTGTTTTTAGAGACTGCCTCATCTCTACCCTGTCCAGCTAACATGTCAGAGGCAAGACAGATGGAGCAGGTTATCAGTGGCCAATACGGTCAACATAACATACTCTTTGTATATATCACCTGACACTATATTTTTGGACTTCTCTGAAATATGGACATGTGCTGTACCATAGTTTCAAGACACATAATGTGGGAAAAGTCAATAAATTACTAGAAACCTAATTGCTATTATTTAAACTATCTCAGACTATCTAAAATTTCTAAAATACAAAAAAAACAGTCCAGAGTAAATTGAAAAATATTAGCTAATATATATGGTTGTATATATGAGTACAAATGGTATATATGAAGGGCTTCTGAGCAATTAAAAGAATGGAAAGTTTTATTGTGAGATGATGACAAGAAGGAAAGTGCTATCATTCTGACTCAGCTCATAGGGAATCTGAAGCCCTAAATCCAAAGGAAAAAGGCAAGCCAGCCTGTAATATTACTTCCATAATTGCTTTTATATGTACCAAAGCCACATGCTGTTCCATTGACATTATATCATACTCAAAGGTGTTTCATTAGAGTAAAAGAGCTTCCATCTATGAGACACTATTTTCCTAGCTTTAAACACGTGTGCAATGCATACATGAATGAGTAGGCTTACTGGTCTTCTTGGTACAATTCATACAGGCCAGGATGGGGTCCTGAGCAGTGATGTTTTCTCCTGTGGGTACTTTTTAAGTGTATTTTATGCATGCTCTAATGATTCCCATTTCTACACAATTTTCTTCATTAATTTACAGCAAAGGAACAAAGACATTATTTGTTTTGTTTGTTTCAGGTAGGAGAAAATATTGTATTTGAATGACAGAAAAAAAAATCAGATTTCTGCCCAGCTTCCTCAGCTAATGTCATTTTGGTTCATATGTGCGCATTTAAACTCTATCAATAAACAGATGAAGAAAAGCGATGATTAAGTATTTGTGAAACATAAAGCAGACATTTGAAGGAGAGTCATTTAAGACAAAGACAATTAGTCAGACTGAAAAAACAAAACACTGAGATAGGCATGTCTAGCCTAGATACATACAGTAGCTGCAGTCTGGAAGCATTTATCCTTGGATTACGTTTTATCTATTAATAACATTTGAAAAATTATTCTTATCCCAAGTTATTTTCATGAGGGAAATGTGAAAATGTAAAAACTTGCACAGAGTCTCAAATGCAAATAGGAACTATGGATTGTACTTGAAGAACCCTCCATATGTTGCAGTCTCTGGAATAAGGTAGTTCCTAAAAAATAATATTCCTTAAAATTAAGGAAAAAAATCCTCTTGTCCGTCTTAAACAACAGATAAATTGCAGATTTTTTTCATTTTATTTGTTGGGACTAGCTTTGTGTAGAGATGAAGTGCATTTAAAAAGAACAATTACAGACACAGAATAACCTAAAATGATGTGCCCTAAAAAGGCATTCATAGCTCGATACAGAGCCCATTAAAAACAACCAATGTTTTCTCACTCATCTGACTGCATTTTGAATCAGAGCCCTAACCAAAAAAGTGCAAAATCATGCAGAGCTGACTGCTGGTCGATTATTTTCTTTTAACTTAATCATATGAAACTGCATGATCAGATTGACAGCAAAAGTATAGTAATGAGTGGTGAGGGAGAAAATCCCAGAAGAGTATATAATGTGGCAAGTCACGTTCTTGAAAAGATCAAAACCAAGGGAAAGTGCATAAATCAATAGACAGCCTCAGTTTCAGCTCTGGCTGTTAATGCAGGTTTTATTGCAACTCTTTTTCTGTGACTTTCAATAAAATAAAAAAAAATCCACTGAATTATCAGCAGTATTTGATACACACACTGGCCCCAATGCAGAGCACCTTCTGAAGGAAATATGATCACCTCTGAGCAATTTCAACTATTGAATCTTTTACTGCATTTTAAAATATAAAAAAAAATGTTCTATGTAATTCAATCATTTCTCCAGTTCTTTCTTTTTCCTTTTTTCCTTTTTTTTTTTGCTTGCTTTAGGGTCAGAGTTTAAAATGTTATTGGTTCCTAAATCAAAAGCATACATATTGTTCATAAGATAGGACACATAAGAGGAAGCCTGCAGATGCAGAACAGTAGCAATATGAAATATATAGCTTTTGCATTAATATTGAGATTTTAGCTTCTTAATCATTGTTTCTATAAACCCATTATCAATACAATAATGAAAATGAGGTAGAGATGTATGCCTTTCAACATCTTTGAGGGAGGGAAAGTATTCTGTTAACCTAAGTATGTTTCCAATCTATTTCTCTGGCAAATTGTCCTCTGCTCTCGTATCTGTAGCCTCCATAGAAGGATACTTTCTTTTTGCTGTGTGAGCAGCTTGAACAGAACAGAATATCATCCCTATAGGAAATCATTGGTGCTTCTTGAGGAACAGATAAGGGAAACACTTACTCATCATAAACAGAGTTGACCTGCCAGCACCATGGGAGACACAGAAAAGCACTGTCAGCCCTCAAGTGGCCCTTTCAGCTTTTTGCATTACATGGTCAGTTGTCAGCTTCTCAGCAGTGCTACAGTTAAGAAGCAGGACCAGCAGCGTGAATTTGATGGCAAGCCCAGTGGAATGAAGGGTAAAAATTTCTATTATCTTTATTTAGAGATGTAACATTACTAAATCCTGAGGAAGCAAGTAGTTGTGTGGAACATTTGAGTAGTGGAAGGTGTGCCCCTGTGTCAGAGGGACTGGGTGATCTTTAATGCCCCTTCCAACCCAAACCTTTCTATGATTCTATGATTTACAAAAGGACCTATTAAATGTACACAGGTAAATCTCTCCAAATATACATCTCTAGCTGTAATAAATAAACATCAATAAAGCCCTTTGAGAAAATTTCCTCTCCTAGCAGCTTTGAGATTTTTTATGTGTACATTAGTGTGTGCAGCTAAATACAAGGCTAGGATAGGTAAGAGAGTTAAGAAAGGGCCAAGAGCCAACAAGGCTGTTTTACTGATTTATCGAGGGAATCATAGCAGCTAACAACAGCCAGCAGGAAAATAAATGCACAAAACAATTCAGTAGTGAAAGCTACCTCAGATGTAGCTGCTTTTCTTCAATGAGCAGGATGAGTTTAATACAACTTTTACAAACCAGAAGGCTAGAGTTTACAGCTGTAGTAAATGACACTTTGAAATAATATGTACTGGTGAGACAAACATGAGTTTGTCCAGTAACTGTGCTCTCACTGCTAGAGCCTAAATTAAACCATGTTATTGTTACAGGATGATTTAGCCTCCCTGATCTGGAAAGCTGTTACTGATTTTCATTTAAAGAAGTTGCTAGGAGAAAGACAAAAGTGGAAGATTGCTTAAGAGAAGTGAACGGTGTGAGCCAAGTATTTTTAGCAGAAAATAGAGTACACGCAGTTTATGAGCTGGGGTTTGAACTTGGATAGAAAATCATAGCTGTACACTCTGAAAAAAAAAAAAAAAGACTGAAATAAAATTTTGTCCAGCTTAAACACCTGGATTTCTGCTTAAAATTGCACCATAACCATAAACATTTTTCAACCAGGGTGCTAGCTGAAAGAGATGTAGGTAGGGAAAATACCTGATTAGACAGCACCTATTCTGTTTAGGAAAGAGATTTTTGGAGGAGATGGGGTCCCATTTGGTGAGTTTTTGTTAACAAACAGAAAAAAAATCAAAGATAATTCACTGTGTAGTTATTCTGTCTCCAGATGGAATAAAAAAAAAATCCATTTGTGCAGTTTTTTAAACTTAGGAGAAGGTAAAATAATACATGTATTATTCCTAACGTTAACGAAGCTAAAAATGTTGCTAAAATCTTCAAGAATTTCCATTAAGTGATAATCAAAATATGAACACATCTCTAAAACAGTGTGAAATCCCAATTTATTCAGAATGGGAGACATTAAATAAGACATAAAAGTACAGTTGTTATAACTGTGAAAATTCCAAGACAAAGAAAGAATTGTGAGCCTGAACTGTTCAACTTTTTTCAAATTTATCTGTTAATCAAATAACACAAATAACCCTTTCTCACATTTATGTTTCATCATTACATTAAAAGTAGCTACCCATAGAAAAAGTGTCCGGGTTTTTCTGATATCAAAATATTATGAGAAATCCACTTTTAATCATGATATAAAACCAGAGATCATGTCATCACATCTACTCCAGTGCTTTTGTTTCCTCTAATGATTAAAATCACATACCTTACCTGTATTCCAGAAAATGTCTGGAACTGTGAGAAAATCCTACATACAGTCAGTCCCAAGATGCTTGTCAGGCAGAAGCCTGATGAAACAAACTTTAGGGACAATTCATTTTGAAATCAGTGTAAAAATGCTTTTGGCTTTGGGGACATCATGATTTCATATTCTGTATCTCCATTCAATAAATACACAAAATGTTTTGCTTTTTTTAAGAAAAGCAGTTGGTGTAAAACTATAACTGTCATTATTTTAACTTGTTTGAATGCAAAGGTGTAAGTTGTTTTACTGCAGTGAATGAAGCTCTTTAATTGAATAATTGCAGTTCAAATTTTACAAACAAGTTGGCTTACATAATTACCTTGCAACACTCCTTCAGAATTCAAGAGTGAAAACCAGCTAGAATTGCTAATTTCAAATTAAAGTTAAAAAGCATTGCAAATATAAACATTAAAATGCAAATAACTACCTTCAACTTCCAAAGCAAAAGGAATTTTTTTGTAACTACAGTGAACCCATAGAAAAGCTTATGTAGAAAATGCAGTAGCTTGAATTTGCTTAGGGATTCAGGTGAACTTAAGTTTCAGTTTCATTGCTTAATCAAAACCTGCTTTTTATGAGGTGATTATTTTTTCAGCACAGGATAAAACCATTACCTAACATATCTAGCATACATAAAGTACTAAGAAAAGCAGCATTTAATTTAACTGATATGTTCATTTTAGTCCAAATACTTGAGTAATGAATAGTTATGGATTTATGACCAGCCTCCTACCACAACAAAAAAGGTTACTGCACATGATTGAACTGGTAATTAATTTCCTTCCAGTTTAGTTGCACACTCTGCACCACACATGGATGTACAACAAATTAGACAGTGTTTCCAGTGGTTACAAATAGGAAACCTTCAGCTTTCTTTTTTTACATTGTGTCTAAAATAAAACAATCCTGTTTAACACAATTAAAAATACATAGTTCTGTTACTTCTCATGACATTTGAATTACTGGAGACATTCTGCTTTCCTCTTCTAATGAGGTGCATTAGTCAAGAGCTAAAGGACCTTTGACCCTAGGATCAAGTGCTTACCCTGCAGGGACTGAACTCAGTATATGGGATTATGGGTTGACAGGAGGCAGCTGGAAGAAATACCTAAGAATTCACACTTAAAAGTAATCCCTGAAAATTGAATGTAGGTATGTGGAAATAACAATTATGTTCTCTAGTGAAGTTCTCTAGTGAAAAGCCTTATAAAAACTTAACTAGGGTTCTGGGACCCCATCAATGGCTGTACCAGTGAATGAAACAATCAAGCATGTTTAACACTACACTCAACAGGGACTTAAGTTTTGTGAATGAGCTTAATGTCCAGTTGATTTTATTGCTGACTCTTTTCCTCTGCTAATGATGTCCTGTGTTGCATACTAGTAAAATGCCACAGGATTTACCTACCTATTATCTAACAGTGAAAAACTAAATTGTTTGTTTGTAAAGATTTTTCAGAAGAAAGTGGTGACAAATACTTATAACTCCTTGAGACACATGGATTGGTGAATATGTACATGTGGCAGAAGAAGAACATGGCTCACATTTTCTGTTCACAAGAGAGATCAGTTATTAAAAACAGTAATGGTATTCTGTATATTTAGTAATTTCCATTTAAAATATAAAGCATCTAGCTACCTTTTTTGAGTTTTTCTGACTTTTTACACTCATATCCCTTTTATGACTAGAAATATACCATTTTAAAAACTCTTAATATCACGTCCAACTATCTTCCAGGAAGATTCTAGTTTCTTATGGACTGATAAAGTAAAAATATCGCAATAAAATATGTTTGGCCCAAATTAAAAAATATTGATGACAGAAAATCTTTGAGAAGTTTTAAATTTCTCAGGAGTTTAATTAAAATGAGCATGTGATCTCTATTAACTTTTCAAGTAAAAAATTTTCTCTGCGGAAAGAAACTCAGGATCTCTAATCTTTACATAAATTGAGATAAGATGCATCTGTCTGCATCTTGAAACTAATGCAATCTTCCCTATCTTTTTTTAAATTCATTTTTCACCTTGGACATATCACTGCCATGACATGGCATCTCTGGGTGTTTCCAATGAACTAATCTGAGGCTGTTCTGTACTTGAAAATTCTCACACTGCTTCAGAATACATTAATTGCTAAAGGTATTAGGAGAAAGTCAAAAGTGTGGCCAAGCCTGACACAAGACAGGAACATTTCTTTGTTGTCCCCTGTTCCACCACGAGGACAGAGGTAAGCAGGCTGCAGCTGACTTTGTGCTCTGACAGGCTGTCCTGGACTGAGACAGTTTTTCAGTCCTACCATGCAATCTGCTGATGCTATGAAGCAATAAATCCCTCCTTAGCAACTACTACCTAAAGAACTGACCACAAAATGATCATGGTATATCAGTTAATTTGGTATATTGTATGTCTGCCTACATTAGTGGTCCACTTACATATAGGTTAACTCAAATGTGAATCAGACTCTTTAAAAAATAATATTACATTACTGATATCCAAAAGCCACAAAGGTTCCTGGGGAGATCCTTCAGTTTTGGACTACACAGCCTTAATCTTCCCTCCAGTTTTGGGGGGAAGAGATGGTGCAAAACCAATCTCTCTAAGTCAAGGCAATCAGAAGTTACAGGAGAAAATTTGCCTTTTGGCCAGCACATTTTGTTCTTTTGTGTTCAATTGCTGTATGGCTGATGTGAGTATGAGGTTATCTTGACAGCTTCACTGAATGTTCAGATGTGAACACCATGAATCAGTGCTATTTCTCATGCAAGAGTATATCATTTTTCAGATATTGTTTATACTTTGGAGTTGCCATTTAAAAAATGCAACTGTTTTAAAAACACAATCAGGATTTTGCCACAAATGATAAATTACTATCTAAAGCTAAGTGAACTTGTTCTGTGATAATCCTTTAAGATCAACAGCTGCCTGGCTGTCTGGCTTACACTGGCTAAAGAAAACTAAACACAAATATATATTGTTCATTACTATAATTGCAGACAAAGGAAGCAAATCTGTCCTTCTTTCTGAAAAACAAAATAAATTTGTGGCAAGGAGCAGATTTATTTACAATTGCAGCAATCACAAGGATAGTAATAAAATAAATCCTGTAAACAGTGCAATTATTCTGTTTATTGTAAACTTGACATTGCATTTAGAATGAACTTCTGAGAGAGTTCCCTTCCCTTCCACAACTAGTGAGATGGATGTTTCTGCACATAAAATGAAAGCCTCTGTCTTTGTAGAGTGCATATCTGTTTGGGTGTGGGTGGGTGTACCTCAGTTCCTGGTACTGAAACAAGTGGCTTAAAAAGCAATGAATTTAAACTAGGTAAACAAAATGTTCCACAGAAGAAACTCATCCAATAGCTATATTTCATCTGCAAAATAATACAACTTCAGGAAAGTTTTTTACTAAAAAAAAGCATTACAAGTCTGAGATATTCAGAACATTGACTGTATGAGTATTAAGGCAACCCATTTTTCTTTAGTTGCACCTATATAAATACCAGAGTGTGTAAAAATAACCCAATAAAGAGTGATAGAAAGAAGAAAAACATGATAATAATTACTAATTATTGCCGTCTCGATATATGAGGCACAGGTGGACCAACTGTTCTCAAGAAACAATCAGAGTTCATAAATATGAACATACTGAAAAGAAAGTTAAACGGGCATTTCATCCATCCTTCAGTATTCTCCTCTGAGATATTATATGTTTCTCCTTGGGTTTCCTGCAGCTTTGAATGGGATTCTGATGATAATCAGTGGGAAGGGACTACAGCTGCAGGGTTGTTTAATGGAAAAAATAACTCAGAAATATTATTGATTTCTTTAGCCTAGAGCAGGCAGCAGCAACCCAGAGGAAGTCAGCATTAGCCAGTCATGTTGTCAGAAACCTGCTTTGATCCAGAAGCACAAGTGCATGAGCTTTCCTACAGCAATCCAATCTCTACCAGGGATCAAACTACTAATAATACAGGAACATTGTGGGGAAATTTATAGGTTATTATTTTGTTGTTTGATAGTCCAAGTATCTTGGACAATTAGAAATATATATTAAAAATGTATTTTATTCTCTGGCACCAACTGATTGACAAGAACCATTAGACAAATTTTAAAAATATCAAAAGATTTTTTTATTTTGTCTCATAGCTTTCAAAATGATGCTTCCAAATATTTAGAAATATATATAAATATATTAATGAATTAAACTCTGGAATTACCACTTCTCCTTTCTTTTCTTCTTTTGGCAGACAGATGTGTATATCTTAAAGTCAGATATCACCTCTGTTGATTAGCATAATTGCAAAAATCAGGTAATAGAAACTCATCTACTGAGATGAGGTCCAAAACCTGTATATAGCAGGTTTTAGGAGTTATAGAAGCTTTTAGGAGTGCATACAAGAATCCATCACATCTGTGAGAAAATTGTCCCAGTTGGTATTTGTCTTGTTAAAAACATTTGTATTTCTAGCTACTGAAATAGATGTGGAATAGTGATGGCTGCAACTTGCCATTATGCTTGAGGCAATGAAATTTTATGGGTCTCAGTTAAAAAAACATGATATTTGAGATTGTGTTACTATCCTCAGCAGCTACATCTCTTTGTCTGTGTATTACCAATTGTAAGATTGAGCTCTTAGAGTGTAAAACCTTTAGTACAAGAACATTCTTCTTCTGTATGGGACCAAGAAGAAAAGAACCCTGATCCCAGTTTCACTGCTCCATGGAAATCCAAGCAAAAATACATTCACAACAGGAATAAGGAATAATGAGAAAGAGACATTGAGATACTTCAGCAATATTGCAAAAATAAAGAGGGATGCCAACTACTTTGTACTTTACCTTAGCATTCTATATGTGCTTGAAAATTAAGTGTTTCCTCTGTAAATATAAATGAATCAATTTTTCTTCAGTTTTTCATGAATGTTCCCCCCTTGGTTTGCCTTTTAGGACTGATGTAAGTGCAGCTGTGGTTTTTTAAGAGGTGTTTATGCCATTTCTTGCACACAGCTCATCCATCACTCTCTGCTCAGATACAGCAAGAATTCAAAATGCAGCCTGACTGGCACAGCCTTTTGCCTTTCATGAAGTGGCTTGGCTGGATTTGGAGCATCGGTGTGTCACCAACAGTGCATTCCTGGGATGAATGTTGTGGTTTCTCCCATCTTCCAGAACATGCCAAAGATCAGAAACACTAATGCTTACTTATGCTGTAGTGAAAGCAGAGATTCATGCTGGAATAACACCATTTCATATACACCACAGGTCATACAGGGGCTCTGTTTCAGGTGTCATCTTTGGTACAAAATATTTTTCTTTGCTCAAACTTATTGTTCCTAACTCTTCCAAAGATAACATTCTCTGCTAACATATAGACTGTTTTTCTTTAATATATGAGACCATCTCTCTGATTAAATCCTGGATTCAGATATTTCATGAAAAATATATATTCTCAGTTGTTTTCATCTGCTGCCCAACAAGCCAACTAAGTGTGTCCAGAGTGGTGTCTGTGACTGGTTTACTTTTATCAACTCCTGCTTTAGGCTGATTGGGAGCTACAGTTTTACTTTGTATCTAGAATGGCAATTCACAAAATTATTCCTTCACCTTTGTGAAGTTTGCAATGTGCATATATATATATCTGTATATATGTATATGTGGTACCAAATTCATACTATCAGCGTGAGGAGACAAATTCTGTCCACTGAAGTTGTTGGATATTAAAATCAACCTAGAAGCATTCTACAGTGCTAATAGACTACAAGACTACATTTCATGCCTGTGTGCTTCATAGCAAGAAAAAGGCAAAACTTTATCTGTATTTCTTTCTCTCTTCCTAACCTAGGTTTACATTAGTAGTGAGAAAGAAAAAAATAAACAGTAACTAAAAAGTCTGATCAATTAACAATATAGAATTGAAAAATATAATTCTCAAAAACATAATTTTCATTAATTTGAGATAATTGCAATGATAGCATAATTAAAAATAAATTTAAGGAAAAAAAAGAGAAATCAGTCTTAAGTTCCTTTGCTATCTAATAACTAATGGGAAGCTTAATGGGTGTACCAGACAAAAGTCAAGGGAAGTGTAAGCTACAGATTGTTTTTCTAGATGGAATGTGAAGTTTAATTCAGTACTGGATGAGCTTTATTTCACCTCTGCTCACAAAGGTGACAATTTCATAAGCACTCCATTTGGAAGTTAGATTGTCAATGCATCTTGATGTTCTAAACTTACCTACTGGGCCTCAAGTGCTCTCTCCAAAATAGGAAAATCATGGATGGCAGTCTTAAATAGAAAAATACAAGATTTTTTTTAAACAAAAAAGAATTCAGACAAAGTGTAAATTAGAGACGAACAAGTGTTACAAGATTTTCTGGTCTCTAGCAAATGACTTGAGTCTGTTGAAGCTCAGACCAAGTCTGGAGTTCAAAATCTAACCCTAAGTGCTCAGGCATAATTCCAGGATACTAATAAATATGCTTGTTGTCACACAGGAAGTGTCTGAACAAAATCTTCTATCTAGATAAGACTAATTAGAAACAATGACAATATTTATGACAAAGTCACGAAAATAAGTTAGGAAAAAAATCTAGAGTGTGTATTTTAATTTTGTGGTATTTACCTTATTGTGATCTTATCACAGAATAAGTACAAGATAGTGTTTCCTGCATTCACACAGGCAAAGTTGGTGTGCTTTACACTGCTGGTGTGAACCAGACATCACAAAGTAACCTAAACAGGTACCTGTAAAGAGGAAAGAAAAGTAGAAAAAATCTTTTTTTTTTTTTTTGAGTGATCAATTAAGTTTAAAGTAATCAACTAACTCCGCGTCAAATAAATATTTTGTGTTGTGTTACCATGGTACTTTTTATCCAAGAGCTCAGAAAGCTGGATTTATTATATCAACAAACTGTAGAGCTTGAGGAGAGAACTGTCTGAGAGACAGGCCTAGCATGCCTCTTCCCCAGCTGCTGTCTCTTAACCAAAGCACTTCAAATAATGATAGCTGTTTCACTGCTGAGCACTAAATATGTGGTAATACCTTGAAAAATCTTTCAATAGAGTGTCTTGCTAAGTGGTTTGTGCATCATCTAAGTTAAGCAGTGAAAGCACGTTCTCTTGGTCTCAGAGTTAGTGAGCTTTGAAAAATGCTCTAACCAAAAAAAGGGAAAGAGGTGACAGATATTTTATAATGTTCAAAGAAAGAACACCTATAAAAGAAGAGGCTACTACAAAGCTGATTGAGCTATAAATCTGCAAGTAATAACATGACAATTAATTTCAGGGCTTGACAACAAATCATCCTAAGTAGAGGAGAAATGCAAAACCTTTTGCATTTGGCCTGTGGAAAACAATTTAAGCATATAGAATAGCAGACATGACACAGAACAAGAATAAATATGTTAGGATTTGGGGGAGATTTTTTCTCTGATTTCAGGATTTAATCTTCTCTGTTCTGTATACACCTTAAAACATATCTACATTAAGGAGCCTTAAAAACTTCAGGGATATTCTATTCCATATTCTTGAATTTAAGAATTTTAATTCTTTTTCTAGGGTGCAGTAGAATAAATCTGTGGCCTACTTAATATCTGGCACTAACCTATGTAAGTGCTTAGACAATATCTTCTTGAAAGAAAAGGTAATAACAAGCCAGAATTTGCCTACATTTTCATGAAGTTTACTTACAGATATTCGGCTCTAATCACTTGTCTCCAATTGCTTTCTGTCACTTTCTACATCAAGTTTCAGAATATTTCTAAATTTTGAAGAAGCGCTGAACTATATCCATTTTTTGGCTACCTTAGGATTTAAAATTTAACAGAAACATGTATGTTTGTCCTATAGTATGGAATTGGTTCAACATCATGATTTCAGTATACATGCCACTTGAATTTGTTACCCAGAAAAAACTGTCCTGTAATCCTACCCAGGATTGCCAGCATTCAGCCAATTTACCAGTACTGAGGTTTTTGGTTGTTTGGTTTTTTTATCTTGTCAAATATATATATATTTTAATATACTTATATATATGTATATATAAATCCATTACTTCTGCCAGCAGTTCTGCAACAAGTACTACTGTGTTTTCTGTTGCCTATATCTGGGAAACATAAATATGACATTACACTGAGATAATCACTAGAGAGTGAAGCACTAGATATCTTTCCTGGCACTGACGGCTGGGCATGTCCCTTGCCATGGTCATGGGTCAGAAAGACAGAAACAGAATTGTCTGAAACTCAGCTGGATGCATCAGTGTGAACTCTGAAACTACAGATCTCTCCAGCATTTCCCTTAATTCCAGCCAACTTTGTAGACAACTAGTCTTGGAGTGAACCAGGTTGGGCAATTTTGATTTACTGTCTGCCAGAGATACGTTTCTTTATATGGACTTGATCCTATGGGACTTCTTTTTTCCTTTTAGTGTTGCTTTCACATTTTGGGGGTTGTTTCATGAGAAGGTATTTTATGAACATGGATAGAATCAAAAAGACTCTTGCTCCCTTCTTTCCTTTATCCTTAACTTTCTTTACTGATCTTTTATCTTAGGGGTTTTATTACACATTAACTAGATTTTTGCTTCTAAATAAATACTTATTTAAGAAAAAAAAAAAGTACGAAAATAAATCTTTGGGCAATTATTTACTGTCTAAGTCTGCATCATTTTCCTTACCTCTCTTCACATAGATTGTTGATTTCACACAATCAAATTAGAAATGCAAAGATTCCCTCTGTTCCAGTTGAGTTGTATTTAACACATAGACTTGAGATTTAAAAAGTTGTTTTGAAGTTATTACTGCTGCTTCTGATCATCTGAGCACAGCTTGGGGCCTGCCTGCCTATGACATAAATTAAAATAGTCTGAAGATCTCTGTGGAGCTGACAGTAGTAACCTTAAATAACTTCCTCCACTGTTGTTGCAAAAGGGAGACAGCCTCCTTGATCAGCTTTGTGTTGACTAGAAAGTCACCTTACTTCAAAGGCGAGGCATGGGAAGATTGCTGTAAATCACTGCAGCAGCTGAAAGGAGGTGTATGAAAAGACATACTTGCAAATTTTCTTAAGCTATACCTTCTATAATTATTCTTACACGTGTATGCTACTCAATATATGTATCTGAATCACAGTTTCAGGAAGAAAAACCTTTCTAGTTTGCTAGCAATGTCTAGATTTGTTGATCTGGATTCCTGGTTTATTATTTTCTCACAGCATATATCATCTACTACATGACAGGTTCTCAACTACAACCAGAACTATATCTGTGTAGGTACATTTATTTTCCTTGAACACATAAAGATCCTCTTTCTCCTACCTTTCTTGATCAAACTGAGATGTCTGAGCGAAGAAAACAGGCGAAAAAGTCATCAGAAGACTTAAGGGTATCTTCAATTTTGGCATAAGGCAACATTTCTTTCTGAGAACAAATAACTGTTGTTCCTGACCCAGTGCTGGAACCCCAGTCTCTTGTCTGCTATGTGTCTTCTATACTTGGTTCTACTAGCACATTTTTTAACCTTTGACTAGTTTCCCCTAGCTGGGAAACTGAAGATATATAAAAAAAGAAAGACTGGATGATCAAATGTACAGCTATAGTGCATAATCTTAAGTATTCAGTCTACATATGAAAGGCTGTATTTCACCTGTCCTTAGTTGAGGTAGTAGTTTTTGTAAGACCCCCTCTTTTGCTGCGAGACACTGACAAAACAAGTGTATGCTATTGCTTGAGGGGATTCTGAGAGGTAAGAAATCATAAAATGAATCTAACAAAATAATAGTGTCATGTGCATTATTGCAAGAGTCAAGGCACAGGATCAAAGGCTCAGGAAAAAACAAAGTTTGACAAAAAAGGATCAGTTGGGAGTAAGGGTCACAGCCAAACAGGAACAAAGGAATAAAGAGCAGAAGAAAACATCTGCAAGCCTTGCTTGTGGGGAGGGAGAAGGAAGTAGGAAGAGGGAGGAACCTTTCCACATACTTGCCCTCAGAGGTTTACATACATTTGTGTACTCCAAATTGTTTGAACCTGATTTATAAAATAGTTAAAATAGTTACATTCAAAGATAATGAACATCACAGATGACCTCTCCAGAGGGATTTCCCGTCTCTTTATGGATAGGGGGAAGAGAACTTGCTCAACACCAGAACATAAAGACTCTTAGGAGCTTTAAACACCCAACTCTCATAACTTTTGTGGGATAGGTTATACATGTGCAGAGCTGTGAAAGTCTTCTTATTTCCTTCTAGCTTCTCATGAGAAGCCACAATCTCTGTGTGTGGCTCCATAAAATAGAGAGGGAAGACTACAAAAGAGAGATGCAGAGAAGGCAGATTCATGTGGAGCAAACAGCATCAGACTTGCTCTTACACCTGGTAGAGGTTCAGAGCAATGAGTTCCAACCTGGAAAATGACTGAGCACTCAGACAGAGACAGCACACAATTCACCTTATTGCTTTAGTGCCCATAATCATCTTGGGATGGGCTGCAGAAAACCACTGCAAACCTAGAGACACATTAATTGGTACTAGTAGTCACTCCTGCAACCACCTTTCCTTAGCATGACTTCAAGCCAGAAAGATGCCTTCTATTTAGCAAATCAGTGGTAAGGCTTCAATAAAACCATTGCTTTCATAAAACTAACTTCAGATAAGCAAGGCCAACTTTCCTAGGCTTCCTCTATAGCCAGTGATGTGAAAAATGTTGGTTAGGAGTTTTCTTTAATATCTGTGTTTAGTGTCTAAGGAGACGGTCACTTTCCATTAATATGAAAGTTCCTTGTGCAGAAATATTCTTTATCTCGATGTAGATTTTTGCTCCTTCCTTATCTTGCCACACTTATTTCCTGCAGAAGATGTTACATTGTTACACCTCTGTGGACAGGAGTTAGAAGATATTATACTACTCACCTTTTACCCCTTTGCATTTGTTAATGCATCAGGAAAATGTCCTTTACATCTATTCTCATACACAAGGAGTTAGGATACACAGAAAATGTTTAGCAGGTAGAAATAGGGCAGAAAATATTCCATTAAAGGAATTGTTCTTAGCACTCCCTCTTGCATGATTGATATGTTTTCTTACAGTGTGTTTTTTGCTACTTCTAACATTTACTTGCATATATTTTTGTTCAACTGCTTCTGAGACAATAATGTACTTCTATTGATGAGTAATGTGATATTTAAAGTAGTGCCATTTGCTCACCAAAGACCTGGTTTTGCAGTATTCTCACCCCTGTAAATTTTTGGACTAGTTTAATTCCTCACTGTATGAGTCTTCTGCAATGTAAATACTCATAACTGCTTTCAGTGGTTTCCAGTGTTTTGTAAACAAAGGTGAAAGAGTAAAACTGGGAGATGATCTTTCAAAGATGTGACATTAAACACAAAATAAGAAAGACCTCATCTTCAGACTCTGACTCAGACTTGTGAAACTTGTTTTCCATCTAACATGGCATAAATGGGTGTTAGATGTGGTCATCAAAATAATAATGAAAGAGTAAACTGCCCTATGAAATTGGGGAACATTTTTTTCTCTAACTGGGACTGATGAACTTTTTTTGAGAAACAATGAAAAAAAGTTTCATACTGGGAAAGACTGAAAAGTGAAACAGATTTGTCAAGGGCAGTGGAAGATTTTTAATCCCTTGAAAACTGAATCTTCGGTTTGATGACTGCACAACATGTCTTAGACCGAATTTGTTTAGACCCAGAAACAATTTAATTTTTGTAGTGTTTTGCCATTGTCTAAGGGCCAAATTCCCACCCAGATGCTCAGTGACTCCCCATCCCAGCACAAAGTGAGGAGAAACTAGAATTAAAAGCTTTCATATGGAGATAAAGACAGGTAGATCACTTACCAATTACTGTGCTGGGCAAAACTAGCTCAGCTTGGGGAAGACTAATTTAAAGTTAAAACTTTGCCTAATTGACTAAATTTTACAAATTTTAAAGTTAAAATAGATTAGGGTAGTGAGAAGTAAAGGCAAACATTAAACTCACAGTCTCCCAGGCTCAGCTTTGCTCCTTCACTCCCAACTCCTCTACACATCCCAACAGTGGCACAGGACAGATGAGGAGATAAGGGTCAATATGTAATAATTCCTCTCTTCTGCTCCTTCCCTATCACACCTCTACCCTGGTCCAGCATGGATTCTCCACTGGAGTTTCATGTCCTCCAGTATCTCTGCCCTGTTCATTGCTCAGATTGCAGTGGATAGCTGCTCTGGTTCCCAGAGAATCTCCACATCCAATTCCCATCTCCACCCTCTTTCTCCTCTTCCTCTGATTGTGGTGTTCCCTCAATCGTTCTTCAGTCTTTCGTTACCTCATCCTTCTCTCTCTTCTGTTCAGGAATTTTGCCTTTTCCCAAGTGTTTTCTCAGAGGCACCACCAGTTTCACTCCTGGGCTCAGCTGTGCTGTGCAGAGGGTTTGGCACAAGGGAGACGCTACCCTCCTCCCACAGAGGTCTCCTCTGCAGCCCTCCACTGTCAGCCACTTCATGTCTACACACAACACAGTTTTTAACATGAGAAGGGGCCAAAATCAAAATCCAATGGCTGGTACTCAAGTTTGAGAATCAGCACTATGACATTAAAATTTTGTCTTTGTTAATAACATGCACCAAGTGTTCTCATCAAAGCAAGTTCCAACTACCAATGAGTCACTGCTTCCACCCAGAACTTGCAACTACTTGCACGACTGATCTGAAGCCTCTTCAGAATCTGAGAAATAGAAACCATATTTTATGGAAGACAAAGTCAAAAATGAAAATTAGTCTCTGATATTGAATACAAATCCCACTTTGTAAATGTTTCAGATTCACGTGGTTTTGTCTGAACAGTTCACTGTAAATATCACCTATTTGGAAAAGTCACATAGTTTCGATTTCCGCATTTTAATATCTTTCATAAAACTTTCTGCAGAGAATTTGACTTACTGTTTGAAATATACCCAGAGAAATTAAAACAAAAACATTTTATGACAGTTAAAATATGTACCTGTATATTTGGAATATATCAGTGAAGTACTGTGTCATGTTGTCTTTGAATAGTGTAACATGAAGATGCAGTCTGGATATCCTTAATCATGGTAACACTGTGTGGTAAATATTTTGTATATATTACCATATTTATTAACATAAATATGTTAATAAATATTAAACCCTGTGTAATGGAAAACAGGCTTTTTGAGACATGCAGGGTCATTTCTGCATTGCAAATCCTCTCTCACAGGTAGAATTATCACTAACCTCTGCTTTTCATGACAGCAGGCTTAGCTTCATCTTCTACTTGAAAAATTATAATAATTTTTATCCAAATATCCTTGCAATAAGCTGTCAGATATATTAGGGAAACATGTCATTTTATTAACTTCTACTGAAGCTTAAGAAACCACCATGGAAGGGTAAAAGGAGAGCAAACATGAGTGAGAATTATTTTTGTGATCTAGCAAGCAGACTCTCAAGTTCCCATCCTGTTCCACCAATATTTTCCAGATTCTTCAAGCATTCATTGGAACAAAAATTTTGGAGTTTTATAATACTTCACCTAGCAAAATTGCCTTTGATGGCCTTGAGTTAAATGATGGCTTTGTCATGCCTCCTCATGAGGTTTTCAGTATTGAAGAAAGGTTTCTCTGCTTCAATTTAAGTCCTGTGCCAAGAGATAGAAAGCCACTTCTTATCTTCTGTGATCCAAGAAAAGTAAAACTCATTGGGCAAATTCTCAAGGGAGAAGGAATAAAAATAGGTCAAGTACAGATAGGATGGTTTCTAATTCCACCTTGGAAAATCTTATTTGTATTATTTATTTAGAAAGGTGAGAGGACAACACAGATTATGTATCTGGGGAATAAGTCAGAAGAAATGTGATAACTGGGAACTTTACTTAAAATTCAAAGTTAAAATGATCCATCATGACTACTAAAGCTAACAGAAAATCTGTTGTGTTCTGTGGCACGCAAAAGCAATCTGTTCTATTTGAATGACATACTTAAAACCAAAAAAACTTAGTCACCTGACAATATATATTTCATATAATTGTTCCCTTTCCACCATATTTAGCATATAATATGTTTTCCATATGTTTGTCTGTCAAAGCTTCATACAGAGGATCTTCTCAGGAGATACTTCTGCAATAATGATGGAATCAAGCATTTTTTCCCCATGCCTCCTGAACTTTGCAGAAGGGCAAGTGATAGACAAATAACTAACCAGATCCAGAGAGGTGTCAATTTCTTCTCCTCCAGGATTCACAGGGAAAAATATATAACCTGTGGTTAATTTCCTTCTACCACGATTTTCCCACTACCAATATATTTGCAACTAGAGTTTGAGATTAGTAAAAGCTAGATGCTGACAGCACTTCTGTGGTAAACACTACATGGAAGAAATCTTTGAGTATGAGTCCCATACTACACAGCATCAGTAACAACAAAAAAAGCACACACTTAAGTGTAAAAAAAATTTTCCCAATACATGAAAACCATATCAAGGCTGCAGGCTGAAAAAGGTGTAGACCAATTAAAAGAAAGATGTAGCTGAGAAAATTGAATCAGCATAGCTTTAAAAAAGACTAGTTTATGACAGTCAGGTAGTTGAATAGATGGAGAATATAAAATGGGAAGTGAATATGCAAGTTTTCTTCTGAATTAGAACTAAAAGTGAGGAAGCAGAGGAAGTCATAAATCTGTTGACTTACAAAAATAATTTTACAGAGGTTTTTTTTCCAATCATTCTGCATAAAATTATGGACAGTTTCTGCTTTGAGATGTAACAAGCTGAACATTCAGGAAAATAAATTACACTAGATAACTTTTGTACGAATCCACAACATCATACAAAACCAAGGAAGACAACTTAAAGAACTCATTTTTGGGTTAAACAAATCATTGCATGGGAGAGCTCTAATACTGTATCAGGGCTATGTGAAAGGAGCATTCAAGTTGTCATGCAACAATTTGCTAACATCATGAAACAGAGACAGCAGTCAAGAGCCAACGTGCATATTAACAAAAGGAAAGCAGAGATTTATAAAGCCCTGAAAAGTTAAAACAAGCTTGATTTTGCTTTGACATACTAGAGGAATGCAACAGAACTATTTTATATAAAAACAAAGAGCTCTAAAGTCAAACTGGAAAGTAGCAGCAACACTTTAAATATGCATATTGGATGCCAAAAAGGAATGGAGGTGGAGAAGTTAAAATAAATAAAATGTCTTCTGTAGCAAGCTATTGCAGTTTATAGAATTCTTGCCTCTGACAACTTCCCAAGGACACCCGTCTGAATACTGACACACAGAATAAATAACAAATAGCCCTTGTTATCCTGGGCTGTGGTTTACAGCAGAATCAATAAAACTAAAGGACAATAGAAATGTGATTATCCCATTAATCCACAGGACCAAATTCAACAGCCAAATATCCTCTTTGTTAGCATCTTAATGAATTTTCAGGCTGATCAAAACAGTGAGGGTTGATTTCAGGATGAATTAGTTTTTGGAGAAATTTTGAGACTTTTCACTCAGTGTCACCTTTTTTGGATGCTTACTGTCTGCTGCTGAAGTGAAGAGAGGGACAGATTTGTTTTTGTTTCATTTAAGGCAGATAAAAAACCATGTTTTCTTCTTCTAAAAAGAGATAAATTTCTTCTGAGGGTAATAAAAATTCTCTGTGAACTTTGATCTCCCTCTTAGAGAGTGTAAACAAATGCATGCTTATAAAAATGTGAGTCAAGATAGAGTTATACAGTAGGACTCTGTCACTGGTTCTTTGCTAGAATCTTTCTTTTTTTTCTGTAAATTGTATATTTTCACTATAGGGGTCCAAGATCCTTCCATACACTTCTGTAAATCATAGTGGAGGAGTGATTATAAAACCAGGAAACTAATATCAGAACTATGTGCCTCATCTCCATCTTTGACTCAGGAACACCTCACATACACACTCACACAGAAGTGCATGAATAGTGAATAATTGCTATAAGAAGCAAGCAAGTGGCCTTTTCTCTTTTCTCAATCTAATAGCAGAAGACCTTGGGAACTTGGCCTACAAGAAAATAAGGCATAAATCTGCTAGGCAGCTATGAATATATGCAATATAATGCCTTTTAAGGACTTGGGAAATTCTTTTCATTGTTCTGACCTCAAGAGGGTCAGAATTGTTATCTCCTGGCAATGCAACAAGACTGGTCTTGGGTTTTGAACAAGATCTTCTATGATGAAGCAGACAAGACTTGGACAGCATAGATTTCTCCTGAGCTAAAATATGTATCAAGCTCTTGGCTATTCACATAAAGCTCATTAATGATGGAGACTCCTGGAAGTTTTTGGAAACATCATGGCTGGAAGGCCTCCACCTGTAGTCTTTTAAATTTCTAATATGAGAACAGCTCCTTCTCACTGTCATCAACCCTAACTATGATTCTAAGGCAATATCAACAAAACCCAAACTATGATTCTAAGGCAATATCAACAAAGAATAAAGTAAAAAATTCTCTCTTATACAGGCTTATTTCTGTAGTCTTTGAAGGAAGTAACTGCATCTGCAACTGCATCTCTGTTTGGATATATGCCACAGGAAGAGTCAAAGAAAACTGAATATTCCGATCAGTCCCCTTCTGCAATTGTTTCAGGATTCTCTTTTTGTAGACATAGAGGAGATCATAACACTATCAGCTCTGTTGGCATGACTAAGATTGATATAGATGGGGATGTTAAGTCCCAGAAGTCATAGAAAAAATTTTTTAATTGTAGATGTAGTTTACATATCTAGTGAGACTTTTTTTCACTTTATCATGCAACCATCCCCTTGGACTGGCGCAGAATATTCTCTTTCCATACAGCAGAGTTATATTTGACCCACTGAATGTCCTCATTTTTTCTTCCCTTCTTATGGTCATTGGACAGAAAAAAAAGACAAGCACTTTTGTTACCGCTACACTTTTGTTACCGCTAAAAGATTGTTCTCACTTAAAAAGCATACATGGCACAGACTTAGGAGGAGGAGAGATAAAATTCCTACCTGCAGTTTAAATATGCTGCTAAAGGAAGAAATGTTATAGATATTTAGTAGGAGTATCATCTGATCTAAATAACTTTGTATCTAACTACTGACTCTTTATATTCCTTTTCTGATGCTGGAAATAAAATAGATCCACACTGTATTGCTTTTGTTATTCTGCTAGTGTTCTGATAGGTAGATGCCATTCAGTTTCATATTGGACACTATCACCCATCTGGGTGCTGCTTATGTGAACAACAATATAACAATGGCAAATTGAAGTATAAATATGTTCTTTGATACATATCTAAACTGGAAATGAAGATTAATTTGTATAGTGATTAGCAACTTTTACCAAGAATGAGAAAGCAAGGTGGGTGGACATATTTCTATTCAGCCTCTAGGGAGGGAAGTAACCCTATGCTATCCCAGTGTTTCTAGGTACATCTGTGATATCTCTCAGCACTCTATATTTCAGGAAGTCAGCCTGTTTATGAAGTTATTGTAAGGTAGCAGCGGGCATAAGTAAAACACTGCTAATATAGTACTTGGCCAAAAGTAGCCTCCCCTGTAGGAGTTTGTTTATAAATTGCTTTGGTCCACTTGACAAGGTCAAATCCATTCTCTTAATGATGAATCTCATCTGTTCTGGTGCAGAAAGAAATGTTTTCTTTCACTTCTACGTGTGGTAAGAGCTCATTCATCTCTGTATGTTCTAAAGGGAAATCTAGCTACATCAGAGAGAGAAGGAGTATTCAGAGGGCAACTGATGGCCAGGAAGATATATTGAATTCACTTTCCTGGGACAGACATTCAAATGGTAACAAGTGATAGAAAACAGCTCTATATTTCAGCATGATGTGTGCTCTTTCTCTTATGATTAAACCCCCTGTGGGCCATCTGCATTTAATGGGTTAGAACTACTTTGTAGCTGCAGTTTTTTCCTTCCATGGCTCTTATTTATTTGAGATGAGACCAAACTGCGCTCTAAAAGTGCAGCACGTAGGAAACACTGCCAAAAGAATGAGAACAAAAAGGCAAATTTATGGGCCAGTGTTGTTTTAAGCATTTAACAGTATAAATAGAAAGTGTAGATAAATGTGGACATGTAAGCGGCTCTGTTTATCTCAGTTACATTATTTGCCCAAATTCCAGAAGAGAATTAGTCAAATTAGTTTATACAAGGATTAATGCCTCTGCACTAATGATTTAGCATATGCATAGAACTGTTTTCACACTAAAACAGTCCTCTTAATACACAACTCCCTAAAAGCAAAAAGTATTGCTCAGTCTATCCTTGTCTCTCTAATTCTGCAAAAAAATCAGACACAAATATGGAAACCATTGTAGTAAATTGGATGTAAACCACTGATTTAATAATTTCTGTATTTTAAAAATAGCTGAAAGGACTATCTTATCAAAAAAGTCATATAAACTGAGTAATGTTGTTCCAGGACAATTTAATTTATCATGGTAAATTTATTAAGTGTTTATTAGGGATCACATCCTACTCCCAAGTGAGATCACTGGCAAGATTCCTATTAACTTCAATTAGGATTTGATCATAAGGAGATTTTTGAGTAAAGAAAATTTCATTCCTCCTTGCCAACACTGATTTTTCTGGCTCTAAATATTCAATAAACTTCCCACTGCCCACCAGTGTATTTTCCTCTTTGCTCATTGTATATACTACTTAAGCATTTGCTAAATAATACTCACTAACTGATCTCTATCCCAGACCTTTTTCTAACAGAACTCCAAAGTCATTTAGTATTTTATTTACCCTATGTGTTTAAGTAATATCTGACAGGTTTTTCCATATATAAATATGTATTTCATTATATAATAAAATGTTTATAAAAAGTAATGATGAAAATCATTCTTAGTACACTAGAAGAAGAGTTATTTCTCCAATATCACTTTGAAAGAAAAATACAATTAACATGTTTTATATTGTTATTTTCCATTAAAGATCTCAGCTGTTTTCCATTTTTAATGATTAAACCAAAATCATTTCTGTAAACACACCTGAGAAAATAGAGTCTTACAAAGATTCAGCTACTTTTGTCTGTCTTTGAGCATGCTGTTTGACAAGGCTTCATTTTAATGATATCCTTTTGTTCTTTGATAGACAAAAATATTATGAAAGTGTTAACTAGGACTTTATCCCACCTAAAAGCAGTTTGTTAATTATAATCACACTGTATTCAACCAAAACCAAGCTAATTAAGGTTTTGGGTTTTAATGAAAAAAAGGTTGTACACAAGTCAGTCATTCCTCTCCATAACAATAAAGTTCTCACTCTCAGAACAGTAATAGTATCAAAAATCAATTTTTTTGCAATTACTAAATTAAAACAGAAGACTTTGTCTCACTGTAATGATAGCGAGACTAAAGTAAATTGCAGTCAGTACACATAAATTGATTTTCTCACAGGAGTACGAGGCAGGGAGGATCAAGCCTATTTCAATTTTCATAATTATTTTCATAATTAGAGAATGCAGAACCCAGCTTCTGAGAGATGAAGCAGACAGCTATTAGATTATGGAGGGTTGCTATAGTTAGAACTAGAGCATAGAAAAGCACTCCTGTACCAGCATCTTGTGAACCATCAAGTTCCACTCTATAAGCGAGTCAGAAATTATTTTTGACCTGATCCTATAACCTACATTTTTGAAATTATGTTTTTCATGCTAACATCAATTACTTTAACCAGTGTTATTTCCTATACATTGATGTATTTATTAGCCTGGTGCACTAGTTATTCCTGTGGGAATAATCACTGTTATGAGGTTGGGCAGTATGAGTCAAGCTGAAGTTGAGCTGTTGAATGTGAAACCTCACAAGTATAAAGGCTCACAAACCCCTAGTCTTTGAGGCAATAATAGATTTTGAAGGTTTTCTTACTTGGTTTTGTCTTTTTTTCCTTATATTATATGCCTTGTGTGGGCTGTTTGAAAAGATTTGATGAGGAATTATGTAATTTTTATACTGTTATTTAAACAGATCAAATATAACTGGCAGGAACAAGACAATATCTCAAATCTATTTTATGTGGTAGTGTTGTGATATATTCCTTCATTTGCATGCCACAGCCATACCAGTTTTCGTGAGCGTGTGGTGCAAAGGAGAATGGCTGTGCTTCAGGAATTTTGTGGACTCACCGTTCGAACCATCACTGTGCTTTTGTTTTAATGTTCTGTCCTCCTGTTGTTTCAAAAATGCAGAGAAAAAAACCCTTGAAATTCATGATTAGAGACGCTTCTTCATAAAACTACTCTTAATTTCACAGTAGTATGTATTTATTGCCAATGACAGTCATACACCTACCAACCCTACACCTTCAAGACTTACTCTTGATTCTTAATATTCCTCCTTAAACCCATATTGGAAAGGTGGCAATAGAATGAGCTTTATGTTGCCAGGTCCTGGTGAGATTCAGGAGGAGTGATTTAGGCAAAGAGGGAAGGGAGGTTTTCACTGGGTTTAGGTTTTCCCCTTACTCCAGCATTGTTCTCTGACGCTCCTCCCAGAAGATTATTCTGTCCCCAGCCATCATACTCCCATTCACTGCACACTACTTCATCATCCTAATGCCAGCCAAATCTAAAAAGATCACTGCAGGTGAATAAGAAGCATGCATTCTGGGAATGAGTGAGCCACTCATTATTTGGGTAGGAAAGTGCTGTGGGAATGTGTTGGGTTTTGGCTGGGGTAGAGTTAACTTTCCCCACAGTGTCTGCTGCAGCTCTGTGTTTTGGATTTGTGCTGAACAGAGTTGATAGCATAGAGATGGCTTTGTTACTACTGAGCAGCGCTTACATGAAGCCAAGGCCTTTCCTGCTTTTCCTACTGCTACCTTGGCATGGAGGTTGGGGTGCCTGGGAGCTTGGGAGGTAACCCCAACAGACCAAAGGGATGTATCGTGCAATATGACCTCATGGTCAGTATCTAAAGTGGGGGCAAGAAGGGGGGACGTTTGGAGTGATGGCCTTTGTCTTTTGAAGTCACTGTTGCTGTGATGGGGCCCTGCTCTCCCGGAGATGGCTGAACACCTGGCTGCTCATGGAAAAAGTGAATTATTTCTTTGTTTTGCTTTGCTTGTGTGCACGGCATTTGCTTTCCCTATTAAACTGTCTTTATCTCAATCCACGAGTTTTTCAGCTTTCACCCTTCTGGTTCTCTCCCCAGTCTCTCTGGTGTGGGAGTGAGCGAGCAGCTGTGTGGGGCTTGGCTGCTGGCTGGGCTTGAACCACTACAGGGAAGAAATACTTCTTACAGAAAGAACTTCCCCAGAAAATATTTTGAAACTAAGAAAAATAACTGGTTTTAATGGATTCTAACTCTGATCTTTTATGTTTTAGCCATCTTTTAATGGATTCTAGCCTGACTTAACTCTGATTTTGAAATAGCACAGATATGTAGAAATTTATCAACAAAACTACCTTTGTAATTTTTAAAAAAAGCCTGTAATATTTTATTGTTTGCAAAAAAAATTATTTCTATCATGCTAAGCTATCTCATTAAATGCACAATATAGGTTATATTTGTTAAATTTTATAATTCAGGGCCTTACCATAAAGTTCAAAGTCAAAATAAAATGCTGTTAACATATTCAACTGGATTTTTTCAACACTTTTTGTACAAAATATTATGAGAGTAAAGAAGTGAAATGAGAAATATAACTCATTCGAACTTATTCTCAGCAACAGAAGATGCTTTCATTTATAGGTTCCGGCGGTATGTAACGTTGTTAAACTGTAGGTAGAATTTTTGTCAAACTTTTCTGACCATCTTGGTCATAAGAAGGCTATCTTTAGCTGCTAAATGCAGTGTTGCCCATCACTTACAAGTCTGAAAAAATCATAATGTACGTAAATTTACATTTCATAAGTAAATTTACATTTGTTCAGAAATTTTTTGAAACACTGGCTTAAGATTTTCAAAACGTTGATGAATCAATCACAGGAGAAAACTGAGCATCAGTAATTAGAACAATATTTCACTTTCTCTTTTAACAGGATAGGGACTCTTTTCCCAAAAGTTCTATAAATTTACTTCTCAGCATAGCATGATGATCACATATCTCAGACATTACTTAACATGCTTGGCAGGAAGGCTATGTAAATCACCTCCTTTTGTTTTTAGTGCATTTTCCACATGTTCAAAAAGCAGTGAAAAGATTAGTTGCTTAAGAAATCATTAAGTGATAAAATCAAAGCACAAGAACAAAAATCCTGTCAAATGTGGGAGTATAACCCAGAAGAAAATAAAATCATATCCCTTTCATAAAAACTTGCTTAAATTATTTACGTATATTGAAATGTCTCTTTCCCAGAATTTTCTTAGAAAAAGAGAACACTACAAATAGCCTTGTCGGGTCTCTTTGCACTATTTGTGGCATAAGGAGCTACTCATCTTGGTTAAAAATCTGAGTCTGGCCTTCAGCCAGTATGGGCCAGATCCTGCCATCCTTAGTAGAGCTGAATAGTACCTTAAGCTGGGCCTGATTATGAGCCGATTACTCATGTTGTGCTGAGAGGCTTTTTTTTTTGCATGAATGGGGCCATTGTGAATAAACATTTACAAGTGATTCACAATTTGGCCTATGTGAGTAGTCTCACTCCCATCAATGCCACTACTCACAGAGTAAAGCACTACTAAATAAAACTGGCAGAATGTGACCCTGTTGTAGTACTTGACATCTAACACGAAGATACTTTTTCATTAGCTAAATGAAACGCTGCAACCAACAGGCTATCAGTCATTCTTCGAGACGAGGCTGATGCAAGAGCATGACAAGCTTAATGCAGGCCTGCAACTTATCACACCTCAGGTTTAATGAGGGGTTGAATACCTATTTATTTAATGTATAAACTTATGCTAGCAACAAGTAACAAAAAATTTCCATTGCTAGATTTGAGGGTGAAGAATTAATTAGAATTGCATCCCTTCCACTTAATTAAAATCAGTGGGAAGATGACATGGTCTTTTATTTTTCCCTTTGATTTTGGAAGCTTCAAGCACCTAAAATTGTTGTAATATTTTGAAAATGGATATTAATTCTGTAAAAAATCTGCAATTGCAATAAATTCCTAGGAATTGTTGCATTTTACTCCTGACATAAAAAAAATCTTGTACAAATTATTTTGGGGGCATTTCAGAAGAAAACAATAGCAAATTCTGCTATGAAAATAAATAAGTAACTTGAAAGAGGAAACAACAAAAATGGATCAGAGATTGCCAGCTAAACTTTTCCTTCTTTGTCCACTAATGAAACCCTAACTAAAAGTTCTGGAAATCACTTTGGCATGTTCTAAATAATATACCTTAAAAGTACTTATATGGAAACTGCATAAAATTTAACAAAAAAAAATAAAAACTTGAAACAGTTTGCTGAAAACTCCATTGTATTTCCAGCACTTTCATCCTTCTGCATGTTGCAAAAGTGTTTATAGAAAACGAATGCCTCTACCTGTACCAATAAAATTCTTTTTTTTTTTGCTTTAAAACATAAGTCTAGTTTTACTGCTCTCTAAACAGACCATAAAAAATGGAAAAGATAACTTCTAGCCAGAATACTCTTTTCCAGCTCCTCAGGCCAAAGTAGAAGCTAATTTTTAGAAGGAGAATCGAACCAGGAAACCACAAATTGGAGTATATGTATGTGTTAAAATCTGAGTTTATTACTCGTGGAAAATAGGACAACCTTCCTTTCAGCTGTGTAAGACTGTGCTGTAAAAATCGCACTTTTAGTTGATCCTGAGTCCATCTCCTATTTTTGTTTCAAGTTTAGCTCCCATGAGTGGGAGAAGAGAAAATTTGGGGATTCCTGTGTGTTTGTTTTTGTGAGTACTGGTAGTTTTGCAGTTGCTGTGGTGAAATCTGCTTCCTGATCTTCCTGTCTTCCCCCATACACCCTCTGTTCCTAACTAATGGCCAGAGAGAAAAGCAAGAATGAGCAGGGGGTGCCCCGAGAGTTGTATCCTGTTCTAATCACAGCCATGCAAGTCCTTCTTTATTTCAATTAATTTACTTTGCCTTTGTGAACCTGAGAGACTGACTGTTGCTTTCAAAGAGGCTGACATTTCACTCATCTGAAGGAGCTTGGAATGTGACAGGGGAAAGGGAGGAGAAGTAAATCAAAGCAGATATCAATTCTCCAGATGTAAAGTATTTTTCTTCTCCTCTATTTTTTTTCCACCAGAAATGTCAGAAAGTCTGCTGACATTTTAATTCCTTTGTGATAGGCTGGGAGCTGAGAGCCAAGTCCTGGTGCCATTGCAGTGAAAAAAAGATTTTTCCCATATACTTTAAGAGTAGCGAATTAGTCTTGTACTCTGGAAAGCATATAAGCAAAGTTTCAACAAAATGCAATTAAAACCATAAATGACATAACTCTAACATCATCTTAGGATCAGATACAAAGTGAAACTGACAAGCCTTGTTGGACATGTTTGTTTCAATTTGACCATAGAGCAGCACAACCCAGTAAAATGGACTGTACTGAAAGTAAGACCTCAGTGTTGTGTTGTTTGCGGTTTTTCCCTAATCAGAATTCTGTTAAAAGTGTAGGAGTACTATTCCATGCTGTCTATTAGTCACCCAAGCTTCATGACACCCTATCTATAACCTTTAAGAATTAAATTTACTAGATGACACATAATCTGTGCACATCTTTTAAAACTCTATTAAGCACTGTGATCCCACTTTTAGCGTTATATGTGACCAAAATAAAATCTCATTATCTTTGATAGAAATACGCTCAGGTCCATAAGATAAAGTAGTACCTTATATTCTTATTACATTAGTTGTTCATTGATATAAATTCAACAAGTTCAACATGCATTTAGCAAAACAGCAGAGCTGGCTTAGAGCAGCAGCACAGTGCTGAGAGAACTCAGTCTACAAATTCTACCTACAACATGAGTGGTCATATATTTCCCTCTTTGCGTGGTGTGCTTAGAGATTTACATCATGGGTTCAGTATAATAAATTTATTTTCCTTTACCAAGTTGTTCCTTTATGAAATATTCATTTGTAAAGCATGAATTTTTTATACAGGACTGCTAAAAACCATGGAGTAGACACATTTGCTTAGTAGTTTTATTTTTTTTCAGGTTCTATAATCATATTTCATCAACTGGTACAACAAAACATATATAAAAAGCAAAACAAAGAGGGCTTGTTGAGCTTGATGCATGGTAAATCTATTTGGTTTATTCTTGGTTTATTGTTAAATATTATATTGCATTTCTTAAAGCAGACATCGTGTATATTGTGATTTCTAGCATTCCACACACAGCAGCTTATTGTTGTTCCCTTTAAATATGGGAAATAAAAATGGTTTTAGTTTGCTTAAAAAAATTGAGAGAGGGTACTGCTATATTACATGGCCCAAGAAATATTGGCAGCATGCTCTTTGGCTTTCATCCGTAGAACTGCAATGCTGGAGGACCTCCTTTCAAACTCTGGCTTGGTTTCAAAAGCATGTCCATTGGTTGCCCCAGAAAGCAACGAGTCAGTGAAAAAATTATTGAGGGGCATATGGCTAAATTGATTCTGGTGGTTTGAAAAGCCTGTGTAGCCAGAATCTGTCCGGGGTGAATGGGAGTAAGGTGTCATACAGGAGGACGAATCTCGTGGCAGCATGCAGGAGGTAACCACAGAACCACTGGCCGCATTCCCTGCCCACAGATTGTTCTGAATCTGGAACATATAAAATGAACACAATTAAACTCAGATAGTTCATCTTTTGTTTTCTGCAATGCTTAGTTTGCTTTACTTCACATATAATTATTTCCCCTCTGAAACAAGCAGCAAGTATTTAACAAGTTCTCTACAATCATATCAGAAAATAGTGTGAAGAGATCACACCAGACAAAATATGAGATCATTCACTTAAGAGCAAGGGCTGATGAGTCATGTTCCTTACTTTGTCATCCATTTGTCCTGTGGCTCCACACAAATGTCTATTATTGAACTTCAGGATGCCATCAGCCCAGCCAGTCAATACAATTAATGGAAACACACAATTGACATCAGAACAAACGTGTCAAAAGAGTGTACAAGATCATAGATATTTTCAACATAAATGCTTCTCCTCATTAGAATTCCCATGGTAATGGTCGGAAAAGAGTGAACAAAACAAACCAATTTGGATTTCTCAAGCGATAAAGCCCAACAAGTATTCAAAAAATTTAATAATGAGAAGCCTTGCGTAATTACTTTAAAACAAATGAAACCCTAAAACACAGAAATTACTGGTAATGCATTGAAGACCTTTTCTTAATTTTTTTTCAAAGATAGATTTGATAAAAAATTTATTTTCATGACTTTTTATGTGAAACTATACTTTAAGGGCATTTCTGTTTCAGCGTCCAGCCTTAACAAGCTGCATTGTGCATCCCTGGAAAACGTTGCATGACAGACTAGGACACAAACTTTGTGATTACCAACAACGCAACCATGGATTCCAGCCTTGATGTATAATCATTTCTATACTTGGCAGTTGCTTAAAGCTCCATTCTGAGTCTCAGGCCTTCTACCATCTATGCATAGATGCTATTTATGGATAGGTATTTTTCACTTGTTTGTTACTAGATGAACAGACAGAAAGACTTTTAAGACCTAACATAAGTCAGCTCTTATTGTTATCTCAGACTGCGTGGTCTTTCATTCCTGCTCTATTCACTTCGATTTGATCAAGCTTCACACTCAGCAGCTGCCCTTCTGTTTTTCCAAACTCTCTACTCTCTCTCTATAAGTACTACTTGCATATGGTATAATTTCTGACATACTCGATCTTCCTCAGTCATTCCTCATTTACACACACCATTATACAATTTGCACCTTTGTATGTCTTCTCCACTTTTACCTATATACCTCTCCTGAATGCTGATTTTTTTTTTTTTTTGATGTACAAATAACATCAGGCAAGACATCTTTAGCTCCCATTCACAATACAGATCTTGTCAGCCAGTAACTATATCCTTTCCTATTTGTTTTCCTTTGCTAAATTTGTCTTCACTCTAAAAATCTGTTGTCTGTTCAGTGTATCCTTGCCCTGATGCACTGCGATTGAGCCCACGTGTCTTTGTTCTCTGTGATATGTTGGAGTAACTCAATTACTCTTCAGCTAACACTGAAAAGTGAATTCCCACTTCAAATTTAATTCTACATTCACATTCCAAATCCACAGACAAAGGAATTTTGACTTTAAGATATAAAGGTTATCTCTCCAGCTGAGTGATTTTTTCTGTCAAAGTAGAGGTCAGAGGAAGTAATGAATTATGACAGACACACACATATGCACACACAGAATGAAAACATGTTTCTAAGGCTGATGAGTTGTGTTTTCTCCCATTGTCCTATCACTTTGCAACAGCACAGACCAAACCACCGACGAGCTAAAGCGATAAATTATGGTTCACTGAACTCCTCTAGCTGAGATCTAGTGCAGATAGGAAGGATGAAATAGTCTTATTTTAAAAGTTAATATTTTAAACAGTTATATTAGCAAGGTCATCAGGAGTTGACAAACTAATCTGGACTCCTTGGGAATTCCAGCAGCAAAAATATAATCCAGTAAATGCCCCATTTTGGTTTCCTCTGAAAGCCTGAGGAAAAGTCATGGTAGCAACTCATCTCCCCAAACTCTGGGTCTGCTCAGCTTGTTTACACAGACATGCATGCATGCAGTTGTAGTTCCCCACACACTCATAGATGTGCCTTTCCACGCACACCCACACAGCTGGGCACACATCAGGCTTCTGCTCCTGCATATTTTAGGTGATCTGCTGGGAGGCAATGGAGGAAGTAAGGTCACTGAGGAAGGATATGGAAGAATTTTCCTTCTTGTGGGCCTCCTGATGTCTATATGAGGAAATCTAAAGAAAGTTTCAGAACTTTCCAGTTACGCCCCTCTCCTAATCACTTTTCAGAAGACTCAAATGTCAGCCCATGGGAGACTCTCTACAGTTTGACATGATTCCCAGCTGCCTTATTACTCCTTCATTAACCCACCTGAGCCAGTTTTGACTTATAATCAGACGAATTTCCCCAGGGAGAAACTAGTTAACCTATGCAGTGTCTAATACATGAGCTATTTCTGAAGGAGCTCATAATCTCCAAAGCTAACTTACATGCAACAAAGTCTTATTTATCTGACTTACTGAAATTTCTTTCTAAGAAATGCTATGCCAAATGCTGCAGTCACCCAGGCAGCACAGATATAATTAGGGGAGGAATTAAAAAAAATGTTTAAATACAAACATGAACAAGTTTGCCTTTAATAGAGTCATGATGGGAAATCTTCAAAAGGTTCAGAGGCTCAGTTAGAAAGTGCCCAATAACCTATGTGGTCTGGAGGAATCACAAAATCAGTCTTTCTTTCCATACTTTGAGTAGTTTGGTTTGCAGTAAACTAAGTTTAGTACCACCAATTTTCCTGATATTTTTATTCTAGACAAATCTCTTTCAATTTAGGTTCAGTGAGGTTGCACAGGTGTAAATGAGAACCAAATTCAGCTGCAAATCCCAAAATATGCCAATGTTTTTTCAAGAAATATGTGAACAAGCTATTAATTTCTAAAACTTTTAAAGCAGTGCCCTAGATTTCTTCCTTAGAGAAAGGAATTCAAATTATTAAACTTAACTTCAGGAATGCCACAAGATTCTACGAGAGCTTTACATCTTCTCTCATGAGGCAGTTATGCCTTCCAAAACAATGTTTCAGTTATATCAATGTTCTGTTCATTTTAGTTGATTGAGTGACTTCACATTTGGTATTAAATTTTCATTTCTTCATAAGGATTTACAACATAAATATCTTGTAGTGAAATTTAGGTGCAGAAGGTATTCCTGTATTAAAAATAAATACAGTAATGTTTCACAATAAGTCAAAATGATCAGACCTTCTTCTGGTATGTTAGAAGGAAAAGCGCCATTATGTACATGAATTTAAAGAAAATATTTTTCCTCTTAAAATCTTGTGTGATCCATGAACTATATAAAAGGCAATTCAGAGGCTGTGAATGAAGCCATACATACAGCACATCTCTGGTTTCTGTTAACATCACAAACAACTTGAGCTTTGCTCTTGTGGTTACCATGAAATTACCAGAGCCCTTCAATATATTTACCTACTGTATGTTTTATACACACATACACATGCACACACACCCTTCCTGATCGAAAAAGAAATAGGATTTCATAGCTGTGACAAGAACATAACTGGAGAGTTATGGTTGTTAACATGGTTATGATATAATTTCCTAGGCACATGACCTTCTGTTAGACACAGCAAAGGAAAAAGAGCTGAGGTAATTGGTCATCCCGCTTGGTGTCCTTCCTTTTTTTCTGCTAAACTTTCAAGCTCCCTGAGCTTCAGCCTTTTTATGAAGCCCCTGGAGAAACCACATAAACTCAAATATAAAATTTTTCTGGGAGTTTTGCTATCACTTCTCTAGCCTTTGGGAGAACCAAATCTCCCATTTGGTTCTCCCATCACCAAATTCTTGACTCGTGTTATTTCAGTCGCTTGCCTATCCAGACTAGAGACCGTCTCTGAGTGCACAGCTTTTAGTGCTTCACATGGGAAACAAAATTCTAATTTCTTTTAAGATCTCTAGATATCAAGAGATGTTATTATTTTATTACATAATAAATGTTATATGTGCTGCATGTTATTATAATTACTCTAGTAATTAGAAACTACACATTTCCTCTGTGGAAATCAAGAGTTGCACTAAATGAAGAGTTAAGAATGTATGTAATTATAGAAAATATGTGAATGTCAGACTGATTTGCTAAATTTTTGTCACTCCTCTCCTTGCACTACCAGAAAATATCACACCTGTGCTAGCACAAGAAGCTACTTTCAGAAGATTAAATGCAATAGCTGTTAAACTGCTCGAAACTACTAGTTCATAGGTTCTATTTGTTAGACATTCCTAGTCCATCACCACAACTAATTTGGCCTGTAAATTTCCACTTTTTTTTTTTTTTTTTTCTGAGTGCCCCTTTAGAACATCCGAAATACAGGTAGAAATTTGCCTATACTTCCTAAACTTGCGGATTCTCAGTATCACTTAAACTGAAAAAGAGCCTCTGGGATTATTTTTCTAAACTCTTGCTTGCAGCTACTCTCAAATTTAGATAAGGTTACTCAAATACCATCCAGCCATGTTTTGAGTTGCTCCAGCTGCAAGGTTCACTAATTTCTATGGGCAATTTGTCCCAATGCTTCACCATTCTCACTGTATTTTTACATTTATATCTAGGCAGAGCACTTCTGGGTGTTTAATTTGTGACTGTTTTGTAGGAGCTGATGGACAAGTGCACATGTGAAGATCACCTGCACTGTATTGGGCTCATGTATGAGAGAGATGCAGCACATAATTTGCAGATATAAATAAAATGCTAATTAGTACATAATAGTGAGACGCTTAACGATACAGACTTAAAATATGCAATAGACCCCTTCAGTCCACATTTAGCTTACACATGGTGAACAAAATAAAACTCTGACCACTAGATTCCACACTTAAGTTTGCTAAGCTTCAAAATAATGCAGGATTTGAAAAGTCATCAAACTTTCATTCCTGTATGGGATGTTTTGTAAACTGTAAATTCTCCCTACTGCAATCTTGAGGCCACTTATAATATGGATTAATTATATTTCAAGTCTATGATACAGTTAAATATAATATTTCACATTTTGAAAAATACTATTAAAAATTTTGTGTATCTTAGGGGAAAAAAAAGAAGAATCTGCCATATAATTAAGCCCCAGTAAAGTCACTCACACTTAAAGAAATACATGTTTCACAAAAAAAAAAAAAACCACAGAGCAACAAACTAAATGTTGAGACTATGAAAAGGACCACATACAGTGGTGGTTTATTATCCAGAAAAAATAAAAGTGCAGTGCATAAGCTACTTCGTGTGGAACAGACACCACCCAGAAAAATTGGAAGTGTCACTCCCCTCTTGTTGGAAGATCAGCCACAGCAAGGCAAGTGAGCACACATGCAGTGAGACACACACCATGCAGGTGGTGGCTCAGCCTGAGCCCCACGCTGTCACAGCCAGACAGCATGAGTGAGTGATAAAACTTTTTTGAAGCCAGCTCAGAGATGTCTGCCACATCTACTCGTGCTCAATCAGTGTACCCATAGCCTTAATGAACTATTGTGATTAACTGTCATTTATGTGTCTACTACAGTTAAAAGAAATTTTAAGTCATATAACATGTGGCGTCTAATACATTCCATATGAACATTTAATTGGAGCATGTAACTTTGATTATTGCTAATGAGGATTAGCCATATGTACCAAGGCTAGAGCAAACCATAATGATGATCCAAGGACTTAGTACTTAACACATGTATGCTGATACCACTTCTACACTCTTTGACTGCCAACACATCATGTGATGCCATGCTGTTCAACATATTAATTTGATTTATAATTATGGAGGATGGAATGCAAATTTCAGCCTCTATTTATGAGATTTTAACAGTTTCCTTTCTTTCCAGATCTTCTATATCATTCCTGTTCCTATACTTCTGAAAAGCTTTTGTTTTCTTAGGATTCCCACCTGCACTAGATTGGGCTTTTTCAACTGAAACAAAAAAATTAAATTCTATCCTATCCAAGTCTTGCCTGCATTTTTGAGAAAATTTTAAAAATACCCAAACATTTTACATGTGATATTAAGAGGGAAAGTAGAGTAGTGTGACAAAATTAATCCTTTTCAAGGAACTTAGAAGAAGAATTACCACAAATTAACATGATTCAAAGAACAAGTAAAGAGGAAAGATGCAAAGAAAGGAAAGAGCCTAGACGGGAGAAAAATGTTGACCTTTTTTATCTGCTTTTCAATGATCCAATTTAATGTCTATTTAAATACTGATGCACTTATTTATAAAGATAACATCTTCATCAATTTGATTCACATGGGGAAAGCTGGGAGTCTGTGTGATGTATAGGCTCTTGTGTGTGTCAATAGGGGAGGAGGAGTAAAATGAAATTTTGTCTCAGGTTTTCTTGTTAGTTCTCATAGGTAATCATTGAATCTGATGAGATCAAATACCTTTGTAACAGGAGCCTTCCCATTAACATAGGGTGGCAGAGGGAGTCAAATAAAGACCAGTAAGTTAAGAGAAGTACAAAGCTAAAGAGGCTTTTTTACTGTTCCTCTTCCAACATATTTATACATCTGTGTAGATAACTACAAATGACTGCAGTTGAACCAGGTATCAAAATATAAAAAAAATGTTGGTGGATCATCTTACCTATTTTACACCTTACATTTTAGGAATAAAAATTTTAATTTATCAGATTTTTGACAGCTGTAAAGGGAACCCATATCTGGCATAGAAGTCCCTTTGGTTAAGTTTCCTAAACACAAATGTCTAATACTTATCTGACCATGGCTGCCTAAAATGAAGGTTGGATCCTTCTTTTAAATCCTGTTCATCAATGCTTCAACAGTGTCTCAGATATCCTGAGACATATTTAATAACACTCTACACTGTGTTTAAGTGACAAAATTAAGTAAGGCTTGATTACTAACATTCACTCCGGTGAAATGAAGTAAACTTCCCCATTAAGGGAATCTGCATTCATTTCCCCACTGCTTTTAAGATGTTCCATCTTCACTTTCATAGCAATAGGATATTGCTAGTTAAGCTAAAAATGTCTGGGATATGTGTTTTCCTGAGTGCACTTAAGATGACTTAGAACACAATGTGTTGTATCTGCAAGAAAACACTGAAGTTCAAACACTGAAAGCAGTGAAACTGAAAACTTTTACTAAAATTAATGAAAATCACCGTCCATGAAATTTTCCTAGAAAAATCTGATTTTCAGCATAATGTTGCTAGAGCTTTGAAAAAAAATTGGAATGACAGTTGATTTTTCTAGAATGTTGTACAACTGCCCTTCTCTGTAACCCAGGTTTTGATAGTATAATTAATGGAAGATATATGCATGCAGAATTTGGCCAGTTTAGGAGATATTGAATTTCTTGGCAGGTTCAATTCAGGAGATATTCAATTTCTCAGACAAGCAACTAAAACAAAACCAACTAAACAAAAAAATCTAAAGTCAATATACTGGAAAAATAATTAAAATTAGACTGAAAGAGCAAAGCAAAGAATTATGATCTACCAAAAAATAATCTAAATTGTTATTATGGTGAAGACAGAGACGTGGAATTTAATAGCAAAATTAGTCTGGATTGTAGAGAAAGGTGTTGGACCAGATCACCTTCAGAGGTCACTTCCAGCCTCAACCTTTCTCTGATTCAGAGCTAACCTTCTGTCTAAAATGCGTTCAAAGATTCATTTTCTCACAGGAGAAGCCTTTAGGTTTATAAAATCACACAATCCACAGCATCATTATATTCTTAATTTCTATTTGATGAAGATAATTGGTGAAGAGACTAAGCAGAAGTCTCCACAACACCCTCTGTCGACTGCAAGAGACTGACGCTTCTGCTGGAATGCACCCGAGATTTGTTTTCTCAACATATCCATGGCTGGACTCAAAACAGAAAAATCCGTGGGCTGCAAATCCTCATAATGCACACCAGAAATTCATATTTGTTCCTGCTCTTTCTGCCATAAAGCTGTAAACTTCTCAGCTTGATTTCACCCTTTTTCAACATTCAACCTATATTTTCTTCCAGCAACAGGGAGTCTGTTTTTCTTCGTGTTGTTTCTTAAATAAACTCTAGTGATCTGTGTTCTACAATCCACAAGAAAAAATTTACTTATTTAAAAGTATATTTAAAAATATTTATTTAAAAGTATGGCAAAGTTTGTCTAATATTTGCTTATTTCATCGTCACAAGAGAAGTGCCTGTAGTGGTGGTGATATGGGAATAAAAGTAAAGGGAAAAAGGATATTTGTTTTTTTTCTCTTACATTAAATACAATTAAATAAAGGAATTGTTGGGGAAATCAATTTATAGCACTAAAATGAAACCCTTTAATATACCTTTCCAGCCTGAGGTGTTAGATAGATTGATGAATTTATAGCAAGTCGGGAGCTGTATATTTATTTTCCATAAGGGAAACACTTAATAATGGACATCTAGTTCAAAAGATTTGAATGCAGTGATGTTAGTAGTCATGTTTTTAAAACAGATTTTCATTGTCTCAGTCATTCTCACTGAAAATCTTATATATATGATAGAGATGTGGTTTTACTGAAGAACAGGATTTCAGAATGTGAAAACTATGAAGAATTAGCAACATGTTAGCAAGAATATGAATTTTTATTAAATGTTCTGTGATTATTGCCTGGATTCCCACTCATATTCAGAAAAGTAGCCAAATTTTTCTCTGAGGAGAGGGCTTCCTTGTTTTTAACACATGGCCAAGCTATGCGTGCAAGCCCTCAGCTGAAACAACCAAAGTGCGCTCACAGCTTCATTCAGCTCCTTCTTCTTGAACAGCAAGAGCAGCAGAACAGCACAAGGCAGCATTCTCATGCAAGTGACCAGACCCAATTACACATTTGTGCCACATCGTACCTGCAGTATTTTAGTCTGTGCTTGTAGGTGAGCATTTGTGTTTGCGAATGAGTACACATTTTGCATTTCTACACACCAGAGACGCTTGATCTAAGATGATGGGACCAGCATTTGCATTTCAATCTTCTGTTTTTAAGAATCTATTAATTAGTGATGGAAATATTTGTCAGGCTGAAGCTTTGTTGTGTCATCTGTCTAGCAGATATTTTTTGACAAAAATATAAACAGAAATGCAGAGAAACAATCTTTTTAACAATCTGAAAGTACAGAATAGGTATTTTATTGGGTAAGAATTTCATAGTTCATATTATCATATAGTTAATAAATGTGGGATTTTTGAAAAACATTAATTTTAGGACAATCATTTTAAGTGCTTACCAATGCTTACTTATATTATTCCATTATCTTACACCAATGAAATTTGTTCATTTAGGGAAATGTGTAGATGGAATCCTACTAAAAATACAAGATAAGCTGGCAGACACAAATTTAGTCTAGAAATCCCAAAGCTTCAGCACTGTTCCTTGTATTGCTTGCTGTGATGCTATAGGTAATCAGAAAGACCTTGAAAGGAGAGTTGACCACCTTGAATGAGATCTGTGATTGAATGCAAATCTATGGCTTTGTGGATCTCCCTGGGGCTACCTGAGACTGTGTCCACCTACTTTAACACAGAGTCATGCAGTGGTTGCTAATTTGGGTTATTGCCCTGCTACATTTTAAAACAAAACCAGATAACTTACAAGTGCCACAACAGCTGAAATGGTTATGTCCATGTTCTCAGCTCCTGGAGCAGAGGGCAGCTCTGGCCCAGGCACCAAACCTAGTAATATGTAACCTCTTCAAAGGTAAAGCACATTAACCTGAGTAGATGACACATGAGCCAAAGACCCCTGGTTCATAGTTAATCACATTCATAGAATGAATTAATTGAATCACTGAGGTTGGAAAAGAACTCTAAGGTCATTAGGTCCAACATTTCACCAAACACTGCCATGCCAACTAAAGCATAGCACTAATTGCCATTTCCAGCCAATTCTTTAACACTTCCAGGGATGGTGACTCCACCACTCCAATGCTTACCACCATTTTTGTGAAAAAATTCTTCCTGATGTCTGACCTGAACCCCCCCCCAGCTCAATTTATTTCCTCTTAACCTGTCACTTGTTCTCTGGGAGAAGAGACCAAGGCCCCTCTTGTTACAATCTCATTTCATGCACTTGTAGAGTGATAAGGTCTCCCCTGCAACTCCTTTTCTCCAGGCAAAAAAGCCCAGCTCGCTCAGCTGCTCCTCACAGGACGTGTGCTCCAGACCCCTCCCCAGCTCCATTGCTTTTCTCGGAACATTCTCCAGCCCCTCAACGTCATTCTCGTAGTGAGGGGCCCAGAACAGGACACAGAATTTGAAGTGCAGCCTCACCAGTGCCAAGTACAGGGACACAATCCCTGCCCTTGTCCTGCTGGCCACACTATTGCTGATCCAGGCCAGGATGCCATTGGCCTTCTTGGCCACCTGGACACAGCTGACTCATGTTCAGCTGCTGACAACCACCACCCCCAGGCCCTTCTCTGCTGAATCAATTTCCAGCCACTCTTCCCCAACCCTGAGGAACTCTTCCTTCAGTCAATTTAGAGCATGACCAAAGCAAGCTCACATGGAATATGAGTGGTTTTTTTAAGGTTGGCAGAGACCCCGCTACCTAATGAAGCTGAACAGCACCAAAACACCAGTAGTGGAAGGGAACCATGCAAGATTTTTTTGCTTTGCATGGTGCTTTTTTAAATTAATTGCATGGAAAAAGCAATGTGAAGCCAGAGACATGAAAAAAAAATGTCTCTAAAATAAAGATATTTAATGTGCTAAAACAAGCAAGAAGATAAATAAAAGCAGAGAGAGGCAAAGCAGTAAATCAAAGGAGTGGAAAACTGAGACAGAAGATTATTACTTCATTATGCAGTATACCTTATTATTTACTAACAGGGAACTGAAAAAGACCAAAAAAACCAAACTCAACCAACTACAATGGTATAAAAGATTTGTTCTGTCCCTCTGCCTCTCTCTCCCAGTGATATACATTCAGTTCTGATTCTGCATGGCTATATTATGATTTCATGCTAGTAGGACACTTGTTCTATTTAATGATCTGTTGAGGTCTATAAGGAAATGGTATATGCTTGATGCATCAAAAGGAAGCTGTCTAGAGATCAGATAGTTTATACTTCATCTTAGCAAAGTATACAAAACCGGAGTCGTTAGGACAGCTGCCAAATGTAGAACCAAAGTACTGCTTGGTCTTTACCATACCTGAGGGTAGCTGTCAGTCCTTGGAAGAACAGATATATCATAGGTGGCAGCAAAGTGGCTCTTGGCTTGCTGGATCTGACCATAACGTTCTCTTTTTCTCCATTTTGCTCTTCTATTCTGGAACCAAACCTAGAACATACAAGGAAAGAGTCATCAGGGTAAACAAAACCATATACTGTACAAAGGGTTTTAGGAAAATAAGAGATTTTGGACAGTGGCATAGAAAATTTCTGTTTATCTAAAAAAGATAAGTTCTCCACCTGAAAATTAATTTTTCAATCTTGTAAATGTCACACCTGCTTAACTTATTGCTAGCTATTTTAAATATACATATTGTTTCATTTATATTCCTCAAAACAAACCAACAAACAAAACAAACAAACAAAAACAAAGACAACCTGAGAAAGATCAGTCTGTAGCAAGTAAAGAAACATTCTCTTAAATTCCCATGCCCACTGACTTGCTATAACTACCCGTAATCTGCTTTCTAAAGGTGTCCATAATATTTATCAAGTGCAGTAATAAAAAGGCAGGAATAATTGGCACAAGGACAATAGTCTGCACAGCAGTTAAGGTTCCTATAAGGAAGGCTAAAAGGCCAGGAAAATAATAAAAAGTCACCATGTCACAGACAGTTTTTGAACTATTGTGAATTTTTTTTCTCTTTGGTGTTAGGTGATATCTGTTTCATATAATGGAACACAAAAGAATTGCACTTTCAACTATAGAATAATTTAGATTTTATGCTTAAATTTGTTTATACTCCTTGGCCTGTCCTGTAATATTTTGAGTGTCAAGTACTATATCAAAAACCCATTATATGACAATTTCTTTCTGTTACTGATAATTGTCATGGTCCCATGGTCTTAATAATTTATTCTTGTCTTTCAGACAGTTTAGTTTGGACTGGTTAGGCTATCCTGATGAATAAAGGGGATTGCTAAGAAAAGTAACACTGTATAAGAATAATATCCAATTAGTCATTGCTGTTCTGGTGTAAGCAAGCTCACTGAGACTTTTTTAAGAAGTCACACTTTTAACTGAACCATTATATTTTTAAAGGAAACAATGGCATTGGTTAGTCATCCTGCTAAATTGATCATTAATTCATCTTGATATATACATACATGAATGGTGCTTATTTTATAGATACTTCCTGTATTTTGAGGGACATTTTCTGATTCCATATTGTGGGATATTTAAAGTAACACTGTTTGGTTTATGATTCTTTTCTTGCATTGATCTTTAGAGAACTCCACTGTCTTTTGATACTGCTCTTAAGCAACCAGGGCATAATTTTGCTCATTTTGATTTCCAAGGACTTGTGGCAAATGTGCCATCTTTTAAAAGATTCAGCAATCAAAGTAAGGCTCATGCATGTAACTCCTGAGTATATATTGTTAGGAGCCTTGGTGGTAAATTTGTGTTATTTATGATGCCTGAGGTCCAGCAAAAAGAAAAGGGAAGGCAAAAAAAATCTCCTGTCTCCACAGAGGCATCAAGGACGCGATAAGGAAATTTAGTCATGAAGTCCTTTCCTTGAAAAAAGACCTTGACAATCTTCTTAAAATGGGTACCAATTACTGGACTGACATGCAGCAGGAAAGAGAACAACTTAGATAAATTAGATTCAGGTTGGCTCTCTCTGCATGTGTGCAGGACAAATATTAAATTGGATGTTGATGAAATGGTGGTGAAGGGAACTGTGGGTAAGGTATCCAGCTGATCACTCTGCTACACTAAATCAAACAATTTGCTTGAATTCATAGAAATAAATGAGAAAAAGCGCTTTTTTTTCTCCCTTTGACAATCCCCCAAAATGTTTCTGTTTACACCACTTTACTAGAAACTTACTCTTGGCAGAGATAAAGTAACCATTTGCCTCCACAAAGCAATGTAGAAATCTGCTGCTTGTTATCCTTGAATTGCCAGATGCTTGCCTTTAATGACGTAAGGCCTTGCAAATTGCTTAGTCTTGTGATGGAATACTGTTGCTACTCTGGGTAGAAATGATCAACATGTCCTTCCATATTTACCATATGAGAATGCAAAGATCAGTTATCTTTTAAGAAAGGTAAGAACATGTTTAAATAAAATGGAAATAATTACACTGTGAGAGCCTGATATAGACATACATTTTTCATTTACTATCCTCTTTTTAATACTCTTACCATGTGAAGCCTGTAAATCTTAGGAAAAAAATGTGATCAAAAATTCAGATGACACACTTTAGTTCAATTTTCCCGTCCTAATTCTCGCTATTAATTTGTTCTTGAAGTAGTTCTCCATATTCCAGAATTATACATTTGTTAGAACGGTGTTTTAACATTATGCTACCTTCTTTTTTTTAAGTCAAGACTAAATCCCAACAAATGGAAGTGATACTTGGAAAGCTGTACCAAATTCAGGAGAGGAATTGTGCAGAGCCTAAAGAGTTAATAGCCACTGAAACAAATTCCATCAGCATTGCTGATATCGCATCGATGTAACTGAACACACAGTTTTGGACTCTATTTTCTGATGACAACGGCAAATGTGATACCTGCTTGAATAGACATGAAAAGAACACTTCTTTTTAAAATTAATTAGCTGACTTTTTCTGAAAGTGTTTCTGATTTCATTTCAGTTTGTATGCATGTGCATTGACGTCTATTTCTCTCCATGCATGTGTGAGTACGCGTTTAATTACAAGTTGTGAAGTTGTTATCATATTCAAGTCACTAAATTAAAAAAATTAATCCCAGTCTGTAAGAATCAACAGGACTGTTATTCTCTAAATTGAAATAATGATTATTACCAGAACAGGAAAGATATCTAAAATGAAGATAAACTTGCAAATGTGGCTCACACCCTTTTCTAACAGAAGACCTCCAAACAGGGGAAAGGCTGCATTTCCTGAATATCTAGCTTCTTTTCTTACCATTGCACATCAAAAGCCATAAATATTATTGAGATTACTCTATGAGCTCATACTGAATGAATCACATTTGTACGCAGTTACGATATTCAAATAATGTACTAAGTGGTCACTAGTGTGTTTTGTTACAAAAACTAGAATAACATTATTAATAAGTTATGGAAGTTTAAAAATCAGAAATTGTACCTCCTAATTTTGTGATTTCTAAGATCATTCCATACAAAAAAGAAGAATTGATTATGTCCTTGTTTTATACAGGCACAAAACTCACACACACACATATCTATGTAAATACAGTATATAGACATATAGATACTTATACACATTTATGTATGCACAGTTTCACCGCACAGTCTTTGGATAGAAACAAGGAATTTGGTTACTTTTTAGACTGCAATTTTCATGCCTTGACACACACAGAATCCTCTGCATCTAAGTTCTGAATTGTCATCAGTCTGAACTATATGGAACAAGTCTTTAGTGGGATCTTTACACATAACAACTTATGTTTTCACTGCCTGGAATTCTACAAGAGATCAAGACAGTTTTACTATTGATGTTGTTTTCTCATCCTTTAAACAAGTGTTCAGAACTGCAACACAAGCTATTTAAAAAAATAACAAGTTATTTTAGCACTACAGCCTAACAGCTCATGTCCATAAAGAAATGAGGCAAAACGAGCTGTTTACTTTAGCTTTATGGAGTTTTGTACAATCCCCAAGAGTATAATTTACTCATTCCTACAATGCACAATTTGTCATAGGAAGGCTGAAATCTGGTTCCTACCTGGACTCTGGCCTCAGTGAGCTCTGTTCTCAGAGCTAGCTGTTCTCTTACATAGACATCGGGGTAGTGAGTTTTCTGGAATACTTTCTCCAGTTCCTCCAGCTGCAAACTGGTGAAAGTTGTTCTGTGTCTCCTCTTCTTACTGCTGGAGACATTGCTGTCACACTTATCACCAAGTTCATCCAGGTCCCCTTTCTCCTGCAGCCCTTTCACTGGAGACATCCTGAGATTGTTGCAATTGTCCATGGGCCTGCTCAGCTCTGTGTGAAGAGGCTGTCCTTCCACTTTAGTAATCCCGTAGTTCACTGCATACAAGGTGGGTTAACAGCTGGTTAATAAATGATCAAGGGGGAAGGAGAGGTGTTTAGATTCAGGAGTTCATATAAAACAGTTTCACAAGGAACCAGATTCCATCATGGCAGTGTTATTTCTTTATGAGATCATTGAAGAGGAATTTGTATATTAACTATAGATAGAATAAAAGTGCTAAGTCACATTAAGTTTTAACTGAGAATGATATCTGAAAATGTAATCTGGAAATTTACAGAGTAAGGAGACTGTGCAAGAGACTTGGATATTTTCACCCTACCACTACTGTTGCTAAAGTAGTTAACAATGCATGAAATCAGCCTCAGCTAGAGTTGTACAGATAAGGAATCTTAGCCCAAAACAGATTTTCATAATAGAGACACAAAGCTATTGACAAATGTGCCCTTAAACTTGGAAGCAAATGTAAAAAAAACCTCTTTTTCTATGAAAATACAAACTAACAGTGAAGTAAACTTAATAGCTGTAAACTGACAAATCAAGAAGCAAATGAAACCAAAAATTAAATTCGCTTTCAAAATTCAATAAATTCCATACGCTTTCTTTTGCGTTTGTGAAGTGGAATTGTTTCCAGTGAGGTTTGTTATGGTTACAAAATACAGGGCATTTCTGCAAAACGTTAACTCATTAAAAGAGATAGTTTCATATAATTTGTAAAAGGATCGCAGGAACTATTTGTCTTTAGGTAAAACTTGAGTGGTAGAGATAAGAAATATTCCACAGTAGCTTCTTAATAAAAAATGAAAACATTTTCTACTTTTCAATATTTTTACTTATCACACATCACTGGAAAAGTAATGAGATAAGTTAAAGAATTAAAAAAAAACCCTTTTTTTTTATAAGAAAAAGGTGGAAAAAAAGATTCAAACTCTGTAGAAAGTAAAACTTACAACGATGCTATGTAACATAATAAGCTTGCTTTGAGATTGATTCGCGTTCTCAGTAATTTCTTTTCTTTCAATTCGAGCTGATTGTAATGAAACAGAATTTTCAGATACTTACCATCAACACATACACAGATAGGAAATGCCCCAAAGCCCTCGAGGCACACAATAAATTAGCTAATTAAGAAAAACTTCAATGTATAAATCAATTTCCTATAGGTTTTTGTTTTCTAAGTTACACTTGAAGAAATCTATCAATGTCTCACCATTTTTTTCGTGCAAATAAAAGAACTTTCTCAAAATATATATATACTTCAATGACTATATGAAGTCAAAAAGCATATCATATTGTTGGTCTTACTGCAGCTGATCTTAACCATGTTTTCCAATTTTTCTAGGAAATTAGTTTTTAATATTTTTTCTATAGCGATTTTCATCATGTTGGAATATCGAGGAAGATTTTAAATGCTTCAAAAAGAAAATATTCCTCATTCTCCTTGCTTATAAGCTAGAAAATTGTAATACTTGATAAAATGTTTTACACTATCCTTTGAGGTTCTCGGGGACCGACGGGCTTTTCGGAAAAATCACCGTCCCGCATGAATTGGTAACGCGGCAGAGAACCGCGCTACCGTCGCAGGACGATATTTGAAGGCAGCAGAGATGACCTGGCTGCTTTCCGTTCCCTGCCTGGACCGGCCCCGCAGAGCCGGCCGTGTCCGGGCTCCCTCCGACGCCGACCCGCCGGCGATGCTTTTCCCGGGAGTTTGCCGGGGAAACGCCGCGGCTCGCACGGGGGCGGGAGCGCCCGGGGAGCGGCCGGAGGGCGGACAGAGGGGTGCCGGGGGTGGCCAGGGGGTGCCGGAAGGTCCCGGGGGGCGGCCGTGTCCCGCAGCCCCTCCGGGAGCCGCCGGCCCGTCGGGCCCCGGGCGGGCTGCGGGCGGGCTGCGCCGGCGTGCCCCGAGCTCCGCTCTCGGCCAGCCGGGGGACCCGGGCCGGGGCCCGTGGGGAAGGCAGTAGCTGAAAAGCTGCACTGAAAGGAAAAGAGCTCTTCAGAGCAGCCGTTCGCCGTCTCCCGGATTTTTTTTTTTTTTTTAATAGTAGAGGTAGTAGTAGTATTGTTACTGTTATTGTTATTTTACTACGACCTGACAGCCCCGGTCGTGCCCACATCCGAAGGCTGCACAGCTGCCTTTGGTCTCCCTGGGCGGGAGAATCCCTGCCCTCCCCCGTACAGCTGCAGGAGGGGGAATAACCCTGGGATGACGACTCACCGTTGCTGTCCTGGCAGGGTGATGTCCTCTCCAGCCTCACATGATGCTCGGCTCTTTGCAGAGGGTTGAAGGCCTGTACGCATTTGCTGCCTGACGTTTTGCTATAAAAGGACTCATTGTCCAAAGTTTCCATAACGTGCTCCAAACTGCCTCCTGCTCCCATATAAAAGTCACTGTTCTTGCTCGGCTGGCTCTTCAGGGCAAACTTCTCGCTCAGAAAATCCATAATCATCTAAGGCTGCTTGAGAGCCTCTTCCCTAGACAGAGGCTGGACTGTGAGCAAGGGAGGGAGAGTGAGTGGATGGGAGGGAAGGAAGGAGGGAGGGAGGAAGAGGCGTTCAGCGCTTAGAGAGCTGCTTTGCCTCTGAGCCTTTGATTTGTCTTGTCTTGAAAGGGGAACCCGAAGTTGCTCTTATATCTTGAAGCTCAGCAGGACTTCTTGTGCAACCTCCCATTTCTAATGAATATGAAAATAAGCAAGCAGTCTAACTCCACCCCAGGTCCCCCAAGACCTAATCCCAACACAGGAGGGAGTTCCAGGCCCATTTTCCACAGACGGATCTGTTTCAGACAGACACACACAAGCATTTGGGGAGGGTGAGGGGAGAAAGGGAGGGAGGGAGGGGAGGGAGGACAAATAAAAAGGACATTTCCCCTCTGCAACCTATTCTCATTTCTCCAGGGATCCTGGAAAGAGTAATCCCTCGCTTCCCTCCCTCTCCTCGCAGCTCCCTGAGAGGCTTACAGCGAGGTAATTTCAGGGGCACATACCCTTAAGTAAAGGATCTTCTTTAATCGGTTTGACTGATACGTCGGTAGCTGCAGTCCTGTTCTCTGAAGCTGTAAAATTGAGAACCGGTGTTCCTTCTTTATTAAACAGCTCAGGAGTTTTGTCCTAGAGTTAAACAGAGAAAGAAATGTTGTAGGCAGTTGTTTGTGTAGAGGAAATGTAAACCAGCGAAACTTAAAACTAGAACTCTCTCACAACAGAAAACTGGCCTAAAAGAGAATTTGTCTGCTATGAAACAGATCCCAACCGGTCTGTCTCTGTGTGTGTGCTTGGGATGGGAGGTGTGCGTGCGTCTGTGAAAAGTGGTTAAAACGGACCTTTATTTTAAATCTCCTGAAATATTATCGTTTAAAAACAATACTGTTTCTAAATGAAAGTATTTATTAAAGTCTTAGGTAATAAAAAGAAAACGAAATGAGCCATATATGCATGCATTCCTATGGATATTGGGAAAGCGGGTGGTTTCCACCCAATGTGTGAGCTTTGAAGTGTTGAATTCCTTGCTCTTTTCGCACATTGATAAGATTTAAAACACAGGCGAGAGAGATAGTGGACTATTTCGAAGAGGCACGAATTACGGAAAAGATCTTGCGTGCTTCCTGGTGAAAGGAGTATTCTGTGAAGGAAAGCAAACCCGACATTGCAATCACTTCAGAGGAGGATTTCAGCGTCGTGGGCCCGCGCTTGTCTTTTCTACAGCGGCTGGTTGAGAACCCAATTCGGTGGGCCCTTCCCCCGCTGGGGCGGGGAGGGGAGAAGAAGCGAGGCTTTAATGAGCGGCTGAAGCACCGGCGCAACACTGGCCGGCCGGGGCTGCGGAGCAGCTTAGAGACCTTTCCTGTGAACCCAGTCAAAGGTGAAGGGAAGGCCAATTCGGGTCCAGCATATTTCCCGGCAGGCAGCTTCCCTTCCTTCTTCAGCTGGTCTCTAACTTGGTATTTTCCCGGAGAAAGGGGTAGGGGGATGTTTTTTTCAGCTACCACTGTGTAGCAGCTGTGGCCACCATCCGCCACACGCACAATCTGCCCTTCCCTGTTATCTGTCAGGACCGGGCTGCTGCGCCCTCCCCTCCGTCCCAGTTCCCAGCGTTACCTGCCGCCCGCGGAGCCCCGTCGCGACAGAGCGCAGAGGGGGTGCTCGGGGACTTGGGGTGGGACGGGGTTTTTTGTGGCGTGGGGGTGTCTCTTTGGCGGGGAGGGAGAAGTGGAAGCGGTTTCCGAAAGGGCCGGGAGAAGAGGCATGGAAGCGGCGCCCGCGGGGAGCGGCCAGGTGCGGCGGGGCCGGCTCGCTGCCCGCCCCGGGACAGAGCCTGCCCCAGGGGCCGCTCCCAGGGCAGCTCCCGTCCCCGGGTTTCTCATGAAAAAACGACACGTTTCCTCCTTGCACCTTCTGGAACAACGCCTGCTCCGGACCCTCCGGATCCTCTCCCTGCCCCCGCATCTCCTCGCGCTGGCGCTGCGGCAGCGTGTTTATCACTGTGCCTAAAAAGCACTAAATGCCTCGGGGAAGGGGAAAAAAAAAGGGGGGGGGGGGGGGGAGCGGGGGGGAAGAGAGACAGAGAGGGAGAGGGGAAAAAATGGAGCTCTGGATGTCTTTTAAATGAAAGACACATGCAAAGTTTTTGCAGACTGCAATCGACTTTTATTGCCTCTAAATGTCCCTCTTTAAAGACAACTATTAAACTCCAGGAAAGCCGAGGACAAGGAGCATCTCCTATGAACACAACCCCCGCAGGAGCTGCCAGCAGCAGCAGGGCTCCTTCTCGGCTGGAGGGAGCGCGGTTGCCACCGCGGGGATGCGCGTGTCCCGCCGGGGGCGCGGAGCCGGCTCGGCGGCGGCAGCCCTCGCTCCCCACCGAGCTGCTCCGCACCCCGGCAGCCCTTCCACCCCTTCACCTCCCGGGAGCATCGGGCCACCCCGGCGGCGGCGGCGGCTGACCCGCGGGGCTGTGGAATCGCCGGCCTTGCCTGGGCACCGAGATGGGGACGGGCTGCGGCGTCCTCTGTGCTCTTCACCCCCGCGCCTCTGAGAAAACACCACCGTCCTGCAGCATCTTCCCCGCAGCAGGGACTCCTCTCCCTTATCGCCCCGTCTTTGCGAAGCCCTCCCCGCCGAGATTAGCGCCGACTTTTATAGATATGAATATATATATTTGCAATATCTGAGTATTAAATATAGAGCGCGATAACAGCTCTAACCGGGTCTTAAAATCCGTCCTTCCCCAACAGGAAACAATAAATAAATAAATAAAAATCAGAGTTATTCCACATCACTGTTAGCTCCAGGGACCAAATTCTACTCTCATTTACCTCTGTGCAACCCAGCGGACTTCAAAGGGAAGGAAAGATGTAACCTAGGGGAAAATTGGCGCCACGTATGGCATTCGTTCTCCTTAAAAGCTTGAAAACAGAAAGCTGACTTCAGCGGGCTAAAACCATTTGAGAGGGGTTGGACAGATCCCGGGGGAGAAGGCGGCAAAGGGAAAACAAATTCTGTGCTGAGGTGAGACAGCTTTGAAAAGCATCTTTCTTCAGGGACCTACTCCCTCCGCCAGGCAGCCCCGTTATTAAGAGCCGCATGCAGATGTGCCGCTGTGTTTCCAGAGATGGAGTATCTCCCAAACCTTCTGTGAAAGGGTGTTATGTGTGATGGAGAGACGTTTTCGTGACCAGAGGTGGTGTGAAGGAGCTCGCCCCTGCAGCGCATAGGAGCTCCTTGGGGGAAGCCTGTCCGCTGGGACGAGCCGGGCGCGCACACCGCGGGACCCTGCGCGGCACCGCCGGGCTCTCCGCCGGGGACGCAGCTGCCTCGCCCCCGCCGTCCTGGAATTCCTTCCCTTCCTGAGATCAGAAGTTACAGACCAAGCGTAGGAACGAGGATCCCGCATACATTTCAAACGTCTCGCTGCCGAACAGTCAAAGAGTTTGGGAAAAGAAATGTGTTACTGCGGTTCGGACCTCCGCTTCTGGGTCCGCTGCAGTGATGGCAGTTTCCACCGAAACAGAACTACCGCGTGTTGAAGGCATCTCCTCACACCCTTGCGTTTGTTTAAATAAAGTGAGAACGGCAGCAATACGGGCGGTGATCTCCCTTTCAAATGTCCAGGAATCCCTGTCCCCTCCCGTCCCTCCTCCCCATTTCTAATATCGGTTTTTAACTATGGATGGTAGCACAGAAAGAAGATTTTTATTTTAATTTTTTTTTTTTTACACCAACACTTATCTTCCCTCCAGAAGAGTTAAAGCACGAAATTTATGTAAGGATGAGCGGGAAGAAATTCGCGCTACCTGGGACTCGGCTAAACGGATTTTGGGGGTATTATTCAATTCTTTCCACATACGCACACTCCAGCTGTCAGGGAAAATGGACAGTGAAGCTGTGAAGATAAGGGCTGGGTGTTCCCGCGGGAGGGCTGGCCCCGCAGAGAGGGGCGGCTGAGGGATGGTTATAGGGGAAGAAGGGAAGTGTTTATGTTTTCTTGAATGGGATCAAACACCCCAATAGACGTCGAGGGGGGAATGGGGGTGGAGGGGGGAGGGTGTGTGAAACACGGAGAGAACTGTCTGTCTTGAAAAACAGGTGCTCGAATGGTTCAGCCTTTCCACAAGCCTTCTGTTTTCTTTGCTGAGGCTTTACCTAGGAGCTCATTTCATGTTTAGACACGGAGATTTTATTGTATGAGATGGGCCTAGGCTCCAGAGATACCCTCTGAGAAATTAGCCTCTCGGTCTCTGCCACTCGGTCCTGCCACTGGTGTGAAGAAGCAAACAAAAAGGTGTAAAAAGACACTCTGCGACTCACTCCACATCTCTCCCGGTGGAATGCAGCGAATTGCAAGTTACAATCCAAAACCTAGCTTGGCTGAGCAATAATTTTCCAGACATCCTGTTTGCAAGAAGAGTCATGTGAAATATTCTTATTGCCAGCAAGAAGAAGTGCATTGCTTCTCAAAGAACACTGAAAGAAGTTGAGTTTGGGGGATTGTTGGATTTCCTAATTTTGTTGGGGTTTTTGTTTGTTTGTTTTGTATTTTTGGTGGTGTTTCTTTTTTGTTTGTTTGTTTCTGGTTTTTTGGTTTTTGGTTGGTTTTTTTTTTTGTTTGGGGGGGGGGGGGGGGGGGGGGGGAAGAGATGAGAAGCATCACTATTTTAATCCCTAAAAAATGAAGATTGTGTTTCGGACTTCCGCAGCCAGGCTGCAAAAGGTCCCAATCCAAGCCCCCTTTAACGAACTTTCTTCCTAACAAGCAGGTTTTGTTCACCTGAGCAAACACAAATCGGTTCTGGTGTATGTCGATAGCTTTAAGATTTTCCGTTTGGAGAGGAAATGTTTAATTGACACTGTTTGGAGTGACTTTACCAGAAACCTGGGATCTGTAGGATGAGAGATCAGTGAAAGTGTAGGAGCAAATCGACTGCACTTCTACTCGGTAACTCAATTCTGCGTGGGCAGCAGACGGGTCTATTGAGCCCCGCTCGCCTGGCACAGGGAACGCGGTGCCACCTCTCATTAGGCTGGGCCCGAGCCTGGAGCCTTTCCCACTTTCCCAGCCGGGCTCGAGGTTCAGACGTTTCCAGGTCTAGTCCACAAACCAGCCCGAACGTAACGACAGCAAGCATTCCACGGCTCCAGCAGTTTGGAGTAGGGAGATACCCCGCTCAGTTGTTAGGGAGATATCCCGTAAGACACCTGCACAGATAAAATGAAGATTCCATGTGCCTCAAAGGCATATTCAGAGGACAGGCAAGAAATTTGGTGAATGGGAAAGTTACCCCGTTAGGGAAGCAGGATTGCTGATTGCTGGCAGGATGGACAAACCTCGACAATTTTCTTCTTGCAACACGTAGTGACGCTTCTTAAACTTTTTTTTTAACGCAAAATGGAATGAGATAATATTTAGTGTGCTGATTTAATCTTAGCCCCATAGGAAATCTCAGCAGAGATGCTCTATAAAAGCATTAATCTCTTATCTTGATCTAGTTCAAATTATAATGAATCCTTCTTACATATGTGTTATAAAAACAAATCCTACACGAATTTAATCTATGCTTCATCGGACTGCTATTGTAGCCCTTTATCAAGTTTAGAAAGGATTTGAAAGTTGGGTCGTGGGACTCAAAGCCCCGTGCAGTTTGGCACCACCATATAGAAGAGATTTGCTCCTAAAGATGCTTCTCAGGTCCGATACACGTCTTTATTCCTCTCCGCTCCCCCCCGGCGCCGCACTTCGACTACGAGCAGGATCTGGCCTCTGCTCGGGATGCCAGGTGAGGCGAGCACAGAGCTGTTCTGTCTGCAGCCCGGAGGAGGCGGCTGTCCCCCCGCCCTTACCGGGGGACAAAGCTTCTGGCAGCTCCGGCCGAGCCGCGCTCCAGCAGCCGGAGCGGCTCTTCAGAAGCCAAATCCTCGCCCCTTCCCCCTCTGCCAAGCTTTCCAACAAATTATAGACATAGTCCCAAGGCAAAAGACAAACACCGTTCTTCACATCACAGAAACAGATTCCTTAGAAGAAAAATCTAGACGTGAAAAAGCACGTTATTAGATTTTTCCGGATGAACATTCGCTTCTCCTCCCACCCTTACCCCTGGAATTTACTCCCAAGGAGTCCCCCAAAGGAGGTGGGAGCGAGTTTGTAGTCAACAATTCTAAATTACCCCTCTCGCTCTCCCATCGCGAACCCACGCTGGGCTGTAGGGCGCTGAGCATTAGCGTACCTATGCAAGGGAGAAGATAAAAAGGAAAGCAAGTCCTTTGCAAGTTACCCAGCCTTCCCTGACGGCAGTTTGGTACTGCGACAATTCCGAAAATATAAGGGCTACATTATCGGAGCGACCCGAGGCTCTGAATGTATCGAGAGGCCTGGAGAATGTGTGGGGGGCTGCCTTGTCATCTCAGATGAATTGATTTCTTCTAAGCCATGAAATATGGGTCGACATTGTGGTTTCTAAGCACGAAGGTAAAGGAAGGTGTGAGACAGAAGGGGCAGGGTCTAAGAAATAGATCCCTGTTCAAGTTGGAGGTACTAACAAATGGATGCATTGAGCTGCTTTGACAAGGACTGCCGGTTTTCAAGGCTACCTCGTGTGAATGAACCCTTGCTTTTTTTGCATTTTTTCCCCTCCAATGCGATGTGTGCTAGATGCGATTAAAAATGTATAATTCAGCGATGCTGAAAGCCACAGAGAAATTTTATTCCGGTCTTTCAGCACCGCCTCTGTACAGTCTCAGCCTTATTTTGTCATTTGCTGAGAGCTGCCTGTATCTTTTGAAATGCTAGCCTGCATTAAGGAGCATCTATCCCCAAGCTTTTAGATTCTCTGCCCTTCTTACCAGAAACGGCTAGATGGATACAAAAAAGAACTTAGTGGTTAACCGATATGCTGCTAATATTTCATCCACGGGCCTCCTTCTCCTCCTCCTCCCCCCCCAACCTTTAAAACTTCAACTCTGCAAAAACATCATATTTTAAGCTTTCCACACAAATATTGATATTGGCCAATAAAACCAGCCCCCAGCCTTTGGTTAGAGACAGTCTTCTTTTTGTTTCTACCCTGAGCAATCCAAATTAATCCACTGTATTACAAATTGGCTCAAAATATTTCACTTTTCCTGACAAAACCCATACCCGGCATACGTCAGTCACCATGAGAGACATTTTTCCTAGTCCGTTTGCGTGCTGGCTCTTTCTAGACCGTATCAGACAGCGATGGGCAGCGAGATGACATGACCCAGCAGGAAATTCTCTTATTTCTGTTTGCATTTGTGCTGTGGCAAGGCACAAAATGTTTAATGTTATCAAGTAATCAGGTAATGCAAAACCGCCTAAGTTTGAATCTTTGCCTCGCCTCCCGTTCGCAGGGCAAGAGGCGCCCACCTGGTGAAAGCAGGTCCCCCCCACTTCGACCATTTGCCACCACAGCCAGCGCATCTCTCCTGGGCAGGGACAAGTCCTTCCCACATCGCCCTGGCCGAGGCCCTGAGCTTAACCCGGCACACGGCCAGACTGCACTTTACATGAAAGGCAACAACTTCCCGAGTCATTACCTGAAATTAAATACGAATGCGAAAGGCACAAACCCGAAGGGGCTGTGTAAAATGCAGCTCTCTGCTATTGTTTTCTCTTTGTTTGTTTGATGCTTTTAAAAAAACCTATTTTTGGCCAAAATGTGGCATAGAAATCCATGGGTCTGGACCGGCACTGGGAAATGAAGCTGGCGGAATGGAAGCCAGGATCAGCGCCGGCTTCCCGGACCCAGCCCCTCGGTGTCGCTCCGGAGCGGGGCGCACGCAGCCGCGCCGAGCCGGCCCGGCCGCAGCCTCACCTCGCACAGAACCTGCGAATTAGACAAAAACCCGCCAGGCAAGAGAAAAGCCACCAGAAACTGCCACTTCTGCAGACTGCGAGGCCGGTATTTTTGTTCTCTTATCTCCTAGCCGTGCTCTCCTAATCCCGCAACAATCCTTCTTTTCCCATGTCCAGGACACCATCGTTTAAAGAAAAACTGCTGGAGAACTATATTCAATCGCACGAACAGCAAGGTATTAGACAAACGAGCCAAGCCTACGGCTGACCTGTGTTCGTGCAATGAATAACCTCTCGAACCTTCCCTACCCGGTAATGGTGACAAAACCCACACTATTTGGACAGGACAGCTCTCATCGGAATGTAGCACGAATATACAGCCCATTTTATTTGCGTACTTTCCTTTTTTTTTTTTTTTTTTTTTTTTCCAGATCACGGCTCACAAGCCTAAAAAATTGTGCCGATTTGAAACAGAGATATTTATCCTACATTAGAATTCAACTAGTTATAGCACTGTCTCCTAAAAAGCCGACTTCCATCTCAGGATATATGTGGAACACCTTGGCTGTGGCTCAGCTATTTGGTGGCGCTTATTTGCATTCAGGATTGAAGTAGTGCCTCGTAAAAAAAATTTGCAAACCTCCGGTTTCTTTGTATAAGCGTAATTTAACAAATGAGTAAGTTAGGAATAAAGAGAACGCGATTCTTAGCTATGTTCTTACAAACATGGTTTTTATCACTTAACTTTGTGAATCGGCATTTGTTGTTACCCACATAAAACGCTCTTACCTGCTTTATTGCCAAAGAGCTATCAACTGCATCTCAGTCAGAAGTAATTTTATATCTTCCTAGGTATTTGGCTTATTTAATGTTTAATGAAAAAAAAAGTGCTATATAAGTAGCAATCAATCAACTATGAAATTAAGAAAAGGTTACTAACTCTAAACAAATGTATTTAACATTGGAATGAAGACCAGGGGAGGAACAAATGCTAGTCTTTGGCAGCTAGTTAGGTACTAAGCTGTTGTGTCTGCATCTGTCACCAAAATAACGGAGAAAGTGACCATAAAGGAAAATTCACTTGTCTAAATGACCTGTAAATAACAGCGTAGCTCATAGTGTCATTTATTTCAACTCCCAGTCCTTGTAAGGCTGGTCAGCCTGGCGAAGTTAGTCAATATTTCCAGTAAAAATCTCTTCAGAAATCCAGTCCCTGTTCATTTGACGTCATGGAACTTCATGAACATCTCTCCAATGGGTATTTTATTGCTAACAAACCTTCAGCACAATTTGGCACCAGAAACTGCCTTCAGGATGCAGCCAAGGACATGTGGTCAGCATTCTCCTGTCCATCATCTGCCTTGAAAACCAGGAGAGCAGTTGCCCACATGTCCACAAGACCGAACCCTACTTTACTTCATGTATACTGTTACTTGCAGGCCATACCTGCCTTCTCCCCTACACTTGGCATATTTTTCTGACTTTGTGTGAGAAAAGAGGTGTCCCATTCCTATTTAACCACCTGCATCCATGACCAGCTGACATCCCAATTTCATATCAATATAGATATAGATATATGAAAGTATATGCAAAAGTATGTATGAAAGTGTTTATGAACTGATAGATATATATTTCTCACACAGGCTCTAAAACCTGCAGCGACTGACACAGATTAATATTCAAACACAACTATTTCACAACTGCTATAAAAAAATTTAGTTAATTTCTCACTTATGACTGTAGGAAAAAATAAACAAAACATTAAAACCCCAAGCTGCTGGGAATTGGTTTCTTTGGTTGTTTTTTTTCTCCAGCTAATACAGCTAAACTGCTTGTAACTCAGATGTAACATCGAGCAACTCAATATTTTATAATATAATTGAGTCCTATTCCTGCTTTTTTTGGGGCCATGTGGTATTAGCTACTTTTCATATGTGTTTTTCTGACAAAAGAAAAACATTTTAAGATTGCACAGTATCCCACAATATTAGTCTGGCTTCCATGAGTGCTAATAAAAGGAATTTCAGTATATATCAAGGAAAGACTGTACCTTCATAAATAAATATTGCTGTTACCATGAGAAGCCGAAATTAAAATCCAAGAGATATTAATCCAATATATTCCTCATAGTGCTTTTAACGATTGTAATGGAAGAGCAAGACATAGTTTTGCAGCCATGTGTCTGAGGCCAGATTTGGATGCCACTTGTGGCAAGGTTTTTAAAAACGCAAACACTTTGTACAGTGGACACACCTTTAATGAATGCATGTGTGAATAACAGGATTATTAATAATTGAAGATAACGATTTACTTAGTCAAAATGTAACACTAACTCACCCTGCATCAAAACAATGTCAATGCTAGACATTGGTTATTTGTATAGCTGTTTAAAACACGAAATGCCTTTGAGCAATTATCTTTTGGGTCAGCACGGGTACTGTGTTTGAAGTAGGTAAAGCTGCCCTTTATTCAGCGAGAAACATTTCCTTAGAGACTATTGTCATTCAGGTGTGGTGATCTGACATTAGCACCTCGTTAAGATGCAGGCTATACCTTTTAGGGATTTTTTTTTTTCCCCTGCTGCTGCAGGTGTTTTTCCTGATGCCCCGGTTGAAACAACCGAGGGTTCAAAGAACTCCTGAGCACACCTTCAGGTGAGTTGCACAGGAAAAGACACATCAGGGATCTGTTCAGGAGAGCTCGTAGCAAGCTCTTCACTTTGCTTTGGCGAGCACCTTGTCGTTGTCTTCTCTGTTTCAAATGAATGCCTTCTTACATTCCCGAGTCTCAAGCTTCGTACATACAAGGAAGATTTTTTAAAAGAGCTCATTCATACGAAGTCTCTCCTCTTTAAAGGAGGATCTTAAGGATCTTCAGGGAACAGAAAAAGGGGTCGAGGAGATGAGGCTAGCGAGCTTGGAAGGAGTCTGAAGCACTGCAAAGGCAGCAGAGCATCCAGGAATGCAGTTTTCAGGGTTCTGTGATGTAAATTTTGCTGGACTGTCACTGACTCACAGCCACTTCAACATCAGAACAGACTGACAGAGAAACTTACTTTTAAGAATCTGTTCTTGTCCTAAATGGGAATTGCTGCATCAGGGGGTAGGTGTGGGGGACATGAAGAAAAGTGGGGGGAAAAAGGAAAAAAAAACCCGACATGAAAAAGAAAGAACTACAAGAAAATCCCCCAAAGACACAAAATCCCCCATAAAACTGCTTGCAGAGTAGGGCTTGACAAGTATCCACCACGTGTATCATCCGTGCTACCTCTGACCTTACATACTCCAAGATGTGATGAGGAACACAAGGCATGTTGGTTGCTTCACCTTGTCACCGAATGCAATAAAGGTCTTTCTGCTAGCTTGCACAGAAGTTGTACCCTGCACGTTTTTCTGTATTTGGTCAGACATACTGTACTTTGAACACTACAATTCTGAGAAAAATGTGTTGGATACAGTAAGACCTCACCTTATTACACACTGCAATGTTATGTAATGAAAACAGCAAGATGTTTTGGCATACTTTACACCTTATTTATGTTGGGTATATTAACTTATGCAGACTAAGTGTATTATGAACCTAAAAGGCTTGTCAGTGAATATTGTCACTCCAATTTATAATTTAGTAAACTGTATATTAAAAAGCTACCATTTTTATTTTATCTTTGCAAAATAAAAGGCCTTAAAAACTGTTGCCAAAGCAATTTATTTAAGCTAGGAGGTATTTCTCATTCAGAAACACCATGAAAACAAACAGATTAGGTATGATAATTTTTATACAGTGGACACTTTTTTTGGATATAGATGTAGATACAGATATAGAAAGAAGCATGAAATCTGAAATATCCCTTATTTACAGCTTTGGTGATGTGCAGTATATTATGGATACTCTAGACAAACAAAGGGGACAATCTGCAAGAAGTGTTAAGCTCTGAACCTCTTGATTTTGTATTTTGATTTCCAGTTAATACCTGTAACGGTGGCTACACACACTGCCAGGTGTAGTGGCAGACATTTTGAAATAACAAAGTTTTTCCTACAAAAATTGTAATCTTGATGTTAAAAGCAAAATCACAAAAGTTCTACTATTTGTTGGTGACATTTAAAAGTCATTATATTGCAGTTCCTGAAATCCAGCTGTACACTACATAAATTTGGAAATTAACCAGGTAAAATAAACATCTACTGACATTTTATACCCTGTTGACAACCATAGGATTTCTATAGTCAGGTTAAGCGACCTGACCATAATTCCCCAGAAGGGCAAATAAATGTTTTCTGAAATAGGGTGCAGTGACTTTTCAAAAACAAAGTGATAATAAAATCAGGACAGTGGTTCAAACAAGAAAAATTATTTGCTGGATGTTTCCCATGAGATCAGCCATCTTTTTATCTGAAAGTGAATGCAAGTATTCACAAAAATGGAGATAAATGCCTTTAACCCATAGTTAAATATATATGTTATCATAGAAAATACTTTACAAAATAACATCACATGTTAATTTAAGTACATTTAAAACCAGCCACAATGCAAGAATTTATGTTCTTTACTGACTGAAGTTTCAAGCCCCATTACTCTCTCTACCTCTTCCTCCATCTACAGGGGGTTGTGGCTTACAAAAACAGACAAGGAAATAACAAAGTCAGCCTTTTTAAAGATCCAATTAACAACTTATACCCTCAGAGTGGAAAACATGAAAACAATGTTAGGCTTTGAAATCAAGTAATATTTTCTGTCCTGTATGCTGAGGGACAAAGCATTGGCTAGGAGGAATGAGTTAGATACCCATGAACAGTAGAAGGAATATTTCTTTTTCTCTAGATTTCCTTGCACCACAAAACATTTACATATGGGTCTGAAGGAGCCTGTCTATGTGAAAAAATTAAGTTGGGTTAGCAGTAACATATAGATCTGATTTTACATTATCCAAGTACAAAATGAGAACCTTTTATTTTTTAATGAATCCTCTAGGAAACAGAAGTATTTTAAAGTATAAAACCACAACTGGTTGCTTTAACATATTATAACAATAATTTATGATGAAAGATCTAGAGGACTACTCATCTTCCTAATAAAAGAAAGTGCATGCTCATCACTTGTATACTGGTTCAGTAAAATATTCTGAACATACTTCTCTAAGAATGGCATTGCCACCTGTTATAACTCACAACACACTTTGCAAGCATGCATTTTATTTTGTGAGAAAATGAAAATTCAGTGTTTCAATATGTGGCATACATCACATGAACATGAACCCTTATTACACTTGGACTTCTCATCCAGTTCTTATAAGCAAGCCTAAACTTAGTCACTGTACAACAAACCTTGTAGAGTTAATCAGTTCTGCATTCTAGACCACATGAACATACATGCAATTGAAAACACAAGCTATGGTAACTTACTGACAGGTATAAAATACTTTGACAAAAAATCCCACAAAACCCCAACCACTGTAACAATGTATAATAAAATAAGTCAAAAGTAGTTAACTGAAACTGGTTTATTGGCAATAAATGAAAATTCAACAACTGATATTCGGAGCCTTAAAAAGAAACAGATCTCCACATGCTGGCTGAGTTTGATTAAATCAACTAATTATTTGCAATATTCAGCTAATATTTTTAAGCTTTTGCCTTTTTTTGCCTGCTCCCCATCCTCCACTTAGCTGCACTGGATGGTCTCGAAATGATATCCGTTCTGTATGAGATGGACCCAAACATGATTTTTCTGGAGTAGAAATATTCTTTTCTAAACAACAAAACAGACATGAAATTAAAAACCAACCAACCAAAACACCCTAAATTTCACTGTATCATATTCTTTTCAAGACAATAATATTTCTAGGTCTAATTAGAAAGCACACAATTTTTATAGTTATGTATCACCATTTAAAAGTAACACAAGTAGTTCAATAAGGCAGTACTTTAAAAAAATTAACTAATCCAAAAAGACAGTAAAATTACTAACCAAAATTATCATATTTTTAGAAGTGTCATTATCTGCCCATTTTGAACTTAACCACTTACAGAGATACTCAATGCTTTTGACACAGAAACTCATCCTTCAAGTTGATGAAGAACTAGTTCAGAAGATATATCTAATTAACAAGTTTTTTGTGGTTATGTTAGACCAAATAAAATAAAAGATTTCTTTTGTTCAAAGCTCAGGAATACTTAAATGCTGGATGATGCCACAGAAAAATTTAAGAACACATAGGGATAAGTGAAGCAATCACTTTCATTGTCATTCATACAGATGCTTGAGTAATTTAGACAATAGTTTCTAAAAAACTCTTCAGACAATTATTTAAATAAAATAACCAGTAGGCATGACCAAAGGTATAATATTTATTTCAAATAAATGAACATTTTACACCTGATACTATCTTTCTTTGGCATTTGTAAGAAAGAAAACATCTATGGAAGACAACCCAAACTTCACAAGAGATTGATATGATGTTCACAATACAGCAGTTCATGTCTGTGAGTGTATATATATATATATAATTAACATGCTAGCTTATCAAATACATATTTTATGAACAACTTTTGCCACTTACCAAAGGAAAATATTCTTACTTACATAGTTTCAGTATTTTTGATATTTTAATTTTTAAATACTGCTCAATAGAAAAACTAAATTTCTCACAATGCATAGTGACAGAAAAGTAGAACATCATTCTGGGCACCAATATATAAAACATAGCTATAAATTTCAGAGAGTAAAAGTTCCTTTGTTTTCTCATGGATGCATTCCTGTTGGCTTCTAGATCTAAATGTCAGGAGGTTTTCCCAGCCTACAGTTCCTTTTCTTATGAATTCTTAAATTATTGTAAATGTACCTTAATAAACAGTTCTCTCTTTTGGCAAACAAGGGCTTTCAAGTATTTTTGACATTATCTTCATTCATCTCCTTATGGCTCTACAGATGTAGCCAACTGGTTTTTTTTTTCTTAAAATATATAATTTACTCTAGATGTATCCCCTAAAGATTTAAAATTCTGATATTTTGCCTTTACAACATTCCCAGTTTCCTTCCCTTTGGATTATTCTATTTAACATCTCAAATGGTAGCAGAAGGGCTAGTACAGAAAGGCTTTTGTTAAAGAGCAAAGAAAATATTTAATCAAACAGTAAACTTTCCATTAATTATTGTGCCTGGGAACAACAGCATATTCACTGAAGACTGAAACCCTCAAATTAGTAAATTAAGCGGTTAATTAATGAAACTTCAAAATAAATTTAACATGGTAATAATATTTTTAAAATTCCATGCCTTTTATTTCAAGAAATATTTCATGAAATTGAAAACATTGTTAAACAACAACAACAACAACAACAAAAACCTAAGACTGGAAGTTTTTGTTAAAATAAAAATGAAAAGGAAATTGCTATTGCACATTCAAAGTGGAAAACAAAACTGGGGCTACCATGCTTTTTCTGTGCACTCATCTGCAACATGGTATCTACAATATTGATAAAAGAAGACATACAATTTTTCTGGTATATTTTGAGAAAAAATACATTTAATTACATTATTTTTAAAACAGAATAAAAACAGATGCTAGAAAGAGCCTATCAATAATGAATTTGAAAACTAGTCTAGTACTGATAGAGTCAATATAGGAAGACAATCAAGACAATCAATAATCCTAATTGCCTGATCTGCATTATTTCTGGACTAACAACCTCACTTGTTTATGGACATATGGGTACTGCTAAATAGTATTTTCATGATGGATTTCAGTAATCTGTACATGTAGGGTTTTTGCCTCTCCACTTGTAATTATATACAATGCATTGGAAGGAATATATTGTCTTTACATGAGTATGAAATATGTATTATAGTTCCATTAAAAATCCCAAAGACCTGCTGTATGCAGGTTTAACATATCAGAGGCTGTCCCAAAGTCTGATAGTCACGGGTCTCTTTTTTTGAAATCTGCTCTCGTTAGACTTCCTAGCATCTGCTTTAAACTTTATTATACAGTTGTGACCTGTTGAAGCACAGACTAACTCTGTATTCTTTCTTTCCTCCCTTTACACAGTTCTCAGCACTATTCAGCCAAAGAAAATAAAGCCATTGTAGAGAAAGATCAACTAATTTGGAATGAAATATCACTGTAATGTAAATCACTGTAAATCATTCCCTTTGTATGTCCCATCTTTCCATCTTTGAAATGACCATAATCCTGTTTGCACTTCTGATAAATCACTTTTGATATCTACTAAATATCTACTACGAGATGGGTATTATTATCAACACTGCTGTTCCAGTTATCAGTGGTGGAGTGATGAAAGACAGAGCTGGCATGGAGTACCAAAAGACTATTCCCTGAAGAAGAGTTCTCAAGGAGGGATAAATCACACCAGCATAATGCAGTTTGCTTACTCCTATTCAGATCATAGCTATTTCTCAGATGTTACACTCGTGGTTATTGTAACTGCTAGTGGCTAAATATTATTTATGGTTGAAAAATTGTGTCCTAAAGCAAAGGTATAATGAAGGTATTAGTCAAATATGAGAAAGGGTTTTGCTGCAGTTGTTTCTCCTAGAGTTTAAGGCAAGACCAAACAAAGATTAATGAAAAATAGGAATAGAATAATAGGGTCATGAAGGCTGGAAAGGACCTCTAAGACCACGGAGTCCAACCATTAACCCAGCACTGCCAAGTCCACCACTAAACCATGTCTCTAGGCATCACATCCACATGTTTTTTTGAACATTTTCAGGGATGGTGATTCCACCACTTCTCTGGTCAGCTGTTGTAATGCTTGACCACCTCTTCGGTGAAAAAAATTTTCCTAATATCTAATCCAATAATGATAATCCAATAATGAGTGGAATGCATTGCAAATATGGGACTTACCTGATTGATCATACATGTGCCCACAAATTACTACGCTTACTTTTACTTCATGGCTTTTGCTATTCCAGTGAAAATCTAGGTAGAGCAGCTTTGCACTTAAGTGTAAAGTGAGCATCTAGGTAGAATTTTGCAAGAAGTAAAAAAAAAAAATTGCATTTAAACTAAAAAAGCTCAGTAACTTTGTTGTCAATACCCGTGTTTACAAAAGATTTTCTGATTCGGATTTACAAATGGGCAATTTTTTTTCTTCAGAAATATTCAATGAAGACACCTCCATTAGGAAATGGTTAGAATTTTGTCAAGATCAAGGGAACGAGAGAAGACAAGAGAGTCTGGTAAAGGATGACAGTGGCACTTTGAATTGACAGGCTGAATCTAGAAATAGTCCTTAAAAACAGTCTTGTTAAAAAAAAAAGTCACAAACCAGAAAATAAACCTAACTTCCTGAAAACCCCCAAAACATTTCAAAATGAATCCTTATTATATTTTTTCTCTTATATTTATTGATTGGGGGGTTTTATTGAAGGACCTTACATATTTCTCTTACAGCATGCTTGGATTTGCATTGTCTCCATTTTCCCCTAAACTGCAATGTATCCTGCAAATGAATGGTTTTGTCTGTGAGTGAATTAAGAGAATACTAGCATGTGAGTGAATCACATTACTGCTATCATAATTTCTTAATTAGTAAAATAAAAGTGACATATATGACACAGTGATATTTTGCTTTAAAGAGGCATATATTTCATTAATATGCATAAATACACACATTGGTATTTATGCACATTGGTATGTGCATTTGTGATTTATTAATAATTGTAAACATAACCACAATACTTTTAGATCATGCTATGCTCCTTAAGTGTATTTGTAGTGGGCCTTGCACAAAGGCAACAACAGAAAGATTCACAGCATCTCAAGATATTATATTTAGTATCTTTACTAAATAGAATTAGATGTATATATTAAATATAAGCTAACATGCTTACTAAATGTAAATTAGAACATTTGCATCGGGTTTATTACTATATACTGATATTTTTGAGAACAACTATTATTATTATTATTATTATTATTATTACCATTACTTGTACTAGAATTAAATAGAACCTGGCAAGTATATTAAGTATAATTTAACAGGGCACATGGTTTTTCTAATACCAACTGATGTGGGAACAAATCTTAGCCAAGAAAAGCAATTTAATTTCTATTACATTACAGCAGGCTTTGGAAGACAGGCTCTAACACTTATTTACTGTACATTCATTTACTTGTAACAACTTAATATATGAAGTTCCAGTAAAGTCTAAGAGACATTCAGATGCCTGCATATAGCAAAAAACTACTCTGAGTATGTGCTGAAAGCTTGTCTTGGGATAATGTCACATGCTTCTATTTCCAAGCAGTCACTTTTTGGTTGTTTAATCTGTTTTCTGCTATCAATTTGTTCTGGTCTTTTTTTTGTTAAAGCCTGGGTCTTTTAACAAATGTCAAGGTTTACATATCCACTGTTTTGATAAGTAATGCAATATGTAAAATGCTTTGAATGAAATTCTTGGTGTCCAAGAAGAAAAGCTTTGTTAAAAGGGTTATGATAGAAATTTTATGATGCATAGTAAACGTCATAGGACATTTATCGATCCACCTAACATTGAATGTCTGGAGATATAATTTATTCCAAAGTCCTTACCATATTGTATTACTTAAAAGCAAATACAGCATAAGAAGGCATGGAGAAAAAAAACCTCAACATTTTAATGAAAGTGACCAGAACGAATGTATAGCAGCAAAGCATTTACATCAATTTAAGCTCTGGAAAGAAGGTAGGTTCAGCAGATCTGTGAAAAAGGTAAATGCTAAAATATCAGAAAGGTTAACTTTTTAATAATGTTACTTATGGCTATCTTAAAGTTGGAATATTTTTTTAGTTTTATTGTTTGCATCCTTATTGTGCTGCAATTTTACATTATATTTTTTTAATTTTAAGATAAAATTTAAATAGCATTGACAAGTCTGGGGATCCATTTATATAAAATAACACATGATATGTAAAGATGTATCTCCTTTTTGTATGGAGATTTGAAAAAAGACCATACTCATGATTTTTTTTTAAGTAAATGGTAAATTTTTTTTGTAAATCTTCATGACTTCATGCTGGTAGGACTAGAGACTAGTTCTAAAATTTTATAGAAACAATGAACTTAAATTTCTTTGTTTATCAAAGATTGATGCTCTTCTAACTAGATCATGTTGACAATTACATACTTGAATAATCTGAACTCTAAAATGTGACAGTCACATGGAGTTGAAAGAGATAACAATGTACAAGAATACATTATAAACATTTATTAATTACCACTCCACACAATTAAACATAATAAACATAGTGCTTCAAATACAATCCCTTAAAATACAACTCTTTTCTAACTACAAAAAAGACTTTTAGCACCGTTGTTTATTAAAGCTCAATATTTATTTTGTGTTTCAGCTCCTTATCTATTTCCCCAATTTTGACCATTTAGGATGAAACTGAGTGTCTGCCCAAAATTTTCCAAAAGGTTGGTCACTTCTAAGAAAATATGTAAAATATTTATGCTTCCCTTTGCAGACAGATCTGAAATCTACCAAACAACAGAGCCCTCCTTTTAGGATATGTCCAAATTTGGATCAAGTATATATGAATTGAAGTTTTTCCACGATCAGAGAAGGAATTCTTGATCTTTTGGTCTATTTTCACTAAAATACCAGTCAGTTTGGAAACGTTTTTCCATGATATTACATGGACCTAAGCAAGGCTGTTCCTAAGGATAACGGTGCTAAGTCAGGGAACTTAAAAGCCTGCTCGTTTCAGGAAGAAGACTGTGAGAAGAGGCAAAGGGCTGCAACTAAAATCTGAGAGAGAAATGAGAGAGCTAAAGCTAACTTGGTAAATAATGCCCTTGCACAGCTGGCATAAGAGACTAGAATGACTTGACAAAGAGACTGACACAGAGCAGGGAGAAAAACATGGAGAAGAAGAAAACTGTGAATTGGCAAAGGAAAACTGTAAGAATAAAGAAGATGGGTTACGAGGCACTAGATAGTTCCTAACTCTCAGAATTAACATAATTAAAAGAAGTAAAAATACAGGTAATAATGAGAAAGAACACAAAGAATAAGTACATTTAGAGACTGGAATTAAGATCTGACTAAACAGTACACTAATCCAGGCCTTATTTGGAGGAAGTCTAAACTAGAAGATGAATCTGAGGAATAATGTCAGGCATAATTTGGATTCAAAAAGAAACAGAGAGTGAGAGGGAAAAAAGTAATCAGACCGGGATCTATAGAAACAAACAGAAGACTTAATAGCATTTGTGGGAAGAAGAGTGTATGGGAGAGAAATCTTAGGTTGCAATAAATTGGAGGAGAGAAAGAAGAATCATTCATAGTAAAATAAAGGATTACAGAACACAGCTGTGGAAAAAACAGCAATGAAAAAGAGACAAATTAGAAAGAAAAAGCAAGGAAAGAAAGAGTGCCTTGGAAAAGAAGATCTTATAGACACATCTTTACCATCCAGTGCAACAATCTTGTGAAGTAGCCAAACATAAACTACTGGGCCTTTCAGTGAACTGACTTGAGAAATATTTTTGAATCTACTTAAAAAACATCCCACAGCAAAGGAAACATGAAACTGTTATTATTTACTCAAATCATAGGATAGAAATCCTCATTGTTGATCTAATGGTTCCATGGTTCTAAGGGGATATCTTAGTGAACTATAAGCCCGTGTCTCAAAAGAGATTTTTTTTTAAGCTAATTTCTCTTTAAAAAATCCACACTGGAGAACTTCCAAACCCTAGTAGAAGAGTACGAGGCTGGTAAAATTAGGCACTTAAAATTTAGAATAGGCCTCTGTGTATCTGTTCTTGAATTATTTTCATAATTGGAAGCACAGATTATGAAATGACATGAGATCTTGTATTATTTTTTCTCCCTAGCCTGTTAAATTCAATGAAAGCAAGTTCTACATGCCTTTAAAATCTGCATTTAGGTAATTTTTTAATATGCAACCTCGAAGCCAATTAAGCAGCATCTTTTAAGATGTCATTCTGTAGTCTGTTCAAAAAGATTAGGTACATGTTGTTTGATAGTCAACCAGTACAGAGAAAAATACATATGTATGAAAGAAATATGCACAAGAACCCCCTTGGTAAAATATGAGCAAATTGATATAGTGCTTAAAAATGAGATGCTTATTACACAGAGAGAGTTTACAAATCCTAAATGAAAGAAAGCAGTCCTTGAACTAGAATATATAGACAATAGTGATGCTAAGAAGAAAGGAACAGGAAAGCAGGAATTTTCTAATGTGAAGCTGTATCATACACTGCTTATAACAAAGTTGAAGGGTTTCTAACAATTCTCATGAAAGAAAGGGAGGCAAAAAATCAAGGTGGGGGTTCTGTCAAGAGCAAAAAGAATTGAATAAGATTTTAAAAGGAAGTGAAATAAAAGCTACTGTGTTTTTTCTGAGTTGGAAGACTTTTCACTGTAAGAAAGGCATAATTAAACTTCATTAATTTATTTTCACTGACTAGCAGAATATTAAGTGCGAATTTACTGGAGATGTAGAACTGATAAATGTTTTTTAGTGGAGATATACATGGGTCCATTTTTTGAATTAAGGGTAATGAAGGAATGACAAGGTTCAGGTTTTAATTTATTTAATTTGTTTTCCTGGAAAGTAGTTTTACTGATATCAGAGGCTTCCTGAAAAGCTCAAATTCAGGGAAGAGAAGAATTAAGAATTCTGGGCAGTATTTCAAATAAAAGTTAGAGGCACAGCTCCCATTACATTTCACTTTAAAATTTTGGTCAGGAGATTGCAGTTTCCGAGGCAAATATAATGCAAGTGAAGTTTAAATTTGCAGAGAGAAAAACCCCACAAAATTGAGATGACAGACAATGTAAAATATGTAGAAGACTCATCTATATGTCCAACATTGGTTGGTCAGAAACAAGATTAGGATGATAGAAGGTAGTTGATCGTCATAGCCTACCCACAATTTGGATATTAGGATATGCAAAAAACCCATATTCTCTAACTAGGTACAGAAAATGCTTATCCTCTAAATCTTGCAAAATGTTTCTATGCCTATCTTGCAACTTCATGCTTACTAAAGTACTAGTGTTCAGGAAAGAATTAAGACAAAAAATACAACCAGAAATTTACACCAATGTTTATGGAGTTAATAAAAATTGCAAAGAATGGTCAGACCCCCTGCCCCCCCAACCAGCCCCCCCCAAAAAATAACCTCAAGAAATAGAAAAGAAAGAATAGTTACTAGGGAGCATAAAGCAATAACTATGAAGGAATATTATATCCCTTCTGGAACATAATATGTTCTTAGATCATAACGTACTGGCCATTAGCAGAAGCAAAGTCCTAAATAAGACAGAGAACTATTTACTCCAGCTGAACAATGGCTACTCTTTCTTTAGGTTATACATTTTTTTTTTAACATTTGGCCAATTTAATGAACAGTTAGTTTTCCCTTTGAACATGTAACAGGGAAGCGAATCAAATACTTTTAAGTAAACAAATGCTTTCCTTAAACTGAGATATACCATGTTAAAAGCATTCCTTTTATTACTTAATTAATTTAGCTTTGTCAAGGAACAGAATTGAATTAGTTTAGGATTTATCTATCCCATCCAATTTTTTCAGAAAAAATAGGAAATTTGGCTTTTAAAAAACTTAAAATAGTTTAATTCAGAATTCAAAGAACCTGCCATTGGAAAAAAAAAATCTATAGAAAGAACATAAAAGTTGGGAAGTTCACAAAATATTTCTTAAAATCTTGACTTAGCCTTTCTAAAATACTCTGTAAATTAAAAGTTAACTTTGAAGTGTAATATGCTTTGTCTTAACAAAGACATGATAATTCATACATATCCCTATATATATATATATATATATATATATATATATATATATATGTATATATATGGCATTTTATTTTCGTATCACATGAGTTTGAGCAGGATTTTTTAGTAAATATATTTCAGAATCCATTATTTTGTATTTCTAGACTTTACTTTTCAGTCCGTAAGATCTCAACAATTTATTGATACAATTTCTAAATTACAAGTTATATATAAGGAACATGAATGATACTCCCAAATAACAGCTCTTGATTCCTAACAATAACTGAACTCTGAGGAACAGCCACAACTATGGAGGTTGGAAAGTGAACTCAATAATATTTTATTAATAAAGCTTGTCAAATCATTGAGGTTGAGATCTTCTGAGAAATGGTACAAGAACTTGATTTAAGAATTTATTGAAATGACAGCACCTCTAAGGTCACAGCATCTTTATAACAATCTAATACAACTTCAGGTTAACTCAAAGGGAACACACCTACTAAATCACTGAAACAGTTCCTAGGCATCTTCATTTAGTATTTCAGAAGGCAAAACCAAGAGAGACTATAGAATAAGAAAGAATTCTATAGCAAATATATTCTCAGCAAAGGCAAATTTATAACATTTTCAGATTAAAGATATCATGGGCCTAATGATTAATTCTTATCATTGAAAAGGATCAGTCTTTGGGAAAGAGAAATAATGTAAAAAACATGTTTCTATACTACATATGAAATGTAAAAAGGTGACAGTTATGTTTGTATCATCACTGCTTAATTTCTTAATCCATGGTGATAATATTTATAAAGACACATATGCAGAAACATATTTAAAAATACTTAAGACCTGGACTTTTTATTCCTTAGTTCCTGGACTACTGAAATAAGAATGAATACGTAGGTATGGTGTAGAAGATGTATTTTTTTTGAAAGTATACCTTTATTAGCAGACATTGTAAACCCTCTCTCTCTCCACCCCCGCTCCCTCACATTTATGACTCTGGTTGTTCTTTCCTGCTCCCTTCCTAATCTCTCCTTCTTGAAGATATAATGCAATGACACTTTTTTATTTTCCAAAGAAAAACCTGTTCCCAAGATCCAAACAGGCAATTTCTACATGTTGAAAGAGTTCATATTAATTTATTTTTGGATGCAGTTACAATATGGTTACAGCCTAAAGAACAGTTATACACTAATATGAATGCAGTGTATACTATTTAACTCAATTATTCAAGATACAGACACATTCTATTCTGGATACGTGAATACAATGATAATTTTGTCATTGACATCTGTAGTTTAGAGTTATCTCACCTAAATTTAGGATCTTAGCAGTTAGGAATCCTATCAAATTTAAATGGTGTGGCTTCATCAATAGCCAATGGAGAGAAACAAGAAAACTAAGGACACAATTCCTTCTTTTCTAAGATGGCAGGCACAAAGACAGAATTATGGTTTTTTTCCATTGGTACAATTGACTTAGACTATGATGATAAATTTTATGTAATATAATTTTAGGAATGCAAAACAAATGAATCAGCACAAACTTATTGGGTCACTATATTTTTTGCTTGTGGTGAAGTAATGTAAATAAATCTTCATTCTAAAGCCTTTACAAAGTATGTTAGAAAAACAGAGATTTCAAGTATTTTTACATGTTTTTCCTGAATTTTAAATTTTTAATTGAAAGTGGAAATTCATCATATATGAAAACATAAAATCAAAAAGTAAATCCAGGAATTTATATATATATAAATTATATTAAATACCTGATTACTGTTTTGACAACATTTTAAGAAACTTCACTACTTAAAAAGTTTTAGGAATTTTGATAATTTTGCCAAAATTATTTAATACAGGTTAAATTTTCCACAATGTGCTTTTGGGGGGTTTAGGTTTTTATTTATTTGAAAAAAGCATTGTACACAAATAGAAAAATAGAGTATGTCATATTATCATAAATATATTAACATTTCTTTAGTTATATTATACAAAATAGGACATGGAAATTAAAATTCTATAATTTTATGACATTCAAGATTTTTTTTCTATATATAGAGTCTTTTGTTACCTTCTATGGTAAAAGAATGGTAGAAATATAAGGCTTTAAAGGGCTCCTCTAATACTGAGCTATAATAAGTCCAGTGGGATCATAAACTACTGCACGACTGGTAATCAACATGACAGAAACCTGTGCCCTGATTTGTGATATGTGTTCTGGTGCTCAGGTAACAAAACATGCATTTTTCAAAGCTCTTTTGGAAATAAAATAAGAGGAAGATTAAAAACAAATCTTTTTCATACTTAAGGAAAAGGAAAATCTTCTCAGGACTCAGCCATAAGAAGACCTACGATACGTCACAGGGAACTCCCCATTAAAATCACAAGAGGAAAGTCTATTGACATCACAGTTTTTAAACTGACATTAGTAAATGTATGAAAAGGCTTTAGATAAAAAAGAAGCAGAAAGGTAAGCAGCATGTGTTATTAAGGATTCCAAGCATGCTCAGTTCTACTTAGCATTTTAAAGTGATCTTTAATACTGATATTGAAAAGAACCATAACTTACTTGAGGATCTTGCTGAGTGTCTGTGTGGCGGCTTATTTTTTTCTCTGTTCTCAGTCAAAGCACTTCCACTGGCCATGGAAACAAGGTCTAAATCCATGTCTTCTCTGCTTACAGAGCTTGCCTGGAAGCAGTGGGAGAGAATGTACACAATCATGAAACAAAATATAACATTTTCTGAATGTAGCTCACATTACTCCAAATAAACAAACAGGGTCTGTCAAACAACCTTCTTCAAAATGATACCACAATCCTTTTTTGTTGCCTAGGCTGAACAAATGCACTATGTCAAAGCATTTTTGTAAATAAGAGCCGATCTTAAAATTGTGGTTTGTGATCTGAGTCAATGCAACAACAAAAGAAAACATTTTAGTACAGTAATTTTGAAGAAAATCAATCTCACAGAGGGCTGATGAAACCTTAAACAGCTTAAGATCATTTACTGACCAGTCTATAATTTAAGTTATAGTTGAATGCCAGAGATGTCATATTGGATTATTTCCTGCAATATTTATGCTTTATCCAGGACACATATCACTTCAATCAGTCATGGGCCCAGTGAGTAATTTAATCTTTAAGGTTTTTGCTAATTAACCATAACCATCAGACAGCATTTTAATTATACTTTAGGCAAGAGTATTATATTAATTATAAACTTCTGACATCCAGTGGTGGTATGTTTTGACATGAGGCATGTTACCTGCACACAAATATGACAAAAGAAAAATGAAAATCGTGTTTCATTTTAGCATTGCTGTTTTGGGAACGTGTAGGGCAAAGTTTAAAAACCGTCCGGGAAGATACCTCCCAATGCAAACTGCAGATTGTTATTTCTGCAGAAACAACTTCACATTTACTGAAGAATGAAACGAAAAGCTATTCAGCAACAAAAGCACCCTCTAACAATAACAAGATACTGAGGGCCAGTAACAATGATGGGGAAAAATCAGACACTGCTGCTGAGCAGTCTACAAAATGCCCAGCATTCCTGAGTCAGTTGGCTGGAAGTACTGAACATAAGGATTTACTCCTCTAGACTTTGGACCTTCAGAAGTGAAGTCCAGAAAAGCAGATTCAGTCTTTCCTCTCTCTGGGCTGTAGAGCTAGGTGTCTTTCAGAACTGGGCGTCTAACTGGGTTCTTCTTTTTTAAAAACAAACTACAAAACAAACTTCAGGAAAGGAAAAGACTCTGCGAGTGGTAATGTCATGAAACTTTTGCCTAACACTGTAGTAGCAAGACTGCTCAACCAGGTATCGAGAGACTGGGTCTCAACTCCTTCCTCAGGGGCATAAAGCCCACAGCTCCCTTTTTCTCAGCAAAGTGCTGTTACTATGAAGTTGCAGGCCATTCTGGAGGAGACGATTTCCAGACTTCCTGTTCAAACTACCTCACTGTACCAAAAGCAGCACTGCACCAATGCAGACAGGCTTTGTAGTCGAGTCTAACTTAGAGAACTCAGATGAAATGGAGACCTGTTTCATTTCCTTGTCTTTACTCAGTCACTGTTTAATGTAAAATTCATTAAAAAGTCCATGCATTTTCAAACCAAACCTCCAAAGATACAGAGATTTTACACTCTTCCTTAGTGATTGCATTCCCTTTGTGTCCGCACAGAAAGTTTATCCCTTGCTTTCTGATGCTTACCTTTTATATGTTTAATGATGAGGAATTTAAAGTTTTGCTTTGCACAGCTAGTCTTTATTGTTGCTGTTAACATCAATATTTTATTTTCTCTTCCACAGCAGTGCCAAGCAACTTTGAAAAAAAATGTATTATCCTGCCAATTGTTTCTATTTTATTGACCTTAATATTTACAATTGCTTTAAGCTTGTGAGAGCTTCCTACATTCAAAATCTTTAAACTGAAAACTTTTAGTCTTTCATTAGTAGAAATAATGCAATGATTGTGATGCTCAAAGAGATTCAAACCAATGGAAATGATCATCCTTATTTCTATCTAACCTGTTTCAACACACAACAAAAGTCTTTTTAATGTCTCAATTCCCAAAGATTTGTGGCCATAAGGGCACAAATTTTACACGGCTAACCTTTCCGTTGTGTTATTATCCAATCCCTACCATCACAGAATCTAAGGCTTCATCATTTTGTAGACAAGAATATTCAGGATTATATGCTAGATTTTACTATGGCTATCTTGATCTCTGATGTAAAATATTTGTTATTTTATTTCAAATAAATGCGTTTTCATCCAATTGCAGTCAGACTAATAGTTAAGGTTGTATTAATCACTGGAGAAAACTTAATTTAGCTTTTTAAGGAAGCTGATTGAAAGTCCTCTGAAGCTAATTAAAATCCTCCCTTTTTTGCTTATGATTTAGAACCAACTTTTGGAAGAAATTTAAGATACTGGCACAGTTTTCTTCAGAATGTAGTATTAGACTTCCACCTCTTCAGACTTTCTGCCATTTTTTACTACCACAAACCTTTCTTATTAATTAATTGAAAATTAATATAATTCAGGAGGAATCTTTGACTTGAACACAGCTTTGCATCTGTATATTTTATATTTCTAGGTAAAATTATCAAGATGTTCTGTCACCTTCAGAGATAAAAGGTGCTTTTGAATTCAAGTTGTAACTTGATTGGAGATACTGATCAATAGTGAAGGGGTTAACCCTGTAGGTAACTTAAACTTCACACAAGAAGAATCAGGAAGTCTATACTACCAGCTATTCCACAAAATCATATTCATTTAAAATAATTTTAACTGTAATCCTTTCTAAGCACTTCAATGGTATTACTAATGAGAAAAATCATCAAAATTACCAAGATTAACATAGTAAGGTCTTATTTACTGCAAGTTACTACAAAGCAATAATCCTCAATGAGAAGACTACATTGTTTATATGTAACCACTGAAATGCAATTTTGTGTCCATGAAAAAGAAAGTCTTAATTTACTGGAATGTCCACAAATATCATTTAGAAACCTATATGAAACTTCCAGAATGCAGGCTTATGGAAGACATAAAAAACAGGGATTGTCTAGCACATCAGAGAACTTCACTGTTTCAATCATATGGCATACGAATAAACTACTGGAAATGCCCAGGAATGCTTTCCTCTCCTAATGCTTCCTCCCTCTCTCTTTGCTTTTAATATATATTTTCCATTTTTTTAGTTTACAAGAATTTTTTTTTATACTGATTACAGGTTTTAACTTGATTTTTATCATGATTTCATACCTTTTAAGTAAGCTACTGTGCCAAAACAGTAGGAGCATGTTCACATTTCAACCTTTAAGAGAACTCATATATATTTTAAAACCAAAATTCTCCAGCCATCTGTGTGTACAAACCACACCACTATTTCACTGCCTGTATAGTGCTGCTTTCTGCATTAGAGATACATTTTATTCTATTTTCTATTTCTTGAACCCTCTATTGCATTTTTCTCTGTATTTCATTCATGTGGAACAGTTATGTTATTATGTGGCACAGGCTGTGACAATTCCATAACTTTGCCAGTTATGTGGGCACACCACATAATACTATTGTGGGATTGCAGCAGTGTTTTGTGGACAGATCCGCTTAGTGTAAATAACATACAATCTACCTATGTGCACTTATGCTTACCAATAATTATATAATATGTAATTTAGATAACATTATTAAATTATGATTTGCTCAAATTACTGTTTTAGACTCCACCTATCAAACCCTACAACAGTCAGTTGGTTCATGATTTCAGCCCTTTAAATTTTAGAAGACTGAAGAATTGGACACATTTGCCAGAGAAAAATACTTGACAAAATCTATCTTAAAGAAAACAGTAATAGTAACATGTAAGGCTTAAAATCATTCTTTTTAAAGGTGAATTTTATGGGAGTTTATGGAATCATTTCTAAAACATGCAAATTGCATAGGTTGTGAAGCTAAAGAAGGAAGAGGCTAGATAGAGGCAAGATTGATCAGAGAACAAAATGAGGCATATGACACATAATCTAACTGGGAAATACTTTTTATGCGATATTCTACATCATGTATATGAGTATGAAATACTAATTCTGCCTAGCTTCTAAAATTTTGCCCCATTTTTTACACTGCGCAAAATTTTATCAATAAGAATATTGCTAATATGGCATTAAAATATAAAGTCTATATATATAGAAATAGAGTGAGTATGCATTGGCCTGGAGGCATCACATCTGCTTGCTATTAAAGGAACTTTTGGGTATCTCTGACACAGTCTTTTAATTTTGTAAATCTTCAAATTGTTAAATTGCTCATATTTCCCCTCCTGCCAACTTACATGACTACCTGTTTCAGAAAATCCAATTTTTTAAAATACTGCGAAAAGAGTGAATCATGAAAAGAGAAGAAGGCATTTTAAGATCTAAAGAAATATAAAAAAAGAAATTGTAGGAGTAAGTCTGACTTCATTGAATGTTTTCAATAATGTCAACAAATTAATATATGATTCCAACTTACTGTATTTCAATAAATGAAATTGAAAGCATATTAGAATGATTTAGGTATGTTATATACAGAATTTGAGAATATTTAAAGTTGTTTAATTTACATGCATACACATTTTCAGTAAATAATGTAGCTGGTACTGAACCAAATTTAATTTTTTTCAACTTCTTTTGAAAATGCAGATTTAGAAGCTTTAAAAAACACACAGTAGCATTTGATGTCTCAAAAACAAACTCAGTGTCAGATCATGATGCTAGAACCCAAAGCACCTACACAGGGTTTTTGACTAAAATATTTTCTTCTGATCTCCATCAGGGGATGACTTGATTGCCAAACAGAGATAACACTACTGAATTGTATTAGCCAAAAAATTATCCTGTTTTTACACCAGATAAGGATTGAAAAGATCTGAATTCTGCAAAATCCCACAAAGAAACAAATTCTTACCACAAGCTGTACTTGTCTGTTGTCACATATCGCAGGATCTAACTCAGGCAAAAAACGACAGCTGGGAAAAATGTAGAATAGAAATTTCAGTAACTCCCACTGCACTGGGCTCACTAAAATACCTGCACAGATCCTTTTCAGGAAACAATCCTGCTTAATTATTTTAAATAATTCCATGATTAAGATGTATCAGGGAAATTAATAGTAACTGATAAAGTATCAGAGCAATTACTATTAATTTCTGTACTTGATTTAAAAAATAATTAACAATTGTTTATTCAAATGATAGAATATTAAGTCAAACTATTCTAACCAGCATGACTTTTTGTATGTGTTGACATAAATTGTAGAAAAGTAAGTTTTCATATTCCTTTTTGTAGGAATAAAATTGTTTTCAGCTGAAAAAATAGAAGCTGTCCTAAATTGTCTACAATGAAGTTTGAATGGACATCAGCTGGACTTTTGGCACATTAAAAAATGATATCATGATCCTTAAAAAAGTCAGTACAAATACTAGGGCATAGCATACACCTGCAGAGGCAGCACAATAATATTTAAGAAATTTGTTTTATAAATTTCTGTGTCTTAATTTCAAACATTATTACCTGTTGTATTCCAGTGTTTTCATTCAATTTAAAAGTAATGGAAATTATCTTAAACAAATACTTTGAGTATTTCGCTATTATGGATCAGAACTAAAAGAGAAATATTTCTGCAAATATTTCCTAAGGAACATGTTTTTCATATAGTTTCTACAATCACTGATACAAGCAGGATATGTGGCGTATTTTTCTGCACAAGACGGAACAATTTGCAGCCCATTTAATTGCAAATGCATTTTTTATGAAAATAATTATAAAAGTAATATACTAAACCCATTGCTTGCCTACTGACACTTTGTTTGGTTTTCTTAGAGATGCTTGGCATTGTGTCTACCAATGACTTCATTAAGATAACTAATGCCTTATATTGAATTTATGACCAAAATACACTTACTATGTCTTCATGTTAGTTTAGGCAATATGAACCTTTTCCTTAATTGTATTGACATTTTACTTGTTTAATAACCAAAACTGAACATAGAAGGAACATGTTTACAACATTTTAGTACAGTGTAGTATAAAGATGTAAATGCTGGGTTTATGTTTTGAAGACAAAATATAAATACACACTCTTTAGCTAAAAAAAAGCATTTTTTTTACTTCCTTAATCAAATCTAACAATGTAGCTAATGTTACAGTTGATTTAATTACAAAAACCCATAATACATATCAATAGCATTATAAAATATATGATGAATAAGCACTTTTTTTCTACACTCTTTTCAATCTAAAACCCACTGCATTGCTAAAGTAAATCTAAGTAGTTATTCATGATAAGATTCTAAACATTTTATAATTTCAATTTCAATGCGGAAGAAGTATCTATACAATGACTACTAAGCCAGTTCTAAAGGGTGCCATATTTGGGACCCATAAATATGGTGTACTGTCTGCTAGCTGCAAAGTCATGCTTGTTTTAGAACCATTTACTTAGGTTTCACTTTACAAGACAAATTTAAAATAAAAAAAATCTAATTTAAAGGCGATGACCTCACCACTTTGTATTTCTGGAACTGGCTGCTTCATAATCCAAAAGCTGTTCATGAAGCCATTGGTATGTGAAGTCTTTTCTCTGTAATTTCTCATCTAAAGTAGCATCCAGCTGAGAAATTTTTTTACCTGGGGAGGAAGAGAGATACTCCTGTCTTTCACCATTATTATAAAGTACATTTCCTTTAAGATTTCCTAGATAAACTTGGAACCTATGGCATCTTGGAAAAGAAAAAAGGCAATGACTTCATTTCCATGCAGAGTCCAACTATTTACAATCTCTTCAGATATATTTAAGAAATACTTTTATATTAGTTTTAATTTTATTGTTTGTTTTCTCTTTTGGGATGTAATATCAGCCTTCTGAATAAATTTATTTTATTGAGAAATAAATCTATCCTTTGTTATGAAATTCATATGGAAGTATATATTATATATAAATTGCTTGTTGCAGCTGCCATGAAAGTTGCTTATTGTGGTATCTCCATAATTAAAATATGAAATAATTTATACTTACAATTCTACTTAGCAATCTGTAAGGTTAAAAAAAAAATCACCATTATATGCAAGAGTCGACACATGGCAATCTTATTACTCTTATCTGTCTTTTATTGATGTGGCCTATTACGATGTTTAATACATTATAATGGCAATTTATGATTTGGATTCCAAAGCAATTGCATCTATGATATAATTTTTCAGAAATTACTGCCTACTTTTGGATCACAAATGACATCTAAAGATAGAGAATAAAACAGTGACATTATGGGGGAAAAACCAAATTGTCCAATTCTGGAGATCCTTCAGTTTTTGGACCATTCTGCTGAATAACAGACATGGTAAGAAGCATCAGGAAGAGGCTGCCAGAATTGGAAGCGCGCACAGAGGAGCCATCATTGTTGACAACATTCATGGATTAGAATAATTTTTTATTTTCTATCCTCATACATAAACTTTATAGGTTAAATCTTTTTAGCACCTTCAACTCAGGGCTTTTATTAGACATTTGAAAACTTTTTTCTTTTCTAATTGGTACAAATATTTGGGTTTTTTCTCTTTGATGTAATTTCAGATAACACTGAGTTATCATCCCTTTGCTAATTATTCCTTTTGATTTTCCTTGAAAGATTCTTCTTTGCTCACTGATATGGCAGCTATTAGAAAGTTTTTAGCAAATTATGGCAGCTACTTTTAGCAGGTTTTTAGCAGGAACACTTGAACTAGCAAAGATGACAACATCAAGTCCATTTGCTCACTAAGGATGATTTAACTTCCAGTAACTCCAAAGGGATGGCAGGTGTGGGGACGGCGATATCAGAAGTGCCATAGTTTTCGTTCATGTTTTGACATTATAAACTGAAGTCATGGGATATTCACCAATTCACCTTTCAAGGAATTTGGTACATTACATGTAGTATTTTTAAAATTTAAATTAAAATTTAAAGTTTGTCATTTACTTTGCATAAACTGCAAAATATGCAGGTTTTGCCTCATTGGCATTTACCTAGCTTTGCCATCAGCTCATTGCTTTCAAATTTTAGCTCTAAGTATCAAAGATGCTAATTTCATAGTCTGAAATAGAAATGTTTTTTGTTTATTTGTCTTATTATAGGGAGTCTCTATTCAAACCAAATCCATTCCTTAGGCTGAATGCATTCAAGGCAAGGTCCTGGTCCAGAGTATAAAGTTCCGTATGTCTTGCTAGTCACTCACAGACTAGAACTTAGGCAGAAGAATTTATCCTTAGTTGATGTAAAGAACTCCCATTTACCACCTTAGAAAGATAGAAAATTAAAATCTTGGATGGACAGTCACTGTAACTATGAAAATGAGTGTGTGAGGGCTGACTAAAAAAGTCAAGCAGTGAATTACTTAATCAGTGCCAAATATTAAAAGACTGATAATTACACTATTCATCAGCTTCCTTTATTAAAGTGGGAACTATTTACATTTTCTAAATTTCTGATACTGCCTTTCTGGTTCAGGAGTACAGTCATCTAACCTTTCCATTTTGAAAATTTATAGGTTCAAAGTCCACTGGTATCCTTATAGCTCTTCATTTGAAGACAGATGCTGATTTATATAAACAAGACACATTGTGAGTGACCTCCTAAGAGCACTTCATTTGGAGATTAAACCTTCCACATTTGTTCTCCAATGAGGAACAATCTCCCTAGAAAATATATTTAATTTTTTTCTTATCTGTATTTACAGAAAAGTTGGCCCAGTGTTCCGACCTTCCTAAGGATTAATATGTCTTGCAATTAAAATTATTTGTATTATTCATGCATTCACTAAGTTATTTTCATCATTTTCCCTATTAAAAGGGAAATCAATGTAGGGGATAAACCCATATTACAAGTTCATGTCTGAGCCTGTGTGTCAGCAATGGTTGAAAGAAGATGAACATACAATAAGCTATAATAAAGCTTACAAAAATAGAAATACTTCTAACTTGGTAATCTACTTTCCAAAATTATTTTTAATAATTTTCCTTAGTTGCAGTTTTTTTATTTAATTAGGCTTTAAACAGAACAGTTTTTATTTAATAAACTTTTATTTTAATATTTTTTTTCATGCTGATTATTGAAACATAACTGAAACAAAAATGCCATCAAGGTAAAAGTACAAACAAGAGTTTTCTTCCTTTAAATTATATATGCTATTAGACAGAATATTCTTTCTTGTATTAGTGTTAATAGTGGCTTTTTTTCTCAAATGGGCAGATGATCTTCAATAATTTGCTTATAATGTTGCAGAAAACGGTATTCTATTTTCTTTCATATCCTTGCTTTTTAAAAGCAGTCTCTAGCTTTTTAGTTATTAACAAAAAATAAATCTATGTTATGAATTAAAACACTGCATTATCACTTTTATATCCCACTTAGGAACATCATGTGCTCAAGAATCTGGTGTACCAGTATCATTAACATGCATTTGCTTGGTAGCTTTCTTAAATTAGGACTATGTGTGTTTTTAAAAACCTGGACCTGATTTTGTAGAAGTATTAACACTCATAAAAGTTCCAAAGAGCTGTAAGCTTCCTGCATCTTTGAAATGGATCAGACCCATAATCTTTAATTGTTAAATGCGGACAACTCTAAGACTATCAAAGAAAATAGAAATACATCAAAGAAGGCATCAAAACCCAAATTAATTTCAGAAGTATTTAAAGTATCATACCATCATTAGATTATCGCTCTAAGACTTCAATCTTTTTGACCTTTTTTTTTGCATGACACACGTGTTAATAATTTAAGATTGGAATTGTCTTACACTTGGCATTAATACAGTAATGATTTTTAGGTGTTGCCAAATAATCATCCACACAGATACTGTGCACTTAGGTCAGATACAATGCTGCAGTCAGGGCCACCTACTGGCAATTTCCTACAAAATCTGAGCATCTAAATAGGGAGAACTTAGAAATGCCATGGCATCTGAAATATCTTTGGAAACGCATATTACAGGAAAGTAACAATTTTTTTTTTGGGTCAACAAATCCACATGCAAACCTGTAAGAACCTGAACTTTGATATCAAGAAAAATGTAATCCTTCATCAGTCAAATCTGTTTGCTGGGTGCGCTGTGAGGCAAGACAACTCACATTCAGTTTAAAATACGGATGCTATTATGTGCTTTAAATTAGACTATCTCCAGGTAATCCATTAATTGAACTAAAGGAGAAGGGTAAAGAATCTGTGAACTACTTCAGGTGAAGTGCCCTAAATTCTACATGGAGTCAGTATTCTTTCTTTCCTCCAAGACATATGGATCTTGTGTCCTCAGCTGTAGCTGTCACTGTTAAGAGGACTGAAACACAGCCAAGGAAATAGCTTGGCATATGGAAGCTGGAGATTAAATCTCATCAGGATAAGGGGTACTTGAAACCCATGTTCCCCTGTGGTAGGACAAGTGTTGTTAACAAGCCAGCACATAGAAGGAAGGAGGATGGTTAGACAATGTCGGCATTCAGAGAGAACTCAAGTTCTGTGCCTTGAAAACACCAATCCTGGTTGTTGCAAATGACAGTTATTCCACTCTTCATCGATTCATAATGAAAAGGATGCTAAAGAACCTGATTCAACACAGGATTTTTTTTCCATATCTATTTGTTGATGATAGGAAGATAAAAGGTTGAACTTCTTTAATACATCATGCTTCTTGATAAATATATGGAGAAGCTTGCACTGTATTGAATCTTTCAAATCTTTTGTTTAGACAGTGATTTAAATCACTTCAAACCTTGCTCTATAGGGAGTACAATACAAATAAAAGACTAAGAAACCTAAGACCTACAATGTGAAAGAAGGGCTTGGAAATTCTTCAGCATTCTAAGTTTTCCTCCCTTAAAAAAATCTGTGATCAGAGTTAATTTTCTCAATATGTATTCTGGAATCAGTGTTCTTAATAAAGGAATTAAGTAGTTCAACTTGTGTATAAAATTATTGTCTATGCTATTAATATATTACATTTTTCTTCTCTGTCAGTATTGTGGCATAAATTACTGGTCAGAAATCTACAATATGAGGGCATATGTGTGTTTGTATGTGTATGAATGCACAAAATCGAAAAAAAAAATTATTGAGAATTAAAATTATCTACCCTATGAGGATTTATAATTTCTATTGTCTTCTATACAGTTATATAATGTGTGTATTATAAATTTATAAATTACCTTGAAATCCCAAATCTAAAATCCAACTTTTTAATCTCATTTTTTCCATGTTACAACAACAACAACAAAGCCTTATTTCTGACACAGTCTGTATAATACACACAGAACAGAAAGTAAGAATGACATGAGTTGTTTCTGCTATTAAGGTAAAAAAGTGAAGTATTTGGAAACAGACAGGAAAACAACAATCATTAAAAAATTACAACCCCCACTGCCCTTCACCCCCAAAACCCACTCATATACTAGAATGTATGAGAAATGATAGGATTTCTTTTTTTCTACAGAGAACTTAAAACATTTCTCAGAAGTGCACTTTGTCAGGAGTCCCTGAATACTGCCATCCCTGACGCAGCAATCACAACAGGCCCCAAATTGCTTTGGAAAAAGAATGGTATTTAGAGTGGTCATTAGCATGCTTAGAGGCACTCTGTGAGTACATTTATGGTAGAAATACATATGGGACTTCCAGACAGTTGGCAACATTGTGTGGCAAAAATTGGTACAGAGTTCTTACTGAAACTTATCGCATCCCCAGATGTTTATCTACAGCTCAGGGCTGGAATTTTCAGATAATGGGGTATATACATTTCTACCTTAAAAACACTGTCTTTTGATATACTAGGGACTTTTGGAAGATATTTTGTCATCTGAGTGATTTCTGACTATATTGACTCCCATCTCTAGGACCAGAATGAATGAAATGAAAATATTTGTAGAAGTGTCTGAGTTCATAGCCGAATAAAATATGAAATACAACTGTATCACAAGAATACTACCTCAGGTTATTACCTACATAATTTTTAATGCTTAAAAATGCTTTATCAAATGCTTTATCAATTACCAATCAATAAGGAGAGTTTTGAAAATGGGAGCGCTGATCAATATACAAGAGAATATCTTTCAAAAATTATAAAAGCAGCTACTGAAAGGAAAAAAAAATTAAAAAGAGGGTTTTTTCCTAAAACTTTAGCTCTTTTTATCTTTTTACCAGGTATTTTGAATTTTTTCAAATTAAAAATAAGGCTTACTATATTACTATTTGATCTACAAACCTCCTTTTCTTCTCTAATGTCTTCCCCAACAAGTTAATGCTATTTTAGCAGTTATCATATTTCAGACTGTGCTTTCTTGTATTCTCTCTTTGATGTCTTATTATTAGATTATGCAAAAGCAGAATCTTTTAGCTGAGATTCCTACATCACTGGAAAAGTACAAATTTCAGCTTCTGAATTCAAGTAAGACAGGATTTCATACTTGTACCTTCCCATTATTTTCTGTTTTGCTACTTGTTCCTGCAGAATACACCACTACTATTTATCTGTCCCTAGCTTACTGTTTAAACTCAACATTTTCTTTTTCCCACATTGAGGCAAATCTAAGTCTTATTTAATCCTCAATGGCATACTTTTAAAACACATAATTTTGAAATTATTTCTCTCTCTCTATTCATGTTCCAGTAATATCAAAGAACTTCTTCCAGGATCTCCTGATTACTTAACTTCTACTGCAATCCTCTCATCATACAAATACAATGCAAACAACCACTCTATACTAAAATGCTCACATCTTCTACTCTTCATGTAACATGGTTTTTATTCCATGCTTCCATATGAATTGCTTCATAAGGCTCATTTTCCTAGCACTGACATCGACATCATTAAACACTGTTCTTTCTGATCTGACCAACTCTTGCAATTTTTATGGGTTGTTACCACTTTCTGTACTCTATTTACATTAAATACAATTTCTTATCTATCTTCTGTAATTTTCTTTGTAACAAACAGCAATTTCACTTTGAGATATTTCCTAATATCTATGACACTCTTCTGCATATTAACTTAGAAAACTATTTCACCTGGTATGTACAAGAAGCTGCCTTACAAGCCACTCTTAATTTAAATTTTTTTTTTTTGCTAATTTATGACTGTTTGAATATGGAATTGCTTTATGTTTGAAAAACTAAGCTGGTTCTTAAAAAAAACCCAAAAACATCCCTGCCAAAACCAAAAATTAAGAAACTACAGAGGTGATATACCATCCACATGCAGAGAAAGAGTTTCTGATGTAAACTACTACCTGCAATCAGCATGCTTCAGGATCCACTCAGGCATTTACAAATTGAAAAGGAACATGAAAGACATGACAGTGCTATACCCCACTTGCACATTAATCTTTTGTGTATAAAATTCACTGTTCATCTTCTATGAACAGCGTTATGTAGCCTATACAGTACCCGCTTCAGCCACTCTGCAAAGGTAAATTTCACCAACAGCACTGCTGAGAAATGAGTCTGGAGCACAGCCAAGAGTTACCAAGAGCTCTCTGGATAGTCAAGGCTCTTGAAGAACCAAAGAAATAAAGAGGAGTAAAAACTATTTTGAAATAGCATGTTCAGCATTTCAATGCTTAGTTATCCATGAGTAAATTTAAGGTATAACTAAGATGGAAGTAGATTGAGCCTATTTTATTCATCCTTAAAGCCTACACTCACACAGTTTCTTGTCTGAAGTTTCAAATCTGCTGAGTACACACCCTATCTCTATTTTTTTTTCATGAACTTTGGGAACTAATAAACCCCTGAATGATGGATGTTCTCTACTGAATAGAGGATTTTTTATTTTTGAGGAGAAAAATAAGAGATGCATAACATAAAATCCCCTTTTTTACAGAATATTTTGATAGATTTTATTTCTATCCATTCCCACTTAAAATTAAATGACAGAAGCAATCAAGAACTTCAACACAAGTGTTTTGTTGCTTAGTGATGAAACGGTATTTTCAAGCAAGAAGAGATATCACTTTATATGTAGTCCAAACCAGAGAGATATCTTTCTCTAAATTCAATAAACCAAGTAAAATTATTTAAGACATAAGATCTTCCAAAGGAATTCTCAAAATAACAAGTACAAAGGAACATTTTGTAAGAGTGCAGGAGGTCTAACCATGTTGTTCACTATAGAGAGGGCAAAGCCTACACAATACAATCAATTTTATTGAGTGTGACAACCATTAGGGTAGGTTTTGTTTGTAGTGAAGATATTAAAAGTACAAGAAAGGAACTGAAAAATTCAAATCCAACAAAACTTTTGTTCAAAATAAAAACTGGAGGCTTCTATGTGACAAGAAGATACATATGCTAAGTATTAAAAGGAACAAAAAAAACTGTCATTGCTCTGGAACAGCATGAATTTAGTCAGTAAAGCTGACTTACATGATATTAATAATTGTCTCATACATTCTATGAATAATTAAAACATGTAATTTCATGTCACAGCTTCACAATTTTCATTTGAAAAAAGTCCTTATTATATTTACTCTTGAGAATGCACATTTTTCCTAGAGAGTTATCTGAATAGTAGAAGAACTTGTTTTAAGAACTCATGCTCGTCAACACATATGATGTGCTGAAGTACCATGCATGATCATACACAATTGGTACTTATTGCAGAGCAACACTGAAAGTGAAATAATGAAATTATTCTAATAATGTTAATATGTTGTTCAGTTATGAATGCCTCTGGATTGATTATCCATTCTATCCATACCCTACACTTAATATATATCTGATGGATCAAAATATTATATATTTTTCTATTTAAAAGGGTTTTGTTTTGTTTGAGCAGAACTATTTCTGGCTCAATTTCTGATGCTGACTTGAAATACCTATTGGTATTTGATGAACATAGTGTGACAACAATTCACAGCTCTGTCAGCACAGTAACGAGTAACAGCAGAACTATTCTCCACTGTCAAATACACACACAAAGTCTACACTGAGTGCAAGGCTGCTGTTTAGTTTACTTCATAGCAAAACCAAGAGGTAATATTGAAGATCAGACCTATCATTATGCCAAACATTGTATAAACAAGACTTGATTTAATGTTCATGGAATTAAGTGGAAAAAAAGTCTCAGACTCAGGCTTTTCTTTTTCTTAAGAGTCTACATCTAAAATTAGTTAATCCCCAATTGTGTGTAATGCTTATATATTTATATCCAGCTTAAAAACAACCATAAACATTAAACTTTTGAGTGTCTATAAATAAATACAGACATAAAATACTAATTCTTCTTATTGAGTTATATTTAATTGGTTGATACATCATGGAAGACAATAAACAATATGAAATTCCAGCGTCTTGTAGATCTATGAAAAAAAAATAACAAAACCCTTCAATTTGTAAAGAAGGTCAGGAAAAAAAAGCAAAAAACCCCACAATTTGCCTATGAGTTGCCCTAGGTTAATTGTCAATACATATGTCTCAAAGAGCTTTGTATTTGTATAGATTTCTTCATTAATTGAACTGTGATTTTCAGCTCGTAAACACATGAAAACAAACAATAATTGAAACACTGTGTATAATTATAGAGAGATCAACACATATCACCAGGTATGGAACTGACTTATATTGATTTTAGATCAGTTATAGTTACAATAGCATGGGTTTTCTCTATCCATGCAGAGGTTTGAATGATTTACCTACTGAATGAACAAATCAGTTGAAAAAGGAATAAATTAGATCTGACTCCTCCTGTTCTTTTACGGAATTTTGTTTAGAACTTTATTCAAATTCCTTTTTAGTGGGAAGATGAACACAAACCCCTCAGTTCTATTTGTGAACACAATTTAACTGTCCCTAATCTAGAGTTTAAACGGTTTATGCTTATTGTAGGTATGTCCAAGTTAGTTTCTTTTTACCAAACTTTTCATCTAAACTTGCTACCTACCTGCTACTTTTCATCTAAACTCTCCTACTCACAGTCTTTGCATACGTATTTCTACATACATATATATAAAATTTGTTTGAAAAGGAGGGAACAACCTAAATACAATGATGATTCCAAATAGGTGAAGTTGCCTCATCTGCATTCTGTTTATATTTGCAATAGCTTTTGAGACAGCCATAACTAATTAATTTTAAGTGTAATTTGTTTTACCAGTGGTCTACTAACAGGTTAAAATAGTTGTTCACTTGTAACTTTGCTTGTTTGCAGCTGATGATCTAATCTCCTGCCAACAGCACAGGAGTTTACAGAGCATTAAGCTCTGATCCCAGAGAGGAGTGAAATCTCATAAATTTCAATTAGGTAAGCAAACTCTCACTTAAGATTAAGGAAATTCAGTAGCTAATCTTACACTATTTACTCCAGAAGAAGGAAAGAGATTATTATGACTTTTAAAACCTTAGAGACTAAATTGAGTTATAAAAATTACATAATCTTACATGAGAATTTGTGTACCAATAAAAAAAAAAAAAACCAAAAAAAACCCAAAACAACAAAACAAAACAAAAAAAAAAAAACCCAAACCAAAAGCCTGGCCAAACCGAGATTTTTCTTGATTTTACTTCACTCTGAACAGTCACTGTCATGAAGAAGGAACAGAATTTCATTGTGAAGTTTGAGTGGAAGAAGAAAATACCCACCTTCTGCCTTATATAGAACTTGTTTTATGAGAAAGATCCTAATATAGTTTTCATACAAAGTAAACCATTTTAATAAAAATTAATCTCATTGAAAAGGTTAACAAAATTCTTTAAAGCACTTGAAGAAATAAAGTAGCATTAAATGGTAATATTTACAGAAAAAATTTAATGTAACTACAAAAGTAAGCTCAAAGCATTATTTTGTTCAGCAAGATTTTCCTGCTCTTCTGAAATGATAATATTTTTAGAAGCACTAAGTTATGGGTACTGAAACAGAGGCTAGGAAAATGGGTACATATCTGCAATGAGAATACAGAAAATGCATGTAAGTAAATGCAGAAACTTGTCTGTAACTTGTACCACAGTTCTCGAAACTTCGTTCAATCTTTAAACTTCTCCATATTCTGGTTGGGGGAATGCACCAAGGGACACTAAAATTGGAGAAATATCTGAAAAGCATCATCACCCTCAAGGCATCCAGGTCTCAGAACAGACTCTTCTTCAGCATTCTGGCTAGAAGAGGAGGAAAACAGGAGAAAAGAATGCAATGATATATCAAAATTGTCACTAAACCCAAGATAACTTATTTTCAATGGTATTTAAAATGTTTTAATTCTACTCACCTTCTCCTGGATTCCAAACAGATGCTTCAGCTTTCACCTGACTGGGTCGCTACAGCTTACAGTGCTCTGAGTGCTCATTAGTACTGCTTTGTTGTGTGACTGTACTTATTATATAATAAGAAAAGGAGATTTGCCCCTAATATTTCTATATTGAACAAATATATTGTATGGGAAGTCATAAAAATATAAAACAGTCTCATAGGGGAAATAAAATTTGGAAGAAAGAAATTAGTGTGATGCATGGATAACACACATGCTTAGTAATTTAGTGAAAGAGTAGTAACTATTTGTACAAAGATATAAAACCCAAAAAATCCCAAGCAGCCATACAAATGAAACAACTTCTAAAATTTATTCCAAGAAAGACTTTATAAACATTTGCATTTGCAATAAATGAGAGACGTTTGAAAGAGAATTTTGAATACAGTGCACACAACTCACACAGTATGATGACAGCCTGTGCAGTGTTTTAGCATATGTAGACCAGACTACAAGTAGAGTCTGACAAAACCTAAGAAGGCAGACCTGGCTAAGAGTCAGGAGTCACGCTTATTAAATTGAACTCTCAGGGGTATCATGCAATCAGAGGTCACAATCGAGGCAACAGAAGCAATGTCACGATATCAGAGAAAGGGCCAATTCAGACCTGCTCCCCGACAGGCAGTGAGGTCACGGCTTGCGGCAAATAACTGTATTAAAAGGGAATATTCTCTGCACACTTTTAGAACTGTCATCTGAACAAACAAAGCCAGGTCATTGGTAGGTTAAATCAGAACTTTCTGGCTTATTGGCACATAGCTTCCTTTCTTTTTACATTCACTGCTAATTTCTCAATTACAAAATATACATCAGGTACTAAAGCAAATACTCAGTAAATTGAACTTAAAAATACACTCCTTTTTAAAAGTCGCATTCTATCTTTCACAAGAGATATCAGTGGTCTCTTCATAAAGTGAAAACTGCTGAGCTTGCTTCTTATCAGAAAATAAAAGCATGCATGTGTTTTAGAGAAATGTCTTTCCACAGTCAGCGTCTTAGTAAGCCTGATGCTCAATGTGCAATTAGAAATCATTGAAAAATGCAGTTATTCATAATGTACTTGTTTAATGATGACTATGAACATGAAGCTCTTTTGTCTGGGTACTTGGATTTCTTTATCTCATTGTCTGGACTGGGTTATCTACAACATTCTATAAATGTGCTAATTTACGAAGTTACAGTCCAACCATGCTGGATTGGGAACCTGACAATAAACCTGAAAAGAGAGAAAAATTCTAGAATGTCATGTGAACAAAATTGTATTCAAAAATACTGTCTTGAAATGCAGCCTTTCTTACCGCTATGAAAAAAAATATATAACTGCAAAATTCAGTACTTCTACCTTCTTTATACTCACAAGCCAGATAAAATATCTGCAGTGAATACATCAAATTAGCACAAACCTATGAATTTCCAGAAATTGCTAACGTGTTTTGATAAGAATTGAACTGCAAAGTTATGAAGTAGGAAAATTTACATTACAGAAATGACACAACATAAGAGTTACATAGGTATCATTGCATGATTGTACATTTTATTAAAATACTTGAGTTACTTGGAATTCCTTGTAAAATTAGGTAGGTCCACAGCACATTCAATTCTGGATTATATCAAATCTATAAAACCTATAGAACTTTGCTCTAAGAGTTAGTATTGAACAGCATAAAATTTTAAATTCCTCTATTTCAGAGTGTTTTTTTGATATTTTTCTTGAAAAATGTATCTGAACAACAACATTATTAGTCATAAAAACAGAAAGATAATTCAATGTGTGTTTAATATTAAACTTGTGAAAATGGCCTCTTTGGAATGCTGTAGATTTCTGACCCCATTAACAATACTAATCCTACACAACACCATAGTTCCCATTACAGAATATAAAAAAAAGAAATTTCTTTATATTTTCAAATTAATTATTTTCTTTTATATTTTCAAATTAATTAAAAACTCTGATGTGAAGGCTTTCCTTTATTTCACCTCTGAAAGTGCTTAGAATAATGCAATTATTAAAATCTATAGCTACAGGAAACATTCCTTTAATTGTGATTTAAAATGTGCCATAGATTCCAATTGAAGCAAGATTTGTACCTATAAAATATTTCTAAGGCTACATTATATTCCTTATTCATATCATCATAACCAAATGGAAATTCTTTTGCAAGAGGAACATTTGTGCAATGTAAGATTCGTGACACTTTTACAGACAGAGTCTGTGACCAATGTTTAAAAACCATTTGCATAGTACTATGATATTAGTGTTTGAAACAAACGTTTTGGAAAGCTCTTTGAATATATCTGAATATGCACTTTTGACGACCTCTTCATTAGCAATTGTTTTTTGAAGTGTAAAAAAATTTATTGGGTACTGTCCAGTGAAAGCAAAGCAAATAAACAAACCACCCCAATATTGACTGCAGTCCCCAGGCATCCAAAAACGACAGCAACAAATTCAATAATTACTTTTAACAGGACATGCTAAATACAATTTTTGTAACACTTTCTTTTAAAGGAAATTAACCAAACCTATTCTCCCTTACCCCCTCCAACCAAATCCATTTGGATTTAACTTGTTGCTAAAATTATCTGTCTTTTGCACTCTAAGACCTGGGTCATGACCTTACTTAGGGACAGGAAATAGTTATCAGGTCACTGAATGGTCAAATGAAAAAGGATTTGAAATGCTTTGGTACTCAGGGATCTATTCATCTAAAACGATTGCCTTATGCAGTACTAAAAGCTGTGGATCTGAATGTCGAATCAACTCATTTATATTTACACTGGCTGAGATGCAGATGTCACATTACAAAAATTTTGGACATAAAATATCAAGAAGAGGAGAAAAAAGAAAGGCAAAATTGAAGGAGATGCAAATAAAACTATCTGAGCTATTATATCATCTTATTCAACAACAAGAAGTAGTTCTCCACCTCTGATGACATTTTGGGTGAAATCTCTCTCCTACTGTAGTCATCACTGGGTAGCTATTAGCAAAAGAAGAGTAGGATTTTTTTCCTTTATTTTCGGTGCAGTTTCTTTTAGGTTGACAAAAACTAGTAAATTAATTTGTTATGAAAGCACAGGTAACCACCTATACATTGTAAAAAATCCTAGTTTTGGAAGTTTGTTGGAACAAACAAACATGCTCTCTAGGATACAGACCACATTCATATCTGATACTCTAATAAAATCCTTATGCTACCACAAATTACAACAGTCTCCAAAAAAGCAGTCAGGAACAAAGAGAAAGTACACAAGCAGGTGAAATATGTGGTCAGAAACCTTGAATATACAAATACAGGAACTCTGAAGACTAGAACCACAATAAGAATTTATAATATTAGCTGGTATGTATCTAGGGCAAGTACCTCCTATCCAGGAACTTCAGGCAAATAAAAGTGTGGGGAGTTTTTAGTGGTTTTTTTAGTGGTTTTTTTTAGTAATGGAAAGTGAAAAGCAAGAATATTAATAAAAATTTCATATGTCTAGATCATTTATAAATACTCAGACACAGAAGTGCACTGCATAAACCCACACAAATTATGTTTTACATATTTATTTTTAAACATAATTTCAGGATTGTTTCATTCCATGAATACTGAAAAAATCCTACACTATCATTGACAGACAGGAGGCAAGAAAATTAGGCACAGATTTTATTTTTCAGTTTTATTTTATAATAAGAAACTGGACCAGTAGAACTATGTAACTGAAGCTTGAGTGCGTGCACTGTAAGGCCCCTGCAGTCCTTTACAAGTTTTCAGCGTACCGCTGTTGTGAACTGGGTTTGCACTCTGCCAGCAGAGCAGCTCTGACCCATGGAGAGCACTCCTTCAGATCAACACTGCCTCAGGCTTTACTGCTTTCTCCAAGAAGTCTTACATTTCAGGCATCAAGTTGAATTTCTTCTGGAGATGATTAACCCAAACCCATGACAGATTTTTTCCAAGATATCCAACTCCTTATGTTTATTTTATCCTGGCTCTTTTTGGATGTACTGGACACAAGTAACCTACTCATTTTACATGTTGAAGGGCTGGTGGAGAGCCATTAATTCCTTAAAATGAGAAAATATTTCAATGCAAGAGTTCTGTTGTGTGAGCTCAAACTAAATAATAAGAAACAAAGCCATAGAATTATGATTTCAAAAGATACAACCCCTTCTGCACTGCAAGTTTCTGTAACACATTTTCATTACATTTCAGGACAGATCTTACATTCTCTGAAAATGCATTATTTTGTCATTTTTGTCAGTGCTGTATGGATTGGAAACTGCTTCCCTAATGTGGCATAGAAATTTAGAGCCTGGGAGATATGTAACAGTTACAGTTTACTGTAAACATGGCAATTCAACTCATAGAATTGCAGCAAGCCCAGATTTCAAATGTGGTTATTAATCCTTTTGAGACAACAGATCAATAAAAGACAACTTACTTTAGAAAGAGATGTTTACAAACACTGTGATTTCTGGGAACTGATGCCATTAATATTTCTCAATTAAAAAGAGCTGATTTCTAAAAGATGAAAACAACTAACACAAATTTTCACTTACAGTTCAATGTCTTTTTACATGCTCTTAAATAACAAAAACCAGAACATTTAAAGCCCATATAAAGATGAATACTAGCATTCCAGACTCAGTACCTTAACTGTCATGTAGATGTGATTTGTCAAGCACCAGTGATTTTAAATTCTATTAAATTTCACATATAGTTTTTAAAAAATGTACTAATATCTTATAATACAGAAAATCTAAAAAACTATGTTGATCAAGTGCAACAATATTTTAATGAACTCTCAGAATTAGCCAACCTTAAATTCCAACTTTCCAAAGTCTCACATTTGCGTTTTCAATTATCACTTGTAATAATAATCTATAAGAATGTTTTGCAATAATTTTCACTTGAGACTATAAGGAGTTTCATAATTAGGAACTATTATAAAGCTGGAAAAGAGATGACTAAGTGGTTTCCTTGATATTTATCTTCAAATCATATGACATAATCACAAGCTCATGTTACTTCTTATTCTTGAAAAATAAATGTTATTTCAACTGACAATTTCTACAGAAATAAATAAATATTGGCATAATTAAAAGCAACCCAAGAAAGCATAATCTATTCATTATCAAATTTGTATTGGTGAAATCAGTCTTAACACTATACCCATTGCATTTTCCTTGGTCACTATGAGCATAAAATGACAGGAAATACAGTACTGCCAAGTAGAACTACAGGTTCCCAAACTACAGCAAACATATTTTGTCAACACAGCCCAGTGCATTTTTTATATAGTTAAACTTTCAGGCATAAATCATTGTTCATATTTTTGGATGAAGTCACATTGCACTGTTTTCACTTTGAAGTATATGGTATAGATGTATCACTGATAGATATGGATATGACTAAAAATAAATATAGTATATATGCCAATAATTCACCTAACCTACAAAATTAAATACAGCACAATCTGTGAAATTAAATAGAGCACAACCTGTGAAATAAAGTAAATCATAGCCAAATAATACTTGGATAGTTTGAATGGATTTTCATCTGATGTCCTGCATTCTTCCAACTTGCTCTACAGATTGGAATTCAGCTTCCCATCCCACTGAACAAAAATTATTTGGATAACCTACCAAAACCATTGAGGAAACTGAATTAAAGAGGACCCAAAAAGACACACACGGTTTGCAAAGCTTGTAACAAAAAAATGTGCTTGGCCTTAGGGCTCATTCTTCAGTTCTCAGCTGCTGTACTGGGACTAAGTATTCACACTGTTGGCTAGAAAAATATCCTTCCTCTATGCAAATGAAATTACAGATCCTGTAATTACAGACCCACAGATGGCAGAGATGCTCTGTTACATGGTCAGCCAGGACTAACTGGAACTTCCCAAGAGGAGTCAAGGATAGATTTTTCCTTTAGTTCTTGATGTACTTTACCCAAAACAGTCAAGACTATTTTACATTAAATTAACAACTGAAATAGCCTCCAGACAAAAAGTGGACAAGTAGTCATAAAACTTTCTAAAAAATATGCTTTGATGCAACATATGAAATTATGACAATTATCAGTGTGCCTTATTAAGTTTCCAAAATTTTGAGATCTTTGAAATGTCACCATCTACAAACCACAAAAATATCTGCAAAAACATTCGTTGAACCAGAATATTCATTAAAGAAGGCATATTTTGTTTGTCAGCTACCTGACACTAAATGAAACTCAACAACCGTGATGGAAGCATAACCTTATCTCACCAAAGAGAGCAGTGTAATATACACAGTCCCAGGAAACGTCCAGCAAATCATCAGGAGTACATCAAGTCAGGCTTTCATCTTTCTTCAGGTTTTTGATCAGGGTATAATTTGTTATGAGAAACAGTAAATACATATTTATACTTGCATATTCTATGGCTCACTTTACAACCTACTCAAGTTAATGTCACAAAAAAGATTCAAATATATTTTTATTTAATGAATAGTTTTAATGTATCTACAATAAAATGACCACATGCATTAAATTAATTTTAAAGAAAATGAAACTGCATCTGACAGAAAGTGTAAGGATTAGAAAATTCATGTTGGTGCTAGTAATTACACCAACATTAATTGTTCATCATTTATTTTCCTTTGAAAATATACAAATAAAAAGTCATAAATACTACATTTATTGAATTATTTTATCTACTTATACTCCTGGCATATGCTTATATATTTGTGTGAGTACAGACACATGTACTGTATGTAAATACATTGACACATACAGACACAGATATATTGACAAATTTATTGACACATACAGTAATGCACTGAATTGCATTCCCATGGTTTCTGCCTTCACATGCTGCTTGTATTTTTAAATGGCAAGATCTTCCCTGTGAGAACAGTGTTTCTTCATGCCATTGGCATGGTGTTTGTATTACAAAGGGGTTTATTTCTGATTAAATTCTGTGCTGCTGTGATTCAAATGTGAAATAATGGTCGATGGTGCGTATTTGTCTAACATCAGTGAGCAAAGCAGGATGACTCATCCAAAATTTAATAAAAATTTATGAATAAATTTTGAATATTTATGAATAAATCAATCCAGTTTTGAAAATATATTTTCCAACAACATGTATGTCAACTTAGAGATATGTGCATTATGCTATGGGAATTGAAGTTATGCGCAAGTTTTCAAAATTTGTTACAGCATATTGCATATCAGCTTATCAAAACTTTTGTAGCAGGAAAATAAGATGGAAAATTATGACAGAACAATAATCTCAGGGAAAAAATCATCAGATATTAACCTCATTTCGTTTCACTATTTTTATATCTCTTATGCTTTTATTAGTTTTTGTTTTCTTTGTAGTCTTACACACAAAACCACAATGAAGATAAAAAACATTCATCATTCATTTTAACTAGATTTCTTCTTAAATATTCATTACCATGATGTGTTCCAGTTTTAAAATCTAAAACTGTTCTAATTGTTTTACTTCCTAGGGCAATCACTACTTTCAAAAGTAGTGATTCTGTTATTTAACAGATAACACGTGTGTACTTGCTGTTTTTCTGTTGATGTTGACTTCTCCCTTCCATTTCCCAATTTAAAGAAATAAAGAAGGAATATATAGAATGTGCTTTTTTTTATTTAATTGTTTATAAAGAAGATGTTTTGGAGTTCAAATTTTCTACCCACTACAAGTCTGTTGAAGTAAAAGGTCTTGAATGGAGGAAGTTTATTTCCACCACATAAAGGACAGGTCTGGCTTCTATTGAATTAAAATAAAATGACCACAAGATTTATGCATATAGAGTGAAAACATTCCACCTTCTTGTTACAGAAAGAACTCCAATGACTGAACAGACCCAAAGAGATATATTTCTGGCAAAAGAGGAAGAAACGCTTAAAAGGTAAGAAGGGAAATGGGAAACAAGAGAAGACATATCTGATAACACAACTCTGTGAAGTTACTATGCAGGTGCAAAGTGTTACTAATTCTAAATTTAGAAACGCCTAGCTCTGTCTGATGATACCTCACATACATATAAATAAATGCTCTTGCAACCTAGAGTTTTCTGGATATAATGTCTGAAGTAGCAATGCCTCTGGTAGAAGGACAAATTTCTATACTGGTCAAGCAGAAAAGTATTCCTTGTCTTGAAAGCTCAGCAGACTGCATGTGAGCAGCAATGAGTGCTGAAAAAAAAGTTTCTGTTTATTAGCCTGCTAGAGGAGTAAAATGCTCCTTGAAATGAAAGACAATTAAGAGCACCACCACTATGCTTGCCTTTTGATATCCAATCTGCCTTGGTACCTTCTCTCCATCAATTCAAAAAGTAACTTCAGTAATATTTAGAAGGCATACATCGACTTTTCGAAACAAAGGGAAATGTTTTCAGGCAGGAACAAATAAACTGGTGGCAGAAAAGCTAGCCTAAACCTACACTGACTTGTATTCAGGCTTATATCTGACATGGTTTTGAGCATTCCTACAATTGTTTCCATTGGACATTCACTTTTTCACAGGCAGCCTGTGCTGTTTCTTCAGCATATGACACATTTTGATGTATATAAGCATATGCCACAGGAATGTATATGAGATACTGGGAAATGCTCAGTCAGGTGCAGTACACAGAGACTTTCTATAGTCAAGGTAAATTTATGCTTGGATCCAAGGCAAATAATAGTGCAAAAATATTTCCTCTTCAGAATTCACCAAGAATTGTTTCCGAACAAATTTGGGCATGGAATCATGAATGTGAGACAAATCTAGGCTTCCATACAGCTCAGTTAATTGACTGAACTGCAATTCATGTCGACTCAGATTTATTTCACACCTGTCTCAGAAATGTTCTAATTTTTATCCTCATATAGTGATGCTAATACAGTATAACTTGTAGTTTTACTTTGTGAAACTAGGAATAGATCAGATAGCTTATGACTATGTCTTAGGAAAAGATAAAAAGATAGGGGTGAGATCTTTCTGAGTACACTATTGAGTTGCAAAAAGAATCAAAACAATATAAAAACATCTCTGGAGATGATTGTCTTTTTACAACAAGGGCATTTTAAATGTTTAAATTTTAAACTTGGCCTTATTTTAATCGTACAGAAAACAAGAAATGTTTTAACATGAATTTCAACAGTAAAATAGCTACATCAGTATTTAAATATTTATGAAATCTTTATCAAAAAGAATTTAATATTTACATGCTGAATGTTCTTTCCTTGCCTTCTGTCAAATGGTGAATTTCTGGGGAATATTTATGAAAGTACTTTCCAAAGAACATTTTAAGGATTTTTAGGAGTTAATGTCTAACTTCGGAAAAGGTAGCCATTTAATGAAGAATTTGAAGTCATATTTCATTTATGAAGTTTTATTCTAGAACTTTGTATTTTATATCTCTCTGACATGCTTTGACATTTTCATGATGAAGATTTAATAATAAAACAATAAATAAATAAGTTAGGCTCCATCTCCCTATGACTTAAGCTCTAGGATCACCTCTTGCTCTCTGCAATGAATTGAAATGTTTCACTGCTGTGACTTGAGGAACAGATAAGTTCCTTAGACTTCTGCCTTTTTCTATTTGCACATATTTTTTTATATTTTAAGTAAACCAGTTTAAAAGACATTGTAAAACATATATGCTTATATGCATAAAATGAAATACTTATTCATACCTTCAAAGTATCCAGCATTTATAGGCTGTGTCTTCCCTGGTGGTTTCACAGAGAGATGTTTATTTTCATTGTTTTTGAACAACGCCAGCCGCACAGCTGGGTCTAGATGACAAGAACAAGTTAAAATCAAAGGTCAGACCAGGCTCATTCATTCCTTCAAGCAGTTTTTCACCTTTTAGCCACTTAATAAATGAAAATACCTTTAAAAGTAGGTTTTATATTCACAAAGGATTACACTTTCTAAAATAAAGCCATATAAATACACATGAAACTGAGAATCAAAGTCATTGTTTTGCAATTTTAACACTGTTGATCTTTCAGCTCACTCATCTACAAATTAAAAAGAAACTCTGAAGCATATATTTGCAGAAAGTACTTTTTAAAAATCTGGATTTTAAGCTTGAAATTAAAGCAGAAATATTAACAGGGTATATATCAAGCAGTGTTTCTAAAAGCTTTGGATCAGAATTATTCAGCAATCTAAATTAAGATATTTACACCGAAAAAGTGTTAACAGGGACCAGCTTATTTTTTGAGGCCAGGCTTTTAGATAACAGCCTAGTCTTCCTCCATCTTCCATCCTAATTGAAATTAAAAAATTGAAATTAAAAAATTGAAATTAAAAAATACCCCAGAAGTCTACATGCTGAAGTATGAAATCTTGATTCTTAACTGTTTCTTTTAAAAGTTTGCAAAGAGGTAAAGATGAGCAGATAATTGTATATAATTCTGTATAAGCCATGTTCCTGGAGTGGCAAAAAAAAAAGAGTTTAATTAACAAAAGCTACACTGATGCAAAAACCACAAAAGTTGGGAGAAGGGATCTTCACATGTTATTTACAATGTGAAAGAAGAATTTTTTGCTTGGCACAAGAGGAAAGACAGAGTTTAAGGGAAACAGTGAATTAGAAGGAATGCGAAAATTATGGGCACAATGCAGAATAAACCAATGATAATACTAAATAAAAATAGGGACTGAAAAGAATGTAGGAACAAAAGCAGATACACAATTATGAGCAAAGTATAAAGAGTTTTGTAGGTATGCCGTGGAGCAAGGTAATATGATTAACAGAATGCCAATGAAAAGATAAAAGAAATATGTTTTAAAAAACACAGTAGGCCAAACAGATGTATCCACTCTCAGGAATATATGGGAAACACTGAGGCAGAAACAGCTTGTCTACAAAGATGACTAAAAACTGTCCAAAAAGGGTAGAAATTAGTAACGAGAAGAAAAAAACATTGGAGCTTATCAAGAAAGTAGAAATGGCAAGGGAAGGATCTAAATTTTCTCAAAGAATTTGTGTGTAGCAAAAATGAATATGTGAGACACTGCCAGAACAGACAGAGCAGGAAAACAGGCTATGGAAAGACTCAAAAAGTATTCAGACATAATACACTGAAATTACTAGTTACGTCTTGCGCTTCATTTTGAGTCCCTTACTTGATCTCATTAGTGTTTAGTGAAAGAGTTTGTAAGACCATGACAGTACTGCAGCAAAGTAAATATCTTTCTTGTTTGTCAGTTTTCTTATTTCTGAATGACCAGAATATCCTCTTAAGATGTTGGGCAATTTCTCATGAATTTTAACAACAATTTGTAAAGTTGGTTTTGACTAGCCCTCTACAGCTGTAGTAGACACTTCAATTACAAACTAATGGTACATAAAGGGATCCTAAGAGCTCGGCTTTTTCCCAGAGAATGGGAAGCTCAATTACAAGGCTGGAGAAGATCTCTAATGGGGTGTGGCTCTAAGAGATAATGCGTTGGCAAGATGCGTTAAGATGTTACAGTGTTCTTGGTTAGCCCACACTGCAGCAGCATGTTGTTGACAGAGTGTTATTAATGGTGCTACCCTGTCACAAAGCAGCAAACTTGACTGATGAAGGCATGGTGGCATGTGGGGAGGGAGTAAATTAGGTCATGCCTTCTTCACAAGGCAGAATCAGTGTTACCTTACAACTGGTTATCTCAAATTGGCTAAGAGCCTCTCTCGTGTGGTTGTAGGATGATTATAGCTTTCAGATTAACCCAGAGGATCTCATATTTAGAGTAATTTTAATTCATTTTCACTAGCTAAATTCAATGAAACTATCCCAGAAGCAAAATAAATAATGATTAGCTCAATTAGTTTCAAAGGTGGATTATTAGAATGATTCTGATAATGGGATAAGCTCATTTACAAACTGTATTGCCAGGTTTGTAGATCCTTTCACTCTGTATAAATGGATAAAGTAGCCTTCCAACTAAAAAAAAAAATGTATCAGACTGGTGTTCATCAGTGTAGCAAATTTTTGGGATAGTGAATCACAGTAAGTCTTGTGATTAAAATACCTTGAAACTGTATTACACTATACTTTAAAAGTTCTCCTTGAAATTTTAGATAATAGAAGTTATAAAAAATATTTTAAGCATTAATTATTATTGTCTGCTGTATAGCTCTAAGATACATGGCCATCCACATCCTGCACACAGATAAACATGTACAAATACAAATTTTCATAATTGTAAGTTTTCCAACATCTAGCACATAGTGTTGACAAAAAAGATTTCTAATTTCTTCCAGCTTTATGCTAGTTACAAAAACCAGTGTCTTTCTTCAATAAAAGACTAAAGACAAATTGACAAAATAATTTAAAACTTCTTAAGACAAAATGCAATTGAAAATTTCCAAACTAATTTTGATTAATTTAAAATAATTTCTGAAATAATATATTTTTCCTATGTGGGTTTATTGACATTGCTCCAAATTTTTTTAAAAATATCATCTTTCCTTATCCAACCTCCCACCCAATTCTATGAAAACACCAAGTCCAAAGTTAAACTATGGTAAAGATTTTTGGTGAAGTCACTCAGAGTTATTACTCCCAAGTTCAATTTCTCAAACATTTATTTGTGCACAAAGATATCAGCAGCAAAGTCTTCTGTGAAATGGGAAGAAGGGCAAATAATGGAAATTGTTCTTCTAAGAGATGTCCATCAGAAGATTTATCTTTGAATCTTTGCAAAATAACTTAATCTACATGGATTTAACACAATGCCATACTACCTGAATTTGTACATATCTGGATCACCTCAACCATTGCCTACAGCTCTTCTGTTATTAAAAATCAGTCCTTTTCTTTATCTAGCCCCAAATGTAAGCAGTATTACATAGATTACTTCATAATACTAGTGCTTTTCAGTCTCTGAGTGAGCTAGGGAAATGAACTGCATGTATGCTTTGATGATGAGCAATCAAATGTTTTAGATTTCACACAGAGAACTGTGAAAGAGTCCAATAGTTCAAAATTATAGAAATATCTTCCTGGATTCAGGCATACTCATTTAAATGTGGCTTATCACACGATGATCTGTGCTCTCACTCTAGAAACCAGGGAGGTAATTTAATGTACATTCCTTGGCTGCCTCCAAATAGCGAAGTTAAGCTGGACAAACACAAGATATGTTATGGAAATAATATGGAAGGAGTAGTTACTGCCTGATCTGGCACCACATTCCTAAGCTTCTTGTTAATACATGAAAATGAAAAATTAAAATATTTGCCATTAATTTTTGTTGTGCAATACCTGTAATTAGGAAAACATAAAGATAATGTGACAGCTTTAAAGAGATGGTAAGACAAAGCTGTACACAGCAACAGATGCTTATCTATACTGTAAATTCATTTGGAAGAAAGACCAGATTTTGTTCCATAATGGCATAGCAATTAGAACTCAAACTCATCTATGGTTGGAGTTCCCAGAAGATACTTCTATGCAGAACTGACAATCACAACAAAAGTAGCTTTTTTTCTGTTACTAAGAAAATATAGATCAATGGTCATTCATGTAATGTGTAATAAGGAACAACAATATGCCACAAATTTTCATTCTGACTGTTAAAATGGATTATCTGTTTTGGGGTTGTGTATTTGAGGAAAGTGGGTTGAGATTTTTACTGGTTTTTATTTCATTTTTTAACTAGTATTAAATTGCTGTCTAAAATTCTAAACTCGAATGAACAATATTTGCTGACATCTATGAAATATCTTTATCATTGTGTTCTGGTTCTAGTGATCAAGGTCCACTTCAACTGCTTTTTACCTTTTAATAATTTTTTTTCCTACCTATGTGGCATCAAGTATTACCATAGAATCCTAGAACCATTAAGGCTGGAAAAGACCTCCAAGATCCTAAGTACAATGTTTAACCAAACATCACCATGCCAACTAAAGCACAGCGCTAAGTGCCATATCCAGTCATTTCCTGAACACTTCCAGGGATGGTGACTCTACCATCTCCCTGGGCAGCCTGTTCCAATGCTTAACTACACTTTCAGTGAAAAAAATTCTTCCTCATCTCCAACCTAAACCTGCCCTGACACTGCTTTTGGCCATTTCCTTCTGTTCTGATGCTGGTTGCCTGGGAGAAGAGACCGATGCCCACCTGGCTACAGCCTCCTTTCAGGCAGTTGTGCAGAGCAGTAAGGTCTTCCCTAAGGTTCCTCTCCTCCTGGCTAAACCTCCCCAGTTCCCTCAGCCACTCCTCACAGGACTTGTGCTCCAGACCCATCCCAGCCTTGTTGCCCTTCTCTGGGCATTCTCCAGCACCTGAATGTCCTTCTTGCAGTGAATGGCCCAGAACTGGACACAGGACTCAAGGTGTGGCCTCCTCACCAGTGCCAAGTACAGGGACACAATCCCTGCCCAGGTCCTGCTGGCCACTCTATTGCTGATCCAGGCCAGGATGCCATTGGCCTTCTCAGCCATGTGGGCACACGGCTGGCTTATGTTCAGCTGCTCTCAATGAGTATCCCCAGGTCCTTTTCCTTTGGGCTGCTCTCCAGTCAGTTTCCTAAACCTGCAGAGCTGCCTGGAGTTGTGATCCAAGCGCACCAGCACTTCAGCACCCTTGTAGAACCTCATGCAACTGGCCTTGGCCATCAATCCAGCATGTCCAGATACCTCTGCAGAACCTTTCTGCCCACCAGCAGATAAATTTAGTGTCATCTAAGCAAATTTACTGAGGCTGCCTTTGATTCTGCACCCCCACCGCCACCCATGATCATAAATTAAGAGACTGAAGATGTCCAGCCCCAAGACTGAGCTCTGGGGAACCCCACTAGTGGCCAGCTGCCAAGTGGATGGAGCACCATTCACTACTGCTCTGTGGGCCTGGCCATCCAGACACCTGTCCAAGACAGCTTCTCCAGGAGAATGCTCTGGGAGGAAGTATCAAAGGCTTTACTGAAGTCCAGGTAGACAACATCCATAACCTTTTCCTCATCCAGCAGGTGAGTCACCTGGTCATAAAATAAGATCAGGCTGGCCAAAGCAGGACCTGCTTTTTCTAAACTCATGCTGTCTGGGCCTGATCCACTGATAAGAGAACTTTTTCTGGAGAGGAAAAGGTTAAGCAAGAAGTAATACACCACTGTAGGAGAGACAAGCTTTCAGCCGTCTTAGAAGAAAAAGAAGTTAACTGAGAGGCTAATATAAAATCCACAGGATGAGGGAAATTCCAAGTTAAGCAAGAAATGTGGTACTATTGTGCCAAGACATCTTCAGGAAGCTAAGATTGTTGTGAGTCACAGCCACTTAAGCACTGTGAGGTGCAATAATGCCTGCTGTATTTAGATTTTGAATTAGAATCTCTATAGAATATTATGCACCAAGGTTAACAGGAATATTTCTGACATTATTCCAGTTTTACTTGGCTTCAAATTTCCTGGTTTCTTGCCCACACTTTTTGTATTATCTTAATGTATAGTAAAAGCAGTTGAAGCAGACACAGCATACATTTCATATCAGTAAAATGCAGGCTACAGCTTTCTTCAACTACATGAACAAGCATACATAACATCAGTGGGTTAGGGCATACAGGCCTTAAGGCCATTAGCTGCTGGGACTGGTCTGCTGCAATATAAGCCTTGCCTGAATCACCCCCTATCATAAGGCTACTTTAAGCTCTCTCTCCCTTGCAATACAATACAAATTCAGTGCGCTTGCTAGTGTTTGCCATACTTTTTTCTTTACTGAGGAGATATGCAGCCAGACATATGAGGTAAGATACTCCTCAGTTACTTCTACATGTCTAGAGTTTAACTTTGTACTTCAGCAGTTCAGTCTAGCTTTTGAGTCTAGGCAATGGAGAACTATAAGTACTTTTACAGTGAGACTCAAATAGCCTGTTTTTGAATCATGTTTTAAGAGGAAATTTCTTTCCATAAAACAATGCAGATGACTAACTCAGATGTGGACTTCTATAATTATCAAATGGATACCATCACTGTTGCACTAGTAGAAATAAAAAGGAATAAATTTCCACACCTGAATATATTAAGGATCGAAGATGTTCAAGGCTGTCCAGTCCAGGTTCCAACCCAGCAGATGTCTTGAAAATATTAAAAAGCATCTGTATAACTCTCTGATAATGCAAGCTGGTTTAACACTGCATTTGTGAATCTCAGGTCTAACACAAAGAACTTTGACAGCATATGGAACCAGAAAACATACTCTGTCAGCTTGTTTGTTCCAAGAGGATGCATCATTACCTTATCATTACCTGCAAGTAATGAGATCTTTACACCCAATGATCAATAGCATAGAAGAGATGTTTGGGATTATACTGCAATCTCAACATAAAAGCTACAGGTTTAATGTGATGGGCTTATAATTTATTTGTATCTAGAATCTTTAGAGTTGTTGTTGCTTTGCATTTTCTCAAAGCATGAAGTTTTACTTCTAAGTCAATGTGTAAGTAGGTATAACATCGAAAATTGTTTCTTTAGACCTTATAATTCCCACTTCTAAGTGGCTGCTGGTTGCCTACTTTCTAGTGGGCATGAACGTTTATCACAACAAAATTTTTTCTTGTAGTTAGCATACTTCAGCTACTTTCAATAAGGAAGCTAAAAAGGAAATAGTTGTAATTATAACACTGAAGACCTGGAAATTCAAAAGAAAGAACAGAAACAGTACTGCCAAAACAAAGTCCTACAACTTTCCATATGCCTATCCCTAAGTACAAGATAAATGAACCTCATTTCAGTGGAGATGAAGGCAATAGGATGGTAACTTCTACGGGAACATTAAAAGACAATGTTGACATCTACTTATTCAGATGAATTTCAATCTGCTTTTGAATATTAGAAGGAGTCAAATATCTTTTGAAATTCCTGCTTCAGTGGGGTTAAACTCACAGCAATTGCCTCAGAGTGTGAACTGTCTCTCTCCAGTTACACTGAAATTGCTAAAAGTAACCAAGCATGAGCTGTACCACACAGAGAACTAGGAAAGATACTGGCAGCCCAATGGGTCTGATTACAGTTTCCTGATCTGGAGCTGGCTAACCTCAGGATAAGGTGTATCCGCTCTAATTTAAATGCTGAAAAGTCCCTCTCTTCCACCAGACCCTCCAAACGACCCTGATTTACTCTCACCTCTTTCAGAGGATGTACCTCATGGAAAACATAATTGTATTTGTAGAGATTCTTTTCACATGGAGAATATTTGATCAGGATATTTTAATTTTAGTATAAGATCAGAGCTTTAAGATCAATTAAAAATGAAAATAGTTGTTTTGATTGATAATTCCCATTATCAATTTCCATTAATAATTTCCTTACAGACCAAGGAAGGAACCAGTCAACAGTCAACTGTGCTGTAAGAGGAAGAATAGTGAGCTAGATACGCTTTTTACTGAAAAGGGATGGAGTGAAATATTTTCAGTCACATTTTTTGGTGCTGGAAACTATGCTTTCTGTTCATCTGAAAAAACCTCTGTGATTTTAACGACTGACAGAAAATTATAGGCAAATTATATACACAGGTTATTTTTGTGCTTGATGTAATAGTCAGAAAGACAAAAAAATTCTATATGAGGTAGTGTCAAGAGGAGAAAATTTGAAACTATAAAAACCTTGGGCAAAAGGTTTTTCAATTTTTTTTTAAAACCAGCAATGTACTTTGAGAATATTCCAAGCACTACATTAAAAAGCTCAACACCCATACATCATGTTGAATAATCTGAACAAAGTGAACATAAACATACCCATGAAATCCATTAGAACTACAACAAAAATAGGACAGCAAATTTGATATGCTCAATCCAACATCACTGACTGGATTAATTACTAACATAAGACAGACAGCATATGGAGAAAAGAAGATATAACCTAATAAGTTTTATTCATTGAAAAATTATATTCAAAAATGGAATATATATAAAAACTTCAGCTGCACACCAGACACTTATTACTTTTTTTTTAACAAGGTAAGATGGTAGGGCACCATGGAAAGCTATGAAGATTTCAAAATATTAACTTTAACTTCTTATCCATATACTCTCATTTCCACAAAGCATGATTTGCAGATTACATGTCTTTTTTCCACCTATCCCTTTTATTATTTTTTAAAATTATAGATAATTTTATCCTATTTTGTCCTAGTCATAGTTATGATGTTTAAAGCAGAAAAAATTACAGAAAAAATGTTGTCTAGATGTATCTGTAGGCTGTTTTTTTTTTCCTTCAAAGAGAAAAACATCTTTCAATATTTTCAACACTTAATAAAGAAGAGTTTTGCAAAGTTATGCAGAAGAGTGTTGCTTGTGATGCAAAATGTAAATAAATAAGGGTGCATTTTTTAAAGACCATTTAGTGTTAGGTCATATTGTCACCTAAGGTCTTAAATGTTTTTTGTACTATCAGTATTTGATTAATATGTTTACTAATATTTTCCAGCAACATTTGTATTAGAGTCTCCTATTAACAATCTCTAAGAAAGGTTCATTGACATTAGAAGTATCTGAGAAGAACAAGAACTCAATTGGATGAGAAGCTGAATAAGCTTTATCTATTTCCACAGTAAATATATAATTAAAAAAATTTAATGATGTACTTTCAAATATATCAAACTGTTGTTTCCATAAATAGTTCTTGCAGAAGTCAAAATTTTTAACCTAAGATTTTCTCAAGAAGAAAATACAAACACAAAATGCAGAAATATAGATTCCACATCTAGAAGATGAGATACATGAACAGGAAGAAATAAAATTTCTGCTTACCATAGCTGTCAAATATTCAACTTCAAAATCCAGTAGAATAGTTTTTAAAATCTAAATATGCTGATTTAAACTGAGTTGTTTTTACTGAATCACACTCCACCTTTATTCAATTTAATGTTTAATGTTGTACAAGCAAAGTTTTTAAAAGAGAAATACTATTTTAAGAATGGAAAAATTACATCAATATAGCCATTATTTTAACTGTTGACTTACCTAAACTTTTATTACTGTATTTTTTAGGTTTCATTTTATGGGCCCTCTTCAGCATTAGCTGTGCAGTAGAAATATCCTTAAAACCCCTAAGGGAAGAAAATAGCTTACTAAAATTTTCACATGTATTATGTTACACCAGCTGCATATTATTGTATAATACACTTTTCAAAAAGAATACTGGTGTGTAGTACTGATCCACAGTATGAAACTTTCTGAGTTACAGAGATAGCTGCAATTTCTATCTTAACATTACATTATTGCAACTTATAGTTTCCTAGACACAAAAATAATTACAATAATTTTTACTTTGGTGGAAAACAGAGATTCTTCAAAAATGGAAGTTAAAAAAAAGTAAACAACAACAGCCAACTATACAACACCTATTCTTGGAAGTCACTGTGTAAGTAACAGAGCTTAACATACCATTCTTCTGATATTTTCTCTTCTTTTTCTGACACAAATAAAAACTCCTTTTTTTCTTTACAGTTAGAAAGTTGTGAAATTGCTTCCTTCCCTTCCCTGGAAACAAAGTATGAGAGCTGTAAATAAGAAAGGGTCTGGGATTACACTATTTTGCAGCCTTTTTTATTCTGCAACTTGTTTGTGCCTTTTATTGGCACTTTTGAAGCTTGGAAATGATACAAAAAAATCCTTTTTAATACTCCATGAAGGTTTTATCTTTGAGAGTAATAAAAGTCTGCCATCAATTTGAAATGTTTACATTTCAATTACTTGAAGCATATTTCAGTCCTTTCACAGAATGCAGCTGTTTAAGAAATCCCTTTTAATCTTTATCTAGTCTCAAAGATCTCTATTTCTACATTTATTTCATAACCTATAAGAAAAAAATAGAAGTTTTATGATTTAAAGTCAAACCTAACTAAATAAAACTACACATATATATTCTTATACTCCTAATTATAGCAGTCAATGAAAAATAACAACAGAATTTAATACATTTGGTTTTAGAAAGTAAATACATTTTAACTCCAGTAATACCACATTGACCAAAAGTAGCAAAAGCATCAGAAAATAGCTTCTTATTCTCCTTTTTATTTTTGTCAAATCCAAATGAACTAAATACAGTTTAAAACAGTATAATTTAACTTACCTGCTATGAAAATGGTATTTTACTGCTGAGTATGAATGTGGTCTGTTAGCACACTGCCAAACTTCTTGTGGTGCTAATGGCAAACTATTTGAATGTTCACTGGAATCTGAAGACCTAGAAAACTTCTAAGAGAAAGAAAAGGAATGCAGCTGATTGTCCCCATAAGTTTGAGTTTAAAATGTGCAGGAAAACCTGCACCAGGGTTTGCAGAGTTTATCACTATAACTAAAAAGATTTTTAATGGTGATATGCACATTACAGACCTTACTTACAACTAAATGAATAGAACAAAAAGGGGACTTTAGATACATATATCCCCAAATACAATAAATTGTACGTTTTTAAGACTCTTTTCTCTTAATTGTAGGAAACAAAACATTAGTAATACTATGCTTGTAATAAGAATACAAAGCTCTACAAAAACAAAAAGCCAAAACTTCAAAGTTTATCTAGCAGACATTACAGTTCAATGACCTTTAGTTGTTCTGAAAACATTCAGCTGTTGTCATATAATGCAGATCTTAGTATTTTTAAAGCAGTTTGTCAACTAGCAATTTTTAATCCATTGCCAAATGTGCAGATGAAGCACATCATCTTTTTTTCTGCTACTGTGAAGTAAAGTGTTGAAATAAATCCAAAATAAAGAAAAAATAAGCAAATGAAAGAAAATCTAAAAGAAAAATTGCATCTGGAGATGAGGAGGAAGTCTGAGACTTCTAAAAGCAATTGTGTTTTTAAGTCACTAAATTGTCGTATTAATCACCTCAGAATAGCATGTCCTTAAAGAATGAATAAAGACTGAAGACTAAGTTGTTTCAGTGACATGTTACCTTTGGCCAGGGCAGCTGGTTTGAGAGCAGGAGTGTTTTTGAAGGGAAACGGGTGGAATCTAGAGTTAGCCATTCCTTCTCTAACGCAGCCTGCATGAATGAGCAAAGTCAAATAGTGCACTGATAAAATCAGTTTAGTTTTGATAACTCTTTCAAAGTCTCTTTCAAATTGTCTTACATACTTCGTACATCTTTTCAAGTTGTACATCAGAACTGCCACCTGCAGAGTAATCAGACTAAAAGCACCTTTGGAGATGCTGAGCTGTACTGTTTTATTTTAAACAAATCAGATCAACAGTATTTGTGGGTTGTGGAGGTCCTTTTTGGGTGCTGGTTTTGCATAAGATGCAACGACTCTTTCTCAAATTCCTGTAATTTTATGCCAACTTTGCTAGTAAACCCAAGTTATTATAAAAGATTGCCAAACTTTGAAAAAAATACAGACCTAAGATACTTAAAGGCATTAGGAATATTAAGAGCATTGTGTGCTGTTTCTGACTATTTTATGTCCAGATGTAGGTGCCTGATTCTGTCAAACTTGTTTTTGTTGAACTGAAGTGGTGAATAATGTTCATTGAAATGTGGGGTTAAAAAGTAAATGCTATATAATGCTGTATGCTTCAATTATGTAGTTTTATTACTGATGTAATGGATTAAATGGGAAACTGAAATAGTAGCTGGAATAAAGAAGGGTGATAGAATTAGTTGCTAACTAATGTCCTTAGCACCTTAAGGTAGAATTCCGTTTTCTTCCATAAAGATAAACTCTAGACTTTGTTTCAAACCCAACCTGTCTATGACTTGTTTTTCCTATAGGTCCTTGAGGATTTCTACGATGTCTTATCAATATATTCTGATAAGTGAGAGAATCAAATAGCTCCCACACAGTAAGTAAACACCACAGAAGAATTTGGCTTGACTTACAGGGCTCAGTCATTCATCTTCTTCTTACTTCAACAGCAAAGAACCTGGGGTTCATTCTTTTGGAAATATCTACTTATAAAACTGGACTATCTCTCTCCCATTCATAAAATATTTCAAATTTTACTGATTTCTGACCCTGAGAAATGATCCTAAGTTTGGATACCTTACTGTGTAGTTTGTGGAAACAGAACTTTGTACAGCTTTAGGTTGGTGAACAAGATCTTCCAAGGCCTTTGAAATTCTGGGAGACAAAAGAATAATATTCCACGTATTTTGAAAGGTTAGTTCAGGTACTGGTCACATGATTTGGTGGCTCTAAGACCACTCCTTTTGCTTACATTCTGACCAGGATTTGAAAAGTAATGTTTGATTTTATTTTCATGCCTTAAAAGGGATGAATTCCTACATCTGATTGATTCCCTGCTTCTGGAATTCCCTGTTATTTGATGACAGTATGTTTTGGGCTTCATTCCTTTATTTAATAAATCTGGAAAAATTCTATGCCCTCATTATTAACAGATAACCACTCTTCCCCTCCTCAACATTTCAATTCATGATAAATACATAATATTATCCATTTTAATATACCTCCTCTCTTGGGTAGTTGTGTATGTTAAGACATCTATATAAATAAACTGCAGAGGCATGCAACAAATAAAATGTATCATATTCTTTAATTTTAACAGTTATCTACAACCCACTAATTTATCTCTCCTCAGTGATGTGATTACTCTTATGCTGATAACCACTGAGAGGTTGACTCACACAATTTTCATTAAAAAAAAATCATTCCAGATAGCAGACTGTAGCAAATCAAATCCCAGAGGTGATAAATTAAATATGTGGCATTGGTACTATTTGAACATAGAAGACTGACAAGTTCATATCTCAGCAGAGACAAAGCTACAACAATTCCAGCAGAATGGTCAAAAAGAAAAGTTACGAAAAAGGTACAACATCTGATTGAAAATTTCCACTGAATATAGATATTATTCCTCCTTGTGCTCTTTAAATTTAATTGTACTATCACATTTTTAATTCTTCAGATGAGAATTTTTCACTTATTTTTCAAGACTGGGCTTACAGTCCAGTCAACAGTGCTGATAACAGTACCTATATACCTATATATAAATATAGGTATATGAAAATAGAAAATTTTGGAAATTTTTCTTCCTCCTTTATTTGCAAAAGAATCAATACAGGTGGGAGAGAGGTAGATTTCCATTTCTTGCACAATTTAAATGTCAATCAACTTAAGCTGTGTGTACAGTGATGTGTCCATTATTGACCTGAGTACTTAAAGCTCTTCCAGTAGCAGTGAATATTATCCAAGCTCTAATATCAAATTTCAGGCCAAGCCTTCATGCTGGCTAATTGGATTTTTATTTCTCTGATTAAATAGTTTGTAAAAGAAAAAAAAAAAAAACCAAAAAACAAACCAAACAAACCCCAAAACCAAACAACCCCCAAACAAATAAACAAACAAACAATGAAACCAAAACAAAAATCCTTATGAGAAATAACACTCCAAAGATGTAGCCAATTTTTTGGAGCAAGAATCACTTAGTAATACCTTGATTGAATCCTTTTGCTTTATAGTTGTACCATAACCCATCTAAATTCTTAATATTTATATTGAAATTTGTCTCACTAACATTTTCCTAGCCCAGTGTTGGCCATTTATTAAGTCAGTACTACTACTGGTTTTATTTCTTTTGTAGCTTATAAAGTGTAATTCAGTGTTCTAATTGCTGAAAAGAAATATCAGCAAAAAAGATAAAAGTATGAATCAAAGGTATAAATATGCACAACAATAAAAAAAGACAGCTTATTTTCCATTAAGTACATCTTTTAGTCCTATATATGTACAGCATATCATAAAAATATACCACACTGATGTTTGCTTTGTCCACAAAAATAAACACAATTGATTTTCAAACACTCCCACTATGTTTTGCCTGGACATTTTCACAGCACTAAGCTCAAGAAACATTTGCCCACACCTTCCCCACAAACAGTCCTAATGAAAGGTTTGTGACAGATTTACCAACACCTATGGTTTAAAACTAGATCTGTTTGTACAGATATTGTACACTAAGATTAAAAAACAACAATCTGAGATGAATTACAAAGCAAATAAAATGTCAGGTTTTGACTGTATGGTCTATACAAACAGCTATAGATGTGCTATACTTGTATTTATTTCTAAAGCCAAATTAAGTAATTTCCTAAATACAAGGTATACAGCGTGGCTTAACTCACATGTGTAAATCACACACAGTTTATTCAACACATATTAGTTCACCTGAAGATATTTTTTATGCTTTTGGATCCTCCATACTTTATTTCCAGAGTTTGTTTCAAAATGGTCTGTACTAATTATGTTTCAAGTTTCACAAACACACAAAACATACATAGAGCTTTCTATGTTTTTCCACCTTTTTTTTGTTAACTCATTTGAAACAAATTTTTAAACACAATCCAATTATCTATGATACCACTCTTCAGGAGGAAGGAGGTGTGAATCTATTTGGCATTAGGATTTTCTTTCTGAATTTTAATAATGAAACTTTAATATTATTAGCTATTTCCACTAATCCATCAGGATCAAGAACTTTTTATTCTGATTCACAATGCATTTTTTATCCTTTGAGACACTATTAATACAGGGTTCCTCCTTTGATTGTGCAGCTCATTACCAAACTCTGGAGGATTAGGGATTTTTTTTCATGGCATATTCTATAAAGCCTCTTAATTTTGTTCCTCCTTCATTTTTCCAGTATTTACTCAACTGCTTCCTTTGCAAAATGCAATTACTATCTACATCAAGCATTGAACTTCTGTAGTCTCAGAACAGAATTCAATTGTACAATGAACAAAGTGAGTGAGAATGGTTCTGCTAACTTTAATTGGGTCTGAGTGAGCTGCCCAAAAGTCAAGTTTTAGTGCAAACGTTATTTACAAAATCTAATCCAAGGCATTTTTTATATGCTCTGGATTACATTCTGGAGCTAAGTAATCTTTTATAATATATCATGACTATACACATAATTAGGGCTGTTCTGAGTCATATTCACACCATGAACAAAAAACAGTTCTCAGGACAGTGTCAAACTTGCACTCAGGCTTTGAAGCACTTCTACAAGTAACTGTCCAAACTGTGAATAATGCCATCACATATTGCCTTTCATCTTTCTGAGATCAAGGAGGATCACAAGAGCATAATAGAAACCAAACCAATTCCTGAAACTGCACTATGGTTTGAAGCAGAGGATGCAAAAAGGCATTAACAATACAGGCTGAAAAGAAAGGCCAGTGTTTGACATCTAACAACTCTGTTCTAGTCAGAGCAAATATCCACCTACATCAGTACTCTGCTTCCAGAGGAGTTCAGCAGCAGCTGCTTAAGGAAAGAATGAAAAAAGTTGGACATGATAAGGACAATCCTTCCTTTAGTACATCCTTTTAGACTTTGGAAACTGGTGGTTTAAAGACTTTCTGCTAAAATCTAGGCAAATATTCCTCACCCTAAAGCAGTTACTCATTTTCTAATGCCAAATGTAGCTATCTGGTCAGCATGTTTGCCATGTCATCTCTATGTCAACCTAGAAAGAATGCAAATCAAGTATATGACTCATAGGATGTAACTGCTGAAGTGGTGTAGGACATCATGTTGTACATCACGGGAGCTGAAGCAACCCAGGTTTCCAAGTGTGCCAGACCTCAGAATCACCACCTAAGAAAACAGTGAAACTATCTTTGAAAATCAGGGAAAACTAACTCTTTATACCTCCTTTCTTCTTTCATCTCCTCATTGACTCATTCACTGTTTTCAGGACACTGATGGTTTAGTCAGAAAAAAAAAATATATTTATGTGGTGCATTTAATTATATGGTATTTTAAGATATAAACAAGTAAATTACACAGCAATATAGACAAGCAGAAGCAAGCTAGCACCCAAAACATACCATGAACTAAGAGTAATGACTGGCTCCTGATCATTATAACCTAACAGGAAGAATGGCAAGGGAAAAAGAAAAAGAATCTTCTACCAGAAACAGTATTTCCACATTAGAATTTCATAGAAATAGTGTGTAGAATCCTCTGCTTTGAAAAAAGATTCATTCTTCTTTCCAGTTCATCTGCCTGGTTTTATCCAATATGTTTTTCTGTACTTATGCTCCCCTATATGAGGTAGGCCATTAGCATCATTCTTAGGAGGAATGACTTTTTTTCAACCAGATGTCATAAAGTATCTGCCCTCTTCACATTCAAATTTGTTTTCAATAAGAATAAAATGAAATAGAGTAAACAAATAAATGAATCAGAATTAATCTTTCCATTAAGTCTTCTCTATAGAATACAAATTTGAATGAAGTTCTTCAGGCTGGTGATTTCCCTAATTTCTAGTTTTTAGTGAGTATATTTGAATAGTGCAGTTAAAGTCTAGTTCACTGAAAGACAATAAAAAAGGTAAAAGCAAAGACAAATGAAAGGCAAAACTTTCAACATCCGTCTATGACTATTTAAAATAAGCTTACAAAAATTATTTTGGAGCAATACATTCCACATGAAGAACTACTTTTCCTGATGTTAAACATCCTCAAGGTTAAATATTGCTTAGAGTGGGAGGGGGAGTGGTGAGGCTGAGGGATCTTATGCTGAAGGTTAACCCTCTAGATACTCACAGCCAGCCCACTGAACTGTCTTTCATCTGGCAGAAAGCTGTAACTTTCTCTCTTGGTTCCTGGCAAACATATTTCACTTTGCAGGATATTTCATTTAAATATCATGCTATTCCAGGAAAAAATATTTCATTTCTTTTTAAACTAAATTTTTTTCTGCCAAGGCCAGAGTATTTGCTGGTAAATTCTTCTCTTAAATCCTAAATAAGTTTTAACAAATTTCTTAAGAAATCATAATTTTTTTAGCTCTTATAGCTGAAACAGAAGAACCAGATCACTTTTCTATGCTCTTTTGTATATTGTTGATAGACTGTGATTGAAAACTTCCTTTGAAATTAAAGATCTGAATATATTTGTGTATTTAGCCTTTTCTTTCATCCATTCCTTTGAGGAATCAGATTACTCTATGGACTAGTTTTTCTGTGAAACTCAAGTTCATGTGTAAAGCTTAGCTCAATGTTAGGAAGTTGAACATCGGCTCGGATCAAGACTTTATAAATAACTTCCAAAGCTAAGAAAATGTCAGATACGAACTTTCTCAACAGAATCTTCTATTAGCTGCAATATTATTCTATTTGCAGTATTACAAAAATTCTGTCTAAACTCTACCATTTTAAATCTACATGTAAATGCATTTAACAATATTATAAAAAATTATAGGATCTTTTTAATTAGACAGCATAGAGGATACACATTTTACAGCAAATATATATCTGAACTTGATGCAGTAGGGAAAACATTCCTTTTCTCTGAGTTTGTCTTCCAGTATTTTTTACATATTTTATGTGCTGAAGATAAATAGGTTAGCACTCTAATAAAGGTTATTTTAACCTTTGGCAATGCTTCTTCTTCAACCCTGTTTTTATATTAGACAATATATATACATTAGAAAAGAAATCTGGGTACAGCTGCATTCTTATGACTGCTAAAACCAAACAAAGTTTCAAGCCAAAAAAAGTAGTGAGTATCACATGAATTCCAGAGAAACATTGCAACGATTAATTGACCTCAAGAGATTTTATAGACTTACAAAAACTGGTTAATTATTAGAGTACATTCTTGTAGGAAAATGAGAAGACAAGGGGAGTTGTCCATTTATAAGAAGGATAAATTGATGATTACTGGAAAAATCACATACTGTTAACAAAAACATTAAAGAAGGTTTTATTGTAGAATGTCTTCCCCAAATGTAACTTTTTAATAAGCTTGGAAAACTAGCTGTTCTCTAAAATTCTAATGCATGTATTTATATAAAAATATAAATATATATTTATATTTAATAAGTGTTCCTACATATATAAGTATATGTAATATATATATATAGTAAGTATATATATGTAAGTATATATATATATACTTACATATATATGTAAGTATATGCAATACATATACTTACATTTAATACATGTACCAATGCATTAACACAGATGCAAGTACAATGAGAAGAATTTATTGTGGAAAAGTAAATAAACAATGAAAATTTCAAGGACCATGAAAGTTTTCATTCAAATAAAAGGTTGAATGTCTACATACGTAATTAACTCTCCAAAAATATGAATCTTATTGTATTTCACGCCAGTCATTCACGACCTAGGTGACCTAAAGTTTTCTAAAAATGCATTTTTATTTTATTCCTGACAGCATTCAAAGGAAGCTCTGTATCCTTTCTTTGAATACTGGAATAAAAAATGCAGATGGGTAAATGGTAACCTCAACTTCAGAGGTTAGACATGATTCAAGTAAGCATTAGCAATGTATGCTTGAAAAATCTTTTGAGATATAAACCTCCACCCATCTCAATAAATATCAGGCTCCTGGAACCTTCAATCCACTCCTCAAAATGGGTCTAAGACCCCAGATATTGTTTATCCCATTAAAATGGACTTCCCCTCTCTGACTCTGGCACATTACATAGATTTTTGCTGCTTTTCTGAAGTTTTTCTACTTCTATGAAAAACAAAGAATCAAAACTTTCAAGGGGCAAGGAGCTAAAAACTTAAAAAAACATAACAGCCAAGGAATCCCTCAACCCTATCCCTTAAATACTGTGCATTCAAAGAATTTTGAAGGAACATAACCCAAAATGCTTTATCCAGCTTAGATAATGAATACTAAAACACAATAGAAGAGAAAGCTGTGCTTCAGCTTGCAGTTTTGTCTAAAGAAGGGAAGTCATGCAGAAGCACAGGGTAATAAAAAATAGACTTCTCACAAGTTTATAGTCATTTAACCTTTAACATGTTTCAAAGTTCAGGTCACATGAAAGATTAGATTCAATTTCAAGACAACTTTTCCTTTTTGCTCAAAAGTCCCTATTTCAGAAACAAGAACAAAAAAAAGGCGTTGGAAGCTGAAGAGGAAAGAAGGGCTAAGGTATAAACAAAGATTTTTTGCAATTTATGTTAACCAACCTCTAATTACACTACAAAATCCTTAATTCTAAAGAGGTACATCTAAATCATCTCTCAGCTTCACTTATATTGTCTTCCTTATATGTCTCTAGCACTCTCTTCTATTTGAACTAAATTATCCACAAATGAATCTGCAAGTTGAAATTTGTTCATTCATGCCTGTATTCTCAGCACCTTAAATCTTTTGGGACATGTAATGATACTGTTTTGAAAGAAGCTGATTCTTTGGGATGTTTTCCTGGTTTATGAAAGGATCAAAGCTACTCCTATTTCTATATTAAAAAAAAGTTTTAAAGTATTTTTCATGCAAAAAAAAATATTACAGTGAGTAGCAGGACAGTATTTAGCATTTAGAATTCCTTAGCTCACTCTATTCTAGGACAAACTAGACATAAACTTAAATAGTTTTTAGTTAAATTAAGACTGTATTATAGCATATGAGGTGTTTGGGGTTTTTTACCATTCTTTGTATACACTGTTAGCAACTAAAGCATTACGTGGAAACTCCATTATGACTACACATCCTTTTATGTGAGACTGCTTCCTAGAAAGTCAGACCCTAGCCAGCAGTATTGCCCATTGACCTTGCACTTGCTCTTGTTGAACATTATGAGGCTCTGGTCAGCCTGTCTATCTAGCCTGGGCAGGCTACTCTTAAGAACACCCTGATCCTCCAGCATGCCAACCACTGCCCTCAATGTAGTGTCATCTGCACACCTGAGATTGCATTCTGTTCTATCAGACAGGTAGCTGATTCAATTTTTTACTGTTTTGGCCCCCCTACCATTCACAATGGGCTCCATTAATTAGTGTCCACCAGTAATTATGACTGTGTAATTTTGCACCACAAAATGCAACTATTTGAGCCTGGCAGTCCAGCCAATTTCCAATGACCTTACTGTCTACTTTTCCAGCCCATATCTCAATAAATTTAGTGAATAAGACTCTAGGAGATAGTTAACAGACTTGCTAAAATAAAGGTGTGCAATATGCACTGCACTCCTCTTATTCATAATAATTCATAATACCCATTCACCTTGTGACAGAAAACAATGAAGATGACGAGTCCTTGGTAAATCCACGCTAGATTCTCACAATCACCTTCTTTCATGGCTTTAGAAATGGATTCTGAATCTATTTACTCCAAGCATTCCCAGAAAGTGAGATAATGTGGGTGGTTTCTGGTTTCCTGGATCTTCTTCTTCAGTTTTCTGAAGATGGGTGCAATGTCTGCCCTTTTCCAGTCACCAGTAACCTCCCCAGTTGCTGTGATCTTTCAAAGATGGTAGAGAGTAACCTCCAAATGATACCAGGCAGCTTGTTCAACCCCCTTGGATGCATCCTATCTGTTCCCTTGGACTTGCATATGTTCAGGGGAGTAAAGCTGTGCTGCAATTGGATCACCTCTGCTTTCTTCTAAACTCAAAGGATTTCAAGCTCCAGGCAATGAGACATGCAGAAATTTAAGTGCAGAGGATCACAGAGGCTGACACCTCACGTTCCTCTTTGGTCCCCCACATAAGAACTGCAACTTAATAACAATATTCACTGAATCAACAGCTTCTTCTCACAGAACACAAACAAATCAAATCGGTTAGCTCTTGAAATTTGTAAATAGGGACTACTAAAAAATCTTTTTCAATGAAAATCAATGTATGTGGACATGCTAAATATTAGACATTTAACTAGATATTTTAAACACAACCTATATCTACACCAAAACATCAGTTTCAACATTACACAAAAATTAAAGAATTTAGGGAAGATGTATTCAATGATTAGAGATCCTTAGCTCAGCTTTCAAGAGATTCCAGATGGAGATGTACTCATTGAGAAAAACTTATGACTGTGTTATTGATTCCACTTATAATGATGCTTTTGGCTTAGAATAATTTTACTTTGATACTACAGTAGTGAATAGAAATTTCAAAGAACTAAAGCTTTTTTTTTACTTACATTTTTCCATTGCTTGCCTTGCTTATTCAATTTTGATGCTTGACTTTGCCTTTAGAGTTATAAGACTAGGAATTATAATTAATGATATTGCTATCCTTTGGTATGTCAGAGAAGCTAAATTTAGAAAAACACTACACCATTTGCTACAAGTAGGTTCCAAATTATATGTCTGTAGTGCCATGCATCACTAGTAGGCTATCCTTTGGGAAGCATTTGTTTGAATCTGGCTATTTAACCAAGAACTGGATAGAGACAAGTGATGAAGATAGGTTTAAAAATTAACAGCATTTCAGGTGGTAGGAAGAATTGAGATCTCATGGTGGAAGGTCAGAAAGCAACCAGAGCATATCCTGCATGAGCTGTGAAGCTGGGAGTGTTAGCAACAGCCTTTAGTAGCTGGGCTTGTGTTTATTTTTTCAGGTAGTGACTGCAACAACCTACTCCTAAGCCCAGACTATCTGAGACAACTAGAAAATGAGATAAGCAGCACTGCTGAAAAAGGTAGAAGCACGCATATGTGAATGGCATCCAACCCACTAACACAGCAGCCGAAGCAAGAGGGACATAGCAAGAAATTATTCATAAACACTCATGGAAAAAAGGTTGATCCTCCAATATATTGCTTAGGAGAGAGTTTTTTTTCCTCCTTTTTAAACGAAGAGTATGGATTTAATGAAGTTTACATCAGACACTTTTCTGCTTTCCTGTAACACTGTAACTTCAGGTGAAATTTGATGAAAAAAAGATCATATTCTTTGCAGCATACAATACAGAAAAGCTGGATGCTGACCTGACATTCATAAGCAATTACAGGAGCTAGACATACATAAGAGTGTCAAGATACAAGAAATGCTATGGGGACCTTCTAATCCATGGGCTACACTTATTTCCTGGCACTAGCCAGAAAACAGCTATCCCTGTCACAAGCTCACAATCATAAGCTCCCAGTCTGAGACAAACCACATTATGAAGGATTATCAGAAAAGCAAACAAAACACATCATATGGGTCTAGTTTGGACATGTGATAAGAAAATTAAAGATGGGAGACATGAGGAAACTTTTTTTCTAATTACTGTTTACTTATTAAGAGTTAGCACACATGAGGTAGCTCTTAGCCTTCTCATCCTCAGAAAAGAAAAAAATGAGAAGAAAGAAAAACAAAACTGCTACCTACCTGCTGTGGAAGGTAAGCAAAAAATTAAGAATGCCTATGTGCCTGAGCACAGATATGCAAGAAAAAAAAAAAAAAAAAAAAAAAAGAGAAGGAAACTCCGAACAATAATTTCAGAAGCTGTCAAAAAGGCTGGAATTAAAAAAAAAAATCTACATAATCGACCTCAGAAAAAGAACAACACTGTCTCAGGGCAAGAGTTTTATCTCCTTTGATAAACAGAGCAGTAATGGATTTCTTTTTAACTTGGTTGCAATTTATAAAGAGACTTTCTTTTTGACAAAATATGACTAAAATGATTTAAATTAAATTAAAAGTGAAGTTTTTAAAATAGAGTACTTACTTGGTGCACCATGAAATCATCGATATTGATATTTCTCTTGATGAGAATAAGATGTGTCCATATGTTTATTCAGTGTAGAAAATGGTAATTTATTCAGTGGTCATTGCTCAGAGTAAAGAATTGTCTAAAAACTCATCATATTTAATTTATTCAGCTTTATGACACCTTGGCAAGTTTAGACATTTTGCATTTGGCTCATATCATATTTACATCAAGAAAACAACAATATTTAGATGGTACAGAAGTAAGAGCTGTGTCAAGCAAATGTGCTGTCAGATTTCATCCACCAGAGCTAAAGTGAGCTCTGCCTTTTAGATTGTTTGCTACAACGATGGACTGCTGATGAAAGGTTGCCTTAAGATCAGCCTTCTGGAGCATGTAGGCTGGAATTCTCCAAAGTCCACATGAAAGACGTGAAGATATCACTAAATACCAGGCTCATACTTTGTAAAACATCTGCTGGCCAGATCATTCATGTCATGTGGGATAGGCTGTTTGACATCACGCACTCAAACAGACACAAAACACTACTGCCATCAATTGCCTCTGAATGGCTTTAGCAATGTATGGGAGCTGATATGAATACAAGAAGGTGTCAGCAATGGTTCAGGTGAAATGACTAGTATTCATGATATTGTTAGAAAGATAAAGCCCATTCCTCTAGCCCAATTACATGCAATGCATTTTTCATGTGATGCGGTGTTTAACTTGTAGTAAAAATCTACTATTGTCCATAGGGTGTAAATGAAGTAAAGATCTTTGTCAAAGACTAGGGTTTCCCCCATGCCGTTTCACAACCCCACCTTCCACGGAACACTGGGTACACTGAGCTCATAATGAAGTTATTACACATTTTTTTTTGTGAAGACTGATGCCTAATGACTTATTACTTATTACTGTGATATTTACAAATGGTTTAGAAAGGTGCTTGCACAGTAGTGATTTTGTAGAGTGTTAAATAACACTGAATAAAATCATAATGACTAAAACCTACATAACGGGATAAAAAAAAGCAAAACCACCACAACACAAAGCAGTGAACTACTCAAAAAGCTTTTAGACAAGATTTAAGACATTTGTATCAGTTTCCAATAAGGAAAGGTTTTTCTGCCCTTCTCTCTCATTTCACTCACCCTATACAACACTGAAATCTGCAGTACAAAATGGTATCCAAATATTTTTCTCTTCCTTCAAACCCCAGCATATGGGATCTCTTAGCCCAGCAATATGTACTCCTCCCCACACACTTGTTTGAGACACAACAGATAGCCACTGATACCATGTGTCATTACTTGGCTCTGTTTCAGCACTTTGCTATAAAACACTGAGACCAGAAAGGAAGGAATAGGAAGTATAGACTGTTCCAAGTTTCTGCTGCTTGTTTCTCCAGAAGTAGGAAGTCCACATGATTTGGTATTACCCAACTGCAGACAATGTAACAGCTACAGACACATGGAAACAGACAAGCTAGTACCAAGTAACTAGTCTGGGCTAGACAGAGCAGATGCCTATACTATATGCCTAGTATAGTTATGCCACTCATTTCTCAAAATCAACTTTCCAGCACAGACAATATATACATTTGGGAAAAAAAAAAAAAAAAAAAAAGCTATGATAAATATTGCAGGGTATAATTGCAGTTACAGTCAACAATGTTGAACATTGAAATATTCACTCACTGAAAAAAAAATACACTTCACATACACATACACTGTAAATTTATCATATACACTGCTCTGTAGAAAACAGATGCCATATTTTTCATCACAAGAAGCTAAGGGCTTGAGTAACTTATTTGACATCAGTCCACAGTTCAGCCTTCGAGCCTGCTGTGCAAATTAAAATGTCAGCTCATGGTTCACCTGTCATCATCTCAATGTAAACATTTCCTGAGAATTTTTCCCTAAATCCATGTTTTCTTTAATTACTGATAAACTCAATAATATTTGGGGAAAAAAAAAAAAGCGTGGAAACAGCAGAGGGTGATACAGTACAAATCTCTCTGAAATCAGCTGGGCTTCTTTCTCCTTCCTTCTCCATCCCCTCCTTTTCTCCCTGGCCTCAGGAACACCTGCCCAAATGCAATTGTCTTGTTGACAGAACGATGGAATTGTCTGTGTAGTTTTCAGTTAAGCAATTAAAAAACCCCAAAACCAAACATGACAGGGTTATGTGGGCCAGACAGAGAGAAACAAGAATGGCTCAACTGAATTACTGCGTGTAAAACTCTGGCCTACTGGCTGAGTAATTCAAAACAGGATATTTTCCTTCCATAATATACGAACAGATACTTCCTTCCTGTGTGAAGAAATAAAACCTTCAACGTTCTGCTTTTTATTATTTTAGAAAGAAGCCAGGGATCAGAGAACATCAACTAATGAAACTGTTTTGTATATGTATTTCAAATTAAAATAAAAAATCCTAAAATTTAAGCCAGATCTCTATGTTTACACACACACGTTTCCCGTCTACCAAATGATTCTTGGAACTTCTGCCTCAAACCTTCTGCATGATCTCAAATAAAGCAGTAATTCTGAAAATGTACCTTAAAAGAGTTGCTAAAAAGGAGAAGAAAAAAAAATAAAATTACCCTAAGTCATCAACTCATTGGCAATAATTTCATAGAAAGCCCAGCTATTTTCTATGGGGAGGAGTTGGTAAAAGAAGCCTCCTGGTATCAGATGACCAAAGACTGATCAACTGTAAACTGCACTGCACCAACCAACAGCATACTTGGTTTCATAACTCCATGATCCATACAAACATCTAATTATAAATGGGACTTAGTCCTGCCAGTAGCAGGGCTATTGCATCAATCTCCTCTGCAACATTACAATGGAATATTGATAAATGGGTCTTGCAAAGACACAGCACCTGAATAAGCACATTCAGACACAAGCGTTCATGAAACAAATCTCAGTTAAATCCTCTTAGGTCTCAAAAGGCCACATTGCTGTTAGCTTTCTTTGCTTTACCTGAAACCAGTTAAAAGAAAACAAAAACAAGGCAGCCAACAAATGTGAGCAATTAAGCAATTAGGGAAGTATAGACAAGTACATAGTTGACTCATCCATAGCTGTCTTACTAAATAATATGCATACTGTGTCTAGAACTTCCCATATAGATTGTCTTTTGAGGCTATAAAGAAAATATTTCTTTAAAGATTCTTCTTCTTTTTACTGAACGGCAGTATTGATCCCATAGACATTTTTTTACTGTTTACCTAAGTATAGCTAAATTCAGTTTTGAATGTTATTCCTAAAATTCCTCTGGAGCCCACTTTTATTTTTTAGAATGGAAGCTTCTCATCCAATTTCAATCTTTCTGAAACTTAAAGAGCATTTCTAGCTCTATATAACTTGTAAAAATAACTAGTAATAATTTCTGGCTATTTGGCATAACAGAGCTGCTAAGCCATAAGTGTGGGGTTTGGGTTTGTTGTTTTTTTTTTTCCTGATTTAACCATACCATAATTTATTACCGTATTTAAACCTCTGATCTTTTTAGCACACTACACATAAGATAATAAGCCTGCTTCACCTTTTGCTTTGGGGATTTGTTATTTTTACTGGATTATAGCTGACATTCAGTGTTGCAGTTATTTTCTAAATTGTTCTCATTCTATCATGAAAATGAACAAAATACACATTAAAATATTACTGAAATTATAATTTGTTACTGAAGTACCAAAAAGATAAACATTTTGGAACAAAAGGAACTGTTTTCTTATTTTCATTTGACTGTCCTTCAGCTGTAAAAATATAAGGCATTCTACAGTGGGTGTGACATTAATAGCAGAGTAAGTACCAGAGCATCTCAAAGAGCAGGAAGCAGCTAATCCAAGACAAATAAATTTACATCAGCTATAAATAAGAAATGCTTTTTTATTTCTGGACACCCAATGTGTTAATTCTAGCCTTGGTAGTGCTTTCCATATATTTTACTTCCAACACCTACATGATTACTTAAGAAGAATAGCGAAGACTTTATGCTAATTACTGTGCTTACTTCAGAAAACGTGAAAGCCTCCACATTAATTTCTTCATATTCATCTTCCAATTCATCACTTTTAACATCTGCAAGAGCACTGGCCAGTTTCTTTCTCAAAAGACAACCCTTCCAAAATGCCTAAACAAAAAATTTAGAGCATGTTATACATAGCCATAGATCAAACCCAAATCCAGATTCTGTATGTTATCCCATTAGGAAGATAAAACATCTTGGGCTTTTGTTTAATAGCTCAATGATCTGGTTTTTGAACTTTATGTGACATTTAAAACTACAAGACAAATTAAATGCCAGCGTATGTCTAAAGCTTAGAGTACTCAAGAGGCTCTCCACAAGTAAGCAGAAAGGAATCCTGCAACTCCCTCAACTACAAACCTGGGTCAACTAATTAATTATATGACAATTCCTTCAGGGACTATTAAAAACTGAAAGGAAAGCCTACACAAGAAAAACCTGAGTGCCAACAATCAAATTACTGAGAATAAAAATACAGATGTACTAAATGTCCTATGGTTTACAAGTAGCAATTCTTGGAGACATCACATGTAATTGACCTAGGTCAGTTACACTCTCTTAACTGTCTAAGATTTTTACTTAAAAAAAATATTACCACTAAGCACAATCATCTCTAAGAAAAAGGAGCACATTAGGAATTTAAGTGCTAGAAAACTAGGAAGGGTGTTAGGAACACATGACAAGCAAAAACACTTGTCCAGCAAAAACACTTCAGAGATCACTCTGAGATAGATGGAATTTAGAAAACTGCATACATGACGGCAACTTCCGCTGAAATCAGTATTTGACATCATTAGAATTCAAGATGTCCCAAGTGTTTAAAACACAATGCAAAATATTCTCACTGTCATAAAAGAAGTGGTGTTGTACACCTTTAATGGCTCTGCAATGAAGACACAAAAATAGGAAGGGTAAATCTCATAATCTGGTTTAACATTTAGATTAGTAATTTTTAGAAAAAGTCTGTCTAACCCCATAAATTATTGAAAATTTTATTACTTTACACACATACTTCCTGATAATTATAAAATTATTAAAAGTTTTAGAACTGCTTTCTTATAATTTCATTGTTGTTATTTTTCTACAGACTTTTATAAGCATCTAGATAAAATGTCCTGATATTACTGAGTGATCAAATGACAAATATATTTCATTCAACAAAAGCAATTATCTTTTACAGATTCAAAGGAGAAAAGCAATCCTAATGATATATGCAGAAAGCTAAATTGTGAGGTAGCTGCTAAAAGGGATCTATGAAAGCACCAGGTCAGTGTTCAGTCATGATCAAAGAGAAAAATTACATGTAGTAGTTTTTAAGAAACAAAATAAAAACTTTCTAACTGTACAAATTCATTCTATATCTGCCTATGGAATTCAGTTCTTCTTGCTTCTTTAAAAAAGATTTTAACAGATCATGGCAAAGGTTCAGAGAGGAACAAAAAGATAAAGAGAACTACGGAGAAATGTGAAAAGAGACTTAACAGATGAAAGTTTTATTTACAAAAGGTAGATGTAAGGATGTATATATGAGAGATCTAAGAATCTGTAATATGCACAGAAGATAAATAATAGATCACTTTTATTTTCATAGTCTCTTTGGGAATTACCATGTTTGAAACAAATGAAAGGAAGCACATACTAATCACTATATAGATTTGTTAAATGCACCAGTTTAAATATAGTAGAGGTCAAACACATAAGTGAGTTCAAAAATGGATTAAGTAAGTTTATGGAAACAATTGTTAATATGCTAGCTACACATTACACTCCAATAACAAATTTTTGCTTCTAAATCACTTTGTCACTTTTGAAATTTGTATATAAGACCTACTCTGTGGAATGTTTCCAAGTTAACTTGAAATATGAAATTGACTGAGTTGACTTGTTTCAAAATGTAGGAAATAACCCCATAAACCATGTAAACTTGGCAAGTAAATACTGATTACCAAACTAAACAAAGTGTGGATTTCAAGCCTTGCCCATAGTTACCCATTCTGTTTAACTGTTATTAGCTCAGTATCTACCACAGAACAGCCTAGGCCACGGTCTGTTCCCAAGGACAATATGGATAAAGCAATCCTGAGTTTTGGAGTTGGGAAGAGAAGGAAAGCCATGGATAGGTAGGATAGAAGAGACAGGAAGATTATTTAGTCACACAGATAACAGACACAACACGGGTTACACAGCCTCCATCAGTTTCATAGCATACACAGGCCCCAGTAAGAACATGGGCACAGTATCTCTTAAGCATAATATTAAGAATTATGTCAAGTAAAAATAATTCAGGGAAATATTTGGTGAAAAAACGGAAAATATTTTTCTATAAAGGGGAAATATGTTTCTATAAAGCTTTTCATAAAGAAGTATCTGTTTTAGAAACACCAAGGTTATGCTGCTTAAGTAAAACAAAAATGTTTAATTATGAAACTTAATAAGATAATAAGCAAGAACAGGTAGAAGATGAAAATGACACAAAACTAGAAAGTTTTTTTTCTGTTATTAAACTTACAAAATAAGAAAATACCATAAAACAACCTGGATTACTGTGGCAGCTTCATGTTTCTGTCTCAAAGATTCTACAAACTGATGATTCTCTATTTTATTGCAGTCATTTTTCCTCTGAGCATGGTACTCCTGCCAAAAGGACTGGATGGAGGATGCTTCCATATGTAGGCTGATGGAGAAATAAATACATTTATGACTCACATAGCCTCACCAATACAAATGGATTATCACATCTTCCGAACTTCAACCATAAAACATAGCACTGTGCTTTGAGACAAATGAAATGTTGTGCTAATAAACAAGAAATTACAATCAAGATGTGATATATATGCTCACTGGAAGATATTCACATCACATAACTTCTGAATCCAATTATCTAAGGACTAATCTCCACTGGGCTCTATTCCATGAATAATCACAGTAGAGGAAGCATCCTCAAAGGAAGGATTAGGAGCAAAAGTGGAATGGTGTAACAGTGACTGAACAAACTATTGCAGGGGTCTCCTTATTTCCACTGAACATACCAAAAAACAAACAAACAAAAAAAGAACAAAAAAAAACCCCACAAAAAAAAAAAAAAAACCAAAAAAACCCCCACAAAAAAACCCACAAAAAACCCAAAAAACAACAACAAACAAACAAACAAAAAAAAAACCACACCAAAATCCAAACCAACAAAATAAAAAAAAAGCCTGAAAGCAAACACCAAGCATGAAAGAGGAATAAATACTAAAAACTGAATGAGGCAGGTATTTTCAATGGAGCAGACAGGAAAAACAGAGAAAGTGCAATTTCATCTTTTGCCTGCTTTTACCCATTAAGACTTCTGACCACTGGTTATATGTGTAAATTTTCTAATTTGCTCATTTTTTAACAAGAACTAAGTGAAGACTATTTAGATCTGTTCAAGGTTTCCAGTTTCTAAATATATGTTCAACTAATTCATACCATTGGACAAAAAGTATAATGTCAGCTCTGCATTATGACTTTACTATCTTGGAATTCTTTTCTCCACAACATACTCATTTCAATTGGATAGTGTATTAAAGACATCTAAATTTCCAATCTTTACATAATTCCTTTCCTTGTGTAGTGCCTCTATTTAAATAGAGGACTACTAGTCAGAAAAAAAAATCACACTTCAGAGGTCAAGACAAATACAAAAAAATAGTTTGCATTCTGTTTTGAAGAGAACTCTCCAAAAACCACTTACAGAATCCATTCAAAACATTAACAAAAAAAAATAAATTAACTATTTCAAAAATTTTTTGAAGTATTCATCTCATGCAATAGACTAACGTATTCTTGCTTTCAGCTTGCTGAGAGGTGATAATGAATTGCGCGGTCCTCCTTAATCATAAATTTTATGTCAAATTATTAGCGCCTTAAGTACCTACTAAGCAGCTTCCTATTGACCATAAGTCTAAACAGCTCAAAGAAGCACACCCACCATGCTTGCTTTTCATACTGTTCTCAAGATACCTGGTTTTGAAACTTGCATTCTTATGAAATTTTAACTCAATTTTTGAAGATTTGCTGCAAAAAAAAACAGCTTCTGTTTCCCTTGTCTGTACATCCAGAACAACACAAATCAGCAGCAAACACATTCCAAAGAGGTAACAAATCAGTCTGTTTCATGCAGGAGAAAATCTTGGGACACATAACAAGTTAAACTGACCTATCACCCCTGCCTCTACTTTTAATAAGCAGGTTAAGGCATGTTGGAGAAGTACCAAAAGCAGGGCAGGCCATTAGCTCTTCAGTCATTACAACAGCAGAAGACTGGCCAAAATCAAGGGATTAGGATGGTAGATTTAAGCAACTTTTCTTCTTGCATTCTAAATGGTACTGACTGTAAAGTGTACACAAATTAATCTTGAATGTCTAATGAATAATTCTGGCAAAAATTTTACACTAGTTTCTACTTAATCTCCTCCAAAGTTTCTGCAAAACATTTGTCATTTGCATTCCTGACTCTGTATGTGTCATTGAACGGGTGTCTTAACATTATTTGAAGTACATAAACATCTATATCCTAATATACCAACTGGGAGAATACCACAAAGAATTCTTAATTGCTAATATGGAAATCTAGTGTGCAACACATGACTATAACTATTGTCTAATAAGCTTAAAAATATTATCTTACAAGTTCTGGGCCTCTGTTTTAAACAAAAAATCCTCACTTCTATTGTCTATCTACATAATTGATTTGAAAGCAAACTGACATCTGTCTTACCTCTCTGTATCATTCCCAAAGTGCTGGAGATTTCTTCCCATATCACTTGCTACTATCACTGACTGTTGCAATGTGTGTTGGCCTGACATGTTATTGTTGCCTTTGCTCTCCCCACTGTAATTAATACAAGATTCAGTGCTCTTCTGCTTCACTCTCTGATCTCCTCTATTTTCCTTCTGGTGCACAGGTATGGAGGAGTTAGTGAATGTGGCCTGAATATCACCAGTACTAATCCATCTTTTGGAAGGATCCAACAAGACCTGTTTATTTTCTGTCACACCCATGATAAAGAGGTTATTCTCCTGTAGGCAGCCAGTTGATGTTTGCTTTAAATGATTTTGAAGTGCTTCTGGTCCATCTCTGTCATTAATGTTTAGTTCTCCATACTCATGTACATATCGATGTTTAATACTAAGTTTCATCAACTGATTAAAATACCAGCATTGTCCCAGTACAGAATCAACAGAAGAGGTAATTCTGAAAAAAAAAGAAAGAAAAAATTTTTACATGTCTGTTAGAATGCTTTGAAAAAAATTTCCCTCTATTATTTCTAAAATAGCTTGCATTTTCAAGTATTCTTACATGTTTCCATACTCTTACAGCAAATAGCAATTACTGTGATTGGACATCCAGTTTCAATAATTACGAATCTTAACAGATTTTATCTTTTTTGGACAGATTTAAACTATAATCACACATATTTCTTATTTTACTTAGAGTTTTCCTAAAAGAGAAAGTGTTCAGTCTTTTTAAAATAGCCATTACACCATGCAATTCACTATTAACTTTCTGTGTGGTTAGTGGGGCACTATTTGGGCATGTGAAGCCCAAATTTTTGGAAGGTTTGAGGAAATTTTGCCTTAACAATCCAATCCTACCTGGCAACTATGAAAGCTCATATAAAAATAACAGTATTCCAAAATTTAGATAAGAACTAAAGCAACGAACTCCAAACTTAGATTCAAACCAAGAAACTACAATGTCTAAAGAAAATTCAAGAAGACAAACTTTTAAGTACAGATTTGTTCATCAATATAAGGCAACATGATAGACTGAAGCAACAGTAATCTAAGAAGTCTGGCTCTCATTAGTTCTTTGTGTTACACTGTCTAAATGATGAGGATAAGTAAGAGTAAATATGAACTAATTGTTATAGATTCAGATAGCTGTCTGTACTTTGGATGGTGTTTGTTCATTTTATTAGGTAGCAGGTTCTTCCAGGATCATGAAAACATTTTTCTTTAATAGTGTAGATAGATGCAGAGATCTGTAATCTGGTGTTAATTTCAGAAGAGTACAAAGTCAATTCTAGGTAGCAATCCAAGAGAAAAAGTAGAAATAAGATCAATTTTCTTGTTAGTCTGGAAAAATTAAGTCCTAAAATTATAGCTAGAATAACAGAAATTTCCTTCCTGTTCATCATTTTGGAAAGGTGAAATTTTTATAAAGTTCTGGGGACTTTTTACTATTATAATTATTTATTACCTATTTACCATTATAATTATATCCTCAGTGAAGTTCAACTAAGAACATAAGTGAAGTTTTTAAGAACATAATCATCAGATCCTATAAGAGTAAAAAGGATTCCAACTCTTCCACTTCTAGTGCAACTTCAGCGCTATTGGACAAAATCTGAATGGGTAAATTGATCCACACAGCTTAAGCACACAATTCACTGCGTACACTTGATTTTCCACTACAAAATATTATTCCTACTCCTGTTAATTCCACACATATAAATCCTAAAAATATTTAAACCAATCTATAAATTTGTTTAAGGGTCTAACATGCTACCTAGTAAGAATAACGATTACTTTAAAAGAAAATAGTAAAGCATTAATTAAATTCTTTAGTTAAATATATTGAGTTTGTTTAAGTATTAAAAAAAAAAAAGTCTAGTACAAGATCACTACCAAATTTCTACATAAAATAATATGGTGAGAAGATGAAAAAAAGGAGAAAATGGAAAAAATCCATTTCCACCTGTTTTTTTTCCTTTAATTTGCTTTATTTTGTTGGTTTATTTGTTTATGAAAATTAAAATATTGCAGAAAACCCCAGAATGTTTTCTATATTGAGCAAAAAAAATTCCTCTGAAAACCGTATCCTGAGTATCCTTGTTCATTTAAAAAAAAAAAAAAACAAACAGAAAGAAAAATAAACCACTCTAACAGTGAATCCTCTCCTTTGACAGGTGCAGGGGTATCTCAAGCAGCTGTTTCATCCTTCCAGTGGCTATGAATATGTCAAGCAGAAATGGAGGGATTGAGGAAGTGAAAATTCAGGCCGGGAATGATTTTGTGGTCACCAGAGATCACGTGTTAGTTTTTTAATAGAGGCTGCTTTTTGGGCAGTGTTTCCAAGCAGTGGGTGCAAAATACCATCTTGTCTCTGCGGGCATGTACCCTCTCCCACACCTTCCCTGGCAATCTACAACTATACTTTGGTTTTGCAGGATTTTCAGGCCACCCTCTGTGTCAGTAGCTTTTCAGTTTAGCGTTTTCAGTCATATCGGTTTAAGTTTAAAGAAACTACAAAGGAAGCTGAAGTGATATCAGAGACTGATGTGCAATGAAGTGGCGTGGTGTGTTTGAGGTTCTCCTGCCAAGGTAAAGCTCCAGCACACTGACACCAAAGGTCACGAAGGGGCCTGAGCACCACCTTGGTGGCAGCCAGCCTGGTGGTTCCCTCCAGTCAACAGGGATATATCAACATCCTATCAACACACTGCAACTTTCTCAGCATCTCAACTGCACTGCACTCTTGATACTAGAGAAGTGTTCCTGAAGATTGCTTATCCAAACCACAGAAAGGAAGCTGCTGTAATGGAAAATAGGCAGGACTGGTTTGCAACTTAATGCTAAAAAAGAAGCATACAAGGAAAGAGAGAAGACAAAGTAAAAAATGACATAAGATTTCAGATACCACAATATTTCCTTTTCAATTAATGTAAATTCATTGTTTGCCTTTCAGACGTTTTCCACTGTTATTGGTCACACTTAACCTGGAATTGCTTCTTGGTTAAGATCTGACTAGAGGTTTTAAGCATAAATTAGCATTCAGACAAAACAAGAAATGGAATTATCCTATGGAAGCACCAGTATCCATTGTGTCTGGCTGCTTAGTGTGCAATGAAATATAGATAAATATGGTAGCCTTGCAACAGCAAAATTTTTATGGCTTTCAATTTTGACCAGCAGATTCCTTCATATTCAGTTGCAGCCAGGCTTTATTTTGATCATAACAAGTGAAAGTGATTTATGCCATATGCAAATTTTAGCATAACCACAAAGCATAACCACTGCTTTTGCAGTGGGAGAAAGGGGTAATAAGCCAGAGGAGAAGGGTTGAATCTTGCAGTACTGTACAAATGTGCTGAACTAGTGACCCTGATACTAAAGTCCAAGATATTATTTTCACAAAAAAAAAAAAATACAAAGAGCAAAAAACTACTTGTAGCTATTTTTTTTTACCAGATACATTTCTATTTGTGCTAGCATTTTGCAGGACTTTGAAGAAAGATAATAGCATTAGAATCAGATTGTAATCTATTTGGAAGTTTAAGTCAGGCATTTATTAAGGACTATTACAACTTCAATCCTCACACCAGTTCATGAAGACTATCCATCACTATCCTGGTTAATTTAAACCAAAACCTCCTCAATTCCAATGCAGTGTTTGGCAACGGAGGAGGAGAGAAGGGAAGGAATAAGCCTAACTCGGTTGCACCCTGGATGCGTAAGGATCCAGGCACAGGCTGAGTTAACAGGTACAGAAAAGGACAAATTATTGATGCTAAAGGTCTTCCAGTGGAGTTTAAATCAGCCAAAACGTTGCTACTTATGAAATTTAAAGTGGTGGCAGAGGCTTGCTTGGAGAGCTAACACATATATATAGAATTTTCTACTGCAATCACACGTGCAATGGCTGCCTGGTTATTCAAAGAGTATAATTTTGTCAGAATGGGACAGTAAATCTGGAAAAGTCAGCGGAACAAATCTCTGGCAAAAAGGACAGGCTTGGGAAAAAGAAGCCAGTTCTGATCAGGAATGGCAGTTTTCTCCTGGCCCTTGTAGTTAAATCATAATTAATATTCTACCCCTTCTTATGCTAGTGTGTGCTAGTTAAAAACTTGCTTAATACCATGTTTTCCTCTACTGTGACTTTCAGAATTATAATACATGGAATATTAAAATAGTACACCTCAATTTATGTGAGCTTTTGTTTGCAATAGTGTGAGGTAAAATGTAATGTCTTCAGGGAAATTCTACAGGCATCATTACTGATTTTCAACTGCAGTTTACCAAAGTCCCCTACAAACATCAAACAGGTCATTGTTGACAACACCATTTATGCAATTTCTGTCATTTTGACTGTAAAATACATACAGTATTTTTACAGTTCAAGTTCCACTAGCCAGACAACTGCACATCTGATGGCTGAAAACAAATTGCTGCAGCAGAGGTATCATATTTTTGTACATGATTACTTATTACAAGTTGTCTAAAGGTTATGTGACAGAAAAAATTTCGTGTAATAGAGAAATTAATTTTAATGTCAGTTTTATTCTGAAACATGGCAACAACAGAGAAGTTTTGGGAAGAAACAGCACAGAGAATTTAACTGGGCAGCACTGGTGTATGAAACAGATTAGGGAAGCAAGCAGTGATTACTTCTGGCAGCTTACATACTTGAGGTCGCACCTACAGGGGCTCATAACTTAGCAAGATGTGAAACAGACAGAAGTTTGCTCTATTGTTGGCCTGCTGTTTAGCAATGTCACATTAATTCAGTCAAAGTATTGCAATATGTACATATAATAGCTATGCTGCTACAGCTTATATACAAACAAGTTATTTAGAGTTCCTTTTATGAGCTGCAGTTTGCAATGGTTTTCAAGTCATCCATAAATTTTACTTCAGTCAAAATAAAAGATAGATGGCTTTAACACACAAGAAATTCATTTTAAGACCAAATTTGATGCAAGATGCTTGAATCGTGTCACATTTAGGGATTTACAAGATCACAAAAGAATTCTCAAAAGCTTAAAAAATCCACAACCCTGCCTCCTCCGCACTCCTCACCCTCCCTCCACCCAAACCATACATTCAGGAAAGAAGAGATGTTTACATAATCACTTTCCACTACTGTTCTTCTCAAACATCTGCAAGTTCTTTCAAACACTTCTCTTTGAAAATTTACATAGAATAGAAAAATTCTCAGTTGAAGGAACCTCCAGTTCAGGTCTCCGGTTCAACCTTCTACTTCAAAGCTGAGTTAGCTCTCAAAGCAGACAAGGCTGTTCAGGTTTTCATCCAGTCAGGTCTTGGAAATCTCCAAGAACAAGACTGCACAACCACTCTGGGTAGCCTATTGCAATTCATCACTGTCCCACCCTGAAAAGGCTTTTCCTTATGCCCAATTGTATTGTCTCTGGCTGGAATGAATTAATTCCCATTACAGTTGCCCACATAATGCTGTTGTTTAGATTTGTGATCAAAACTGTATTGATAAAATGCTAATGTTTTGCTTAACAGTGCTTGGACACAGACAAGGCCTTCTCTCTTCCACTCAGCAAGTGGCCTGGGAGTTGGCAGAAGGCCTCCTTTCTTTACCTCTTTCCTAGGTAAAGAACTGTGCACTTGTCCTTGTTGAATTTACAAGGTTCCTGGTGACCTGTTCTCCCACCTTGCCAGTGTCTGACTGGTAGCCCTGCCCTCAACAATTGCCTTTGAAGACTTGTGGTCAGCAAGCGCAGTAAGTGCGCACTTCATCTCCTGCTCCCAGCCTTTGATAAAAGATGTTAGAAGTACAAGTCAGCTTCCACAAAGGAGTGTGAGCCACATACTATTCATAATTAATGGATGGTCTTAGCCTGACAACCCAACATGCTTCTTATTTTTCTTATGTTCATTCATGTAGAATAAAAAAAATAAATTTTAGGAATATCATTTTTCCCTCTCATTTTGTACCATTCTGCAGAATTGTATATGAAACTTAGGTCCTTAGATTTTACTACAGTTTGCTCACAAGTCATATCCTAATTATAAACTTTGTTTTTCTTAAAAGGATAATCATTAAATGTCTAAATCTCAGACACGGAAAAATTTTCTCAGTCATAGAAAAGGAGAGCTTTATTTTCTTTTATAAAAAAGGAAGGAGAGAACATCATTTCAGGATGGTAAATAGATTAGGAAATATCAGCTTCCCACCTACAAGCCAGAAGCCAAAAATCACAGAAGTGGAGGAGACATATCTTGATGGTTTAATGGAGAAACATATGACTTTTAGGAGCCACTTACACATTACATCTGTCATAGAAAAATGCACTATATAATTTCACCCAACTAATTTCAATCTAATTCTTAATACAAACCTCTTTTCAAGTTAATCTGATTCTGAGCTATGAAGATTTTATTGCAGCTTAGTAAAAGCTGCACTAATATCACAATGTAATAAACTGCTAGCTAATAACAAGATACCATGAATATACAGGCTTACATGCAAACACAAAATAGCCAGATTCTGAAAAAAATGTGCATACTTTTCCTGTACCACCAAAGTATGCAAGGCAAAGTTTAAAACAAAACAATGTAAAACAGCACATGCTTTCACCTGCTCTGGGCTAATGTTCAGTACCTGGCACAATCAAGAAAACTACTTTTCCAAAAATTAAAATATAAGTTGGATATTCAAAGGACTATAAGGATTTTGTGAACCTTCTAACAAATGAAAAGGAACTATGAAAGAAACAAACCATGCAATATTACCAAGTGCAGAAATGAGAAGTTTGAGATATTTAGATATTACAAAAAATTAAAATACAGCATGCGTAAGTGATAAATTACCACCTGCATGATCTAAACTGAAGTTACTGGACAAGTAACCATGGTAACAAGTGATAAAGGTAGCAAGTATGACAAAATTAAACACCTGTAAACAAATCCATCTAATTCACTACCTTAAGAGAAAAGAAGTCAAATCTTTTGCAATTATTTCTAAATAATTGCAAATAAATAATGAGAATAACATACACATGGAAAACAAATACAGAAATAAAAATAGAGCATATTGTACCAACAGCCAAATTAGACTTGCTAAAGTCTAATTTAATTAAGTTAAAGTTGGAAATCATGTTAATATGATTATTCAGCTTTCAGCATTTAAGCTACAATTCCTGCATAGCACTGTACTATGTTGTGCGTTTGAATTCATTCAACTACTGCTAACTGCAGGTTTTGATTCACCTGTTTTCGCAAATTTAGAGAAACAAAACTCAAGGCCCTCATAATTTAATACCTGTCTAAAAAAACTTTGCTCTAAAGTCAATTATTCTAAGCTCTTTCTTATCCTAATACATTTCCAGGCAAAAACCCCTCAGTAAAATTCATACACCAAAAAGATCTTCAGTAACAATACATAAAGAAATGTTTCTGAATGCTATTTATATTCACATAAATACGTACTCCAATTCAGCAGCCTTTTTTTTCAGTTGAGTATTTTCTTCAATTTGAACTTGACAAAGTTCCAGAAAAGCTCCCAGTTCTGATGCTTTGACTTTTTCAGTTGTGGGTAAAGTATGATGGGTTAAGATTTCACCATCAAGCAACTGTAAATTAGGAAGGACCTCCAACATGGAAGACCTTAAGAAAAAAATATTAATTAGATTCTTGAAAAAATCCTTATGCTAAAACACCCATTTTGTTGATAAAAATCACATAACAAATACAGAACATGAAGACAGTCCTCTAAATGTTTGCATGTATCTGTCCTTATTTCATATGTTAACATATAAACTAAGAATTTATACTTAAACTAAAGAATAATATAAAGAATAAAACACAGAACATAGCAAGACTTCTTAATACTTCATTGGTATAATGAACACTGCTGGAATACTGACACCAAGAAAGTCAATGGCACCAGTCTCAAATCACTAGAGCTAGAATTTTACCTACACAAACCTTAAGGGGAAAATCTGACACATTTGTGCATAGGCACCTGCAATTCATTTGATTAGTTGGCAACACAACAAACTAAATCATAGGATTAAGACACAGATTGATTTTGTTGACACATCACAGAATTTAAATTTTAAAACTGCACAAAATACTAAACCTTGCTAATTCTACTCCCGTTATCATTCACATATACCACATATATGATATGCTATTCGGTACGCCTGACAGGAAAAGAAAATACTGAATTTGGGTCTGGGAAAGGAATGGGAGCAAAGATGAAATTTCCTTGCTACAAAAATGACAGCTGTGGCCACTGATGTCACAAAAAATATGTATGAGAAACTTAAAAAAAAAATTTAAAATGTATCATCAGTGAGATTTTGTTTGTTACCGAGAGATGTAAGCTGGTACTGCAATCTTGTTTCACATATTTCTTGTACCAGATCAAAGCTGTTGAAAGTTTGAAGACTGTAAAATTATATCATCTCTCAATATTTTCCTTAACTCAGTTTTAAGTAACACGAACTCTTGAAAGAATACTAATTGTAGGCTGTAAATCCCCCTATTACTGAAAAAGATAGTATTGTTTTCAAAATTTTGGAACTCCCTGACTATTCCCTGTGAAGGTAAAGGATTACTACTGAGCTCAGACAACATACACTAAGTTTAAAATCAGAGAAAGTCTAAGTTTAAAAACAGAGAGAGTTAAAATATTCCAAATAACAGATTAGAACATCAGTTTTTGCAAGTAGAAAACTTTCCTTCTCTACTGCCCATTAATGAAGGCTAAGACCATCTCAAGTATGTCTGGAATAAAATTATGGATTTAGATCAACAGTTCCTGAACATATAGAGAGAAATTACCAAAGCTGATGTTGAATAGCAATACACCAAAACAGTGACATATCAAAGTTCATCAGCGATGGAAGTTTTGTCTCTTAGAGCTGGGGGATCTCAAAATTCATTTTTCCATCTGGGTTTCTCCTGGTGAAGGGCTGAGTCAATATTTCATTTAGTGAAAACTTCCTGGTGAATATTCTGTCACTTAAGAAGCCCTATTAATCATTACAGCATTGAAACATATTCCCCTAGGAGTGCTCAGACTGATCTCAGGGTTTAATTTTCAGAAAGAGATTTCTTACTACTTCACTTTTGTTGGTGTTATCGCTGGCTGGACATTATAGTACAAAACCGATCGGGAAATTTTACAACTAATTCCTTTGCTGGTATCAAGGGGTTATGTAAAGTTCACTGGAACATATTGTCTGAAGTTACAGTCAATGCTGTATTCAGCAAATCCACATTTCATAGTATCCCCTACTTTAAATCCTTTAGACAAATTAATCTCTTGTCTAATCATAAAAGCTCTATTGGTTTAAGCAACTAAAAGTGTCAGTTCTCATAGCTAAATTGAAATTCAGAGAGCTTTTCCCTCTAACTTACAAGTGAGATAACACTTAGTTTTGTAAAAGAGAGGGAATTCAAACAACAGAAATGGAAATTTAAACATTGTCACAGTCACAGAATTTTATGAATGAAATTACCTGCAGGAACCACAGGGTGCAAATAAGTCTGTTCATTAAAAAATTAAACAAACCAATCAAGTATGTACTTGCACAGCTATCTTTTAAACTACTCAAACACTTCTAACTAGAAGTTTGAAACAGTTGAGTTTTTTCTTTTAAATAGTAATCCTAAATTTGTACAAAAATCTTCAAATGGATTATATGAATGTAAGGGTGGTTTTGGTTTTGTAGGTTTTAGGCTGGCCAGCAGGACTAGGGCAATGATCATATCCCTGTACTTGGCACTAGTGATGACACACCTCAAGTACTATGTCTAATATGCAAAAAATTATTCAAAAAACCTATTAATTTGCAATTTTACTCCTATGGTTTAGAAAGCTATATAACTACTCATTTCAGGAATCATGGTAACTGCATATAATTTTGTGATATCAAGTTTCTTTTCTACCTTTCTCATTTTTTATAAAGAGACATATCATAATCACTAGGACTAGATCTTTAACTTTTTAGATCATGATTCCAGGCAATAATGAAGGGCAAATGACAGCATTACTCTTACATCTCTTTCATAATTATAAGAGCTATACATTTTTTGATGTAGAGATAAGGAATTTGAAGACACATAAAAAAGGCGGATTTTCAACTACTAAGGAAAATTCAAACATTCATCCTGACTTTTTCTTCTAACAGACACTACCCCTTCACAAGCTATGCACAATGTGAACCTGTCACAGCAGCAAGACTCTTCAGACAATATGAGGGAGTGCTTCTACTATTTAATTAAGATATATACAACAATCTGTCGTCTGATTTTGATTTTTTGATTTAACAAATTAAAGTATTTTTCTTACCTCCAGTTCTTTTCTTGGAGAAGAGGATTCCCACTCAATGACAACTCCTTTAGTTTATTGCAGCCATTAAACCATGTATGGACATCTTTAAGATCTGTAGTATAGCAGAAAGAAACTGAAATATGTCTGAATGCAGAACCATCTTATTTCCCATAAGTTCTGACATACCAACATCATGCAGTCCTAAAAGCAAGACTGCTATCTATACATTATAGTTTTAATTATTATCTATAACATTCATGTTTGGAAAATATTTGTAGATTTTCCACATAAATGTGTCTTATAAATACATAGAAACAGTCACATTCAAATCAGTTTACAATTCAACTACGAAGTTCTTATTTGAATGGGATTTTTTAAGACAACTTACCCGACAAGCAGTTATTTTTGATATCTAGCTTTTCCAAAAATACAAATGAATTTAAAGGCACAAGGTCAGTTAATCTAAGAACAAAACAGAAAAGATATTTTAAAAATTAAATTTAAACAGCAGCTCATAAAGAGAAAAGCACCAGAATCTTTTGCAGGTATGACAATTTACTTATTTATGTAAGAAAATGCCCATTTATCTATCCAAGGTGCTAGGAATGACTACTGAAATTTTAACCCGAAAATATTTCTTAGTTTTCTCAGCATCTCAGTTTTTAATACTTTCTCATAAATGGTTTTTTATCTGATAAATATTTCAGTCTGTTCCCTGCATTTAGTGCTGAATATCTGAAGTCTTATATAATTTACACAAGTCAGCCAGCTTATCTTTAGGCACCATAACTAGAATGGTACTAATAGAAGGTTCTGATTCTGGAGAAAAAAAAATAAATTGCTTGGCTGCTTTCCTCATTTCTCATTGCTCAAACCCCTTATCAGGTTGTTTCTCTCCTCCAATCAGCACATTACTTCTCAGATCCTAAAACTAGCATAACTGTTGCTATGGATGTCTTTTTCAACAGGGCAAGGCTGCACTATCCTGTAATATATTTTTAGTGCTTCCTCTGTCTTACTACTTGTCAGATTGTGTCAAATAGGTGCTGATTACTGAGACAGTTATGGAATTGGTTATGGAATTGCTCTTCCTGTATTATCAGAGCTTCTCTTGAGCAGTAATGCAGCAAAGCAGTACTGCAGGCTGCAGACTGCAGTACTACAGACTGGACAAAATTCTTGTTTGCAGTACTGAAGAGTAAATGTAAAGAAATTGATCTGACATTCATCTATACAAAGGGATTGGGACTGTAAGATGTGTGCTATAGCTACTACTAAAGGATTAGGCTCAGTGCTATTTCTCTGCTGACAAACTTTCATTGATGCAAGAATGAATGTTGAATGGTTTGTTCAGCTGCCAGGCTATTGCCAAATATTAACTTTCAGATTAAAGTTTATCTTAGTTTATGTTGAATATGAAAGAGACAGGAAAACATAAAAATCAAGATACAAATAATGCCAGTTATCAACTACAACTAGAATGTTTAAGCACATGGTACACCAGCTATACATTTTTTAAAGAAATACATGTTTAGGTGATATATTTCATCCCTGTAATGGCAAGGCCCTAGCATAACAGGAGAGTGGTAACAGAAATGGCACTGTATGTGGTCAGTTTTTGCCAATTTTCACTGAAAGTAGTATTTTCTGAGAGTGTAGTGCCTTTGAAAGATATAAATCAGAATTTTTTTTTTAAAATATGACCCGACAAAAAATGAAATGTACTCAAAATTATTGAGGGACAAAAATGTTTGTTTCTTTGTTGCTGAAGGGTACAACTACATTGTGTTTCCAGCACAGGCTTTACAACTGACAGGCAGAGCTGAATTTTACTCTGGTGCACTAATTATTAACTAAATGTTGCTTACAGATTATTTAATCTCATTGAAAATACAACCAAATTTAAAACAAAAAAAAAAATAGTTTCCACATTCAGTTGAGAAGTATTTCTATACGACAGCATAACATTTTAAGAGTAAATTCAGAGAAACAGATGCAAAGACAACTCACTGTATTTCCATTTCTTTCTCAAACTACATTGTGAAGTTGTCCTGGTTCTAACCCTACTTAGTTCTATTTCCTTCATGGTATGGAAGCTTTCCATGGAATCAAACAACTATAACAAGTATTGACTCTATAAAGCATTAAGCCTTATATGTAGATCTGTATATACAGTAATACAAATTACAGCATTTTAGTTTCTCATCATCAGTCAATAATACATAAGTATATTTAATATTCGTAGCAAATATAATCATAGATGTTACTGGCTAATAGTATGGCTGCAAAAGCTGAAAATTCATGAATAGTCATAGATTCATATATTCAGAAAACAAACTCATAAGGGACAAAAGATAATGCAGGGTTTTTATTTATAATGAGCTCTCTGGATCTTTATCAGCATATGCTGTGGTGAATTAGAAATTGTCTACTGGACTGTCCTTGCCCGCCGTTGGCATTATGAGAGTTAAAACATTTCTCCGTCATTCTATAGCTTTCCCTTTACCGACATTCTTTGTTAATTTTTTTCCTAAGAAAATTCAAACCAGAAAGACAAAGGACATTACTGAAAACTTAATACTACTTGACCTTGTCACATTAGCCCTGGGCATAAGAGAGATATAAATTACAAAGAAGACACAAAAGTAAAAGATATTCACGAAAAAGCAAGCTATAGCTTCCTTTTTCTGTTCCCATTTAAGGCGCTAGCAGAACAGTCAGAGATAGAGTTTATGTAGTTTATGTGGCTATATCAGAAAACAAGGTTTAAGAATAGTTGCAAGAATGCATCACAGAAAATAAAGATTGTGTTTCTGAACATAAATAGCAATTACTGCTTAAGATGGTCTAAATCCTGCTGTGCAACTGCTTTTCCCCAGAAAAATTAGCATTGATGTTAATAAGTGGTTAGCAGGAACCAGGGCAAAATAACTAAAATAAATTTATCATAATCTAGATCTTTAGGCAAAGACCAGATTGCTTTTTCATTCCTTAAATTAAAGGCAGTTCAGTTTGCAATAATCACCATATTTATAAGCAGCAAATATACAGAATATAGGAAATCTGTCAGGTAGCCACTTAGTGTCTTGAATACACCAGCAGACAGTACTTCAAGTACATTACCCGCAATGCTACATACTTAGAGATAAACTTATCACCAGCAAAGAATTACTGAAAATTATTTTTAAAAAGCTAGAGTGCTAAGGATAGGATGGAGAAAACTCCTATATACCGGTATAGCTTTTTTCATGAATGACTTATTTCAACATCCAATGACATTTAGATTTGTTATGATAATTCTGGAAAAGAGGACAAATTTTCAAAACAAGGAACTTGCAAGGAACTCAACTCTCATATCTGAGAAATTCAGTTAAAAACCCAGATACCATATATATTTAAATTGAGAGAACAATGCATGCCAAGAAAGAACTTAACTAACTAACTTTTTAGCATCTCTAATATAAGCTTTTTAGGAATAATACGCATCTAGCTGCAAAAACGGGGGAGCAACATGTTCGCAACAAATTTGATTTGGGCTAAACCATTTTCCCAAAATAAAAAGGAACTTTTTCAGATGATTGCCTTTTTGTAAATATTAAATTTTTGTCTATCTCCCTTAGGTTATCTTAGTGAAAAGCAAGTGAAAGAAAAAAAAAATTTGGTCTTATTAATATTACCTTAAAACAGAAATGTTAGGATGGATTTTGTCTGTTTGGAAGTTGAACAAAAATGGTACCAGAACAGCATGTTTAGCATCTCACTGAAAAATTTTTAAATGGAAAGGGTATTAACAAGTAGGTTGCATAATTAAATGGGATTACATGGAAATGTAAATGCCACATGCACTCTGAACACATATTAAAAATTTATTAATTTTACATAAGGACAAGGCTGATTTCTCCTATACCTAAATCTTTATCCACAACAGAAGAAAAAATAATATGTCCCTTTTTTAAACTAACTTGACAGTTGTGTCCTCAGCTGCTATAAAATAGAGCATGGATCTTCATAGCTCCAGCTCTGCAGAAACCAAGTCAAGAGGATATTCATTGTCTTTGGTCAATTGTGCATTGATCAAGAATATGGTTTGTATATAAAAGACACAATAAAACACTCAATAAAAGCAGCAGTGGTGAAATAGCTGTCTTTTTTTCTATTTGATTTTCTATTTGAAGGAGTTAGTCACTACCTGTTTTAGTTTTTTGTTAGACTGTAGGTTTAAAACAATTTAAACCAAATAATTTTTGGAGTTTTACCTTTGACAATTTCTGGTTTATGAGGCAGATAAAGCATCTCAGGAATAAAAAGATCCTGTAAATTAGTATAAGAATTTTCTTTTCACAGTACTTCACTTTCAGAAAGAATACAGATTCATAGCATTATCATTATATTGGCTTCCTGCAATCAGTAAAGAGGAAGTGGCACTCAGTGCACACTTGGAAAAAATTCACAAAATTGCACTGGCTGTAGGATAAAAGTAAAGAAACAGCTTTTCTTTCAACAGCTTACTCCATTACATTCGCTGTTTCTATAGAACATCAAGTTACTTATGCTATAGCACACACATATGGAGCTGCTTATAAGTGTACATAAAGTGAGCGTAACAGAGCAGGCTACTGAAATGCCAGGAATTTTGAGGCTTTTAATATGGATTTAAGGCTATCTTGTCCTGTTTGTCACAAAGATTTTACATAAGCTATAGATAGATCAGGGAAAGAAGGGGAATTGTTTGGGGGCAAGATCTATACTTATTTTCAGCACATCCAATCTGTTGATGCAAAAATATGCCCTTTCTCACAGCTGAGCAAAAGGAACTCAGCAGATCAAACACTGCATCTCTGCTTGGCTACTGGAAAACCAGAGCAAGTACTACAATGGACTTTAAAAACTCTGAAATGATGGGATAGGCAAGTGACTTAATTTACATCTACATGGCCAGTCCAGCACAACCTAAAGCCAGAGGCTGCATTTGAGCTATCCCTGAAACTGTGCTTGCAAGTCCCTAGCAAGCATGTGAGAACTTCAAGGAGTTTTGCAAACACTTTATTAAATACACACAGGATAGCTACACTGGAGGAAGAAGAGGAAACTGCAATGTAGAGCCACATTATCCACAAAGAAGCTAAACAGGACAAGGAAAAAAAGATAGTTAAAAACAAGAATTAAATCAAGCAGTGTGACTCAAAACCTAATGCTTTACATATAATGCTCTTGCTTAATCACAAGCAGGAAGCACTTTCTCAAAACTATAGAAGAATTAATAAGGGAACAAAAAATCCCAAATCCTAGAAGCCTGATCGGGAACTTGAAGATTAGATTCTGTAGATATTTTATTTACATCCAAGAGTCTCAATGAATAGTACTTCACTAGAGATGTTATGAAAACAATCTGAAAAGTTTTATAAAAATATAGGTTGTATATACTTAAATAATATTCAATTTCCATGAAGGACATTGCTTATAATAACAAGACTCAGTCTTAGACATCCTTTTTCCCACAGGCTCCCAGACACAATTGGCTGTGCTGAACTAAATGTCACATAGGATGGGATTCTTCTGTTCACATGTAGACACCTACACATTAGATGGTAATTTTGATTTTTTTAATAGTCAATGAAGATGAACAGGCACTTTTAGACTGTGATTAGTCTCAAATCAAGCAGCTAAAAATGGCAGATATATCACCCTTTAAAAACGTCTATTCACTAACAGGAGAGTGAAGTAAATAGTTGAGAGTGTATTTATATATATGGTATGTAGTATTCTGTTTGTTAAGCTGAGATTGGTCTTATTCGGAACAAAATTATCACAGTATAGAAAAAAATGGTATTATTTAAAAATTAATTTTCCTATTAACAGATTGCAAACTGTAATAAATGTTTCATATCTTTTTTAGCAGAATTTAAATAGAGAAAAAGGGAGGGTGGGGAAAATAAGATTTTAAATCCAGGATATCTGGTTATTCAACTTCTAAAGATGAATAGATTATCTTAGAAAACAAACACAAAACTAATTACAGAGTACTTGAGGGCATGAACCAGTTTTATGCTGCTTGTCTTGATTCTTCTTTATTTTATACCTTTTAAGCAGAACCATAAGAGTGAAAAATTAAAGCAAATATACTTGTTTTGGAGGGTATTAACATATGTATGTAAAATAAAAAACATTTTTATTTGGCCTTTTTAACTCTAGTACTTGCCCTTAACTTAGCCTTCAAAGTCTGTTTTGAATAAGCCAGCTGTGAAATATGAAGTTTGACAGACATACTCTAGAAACAATTGCTAAAGAAAGAAAGAAACCCACCATGGTTTTAATAATGCCACAATGCTCAAGAATTATTTTCACATAATATCCAAGAGAAAAAAATTACATAGTTAATGCTGTTTTAAGTTTTTTTAGATAGAGGTAGCCAATGTAATTACATGCCAACCACATATTTTTATTTTTAAAGAATATCCCAAAAAGATGGTGAAATTTCAACCATACTGAGAATTATACTTTTCAGACAAGTGTTATGTTAGTAAATTCCTCTGGATCAGTTCTGTAAGTGGAAGAATGTTTCTTACTTACCTATTTTGAGACAGCAGAAGAATCTGCAATAGAGGCAACCAATACAAAGAAAGCATTCTCATAGAAGAAATGCTATTGTCATCCAAATATAATTCTCTTAAGAGAACATGATTTTCCAGTCTTGGAAGCTAAATAGAAACGAGATGGTTATTTAAGACTAATATAAATTAGAGAAACAACAATGGAATGCATAACAGATGCTTTTCGTAAATCATTACTAAATACAAGAAAAACTGACATTTTGGATATATGTATCATTTCCTTATTATGTATGTACTAGTTGTCACACATAATCTCTATAGATCAGGTGGTAAATACTTTTTAATGTCTTCTATCACACCTGAATAGTCAATATAAAAAATTAAAGAGGAAAAAAAAATTCAAGAGCCCAAGAGTCACAGCCTTACTATTTTATTCATTTTATTTTAGTTATTTGCTGCTTATTGGCAATGCTTTTTATCTCTTGAATTCATACGAGAATAACTGCGAGTAAATATGATAAAGCAAACAACTTTGCTATTTTAAATGCTGCAGCACAAATTTCAAGTTTTGGAGAATCAACATACATTAAATAAGCATGATTATCATCAGGTGATAATAATATTATCATTATATGCAAGTAAAGGTAAGGATCAATTACTTATATGTAATGACAATGATATCATTATTACCGGCCTGATTTAATTATCTTCCTATTATAACAGGACCTATAAGTAATAATAATATTTTCTTACATTCTAAACAAAATCAGAACCATAACTAGAAAAAAACCTAGATGCTATAAATAAAGGAGGAACCATAATCACTGAGAGTCAAATGTTTCAAGGACTTGGGAGTAAGAAAACAATTAACTGCTAGCTATTTGTATCTTTGAAAAATCACCCCCTGATAAGGGGAAAAAAATATCTTACCTAAGAGCATGAAACATCCCACACCAATCAAAGAGCACACACTCAGAAATGCTGAAGAATATGACTGTTAGCAAAGATGTATGCACAACAGACACTAAATTCAAAGCTTTTACCTCCTGGAGATTATTGCCTTGCAACTTCAGAACTTGAAGTAGGCCACAATTCTCAATGCCTTCAACTTGTGCAAGGTAATTGAAAGAGCAATCTAGGTGAATGAGAGTAGGTGCCTCACAAAGACCTTTTGTGCTGATCAACTGATTATGGTCCACAATTAATTGTTGAAGATTTTTCAGTGACTCCAGACCACCTGAAAATTCAAGATTTAAATGATGAAATAAAATTCTTTTGTTGTTCAAGTACTAAGAAAACTCTGAATTTTCTGTACATTCTCTGACATAATAATTAATATTACTTCTTTATAGAGTTTAAATCGAATTACTGTATTTTGACACTATCACATATACAGCACACATGGTTCACAAATCTCCGATCCTGTTAATCAAGCAATCATAACAGTTCATAATCTCTTTGGAACTTCCATTGGAAGAGAACATTCTCTTAGTGATAAACTGTACTTACTATACTTTAACCACTTTACAACTGCTCTGAACTCTGTGAAATGCTAACAACCCTCTTAAAATCATCCATCAGAATGAAAACACTACATTTAAAAATTGATTTTTACTATTTCATTTTTTAAGTTTTCTTTAAGTTTATCAGCAAGGTTAGGAAAAACTGTATTAAAACTTAGGCCAGTATCATTATTTAAATTAGTCTTGTTTAAGGAATTATAGAAAAACAAATTTAACGACAAAATTTATAAAGAAAATTTAGTGCCTTTAAGAACAAAGCTATACTACTGTAGCCATTCCACTCTCAATAAATTTACTCCTGCCATCTACATTAAAGAGCATGCAATCTCTACACACAAAAGAAATGCAAAGGAATTCTGATGAGCATCTGTTTCTCTCACAGAATGTAACCAAAATCATCCTTACAACAGCAAAAATTACATTGTCTTCCCACAGGCTTACACATGCAATGGCACTGATCCATCTAACTTGCTACAGGTCCGAGCAGCTTTTCTGTATCTCTCTGTCGTAAAAATTCCTTTGAAGGAATACCCCTCACATAACATATCTAAAATAAGGAATTTCTGATTTTACATCTATTTCATGTATCCTTAGATAATTTACTTAATTTAGGATTATTTCAGGGAACACTGTGTCTCATCTCACCCAAAATTTCACAAGTTCACCAAAGGAATCAGAATGAGCTGAATCCACAAAAATGAATCTCTTTGTGACTGACCTCTGAAAAATACCCCTATGATTATATATTTTATTTCATAAAAAAAATATGAAACCAGAGATCAGTTTGCACCATAGAGTACTGAGATTACAAAAGAGGACTTAAAAATGAAAACAAATTATAAGGAGAAAACTGAAGCAAAACATTAAATACCAAAACAGTAGTAAATTTTAAAAACTTTCCAATATAGGTGTTCCAATAATTTTAATTTAAAAATGAAAAACATTTAGTGAAAATAATGAAATTATCTGACATTATAGCGATATCATCTTAAATATAACACACATGTTCTATAATGTAACTTCAAAATGTGCTTTAGCAAATAAATATACCAATCTTTAATTATTCTGAAAAATTTCAAACATGTCCATGACATAATACCCGGACTGCAAGATCCTCCTGGTCCGTATTTGTCTTTCGTGCTTGGAAGAAAATAAAAAAGGAATCAGCACCATCTAGTGGTCTCAGAAACACTTTCGCGTTTTCCTGTGTTTGCTCCCAAGACTTCCTCTTAAGAGCAGCTAAAGTTACCTTAAGTTTAAATTGGTTTAAGTTTAGCAGTATTGGAAACTTTAAAAACACTCTATGAGCCTGGAGTGGGACCAAGAAGAGAGACTGCACACACAATAAAAAAGGCAAGAAGGTAAAACAGAATCTGGAAGTCTCCTTCTCTGCATGCTGCACAAAGCACCTTTTTTTGCTCTTCCTCGCCTGAATGTCATTCAGGACATTCTAGAATTATCACAGAAAGTACACAAGAGTGAATAATGTAATACAAACAAATGGTATTTTACTGGTTCTTCTGACCACACGCAAAATTAAATATAAGCAGGAAAGTCTCCTGCACATTTCCGGAAGACATGGTACGTTTTACATACAATGCAACAAACAAAAATTATAGCAGCTGTAGGAAAAGCATTCTGTTGACAAATACATGGTTTCAGCAAGATTCAAGGAGAACCTTTATGGAAGTTCTCAGCACTTTGCAAAGTGCAGCTGAAGTCTGCTAGCTGAGGACTTGGCGATTGATGCAGTTCTGAAGTCTCTTCTGTGTGACAAACACAACTAACAACAGAGGGAAAGCTGAGAGTGAACATAAAAATGAAAAAAAAAAAAAAACAAATAAAACCCTCAAACAACAAAACCTAAATTAAAAAGGTGTCTGATGAAAAAGAAATTCCTCTCTGTGCTGTCTAAAAGAGAGTATATTGAAAGCAGCATTTATGACCAGCCATGATTATGCATTGGTATTCCTTGAGCTGCCAGGGTTTTACCCAGCACTCGGCAGTACAGACACCCTACAGAAGCATATTTGAAAACTTGAGTCAAAATGCTATTTTTTGTGCATGAAAATTTTTAAACAAAGCATTCATCCTCAAAATACAAGCATATGCACTCGACTTCAGTGTCTTACTGTCACAATTACTTAATTTGTGATCATGTATTCCTAAGGGAAAAAGCATAATTGAGACTATTTCTCTTACTGCTATTTTTAAGGGGTTTTTGGCAACTCTAATTTTTTCCCTACTGATGGTATATTTCAATGACAGGAGAAAAGAAAAAGAAGAGAAATCATAGTATGCCAGAAATTTCCTACAATAAGTCATTAAAACTTAAATAGTACTAATGTAAATAAGCTTTACTATACAGTACTGGAGCTTCCAAAATTGCTAAGGGACATCCTGCAAGATTTACAGATGCTAACTATCTATAACCCATAAATCCATCTTTATGCATTCTGTGCAACTACTCAATATGAAATATATATCTCGTATTAGCCATCTGTTTTAACCTAAAATCCTCAAAGCAATTCTGGAGAGGAAAAACCCCCACATTTGAAGATGACTTTTGCGAACATTTATTTACCTACTTCAATTCATTAGAGACTCAGTAATTGTAGCAGTGCACTGCACAAAAGAAAAAGTATTGGAGAATTTTAGTCCACTTGGCCTTTATGATGTTACCACACTCCATACAGATGCCACATTCTTAAATGACATCCTTACGATGTCATTCTTACAGTAATTTTGCAGACATTTTTATCAAATAAGATCAATCTGAATAAGAATCTTATCAAGCACTATTTGCCACAAAAATACAGATGAAACTTTTTAATCATTTTATTTTTCCTCATTAGACTACTGATATGTTTTTACAGCAAACATTGATTTCCCAGCACTTTTATTCTCAGATTTTAAATTCTTTTTTCATAAGTAGTAACATTTAAACATATTAACAAAAATATTTATAATATCTTCATCAAAGTCTCTACATCTACAGATTTTTTAAGCTTTCCCATTTTCAGTTTGCTACACCCTTGCTGTTTATCATGGAACTGTATTATCCACGTTCATAGTGTTATTTAACAGTGGAACTACTTATTTACAAGTCTTACGTGAATTTGCTTAGTCTATGAGCTTAATAATTGTTTTTAATTATTTTTCTATTGTCCAGCAGACTCAAGACAGGCAACACAATTTCTATATAACTACTTACTGTGTCAGTCAGGAACACACTGGAGCTCCCTGCAGTTGCACAGCTAGGCTTTGCTTTCATTATGTCTATAGATAAGCTGAACACAGCCTACTCTCATATTCCAGCTGACTCAGTGCAGACAATATTAGTGGCCCTTTCAGAAAGATTTTAATTCTCTCTGGCTGACAATAGTTATATGACCTGCTAGATGGAATACAGGGCAGTAGCTAAGCCATGCTTTAAGATGAAGGTTTTTTGCCAAGTCTGTCTCTTTGGGCTTAGCAGCTGACTGGCTCTAAATCCAAGGGGTGAATTATCCTGAATATAAGCTGCATAAATATTGTTATACAAATTGGAACAATTCTCTTACCAATTCGAGTGATTCTATTGTAGGAAAGTTCAAGATTTTGGAGATTTTTGCATCCATCTAAGCCACAAACTGATGAAAGACGGTTCTTATTCAGAATGAGAATACAGAGATTTTCCAGATTTGCACAGTCAATTACCTGAATGTTGTTCTCCTGCAATACAAGAAAATGAGAATATTAAATAGTATCTGAAGAGAAGTAGCAGAACTAAGAAAAATATAGCAGATTGCCTTCATTGCTTATTTTTATCATAAACTCCTAGCTAGGAGTAAGGGCATCTTTATTTTTCCATTGGGAAAAAATTATGATGAGCCCTAGAAATGACCTTTTGTGTCCTGCTGAAATAGAACAGGAATGTAGCTTGAACTTCATTCTGGCTCTGAAAATGCCCAAAGTTGAAACAAAAAGAGCATAAAAAAGAAGTTAAGAGCAGAGCAGTCTTTTCCATATACATTTACCTACCTCTCGAAACCCTGGGAGACTGAACTAAAAAGTGCATAGAAACATCATATTTACTAGATGCTAATGAAGACAAATGTAATTTTGCTGGAATCCTATTTACTAATAGCAAAAGTCTGCATTTAGAGGTACTTTGGTCACAAACATTAACACTGTTCTAAGCTAATATTATTCCCCCAAGGGATCTTGCTTTTTAAACACCCCCTTCCCCAGGCCATTTTAATAATGCTTCCTCAGGTTTCTCTTTCACTATTTGCTGTGCTTAGTCTTTTCATCTGGAAAATGGCATTGTTAAAACACATGAAATTAAAAATGTGAACAAAGCAGTTTCATGTAAACTGCCAAGTTCTGGAACAAAGATGCATTACAGAGAAGAAGTTCTCTTTAGTCATTAAACAGGGCATGTAAAGCACTGTGCAGTAGTGAACACCTAATATTAGGCCTCTGGTATAACTCACTATACATACTAATCCTTGAGCATATACTTTACTAATTTTAATCAATATTCAAGGTGTGTGTTGCAAAGAACTCTTCCTTCTACCTATTCTTGCTCAAGCTGAGCACCTGCTATGGTGAGCAGCATCTGCCCACTCATCAATCAGAGACTGAGGAAACAAAGATCTATACCAATGCTAACCATAGCCTGCTATTTTCTTAGTATTGGTTGAAACATTTGCAGCATGTAGTTTTTTGTTATCTGCACTGTAAATCTGCTTGTATAACTTTGTTCACATTTGGAAGTATTTTGTTGCTATTCCTACGCTCTTAAGGCTAAAAGTTACATATTCAGTTGGACAACTGAACAATCAACTAAGGAGCAAAACTGGCAGGTCTGTCCATGTTATAACAAAGAATCGAATATGCTTGGTACCTCCACATTGATATACTTCAGGTCTTTGCAGCTACTTAGTCCTTCCAATGCAACCAGTCCACAGCGCCTCAGAGTCAAAACTTGAAGGTTTGAACACTCAGATAAGGTTGAGAGGCTACAAGCTGGCAAATCTTCGAGTGTAAGTGTTGTCACCTACATGCATTTATTGATAAATAAAAATAATGTTTTGTATATTGAATATTCATTGCACAACATCATATTATGGTAATATTCTTAAGGATGAAAAAGAAAACAAAACTACAATCCACTAATGCTTTATAAAATGCAAGCAACTAATGTTAATCTTTTCATATAGAAAAGAATAGCAATGATAGGTTTGATCTGTCCAAAGGGAGAAGCAAGCATGAAAACAATAGTCACAGTATCATAAAACATGGGTGTAGAACAGACAAAAATTGTTCAGAGTAGAAGTGTGTATTGGCCATCTCAGAATGGAAATCAAGATGAGAGCACAGAGCAAGCATACAATAAGTTAATAAGCGGTAAGAAAAATAAGTCCTGGCAACCAGGAGATGTCCTTTATGGCAAAACACTATCTATAAGCTGATCAGTAATATCTTGTTTCTAGAAGAGACTATTGCTCTCACAACTCTGAAGGGAGCAGGAACTGAAATGTAGGCCTTTATACAAAGGCAAAACCTTGTTAATTTAGCAGAATGTAAGAGATCTTGCCCTTTAAAGGGTTAAAAATATTATCAATCATCTGAAGACTAATACCACATCAGTCTGTCCCACAACACTCACTGGAATTCAAAAGTCATTGTCATTGCTCTTATTCTGCACCTGGGCACAGGAACTGTCACAATATCTATTTCCTGCTCAACAAAAAGCATTCTGCCAACATACCAAAATAGAAGATAACAAAAAAGTCAAAATATGTCTCCCCTTTCATTCTCAAACTTTCATATTACCAGTTACCTGTTGCAAAGTACTCCAAGGGCCACCATGAATTATCTTATCTCTACTTAGTGGAGGCATCTTGCTGAATGAACTTTTCCTTAGTCGTTTTCTTATAGTTGCTTGCTTTCTTTGGTTTTCTTCATATATTTTAGACCAAGATTTGCATGTGTTCATCCAGTTTAGTCTCTTCTTTTCAATATCATTAGAAAAAATTACTTTACTAGGAGAATCTGCCACATCTTGACTACTGACCCAGGTGTCTCTGACTTCAATAGCATTTTCCATCAGAAATAAAGTTTTCTTCCTAGTTTCATGAGAAAATGGATCTTTAATTTCTCTGTTATTAGCATTTGGCTGGACATTTGGAGGGCTGCTGCATAAGCAGTTTGTCTTACTTTCTGCCATGACATTAGCACCGAAGTTAAGAGATTCATCCTTTGAAATATGTCCATTTGAAACTTTATCAAGATAACTTGTTTCTGAGTAATTTTTTTCTACTTGTGTTACTGAATTAATGTATAAGTTCTCATTATTCACTTGAGAAGGGTGCTCTTTCTCAAAGCCTAGCACACTTGGTGTCAAATTTCTTTCTGCTGGAATCATCCAATTATTTGTTTCATCCATCATTTCAGCATGCTTTTCTTTTGGTTCCTCTACTTGTTTATTTAGTTTCTCCTTCTCTTCTCTAATTACTTTCATATTTTCTGTCTTATTATCCTTTTTTATGTCTTCTATGTTATTTTCTACATTTTCACTCATCACAGCTTCTGCTCTTTTTTGTTCTAATTTTCTTTGTTCTTCTCTTCTTATTTGCACTTGTTTTTCTCTTTCCAATCTCAGGCTTTCTTTCTTTTTCTCATATTCCTCACGCCTCCTCACCTGTTTCAAATATTGTTTGCTTTCAAGTTCTTCTTGCCTCTTTCTTTCCTCTTCTCTCTTTAACCTGTTTTCTTCCATTTGCTGGTTCAGTTTTTCCTCTCTTTCTTTCATTTCTCGCTCTATTTCCTCTAGTATTTTCTGCTTCTTTCTCATTTCATATTTCCATTGTTTTAAAATGGGAGCATATTTTTTACGGACTAAAAATGCTCTAAATCTAGCTTGGATTTTCACAGCTGCTATATTCTGTTGTTCAGCCAGTTGTTGTCTTTCTTTTGCTTTCTGTTCTTCCAAGGCCTTTCTTTCCTCCTCCATTTGCAACTGTAGCTTCATGATCAATTCCTAGGCCAAAATAATTAGGTTAGATTTCAACCACTTTTAAAATGAGACAGGTATTGACACATATTTATCATTCACAAACAGAATCTAGTATATTAAGCATTCCATGATAACACTTATTCTCAAATATTAAACAGTAACCTCACAGTCATTTGACAAAAGCTCACTGTACAACCTTACCGCATGTTGCCTCATTTTGTCTCTCCAAGCTTCCTCCTCTTTCTGTAACTCATCTTCTATTGCAGTCTGGCGTTTCTGCACAACAAATTAACTTAAATTAATACTGTACAAAACCCAGAACGACACAAAACACTCTCTCTCCAATCTCACCCATTTTCTTGACTTTCCAACAATCCAATTTTGTGAATGCCTGAATTTAAATGAGAAACTGAGCCATGTGTGGATCAAAATAAAAAACAGAACACTTGCATCAGTAATGCAGATTTGGTCATGCACTGAGAGATGCATACCTTCAGAAAGTCAGCATCTAGGTACTGACCCAAACAGCTGTCACTTTCCTCTCCAAGATCTGTACTACTATCAAAGATGAAAACTAGTTACCAAACCATTCAAAATACAGGCAGAAACCAGAAACATGTCTGAACAATAGCATGAAAAATCTCCCTTTATATGCACTGGTATGTACTGGTAATATTAATATCCTTCAAATGGGAATTTTGTTCAGTAAAGCTGAAAAAAATTTTCTGACTGAAATTGCTTCTATACGGAAAATGAAAGTTCAAGTCTATTTTCTCACTATATGTAAGTAAATAGCATTTCCCCCCTTGCCCAACATAACCTCAATCAGGAAAAAGTCTCAATCAGACTGTAAGTTAGCAGCCAGAAAGTCAGTTAGGTAAATAACTAAAAAACAGGCTGATCCAAAACCACATAACTCCTGGTGGAACCAAGATATATCAACCAAATCAAATATGGAGGATATGAAGGAAGTAGTATAAGCAACCACTTTCAACTTGGAGCATAATGTCTCCCACATGTCTAAGTAGTGTTTTTCATGGGCATTCAGAAGCATGCTGTTCAGACCAGCATGAGAGACCAGGCATCTAGATCCTTCTGCAATAGGGAAAGTTGGACTCTATTTCTCACCTCCAAAAGAAGCGTTCCTGCAACAGAAGTATCAAAGTGCCTAAACATGGCCATGTCCATCTTTCCCTAGAGAAAGCCATCCTAAATCCAAAAATGTTTTGTGACAGCAAAGAGTCTAGAAGGCCTATCAGTTTTTCTGACCTTTTGAGAAGACAGCTATAGCAGACATTGAACTGGCCTTCAGAGATCAAAGGTCTTTGCATTTACTAAGCCCTTCCTTACTACTGGTGACTTGAATTACCTTGCTGCTGCCAAGGCACCCACATCTTCAGAAAGCTACAAATTAGTTATTGAAAATGTAGTGTTAATGCACCTTTCAAAACACACTTATTTAGGCAAAATAATAAAATTCTGTGGCCTCACAAGTATAATATCTGAGAGTTAAATTTCTTCATGTTGTTACACTCTTTTATCCTTTATGATGCTCCATCCACTATAGCAAAACATGACTAGATAGTCCGAGAGTGCAACCAGCCAACATGCTGAGTCATCATCTGTTGTGGCATTCATCAGTAGATAAAGCCTCAGTAAGTTTCCCAGATAAAGACAGGGACAGCAAGTATTGTAACTTTTACCTAGTGAAGAACAGCACCAGCATTGCTGAACTGAGTAATTTTGTTTCTGATTACTTCCATTAAGATTTTAACATCAAAATGTGAAATTGGGGTGGGACATCCAAACTAGCTAAGTATTTTAACAGGGTCTGCTACTAGGGCACAGTGACCATTTTTCCTTTGTGATTGATTTCAGCACAACTCTCATTTCCAGTACTTTGGCTGATTTTATAATATAAAAACTTTGTAAAGGCAAAGCTTAAGGAATAATTTAAAATTTAGCATAGTAAATTCATTCACTATTGATTAAAACAGTAAAAACATAAAAGCCAATGGACTGCACTTAAATACGTTTTACAACTCACTGGCAACACAAGTCGAGAGGGTTTAGGACAGTGATGCAGTTTGAGATAGTAGTCTCTTTTTCACATTAGAGCTAGAATTCAGATAGCCTAGACTGGAATCTTAATATCATTCATTAATATCATTCATTACCTTATGAAGAAGATCTAACTTTATTCTTTCAGCCTCAAATTGCTCCAGATGCTTCACCCTTCTTGCATGTTCCTCTTCATTCTGTTTTTCCCGTGATTCTCTCTCAGCTTTCCACATTTTCATCTTCTCATCTTCAAGCTCAAGTGCTCGTCTACACTGTTCTTCTATTTCACGACTGGCAAGACTTATGCTCATTTTGAGATCAGCTATCAATCAACCAAGAAAACATTTTATTTAATTTCCTAATAAGCACTGGGGAACGTTATGCAGTCTTAAGGTATTTGACAAGAAAAAGATCCTATGATTATATAGCCAGAATATATATCTGGTTTCCTACATGTATTATATAATATATATAGGAAATCAGAACTACAGCACAAATCCTTTCCATCAGAGATGTCTTCTTATTATTCAGCACACTTACTGACTCTGCAACTACTATGCTTATTCTAAAAATGTACAATTCAGGATTGCAGACGATGTCTTCTGTGGCTTTTAGTGCTTTAGCACTGATTTGCTCCAGCCCAACTCATCCAAAAGCCATGGCAAAGGAGCATTCTCAGCCAATGTGACCACAAAAAAAACCCCAAAAAACAAACAAAGCAAAATCCAAAAACGAAAACAACAAAAATCTGTGGCTAAAACAGAACCTGCTTAGTGCATCTAAGCAGCTTTCATTTTTGAGTGGTATTTTTTGACACTAATTTCTATGATGATTTTGTGATCTTGAAATGAGATAAAGGCAAAAGTGTTTGTTTATGTCAAATCCATCAAGTTTCAAGCCCTGCTGTATACTGCAATGTGAAATTCTTTTTAAAAAATTGCTATTCTATTTATGACAAGAGAAAAGCAGGAAATACTGATATGTTAAAGATCAACTCAAGCAAATTAATAATGTGCTTGCTTACCTGTAAGAAAGTGGTCATCAGTGACTGCTTCATCTCTGATGGACTGACTATAATCAGGTGTTGTAGCAAGCTGCAAGTCTTCATTTTCAACTTCGAGTGGTATCTAACATAGTTTAAAATCATTATTTAAAAAAATAAAAAAAATAAAAGCAGAACATTATAAAAATCTTCCAGAACAAGGATAAGCTTTATCATATGACAAGTACAACAAGGTAAAACTTACTACTGACTGGAATCCTTACACATTGAATAATGCTAGCATATCAATCAAAATATTGTTTTCTAGAGTAACAAATATCGCAGTATTTATCAAAATACATAATATTTCTATGTGTTTTAAAAATATATTTAATATTGTGTCTTGGAAAAATGAATGTGCTGCATTTGAGATTTACTTTCTGGGAAACCAAGAACTTATGCATGAATACTGTTATGTACACTGGGGAAGAACTAGTTACAGAGCAAATTTTTAAGAAGACTGTTTCAAAATAATACTATGGGCACAAGGATTGCTATATTTATTTCATTGTTCTTTACTGGCAAGTAAACTATTCCTGCTCATTTATCATCTGTTCATCACATGCTTTGGGCCTATATTAATGTTTGTAATGCAGCTGAAGTCACATGAAGTAATTGTGCTGTTTTAAACAATAGTCTTCTGAGAACAAAAAATCATGTTTGTAAGGGTGATCACTAATAAAAGCCAGGCAGTAAATTAAAAGTGAATAAATTAAATACAGTTTTATATTTTTCTAAGAAAACTTCAGCGAGTTATTCAGTCAAATCCTATGACAATATAGAAGCACTCATGTTCATAACCCTTGAATTGTCTTTGAAAGGTACAGAAATTGCTATGTTTATATTTTCTATAAATAATGGAATATATTAGGAGAAAGGTTAATAGTAGTACATCTTCCTGATCATCATAAAAAATAAGATTGGAGAAGCTTAAATTAAGACAATTTCTTAATAGTACAATATATAATTTATTAATATCATAATATTAAGATAATATTCTCCAAATAACTATCAATAAAGGATTATTCCATTTTGTTTAATTTTGTTGCTCAATATCTCAGATAATTTATTTCAAATTTGAAAGCTTATAGACATGGTGTATTACAGTTGATGTCCTAATTCTAAAGAATTTTATATAGAAACTCATCTTAATACCTTATGGATAGTCTTACAGAAAAAAACCTGAGCACATTTATAGATGTCCTTAGGAGGCCACTAAAGCAAGTTTAAGTTATCTAGATTATTTAATAGAATTTTTTTACCTATAAATAATGTATAAATTAAAAATACCTTTTCATTAAATTGTTTTGAATTTTCATTCAATTCAGAAGGATGGCAAGAAACTACTTCATAAACGTAACCTAAAGGAAAAATAAAAAAAAATTTTAGTTCACAGAGAGAAAATCCCTTATGAATGCTCAGTTTTGGTCTACACGGTTTATCTACTCAATATGTTTAAACCAAAATAAAGTGGTGTTTTTTTTCCCTTCCCTTCTCCCCCAGTTTTACTTAAATATGTATGGGAATCATTTATCTGCATTAAAAGCAGAAAATGTGTGTAACAGAAACAGACACAATGATACTGTAAGAATACAGTGATAGCAAATATGAAAGAGAATTCCACATCATGAAACACAGCAGAACATTTTCTGTGCAGAAAAATACAGCAGCACTTTCATCAGATAGGTCAAAAGCTGACAAAGAACAATTAAAAAGAGTAAGATTGCATTACAAAAAAAGAATAAATAGGGACGTTCCTCAGATTTCAAAATTTGTAGTCAATGTTGACCTTCTTGTCACCAAGCCTATTGCACTAATGGAACCGACAGTGACATATAAACTGTGATCTTGGCTTCAGTCACACAGCTGACAGCAACATTTTTTTTGCCAATTAATGGTCACTTCATCCAATGAGAGCTTGGGCATCTCAAGGTAGACTTCAAACATGTCCTGTGGGAGTCAATTGTATCTGAACTCTGCATTTCAGCTCCTACTGACTTCATTTTAGACTTTCATGAAGAGTCTGGCCTGGGCTCTGTCTCAGAGATTAATCTTGCAACTTGCCTTCTTTAGCATCAGATGAGTTTTTTAAAAAGTTTAATTCAAGAAGATAGCATTGCACGGCTTTATTCCTAGAGATTTTCATCATGCATTCAGAAGCTGTTGGAATAGGTTTCACTGCTTGTTCTTAAAAGTTTGCATTATTTTATTGATGCTTGTTAGTCTAATGTCCACTGGCAATACGAGGTATACAAAGATTTTAACTGCGATTAATGCTTACTTCTACTTTGCTCATCTTCTAAGTCCTGCAGTATAAGCTTTTCAGCATCTTGATTGCTGCTCTTGATAAAGTTTAAATAGGCGAGAACTGATTCTGGTAGGTCACCTGAAATCTAGAAAAACACAACCTTTGACATATGTTCTACATTTTTGTCTCATAGGCTTGAAAAGAGGTAAATACTTGACATAAGACAATAAAAACTTGTTTTGGCTTCACCTATAAAGCAATGATGGAGATTTAGAATTTACACCAAAATGTTTCCAAATTCCTATACTCTTCTCATTTTCTTACCACCCACTGAACAATTAATAATTCCAATTTTAATTACATTCTAATAAAATTTTATTAGAATGTAATTCTAATTCATAGAAACCATAGAAAATTCATAGAAACCATAGAAAGATTTAATTTCATTTGATGAAATTAAGAATTGTCAAATCACACCAATGTATCCTGCATTCTCTCCAGAAGCACATTTCATTAAACTACTGCATTTATAACTGTGTTGGACCAAGAAATTAAAGCAGAAGGATGAGATAAAAATTAGCAAATATCTGTGAGGTACAGGATCTTTTTCTTTTCAGGATAAATAAACTTTAAATTTATTTATGTTTAAAGTATGCATGTAGAACCAATGCTTCAATATTCTTTATTACATAGAAACTTTCTATTCAAAAGATTGCCTTTAATGTCAATATTTTGGGAAAATGGTCTGCCTTCTCTCAGATGTGCAAATTGTCGACATTGCTGATGATCAATATGTGAGCGCTTACACACTTATCACTGATGCCTTTGTCTACATCATATGAAGCATGATTTATGATCAATATTATCTACCCTAATAGCCTTCAAACCAATCCCTATTCTCTAAATCTGAAAGATTAAAATGGCAGAAAAGGACCCAAATAACTGATTTTAATTCAGAGGAAAGCCACTTCCCAAAATAAGAAGTCATCCAAGAAAGAGGACTTGAAGAACCCATTTATATGAAATTAGTATCCGGAAATCTTAGAAGGAATCTCCTAAACCAGTCTCTTTTAAGATTAAAATACAGATTGCAGTGAAGAATCACGGGTTTATTCATCCAGATTTAATCTACCTCATCAAATCCTCCAGCGTCAGAGGATTAAAAAACAAAATCTCCAGGTCTGATCTTCTCAAGCAGAATGCTGATATCCATCTCTCTTATTGTCCTGTTACATTTTTCATGAAGCAATACTACTGAGACTACTGCTCAGATCACAGCCTCATGTTAGGTGTGTTGGGGAAATGTTCACTCATCGAACGGAGCAGTTTTAGCTCACTGAACACTCCCTGGATACACTGAGTGCTCAGCTCACTGAATACTTACTGTCTCACTGTCACTCAAAGCTTCCTCTGATACCTCTGTGTCAGCCTCAGGATCATCTGTTCCAAACGAAGAAACACTGATTCTGCCTAATTCAATTTCTACTTCTCTTTCAATTCCTTCAATATCTTCCGACATTCTACTTCCCACAGGGTCTTATCTGTTTTGAAAGCTACACAAAAAAAAAGTAAGACCTTTCAACACAGTATGAACCAAAACAGAGTCCTCAAAATAAGGCTAAGAATATAGAAAGTTTTAATGATACACAGAAATGACGAGAGATGATGAGAGAGAAATGGTGAGAAATTATGTAACCCGTAGAGGTAAAAACTTGTGGATGGATGTAAGCAGGGGGAACCGGCCTCCCTCGCTCCTTTCGCAACCCGTTGCCCCCTGCAGTGAGGGGAGTGGGAAGCAAAGAGCTCAGCTCCTGCAGCGGGACCGGGCACACGGAGCACATTCCTGCCGGGAAGGCGAGCATCACATCGCGGCTGAGAGAAAACTACATCTCCCGAAAGGCACCGCGCGCCGGGGGCAGCACCGCCCACCTCCGCTGCATGACTGGCGAGCTGCTCCGCCCCTTTGCATGCTGGGAGTTGTAGTCCAGCGCTCAGAACGCCCGCAGTCCTCCGGTTCCCCCCGTCTACTTCATGTACCCACTCACCTATCGTTCAGTCAAGCTCCTCACGGAGCCTCCGCCTTTCTGGACGCCTCTGGAGACCGGCCGCCCCTCCGCCCTGAAATTCCGCGTCCGCCAACAGCGGCCGGTGGGGAGCTCCACGGGGAGGACGAGAGCCCCGCGCCGCGCAGCTACCGCGGGAGCGTCACCACGGCAACGGGAAACAGCGGCTCGGACGGGCAGCGAGAGGAGCCAGACTTCGCCAGGAGCTGCCGCTTCGCGTTCTGGGGGCGTTAGGCAGCGCCCCCCAGCGTGGGACGAAGAACCTCGCAGCACCTTTTTCGTGGGTTTGTTTGTTTGGGGTTTTTTTCTTTAATATTGGGGTTTGGGTTTTTTTTGGTTTTGGGATTCGTTGTTACTGTTGTTGTGTTTTTTTGATGGTGTTTTTATTTTGGTTTTGTTTTCAGTTTGCGTTTGGGGGTTTTTTTGAAGTCATAGACGGGAATTTAGTGTTCACAATAAATTGCAAGAGGCAATTAAGCAGAAAAAAAAATAATAAAAGCATACTAAAGCCACAGAAAAGGGGTGTTTTATGAAAACACACCAGACATCTCTTCTGTCTTCCCATGTTGGGGCTGGGTCATGGCTCAGAAGGGCTGGCTGGCACCAGGGCCACCATGGGGCACTGGAGTCTGGCATGGCCAGCCTGGCATGGCCTCACAGGCGCAGGGGGACCAGTGGCTCAGTATGGCCCTGCCAGTGCTGCAGATAGGGGGCAAATAGTAGGAATTAAAACAAAACAAAACAAAACAAAACAAAAAACAAAAAATAAAACAAAAAACCCCAAAACAAACAAACAAACAAACAAACAAAAACCACCAAAAAAACCCCAACAAAAACAAACCAAAAAGCCCCACAAAAACAAAACCACAAAAAACCCCATCTCTTCCAAATGGCCTGCCATGGGCAGGGACAACTTCCACTAGACCAGGTTGCTCAGTGTCCCATCCAGCATGGCCTTGAACACAGGGATGGGGCACCCACAGCTTCTCCAGGCAACCTGTTTTCAAGCCTCATCACCCTCTGTGGTGTAAAGATTTTCTTTGTAGCATCTAATCTAAATCTGCCCTCTTCTAGCTTAAAACCTGTCCCCCTAGTCCTACCACTACCTGCCTGTGTAAAATTCCCTCGCTGGTTATTAAAAGCTGGAGAAAATGTCCATTTGGCAAGTTAGAGACTAAATAGAATTCAGTCTAGGAAAAATTACAAAGATCAGGCAGGGTGCAGATAATAATGTTTTTGTGTGTTTATAGTCAGCACATCTAACCCTGAGTCGGATGAGGAATACCAAGATACAAAAATAGGCATTCAAAAATAGGTATAAGAAAAATTACGAGCTAAAAGATAAATTTAGATTTTACATAGAAAATGTGCAATTTGGGAGCAATGGGAAGGATCTGCCAAAATGGTAGGGGTTTTCCCATCTGCTGTCCTTAGAATAAGCTGAGTACCTTTTTGAAAATTTTAGGAGTGTTGTGCAAAAAATTATTTGCTTCAAGGGCAACTGTTTACAGTTTTCTCACCAGTGTTATGGATAAGCATGATAATTAAATATTAAAAAATGGAAATGTGTCCATTTGAAATCCACCCTTTTATGTATTCATATCACTGGTGAACTTTTCAATGTGATCAACTCTTTATTCACTGATTGAATGTACACTTCATGCTTCTTTTGTAGTGGAGTTATGTGGTCTTCACATGCCCTCTGAACAGAGCGAAGCTGTGAGACAAGCAGAGGAGAAGGAAAACACCATTCTTATCTCGCTTGCTGTGCCTGTGTCGTGCTGAAGCAGAATGCACTATGGAGATTGTTTACCCAGAGTGAGGATGTTTTGTTCCCTTGGCCTGTCAGGGCCAGGTGTGTGTGTGTGTGTGTTGGACTGTGACGGGACAGTCACGGGAGAATGAGAGATGAGTGCAGTGTGAGCAGTGGTGAGCAAGAGTGAGTGCATGGCAGATTCAGTTTAGATACAGTGTACATAGTATAGTATAATAAAGTAATTCTTTAGCCTTCTGATGGTGGAGTCAGATGCATCATTCTCTCTCCCCTTTGTCGTAGTCGCCTTTGATTTACAATAGATTTATGCTGTGCACATACTAAATAAAGACCATCTCCTGTCTTAGCAAAAAAATTTGCAAGTAAAAGAGACATTTCATAGAAACCATAGAAAGATTTAATTTCATTTGATGAAATTAAGAATTGTCAAATCACTACTTACTCAACCCTAAGGCAAAACTTAACAGTAATTCTTACCCTAGCCCTAACCCTAAATATAATCCTAAATTAACCCCAACACTAACCCTAACAATAAAACCCCATCCATATGAGTGGTCAAGTTTGGAAAGAAGCAGGAGCAGCAATACTGAGGCCTTACTGGGACCACCTTGCCATTCCTGCTATATTGTTCCTGGAGCTGTAGGATCTCTTACTCACTCAACCCTAATCCTCACCCTAAACACTGCCCTGACCCTCCGACTAACCCTGAAGTCCCAATCCCCTTGGGTGCTTGATTTTAGAAAGAAGCAGGAGTGGCAATGTTTGGGCCATGCTGGTGATAGTGGGGCCTGGGAAAATATTAAAATAGACTCTGAAATGTTAGGCTTTGTGCTTTTCCCAGATCACTGCACCTGCGTAAGCAACATGATAAATGATATAATTGTTAGATGTGATGATTGTTTAGTAATTAAATATAATTATTATATAACCATAGGAAGAATAGTGAGAAAGTATGTTAAAAATTCAAAGGGGGCTAAACTTAGCTGAAATCCATGTATACAATAGAACAATATAAGTTTAATAATTAACATGAAAGTTATATAACTATGGAATATAAAAACATGTTCATCTCGGCTGTATGGTCGGAGTCAGATTTGGGTTTATACCCCTGGCACCCAGAGCTCTTCAATAAAAGCACCCATGTAATCACTTCTCGTGGTTATGTGTCTCTGAACGCTAACACTGGGATTGCCTTGGCATGCCATTTCCAGCCCTTGTGCTCCTGGAGCTGTAGGCTCTTTCACTCACTCCACACTAACCCTAACCCTGATCCCAATGACACCTTGGGACTGTGCAGACATCCTCACTGCCACAGGTTACACGGATTGAAGGTGTGTAACAAGGATTTATCAGCTGTGGCACCATGCCCTGATGCCCTTGCAATGCCTTTTGGGTTGCCAGTGTCCCTGCAGCTGTAGGCTCCGCAGCTCTCTGAGCCCTCACACCAACGCTGAGTGTAGCTTGTTGTTGCTGCTGAGATCCCCATCACCAGTGTTGGCACTGATTCCAAAACTGTAGAGTGAACAGAGCTGTGCTGTAGCTAAAATTCTTCATTTCACAAATTTGGAAATGAAGGGAAAACAATTACATGGCATGGAATGACAAGAAGTGTATCAAAATGAGCTGAAACTTTCTGAAACCTGTTGCCTGTATCCAGAAAGTCAGGGCTAACCAACATAAGAAAACTTCTCTGTTTCAGGATGTAGTTATGCTGGACTTCAGGAAGAAATATATCCTTGTTTGACCATTCTCTGTAAGGTAGGATGGAAATATTCAGTACTGGGAAAGATTTTTCTCGTGTAGAAACAATGCAATATAAAATTTAAGTTAATTTATAAGGATAATATTTTTAATTTTTACGTAAATGTTTTAAGATGAACTGAATTATTATTAAAATTTCTCAGAATAAATCTTTGAAACCACATAGGTAACGCAAGACAGCTATTGCAGATTCCAGTTTTCACGTTGAATATATAACTCTTCAGGAGTTTTTTCCTAATAAAAAATTGCATCACACCACTGTTTTGATATATTCTATTTTTGAAAACCAATAAAAAGTTCAATGAGTCTTAAAGGTAGTGAAACTTCTCCAGGGAAATTGAAAAGCCTGTTGCCTCATACAGTCTATAGTTTTACAAGGTGCATTGTCAACCCCATTATTGACTCCACTCCACTGCAGAGCTGGTTTGAGAAACTTACTACAGCTCTCTTTGTGCTGAAATCCAGCAGAAGAAGTTTTATAGTCCAGGCATGGAGGATCTTGACAGGGCAGGCTAAGCTTGTGTTTGCTGAATATTTTCTTCTAAAAAATTAAATTTTATACACATGTAATGTGTTTTCTATGTAAAATAAGTTGTTAAAGCAAGACAATATTTGGCTACAGAAGCGTCACATTTGTCATCTCTTCGTTTCAGCTGGTATCCTTACTATTTAGTAAGTGCACTGAGAATAGAAGAACAAGTGTATGCTAGGCTACATAAATCTTGCCATATAAATCTTCCAAAATACACACTGCTTCCAAATGTCTTTAGCAACCTAAAATAAAAAAGACCAAAACCAAAAGCAAAACAGAACAAAAATGTATATGTACAGTGTAACAGAGGCAATGGAGACTATATGCCATCTTGATACTCTTACTGCTGCTGTTAATTTTTTCTTCAATGTATCAGAAAATAATCTTAAAATTTATAAAATATTATCTGGAGAAACGAATTTCCATTGTGATTTATAAGAGTACTTATATTTTTTTCATAATGAACTGAATATATGATTATAGTTTCAGCTGTGATTCAAAACTGAGAACAAAAAAAAATTGAAATAACAGATAAAAGCCAAATACAGAAGTGCTATTTAAATATCTTCAGTGGAATTTTCTTGGCAAAACAATCTGTTTTCTTTCTCTTATTTAGCAGCTTTAAATTTTTTTTAGATGTTCTTAATTAAAAAAACAATCCTTCCCTTCCCCCGTCCCCTTTCCCATCAGGCTCCACTTTTGGCATTTAGCTTGTGGCTTTTATTTGACAGAAACAATTTCTTTGGTGTTTTTTTTTTCCTGTATAAATAGAATTATTCTTTTGTTTTAAATGATTGCAGAATAAAAATGCCCCATCCCTGGAAGTGTTCAAATCCAGGATGAAAGCAGCTTTAAGCAACCTGGTCTAGTAGCAGGTGGTCCTGCCCATGGCAGGGGTGTTGGAAGTAGAGGGTCTCTAATGTCCCTTCCAACCCAAACCATTTTATGGTTGTGTGGTTCTATGTAATCGACAGAAGAAGTAATGGATTTTTTTTCACAAGGTGGCAGTATTGGATTGAGCTGCATGGTTGTAAGGATTATTTTTTTCCCTTTGGAGTATGTTTTCCATCATTATGCGGTATGATTATCAAAACAGAAGAAAACATATAACTATATCCACAATTTAGATATTGTATTGGTCTAATCTATGCAATTGATTTGTTTCTTTCTCTTGATGTACTTATATTCAGCTTGTAGATGCATCACTGAGAAATAAATCAGCTCTATTCATATTTTCTTTATATCATCTACCAGACTGCATTTGACCTGCATTTGATGAGATGATAGATCCTTTAGGTGAGGACTTGGGTGGAATGAATAAGAGTATGGCCTTTCTGTATAGATCTTCCTTTTTCCCATAGTGTCTATCAATTTATCTTTTTTTTGCTAAGAAAAGTAAGTTTTGGGTCACATAACAACAGATGTGCTCTTAAAGAGCAGACTGCCTTGGCTGTGTTAAGTAGTGTCAGTCCAAAGTAATGGCATAGGAACCATCCAAGGCAGTAATTCTGGGAGAAAACATGTGGGCTGGAAGTAATGAAACCACTGCTACTTTCCGTATCTATGCACAAATGGTTGGAATGCAGAGGAGAAAGTGGCCAGTCGCAAAGAGGGAGAACAGCACTGAATCTTTAATTTATTGAGAATTACATTTCTGCCTCCCTGTAGGATCTGCCCATGTGTTCATAATTCTTGGAAAACAGAAAAAAAATCTGTAAACTTGAACTGTAATTGTTCACTGATTTCATTGTCAGTGGTTCACATTGTTCAATTGAGAATGTTCTGTTTGCATCTCATATGCAATTACCATTGCCTAAATTTATGAAAATCTTTTTCTTTTTGTGAATATAGGGAAGAAGAAGAAGAAGAAGAAGAAGAAGAAGAAGAAGAAGAAGAAGAAGAAAAAGAAAAAGAAAAAGAAAAAGAAAAAGAAAAAGAAAAAGAAAAAGAAAAAGAAAAAGAAAAAGAAAAAGAAAAAGAAAAAGAAAAAGAAAAAGAAAAAGAAAAAGAAAAAGAAAAAGAAAAAGAAAAAGAAAAAGAAAAAGAAAAAGAAAAAGAAAAAGAAAAAAAAGAAAAAGAAAAAGAAAAAGAAAAAGAAGAAAAAAAAAAGAAGAAGAAAAGAAAAATAAGAAAAAGAAGAAGAATACCCTTTTATAATTCTGTTATTTCCATCCTTTCCATAATGGTGTTGCAAAGATATTTTTCTGGAATAAGTTGTGTAAGTGGAAGTCTCATAAAAATAAAAGGAAAATAAGTAACAGTACAAATGAACTGTCTTACAGTTTCTTCAGTCAAAAACTAGCCAGTGACATATCTTTCTTGTATAAAACTTGCCATTGGATCTATTCTTACTTTTGCATCAGCTATGGGAGTCCTTGTAGTATTGTGGAAATCAAATATCTGCTGGTTACAGTACATGGAAATCAGCCTCCAACTTGCTTGTAAAGTGAAAGAGAATTTTTGTGTGCATGAAAAATGTGACCCTGTCTTGGTGTGATTTCCACATACAAATTTGTTGATAGCAAGACATATTTATCTAAAGTCCTGGCTCAAATGAATTCTCAACACCACTGAAGATCTTTGCATATCACTGCATGAAAGTTTTCAATGACCAAATACTTGCATTTTTATGCAGAAAAGGTTTTAACCACTGTATTTATTAGCATAGATCTTTTTAAATACTTAGTATATGTTGAAGACATAAAGAAAACCTGGTCCAGAATATTGAAACTTGAAGGCAAAGATATGTACAGTATGGCTACAATATTGAAACATCAAAGTATGATTAAAAAGCCGTTACCTATGTAGACTAAGCTGAAGACTGTGTTTTTATAGAATTCCTACTTTTAAGGGAATAACACTTTTATTTCTGAAAAATTGCATTGTAACTATACATTCTTATTATCATTTTGACACCATTTCCCTTTCATATGTTGTTTATTGTCACCCTTTTTGAGAGATATGTTTTAGACTGTATTAAGGCTGAAGCAGAGAACTGTGCTACTGATTAATTTGTTAAGCACTACAAATGTGAATTTGCATAGCAAAGAGCAAAGCCCAGGTGCTACAACCAGGAAACTTCTTCCTTCTTCCTCCCTGCTACTGCCTAGGCATGTAGTGTGTGCCTGACAATTTGTTAGGTGATGAAAGAAAAACATGTGTGCCATTTCCAACTTCCATGGAACCATCTAGTATCACAGTATCTAAATACTGTGGGTGAAAATTTGTTTTCAATGGAAATAAGCAAAATCAACTATCTTTTTATTTTGTGTCTTATAGATCAAAGGAGTTCTTAAATAGGCATGGGACTTAGATACCATTGTCTTTCATACAGGAAATAAAGAAATAAATATTTTCTTGAGTGAAGCACAGCCACTTAAAACAGTTTTTGTTCTTCACTTCCAAGAAATTTATGGCTGTGTCTTTAAGCCCAACACAGGGAGTTGTGCTCTGCTTGAAGTCTGCTTCTTAGACTCTGATATGACTTTCCACAGGTTTCCAGGAAAATAAATTCTTATTTTTGTTGAAATCACTGTAAATAATAGTCATGAAGGATTGTACACAAGGTTCTGGAATTTTTTACTGTATTACTCACTTATTGAAAATAATGTTTATACATAGCTTGGCTTTTTGCATTTTTTTCAGTATATGAGTTTTCAAATCCTGGTATTTGTAATGCAGATGGCAATATTGGTGCTAATAATGATCAAAAAAAGAAGTATGTAAGTAAATTATGTGGAACTGCTAATAACTTAAAATTTGTTTGTGCAATTAATTAAAACATATCTAATAGTCAGTTCTCACTGTAAACTGTATTACCATTTGATTGAAATTGACTGTTTTCCATGTTGACCAGGAATAGTAGAACACGTGAAAAACTTAATTTGTGGAATTCAGCATGGTTCAATATAGTAAAGGGCAGAGCATGGAAATATATTTCCGATTTCTCTCCTGCAGAAAAACCACACCCTTCCTATTCAGGAATGTGGAATCAGCAGTGGAAGGGTTGTCCCCTGTGCAATTCACAGTAGGACTTACTGGTATCATGACCTACAAAGTATACCAATGAGTGAATAACTTTATTCTTTGAACTTGTATTTTAGGTACAAGCAGAGATCTAGTCTAAGGAACATGTATCTTCAATTTGAACAGCAGCAAACCACAATTAATTCCTACATAGCTGTTGTCTCTAGTAACTGTTCCACTGTGAAACTTTATCCAGTCATTTATTTTTCTACATATAGTAACTGCAATAGCTTGAGTTGTTCTCACAGTGTTATGTGGAAGGTAATCTGTACTGAATCAATACCAGCCTAGCCACTTTTCTATTCCATAATTTCAAAAGCTATGATTCTAGTGACAGTGTTTTCATAAGATTCATATGGTTCTCCAAAGCCTGCTGCTATTCAGGCAGAGTACAGCACGAATAAATTACTTTTAGTCCTTCAAAGTACATCTGTATAATCAAATTTCTTTATCAAATGTTGATTTCTAATGATGGAATCATACCTGTTTTATATAATGGTTTTATATTTTGAAAGATTTAAACTGTCAGGAATAATGCATCCTGGAGTCAGCTATTTGTGCTACAAAAAATGATTGAAAAATTGAAGTTAAATTTATTTTATATCGACTGTAATTACACTTGATCTCAACCTTAATTAAGTGTTGCTGAAGTATAATGATGGTTACATCATCATTAACTCTGAAAGCTTTTGAGTTTTGTTTTTAAGATGGCTGTAGCAAGGAAAATGTGCTGGAGAGTTTAATTCTTTCATGGCTTAGTAATGAAAGCTTTAAGTAACCTAGGATTTCTCCTCTGCATACCCTCCCTGCTAACAGTCTCTCTAGCCAGACTCTTTATGATGAGCTTGCCCATTCCAATTACTGTTGAAGATGTATTTTATTGGTCTCAGCAAAGATGCATAATCTAGGGCAAATATGAGCTGTTCATTCCCCCAGCCTATGGCAAAATATGTCCTGGACACATTCTGTGGTACTCACAAAAGTTTGTGTCACAGTAGGTCCAGAATTTTTGGTTTCTATTTATTATTATATTGTGCTCTGATTATTAAAAGTATGAGAAGTAGGATTTAGTATTTCAGGACAAATCAGGTGGAACTAAAGTGTTTCTTGGCTCTCCTGGCTCCAGTTGGGCAAATCATCTTGTGCCTGCTTCGTGTATGTGATTTGGTTGCTTCATTTTTCCTTCCCTTTGGCATTACAACTTTCCTATTAGTGCAATGGCTGTGAGGTGTCTTGGGTCATGTTTGGCAAATTGATTAGAGTGCTGCTTCTTACAAGTAATCTTTGAAGAAGCCTGAATATCAATAAAAGATCAAGGATTGTACTCTCCATCCACACTCTTATCAATATGCATATATCAAGTGCTATAAATATTTATTAACAGGTTCACAATCAATGGTACAACAGAATTTATGATTTTATTTCTGAATACAGGAATGAGGGTCTGACTGAGCAGGAATCTGTGTGGAACATTCTGAATGCTATGCAGCATGATGTAAGGGAAAACCCTCACAGAATATGACCGCTAAAAATACTGCATTCACCAGAAATGTGTATATCAATCAGAACTTATTAAAAAAATCTAATTTTGTAAAGGATTAATTTTTCAAGACCTGCTGCTATTATCTGATGTGGGTTGGCAGAGTCCTTGCTGTTATATGGGTCACTATTGAGATTAGCTCTTAAAGAACTTCTCACTTCATGTAGGAACAGAAGGTTCTGGTCAATGAAAGCTGAAAAAATTCCTGCAGCTGAAAAAGTTAATGGGAGTCCTGGTATTTTTACAGTGCTAGATTCCATAAAACACTTGATCTGCTTAGGTCTCAAGGCTGATGTGAACCAAGCAGAGTTGTTATGAGGTCAAAATAGAGTTCCTCCTGTGAGAAAATTTGAACTCGAGACTCTCAGTGCAAAATAGTGCTTGAGGCCTAAAATGAGCTTGCAAATTAGCACTTTCAATAGACATACTTAGTTTGTACTCAAAATATTTCCTGTGGCCTGGGCAGCAGGTAATTTGTTTACTTCTTTAGAAAAGTCCTTTAAAACATTTGGATTATGTCAATTATATTGGAAGTAGTTAGGAATGTTTTTGATCAGTGATCTGTTATCCACCTTTGAAATGAATTCTGTATTATGAGCTTTTAATTACAAACACTACAGTTTAACAGCTTAATATGGTTTAATATGCTTCTATGGATCAACTGTGAGTCCCCTAATATGACTTCTTCCAGGGCTGAGTTACATTATTTTTAATGAGTACTGATGATAATTGATGATTCCAGATAATTCACAAAGCATATAGGTCTAGTCTCAAGATTACAAATGCATTTGCAATGTATTTTTAAAATCTGTTCTTTGAAAACCCATTCATTGCATTCATGATTTCTCAAGTGATTAGTGCTGACCCCATTATGTCAATGGTGCAGTTAGACTATGTGCTGGTACACTTGACTGCAGTTTTATTGGACTGCTGTAGGAGCACAGACTCACCACCTACCCAGCTACTGGAATAATTGGCATCTGCCATGAGAAAAACAAAACCACAAAGGCCGTTAATAGTATTTTATATATTCTTAGTGATATTTAATGTACTGCTTAAAGATGGTGACTGTTTAAACCAAACCCATGGAGTTGTTGAAATGGAATGTCTATATAGGGAAAGGACAGCTTTTGCCAAGTTATCTAATTTTCAAAATTTAGAAGCAGTAGATCTTGACCCTTTAAAACATGAAAATGACATGTTGTTTTTTAGCATCTCTGAGCTAAAATATGGAAGATTTTCATCCCACAAAACAATTCAAGTATTTCTAAAGATTCATCCTGATTCAGAATGAGAATTTCCTGGTTTTTCTATATGAAAAGAATTCAATTCTCCAATCTTTTTCATAGTTTAGTTTGCTTTTGTTTTACTGGTATTGGAGTAGGTTATTGGGAAGCTGATATTATTTGAACACTGCATAGTGTTTGCTTTGTCCTCCAAGTTTGAGCTACGTGTTGAAGACAGATAAATTGCTACTAAAATGAGTTGGAATAGGGATATTGCTAAAGATCTCAGAGGGGAGGATTTTGGCCGATTAAAAGGAACAAAGGAATAAAAAAATATTCACAGATTTTGGTCCATATTGAAGTTTCTAGATCCAAGTTTCTGTGTTTTTATTTGATTTCTGTTGTAGATGGAATGCTGTGGAAGATGCAATGCCACACAGTGGAAAAGGAACTAAACAAAGAAAAATAATACTCAGTTCCCGTGTCCATGCACAAATTACAATCTAAAGAAATGGTTTTGTGATGTCCCAAGGGATTCAACATACAGTGTGGTGAGAAATAAAAAAAAAATGTCTTGAAGAATGTAACTTTTGTTACTAAATAGACTTTAGAAAAAGAAGTACAAAACATATTTTCCTTCAAGATGTGGCTTACAGATGCCGAAGTTTTAACAATTTTCATTGTTTTGTCTTTGGTCACTTGTAAGCCTTGGTTTTTATTTGTTAGCTGTCAGTCATGTAGACAGTTCTAAATTAAGGATGTTCTAAATAGAACAGGAGTTCTGCCTGATCAATATCACAGGGAAATTTAGAAGCAGATTAAGAAGCATCTTGGCATAAATCCATGCTGCGCAAATCAATTATGACAATGGAAAGTGGTGGTATATAAAGAGTACGCAGTGCAGTATATAAAGAGCATACAGTGCATTTTCCACTTGTAATTGTGGGCAATGTCTCCACAGGTTTGCATTATTTGTTTCCAGAGCATCTCCAATACTCTACAGGATAAGTGGAATGAGCAATGAGGATGTGTTTTGTGAGAGCAGTCCATGTTAGCATTCATGCATCTTAATATCAAGGGACCGGTTTGCACGGGACTGCCTGATATCACCACCTGAGCTGGAGCAAAGTGATACATATTTTCCTCTTCTGAAAACCACACAGTGTTGCTAGGACCAGCCAATGAGGACAAAAATGCAGAGGCCAGTTGTTGCTTCTTGACGAAGCAGAACAGTAAATAATGGGAAGTTGTCCAATCACATCTGCTCTTGTCTAGTTCTGATCATCAGTTCTGAATTTCTCCCTGTTTCTACAAACCCTTGTCATAATTGAGAAAAATCACTTCTAAGTGTAGAAAACATATACATTTCAGGATGCATAATTCATAACAATCAATGAAAATTTTAAAATATTATTTTCAGCATTTACTTGTAATTAATCTCTCAGTTAAACACACACAAAAGCAGAATCTGTTTTGATTAAGTCAGTTCTGGAACATTTCCTTGCTAAAATGTCAAATTTTCTTATGAACAATCAGCTTAGTTCAGATAATTTAAATAATACTATAGCTAATATTCCCCAGTAAACATTACTGATGTATTTGCTTTCTGGCAAGTAAATACCAGAACCCATGATACCATACAGAAAGGCTCTATTTTATATCTTTTAAAAGATTTATTAAGATGCAATATAAGTTCCAAAACTGGCATGATTTTTCTTTACATCCCTTTTTATGTACTTGCCTAGGGATGTGAAGAACATTTAAACATGTAGTTTGGAAACAATGCTTTTACCTTAATCAAAATTGCTATCAGCCTCCTAACCACACAGGTAAGGCTGCTTCTAAGCAAAAAAAAACCCACAAAATGCTGGTATTTTTACTGGGATTAAAAATCAATCCAGTGCCATTTGGTTTTGACATGGTCTACAAATTTTTAAAATATTTCCATCAATTTTTATTAGAAGAAAGATCAAGCACTGTTTACCAACAATCTGCCATATATTCAAACACTATCAGAGATTATGTTGTCCAAAGCCTGTAAAATGAAGCGATTGACCAGGCTACTGAAAGCAAACAGCATTTCAAGGCCAGGAAATGGTTAGAGTATGTAAAATCTCAGCACCAAAAGACCTCTTTTGTCCTCTGTTTGTACAGAATCTACTCCATGAGTGTACTAAATCAAACAACACAAAACAAAGAAATCTCTTTTCCCACATCTATGAGAAAATTTTCTTTGACAAAAAGCATAGCTTTCAATATCAGAACAAAATCACATGAATAAAGGGAAAAAGAATTGATTGTTCACTCTACAGACACCCTGAAGGTAGGCAGAAGGCAGGAAGAAGGATTTTTAATAATATCTAAAATTGTGAGGTTAAATATGAAATCAGTGCATTTTTACTCAGACAATTAAAAACATGGCCTATTTTACCTCCTTGGTACGTCTAGCGTCCTACAGATGTATGCAGTAAAAATATTCAGGCTATGAAGTGAGACAATTCAATAATGAAAAAGTTTATTTTTCATACTCACCTAATCCTCACTAGCACAGATCATGACTGTCTCATGATCCTCAATATACTATCACTGACACATTCTTGTCAGATGGCAAAGATCTATTATCCCCATTCAAGAGCTAAGACCAAGAATCATAGAATCATTTAGTTTGGGAAAAACCTTTAAGGTTATTGAATTCGACCATATTTGGATTCATAGGGTAGTGAAACCTTTAACAACACTGAATTATGTGTCACTTGAAATAGATTTCAAGATGCTTCTGTGAATGTGGACCCAAGTGGCTTGCTGGACGTCACACAGCAAGTCTGTACTGATGCAGAAAATTCAGCTTGTGTTTTTATACATCGTGATCATTCTCCTTTATATCCTCTGCATTGTGATTAATAGGAGCCCAGTTAGCAGTCAGTTTGGCTCACTCATGAGTGAGTTTGAACACTTTCTTTGCTGTTTTTATCTTACCCTTTTTCCTTTCCCAGATTTTTTGATTGCACTCACCAACTATCTAAAAAAGCCAGGAAGACTAATATTTGGCCAAATGAACCATGAACTCTCCTGAGCATTGCTGTGGTGCAATAATTCTCTGATCCATTCTTATGACGGTCTCTGAAATTACTTCCACTGAAATTTGGATTAGTCTTTACTTGTTGTAGTCATGATAATATTAACATTTGGGCTTTAATATGTTTGAGTTTTGTTCGTGCCTATGGTTATGGTAGTATGCTACACAATTTTTTGTGTTAAAGTTTGAAGTACTATGTTATTCACTAGCAGGTTAAAATTCTTCCTGATTAGCTCAGTATTAATTTCTTGAATGCCTGGATCATCTTGTTCAAAGTGATGTAAATAGTACTATGTAATACATTGCACTTTGAAACAGAAGGAGCCCTTTATCAGATTTGGTCAAGAAAAAAATTTACTAAATGTTGCTTCCTTAGGCCTTTACTTTTCCTTCCAGTCCTTCTCTGTTTTGTCCTTATCTGTTGGGTAATTTAATCTCACGAAATTTGACTGAGTCTTATGAATATTGGAGTCCTCAGGCCTTTTCCAAGGAGTGTTGATGTTGACATCTTTTTTTTTTTTTACTCAGTGTCTCTTACCAATAATTCAATCAAATGGATTTAGTGGTTCAGAGTGGAGTGATCTTGAAACCATAAAGCATTTTTTATCCTCTGATCAATGAGGTGACCTGGAACATCTTGGGAACAAAGGAAGGTGTAGTATTGCAAGCATATGTGGTAGCATTATTTTTCTCTAAAACTTCCCTTTCAGTAATCAATTTTCTGACCCTTGTAAATTTGGTATCTTCTTTTTGTTTAGAATGAAAATAATTCCACTTCAAGTGCTAGCCATGGGCTGATAGTTTTACTTAGAGAGCATCAAATTCAAAGGAGTGCCTCCTTCCCTTCAAGAGTTACATTTTGGGAAGTATACAATACTTCAGTCAGTGTGAAGCAGCTTCTGCAAATGTACAAATGCTTCTATTCAGTCCACATGGGAGGGTTCTTCACTATTCTAGCAAAGTAAATTGCATCCAAATCTAATAAATACCTATTCATGTCTCGCAGGTTTGTTACACTTAAAATAATTAATCATGTCCCTTGTTTCAAAAGGGTATTGAGGATGAGATTACCTGGCTAAGTGCAGCCATGTAAAGCTGGACAAGTGTTCTAGTGCATGTGAAGTGCAAGGTACTCCTATAGAGTAGCAATTATTCCTTTTTCCTAGGTAAATATTATAGAATGACCTCCTCTTAGAAGTACCATTATTCTACTGGTTCGAGTGGGAGCCTACTTGCCCTAACTTACAGCTTTTACAACTTAAAATGGTTGACGGTAAAAGAACTGGATTCCAATTTAATAATATATAGCCAAGAATTCAGAAATGCCCAAATAATGTTACATGTGACATTTGCATTTGTCCCTAATGCATCTTTATTCTAGAACATTTGTGAATTATGTGTTCACATATTGGCTTTTCACAGTAGGCTGAAATACAAATTCTTTAAAAATGTACTGTGGTTTGTACAGAAATATTATCTTAGGATGGACTGAAGTGACTTCTAGAGTCCTAAGGAAAAACTTGGCATGCCCAAGTGAGAGAAGAATGTATGTGTGTACATGTATTCTGTATGTAAGGAGATGCTGCACAATACCTGATAAGACCTGTATAACCATTCAAAATTCATAATTGATGCTAAAATCTCCAGCAAGCACACAGATAACTAGACAATAGACAAATGTGTGTGCACAAGAAGATTATATATAAAATTGTCAATACTGCCACGTATACTGCTGATGCTTACCAGGAATAACTATAAAACATCACTTTTAAAGTAAAATTTAGTAAAAAAGGAATAAAATTTATAGGATGGAAAGGTAATTATTCTTGTTAATGTTTTAAGATACAAAAATGGAAAAAATAATTTGTTTGCCAATTTATGCAATTCTGATAGGTAGCCACTAGAGGACACAGGGAGCTTAAGAATAATGCAGGTGATAGAAAAAAAATAAGATTTGCAGAATGCCCTAAATACACACCTTACACATAGAGAACACTTAAAAACATATTGAATAAGTCTGAAGCTAATAGCCACATAGCACTGTACTAACAGAGAAATTTTTTTTGAGAGACTGTGCTTCAAAGGAATGGCATGGGGAGCAACTCTCAGTAGCTGTGTTAAATCTCTATAAGCTAATGAGTGGATCCAATTCAGCTAATTAAGAAGCTATGTCACTAAAATTAAGAGATGTCCTTAAAGGAATTATTAGCACAAGTGGGCAGGTAGAAATCATAACTGCATAAATGCTCTATACAAAGTAAAGAGAGAAAGCAGACTGTGGTTGCACAGCCACTTTCATTTGGCTTAAAAGCACTCTTCTGCTGCAGAGTGGTCCCACTGCCTTCAAGACCTGGCTGGGCATTGGCACTTGTAGCCATGCAGCTCTGTGAGGTACTGATCCAAGGCTCTGATGGGTCAAAACAATAATCCTGCAATAAAGTAGAGATTTATTTAAGTTTTTGTTTGGTTGGTTTTGTTTATTTGTTTTGGTTAGTTATTTTGGGTTTGGATTCTGTAGTTTGTTGGTTGGTTGGTTGGTTGGTTGGTTTGTTGGGTCAGTGTAAAATATATATACTTATATATATACTTGTTCAGTGTAAAATATATCTACCTTGCAGGGATTTGAATTTTTGTTCATCCTCTCTGTACATAGTGTGCTCTAAACCCTATCCTAAAATTAGGGTCCCTCTGGTTTTCTTAGTATCTGCAGCACCTTTTTATATGCCTGGGTGCACAATGGTTAATCTTCAGTAAAAGAGCACTGAATCTTACTCTCAGTGCACTCTCAGTGTCTCATGACTTGAAATTTTAAAATGGTTTAAACCTTTTGAGGATAATGAGACTGCAATTTCACACGTTGTCTATCTCTGTAATTGTTTCTCCAGTTTTTATAACATTAGATAATATAAGGGTAATGGGATCAGCGTCAGCATCACATCAAATAAATAGTCATGGTGTTCACTGTGACTAATGTTTGCAGAATTCTCCTGAGGGCTTCAGAAGAGTTCAGGTGGCTCTGAATAAATCCTAAACTGCTCAGTTTAGACTTGAATTTTTACAGGGCTACAGGTACAAGCTAGCTGACATGGAGCAATGTAGCAAGCACTTTAAAACTGCGTAGTCACTGAAGTTCTAAGAAAATTTTTGGACAAGTTGGGCACAAATCAACTATATGCCTGTCTACATGGCTAGGCAGCCCTAGAAAAACAGTGGTGTGAGTGCCACCTCGTTATTTTGTTTTCATATTCTGAAAGAAGGAGAAATTGTAGTTATTTGATTTGCAATTACATTGCTCATACTGCTCAGTTCCTGAGGGAACAGAATCTGCAGTTCCCGCAGGACATTTGTAATTTGTGTTTGGTACTTATCCAAAGCTAATGTAATCAATGTCAGTTCTGTGAATGTCATGTGTATGTTCTGAATGGGAAGCTCCCAAAACACTGTCGATAGAGCTACTTCAGCATAAAAGTCATGGGGAAGAGGTGAAGAGGTTTACATATTTTAAATACTAGTTTGGTCTAGAACATGTTGGATGATTTCAGGTATGACATCCAAGAATTTGAGCATACCAACTCAAAAGAACAGGACAGATCAAAGAGATAATTTGTCTAGGACAACTCTTTGTAATGAAAATTTGAAACCACTTTTTATTATATGAATACTAATTGTAGGAAAACTATTATGCACTAACAGAAAAACCCCAAAACCAAAACAAACAAAAAAATCCTCCCCCCCAAAAAATAAACAAAACTAACCAAAAAATAAAACCAAACCAATAACCCAACCCAAAAAAGGAATACCTAGCATCAAAATACAGAGGAGAAAAGTAGGATGAGAAAATGAGAACAGATTTTTTTTAATAAGTCAAGCTTGTTAGATCTTTCAAGAATCACTAGCCAAGCTCCCATTCTCCATTCTTATAAAAATATCTAGAATTCCAAGAGGAGTACAGTAAATAACAAATGTGGTGACATTAACCTATGATCCCAGTGATCTAATGATGTTTCAAAATAAAAGGTGACCTTTGTTTCTTTAAAGAACATTCTTAAGCCTCAATTATGCTAAATACAAATGCAGACAGTCTTGTATAATGCTTTGATCACACAACTCATGGCATTTATTCCTTATGACAATAAGGTGATTAGAATATCAGATCCGTATATTTCATATTTCTAAAAAAATCTCCCCAGCTGGATTCCCATCATGTAGTGATGGGAACAGTACATGCTTCAGTTAAATTTTTCCCAGCTTGAACTATTTTGAACAAAATTAAATTTGTTTTATGTTGAATTAAATAAAGAGTTTCTAAAGATTTAATGTCAATATTTCCTGATCAACCAGATAAAGCATTTAAATATTATGAAAAGACATTATTTTTTCCCCCCTGAAACTTACTGAAATTTGTGGGTCCAAAAATGACCACCTAAAATATTTTCGTGAATAAAAATCAGTGTTCTTATGCACTGGCAGTCAAAATCTTAAATTATTGGGAAGTAACTGCAAAATTAGTATACATTTACCCAAATGCAATTCCATTCCAGTGTGCCTTGAGATTATGAAGTGTAGGGCAAACTTAAGGGGCTTCCAAGGGCAGGTAAAAGTCATGACAGCTTTGGAGGAACAGGTTGCTAATATTAGGCATTTATGATGTCCATGGGAAGTGAGAGAAGTGTAGTGAGGGAAGTGTCCTCTTTTTGCTGAGTGTAGAATAAAGAACATAATGGTGTGCCAAATGTCTGGATGGTGCACCCCCTAACCTCTTCACTCTATGAAATAAATGCCAGTGGTTTACACTTTTTTGAGACTTAGAATCAGTGTGTAATTGAATTGTTTATACTGGAAAAAAACTTTAGATCATTGAGTCTCATCATTAACCAAGCACTGCCAAGTCCACCACTGAACCACATCCCCAAGTGCAACCTCTGCATGTGTTTTACATAACCCTAAGGTTGGTGACTCAGCCACTTCCCTAGACAGCCTACCTAGTACCACATAGATCTCTGCCTGTAATTCCACACTTTCCAAGTATTGCAGAAGTCACAAGTTTACTATCTGGCTCTCTGTCCTATTTTGATACAGATTTCACAAGTTGACATAAAGTATTGAAGTCTAGTACAACACATGATTCTTAGACACTATGTTATTTGTAAACACCATGAAGTGAGAATGAGTGTATGATCCAACATCATTCTAGTCTGACTATCAATGGCAACACTCCTCTATTTGAATGGCTACATTTAAATTAATTATGGTTCTTCAAAGTCTCCAGCTCACCTTAGTAATGCATTGCTTCATTTAATAGCTACAGTTTCAGGGGAAAAAAATACAGAATGTAAATGAAGAATTTCTTAATGGTTCTTGAGTCTGAACAAAATTCAGATTTAATTATTTGATGAGCATCACTGTTACAACCTTCAGTACCTCACCTCCATTATCCCTGAGCTGGTACCTCTCCTCGTGTCACATCCATCATGTTCTTATTTATAAGTAGTTCCATTCATCAGTCACTAGCAGAGAGATATTTCATATGTTTGGGTGGATTAGATACACTTTTAACATTTCTGTGACAACATCTTACTTCCCTTACTAGTTCAGACACAGGACCATATAAATCATCAACAAGCTCAGAGGAATGGAATAAAAATATTTGGTAATATCTCTACATTCACTGCAGGAAGTAAAAACAACAAGTAAAGTTTAAATGTCCCTAGCCTCGATCTTGCAAGCATTTTGCTAGTCCTAAACAAGCCTAGTTGTAGCTTTTCTTGTGCTTAGGCATTGTGACCATTTCTTTTCTGGATCAAGCCTTATGTTTCTCATGAAGGGTGTGTTTACATTGCAGCCCTTTCTCTAGGGGACTGCTACTCAGTCATTCATGTTCATTACTCTAGCAAGAGCACTAAGATTGTCAAACCTTTCAGACCTTCCTCTGGTAAATACGTTTGAGAGTGATGACAGATGCTAAAGGTCTGGGGAAGGAATGACAGACGGGCACTCAGGCAAGGATGTACCTGCCTGTCCCTGCCTGCCCACTTGTGCCCACATGCCCTCACACCATCACTGCCGGGCTCTGCAAGCAGGTCTCCTTTCCTAAGACGTGGCACTGAAAAGTCAGGCTGTTAGCACACCTCCATCTGCTGCCCTGTACCTCTGCATGATGTGATTCCCACACTCATCATGCTGGTGATGACTGCATGGCAACAGCTTGAAATAGCCACAATATTTTCCTTTACCAGAAAGGAAACTATTCTTTTTCATTACTTCTGAAAGATAGCTGTGTGCACCAATAATTTTCAAATCCTCAACATAGCCCTGGTAAGTTAAATAACCTGTGAAATTTACAATAGCTAAGGGTCTAATTAATATATTAGAAAGTACTTATATTTTAGAGAAACTAAAATTAATGACTTAAAAGCAAGTAACAGAGTCACTGGTATCCTCTTTACAAAGTGCTGTGTGATGTCACTGCTAAAGATCATAGATTTCTCACTGATTCTTTCTTCAGTGCACTAGCTGAAACGTCCAAGTGGTGATATTTTTTTCTGCACATACTTATTATGTTTTACAGAAATAATAATCACAAATGCAAAAATCTAAGAACAAACATATTTAGTATGTTGGCATGACTCTGCAAACAAGAAAAGAAACACTGGAGTATTTCTCCATATTTATTTACATCCTTTTCAACTTCTTCTCCCGCCAAAACATATTAAGTGCATCACGAATATATAAAAAATATTTTTCACAGAATGCTGTACTTGGCTCATTTGCATTGCATGCATTTGATTGTGTCCTTTACAGCCCTAAAAGCCAAAGAGGAATTTTTCAGGAAGAGAAAGGCCAGGTTTTTCTCTTCCTCACCCAAGTTCACACACATCTTACTCCATCATATTTAGTGGCATACCGGCATACCTCAAGTTGGAAAATAGTGTGAGCAAGGACAAACCTGGAATCACAAAGGTTTCTTTCTCCAGCTTTCGTTTTTTTTGTTTGTTTGTTTGTTTGTTTGTTTGTTTGTTTTTATTAGAGACAAGAGAGCTGTAATAAACTGAAGATATGTATTCCCTTTGCTGCCTTCATGAGATGATTATTTGTTCATGGTCGTATTGAGATGAGACAATATTTCCAATAAAATACATCATGTAATATACTTAATATGTTATGTATATATAGGATGAACTATTGTGAGGATTACGAGAATTGTAAATTGAAAGGAGACATTCAAAAAAGCTTAAAAAACTAAACCAAACTAAAAAAGTTATTTGAGACTACCAGTGAATCTTGATTCAGAAATAAACTATTGAAAGCAGCTTTGAAGTGCTGCACTTAGGACAATAGACAGAGACTCAGAAATTCTAGGCTTGAGGTTTTTTCTGTCATTGACATACTAGGTCACTGTAGGCAAATCTTTTCATCTCTTATTGTTCCAAAGCCCCCAAATGGAAAAAGAACACTTCCTCTTTGTCTTCACATGACTTATTTGCTTGAAATGTTATGTCTTTTGGATATGTGGCTTGCTTTTTAACTCTGTATATTTAGTGGTCTTTGTTGGGAGTCACAGGGCACTACTATAATAAATAGAAGTTTCACTGTTGCCCAAAAGGCAACTTGGGTCAGGTCATCCAATGGTAAAAGTCAAAATTCACATGCAAGGATCACAATAAAGTAATTTATAAAGTTGAAATGATGCTGCCTAAAATCCAGCAAGCTGTATCTTCTCCTGTCAGCAATAATCAGTGCTTCTGCTCTCTTGCAGGGAGAAAGGTGTTCAGCTCTTTTTTTGAATCCAGTTAAATCCAGACCAAGGCCAGACAGCTTCATCCACAGATTTGCACAAAGCTTATACCATCAATAGTAATTCAAAAAAGGCAAAAGTTTGGATAGCCTGTTTATATTAACAAGGTATTGCTACCAAATGTATTTTACTGCAGTTCTGTTAGGGTAAATGATTGTAGACATTTTCATTAGCATCAGGCACAGAAAAACAAGCAGTTAAATGAAGGTACAGAAAATAAAATACTTCTTCTGAAATATCTACTTCCAGATATAGTACACTGGAGAAAATGCTGAGATAATGTAATGGCTCCTGGTTGGAATGTCTAGGTTTTTTAGCTTTCTGGCTGGTTATTTTTACTTTGTCCTGTTAAAGTGCCTTTAAAGAACTTTTTCAAGAGAGATTATTAATTTCAGTATCCCTGAGATATTGCTGAGAGAATATTCTGGTGAAAGAGGTCATCTGGATGTTTAACTAACCTAGGCACAGATCTGAAAAACTGAACTCTTGCCTTTTCACCACCTAAGTCAGACTTGTGACCTTATGTTTCATAAAAATTATTAATTTTTTTTAAAAGTTCACCTCAAGTATTGGGGAACTGGGTCAGCTAGCTGTCTAAAATGCAATTTTTAAAGATTTTCATAGCTAATTAAGTTTACAGAAATTATCTAGACAACAGCTGTGTCATGAGAACTCCTCTGGAAGTATGAACACTGACAAACTGGGAAATTCTTTCATATATCTTTCTTTCTATCATATTCTCTCACAACCCTATTAGAATTATTCCATAAATAGTGGCCAGATTTGGTTCAAGTCAGAAAAGCTTTGACACTATTTTTGAAGTTCTCTGGAATTTTTTTTACTAATTTTTAAACAGATTTTTTTTCTCCACAGCTAGAAAATCACATGATCCCAGAAAGACACTCACAACAAACAATTACTTTCCAGCCCTTATCTTGTTTTCCTCCATTTTCATGAAGGAAATAGAAAGCTGCAGCTCAACTCTGCCATTTTTGAGACAGAAATTGCAAACAATTTTTTTTTTTTTTTTGCTTTCTACTTATCTAATACAAGGTGAAGATAAAATAAGCACTCAACTAAGAAACATAGGAACTGGAATCCTGCTGAAATTTTATTGTTAAAACCTGCTTATTGCCACAATCTCAGGTCTAAGACTTGTAGAGCTAATGGAGTCCTATAAGCTCACTCAGGTGCTTTTTACCTCGCTTACTTGAGTGTGCCAAGTGGTACATTAGCACAAATATTTCCCAAATCAAAGTTGTGTTAATATTATATTTCTTAGCTCTGTACTTGCAGCTTCTTTACTGTAATTCATGGTATGACAGGGTTATAATTAATTTTTTTTTAATTCTTGTACTTAGGAGACGGAGACATATATTTTTAATTTTTTCACCTAAAATCTTTATTTTGCCTTTTGACATTAAAATGCACTTAAGCATTTTTCGTTCCACAGAAAAAAATAAATAAACACATTTAACCTACAAACTTTTACTTTGTACAAAATGAAAGAAAACATCTGTGAAACCCGTGTGAAGTAGAGTTTCCAAATGTGAGAAAAGTCATCAGCCAGCAACTAACTCAACAGGACAGTTTATTGAGCTGTGCTGGAAGGTCAGCCTTGCTAGGCACTCAATAGTCATCTGCAAAGACCAAACTTGCAGACAAATTGTAAATACACATAACAAAAAAAAAATTTCCCTGCACTCCCTGATGACTATCAACTGTATTTCTGAGAGTGTAAATTATGTCTGTAAGATCACACACAGAGACCCAGGCTATGGATAGATTATGCAAGAAGCTGCAGCTGGCAGAGTGCAGCAAGCAACGTGGCAGCAAGAGCAAGCAGGTTTGAACATGGAGTGAAGAAGCAAAAGACTCAGACCATCCCTATGAAGAGTTTGTTTCTTAACCTACACCTTAATGGTAAGGAAAGGAATTATAACCCAAATCTAATGATTTTGAATTTATACTTTATTTACTTGGCCATGATTGCAGGCCAACACTGTACAAGGGAGGGTGTGTTCCTAAAAGCAGAGAAATTTGCCTATGACACAAAAATGAGGCACTGGACTGTTTCATGGCATTAATGAAAAAATATTTTATGTGGTTTCTAATGAGTTTTAACCTGTTCAGATAACATCATATAATAGTTTGACATATCTTGTAATTGTCTTCAGTAATTATAAACCAGCCTTAAGGGCAGCTGACTAACAGCATCTCCCAATGATTTTCTTGCATCAGCAGCTAAAGAAACACATTGAAACTCCAGGATGAGAAGGTCAACTCCACTAGAATAAACGAGACCACATTCAACCCAGGCTTCATGCTTAACAGAGAAGCATCTATAAGATTTTGTTCTAACTTCAAGTAATTTTCCCAAATAGGACCATTTTTCTTCCATGCTCTGTAATGCAGAAGTTTAAGATTCCTGCATGATTTCTATTTACATGGATGACTCACCAGGGTGCTGCTGATTCTTTGCCATTAAAGGCACCTTAAAGAATTTAAGCTTTGGAGACATCACTTTGCAATTTATTTGCACTATGCCTGTCCTGTGCACTAAAACAAGATTGAGTGTCTGCTATATATTTTTGAACCTCAGTAGGCGAATTACCTATCCAGTGGTGCAGAGAGGCCCTTGGATTCTGACATTCATAAATGACTGATGGAGAAATCTGATAACAGTGAACAAGATTTTTCTCCCACAAACTGCTTAGACATTAAACCTGAATGTTTCATTTATCTCTGGATATCTACTTAAAAACTTTAAATCCTCAAGGTCCTTGAAATATTGAATAATAAGCTGAATTTCTCCCAGAAGTTCCAATAAACCCCCAATGTGTTTATAAAACACATTTGAATCATGTATGCATGGACATTTTATATTACACAGAATGTGATATACACACACAGTCCTGCTGCAGTCCTGGATTCTACTTGTCATCAGATCAGAGGTTAACAATGAATTTCCTCATGTTTAGGAGATGAGGATAAAAATTCATGCTTAACTAAGAACATAAAAGGTAAGGACATAAATAGTTGAGTGGGGAATCACGGCCCTTATTTAGCTGGGGAAAAGTTCTGCTTTTGATTTCAGGAGTGTTACATATCTTCAGTAGATTTAAAACAAGTAAGAACCCAGAAATTTTGCTGTTTCATGGAGATAAATCCTGAGAAGTAAAACTGAAAATAAAATTATGAAAATACCTAACATCAACTTTCATCTACATCAACATCTACAAATTTCTTTCCAAATTATTTAGAAGACCAAAACAAATATTGGATTGGTTTTTGAAGGTCAAATAGGAGGCTCACTGCTTTACTAGCTGATGCTACTCTTATTCTTCAGATAATTAATGCCATTCTCCTATTACTGCATTTTCTGCCTCTTTTTAAAAGGTATTTTAGGAGCCTCTTCATATCTACACATGTAGTAGCTTGATAAGGCTTAATTTAAATTCAAATATTTTCAGTTTAAAAGAACTAGGATATATATTTTTTTTGTAGAAATACAATAGCCACACCAGCTAAATATATCCATTGAATAACATGTTATAAGACATGTTGTTACACAATGGTTCAGGAAATCATTTAATATTTGACAATGGTAATAGTTGCAAGTAAAGGAAAAGTGGCGTTCTTTTGAACAGATCAAGCAATAACCAAACTTACAGGAGTGTCTGAGTACCCCTCAGGTTAACATGATAATCCAAACTTTAAACAGATAGAATCTATATCAAAAGTTAACATCAGGAAAAAAAGCAAGCATAGGCAGTATAGAAAACCAAAGCTATGGGTCTGAAAAATCCTTCTTGCTTTCATTTGTTGAACTGTGACTTACAAGGTGTATCCATCCTCGTGACGAAAGCTCAGATTGTTGCTTTTCTCTAACCTTGAGCAGAATTCACCAGGGATGTCTTGTACATTAGCCTGGCTTAACCCAGTCAGTTAAGAAGTTAATTGGTTAACTCTCATGGATCATGTGGGACACCATACAAGGACATTTTTGGGTGCATTTACACAGTTGTCCAGCACAGGAAGAACTTTTGGGCGCTTGCATTTGGATATGGTGGAGACAGGACCCGGAAATGGAGCTCTGCAGAAATGGTACAAAGAAAAGCAGTGGGGTCATGGGTTTGCATTGTTTTTTTTTTTTTTTTTTGTGACAAAGAAGCAACTTTCTCCTTTCTCTTCTTTGCCTTCCCTCTTACCATGACAGAATGGCATCTGAAAAGGAAGGGAAGAAATAATGTCAGACTCAGAGTTAGGGACATACAAGCAAGTGCCACAGAATTCAAATAGGGGAAGAGAAGGATAAAAAGAATAAACATTCTTATTTTCAGCTGAAGAAGTTTGAGCATCTTGAATGGCTAATTTTTATTTTCTCTTAATGACTAAAAGGAGGAGAAGAGCAACAGCAGTTCTTTATGCATTTGAATACACAGATGTGGTGGATACCTCTGGAATAAGACCCTGCAGTAGGTGGAAGCAAATAAGTAGGTGCAACAGCCTTCCCTTGTCTCCTGCTTGTGCACCTCGAACATTGTGTCATTTTGTTTCAGAGCATTGCTATTCCAAAGGTGGAGGTGAATTTTTCCCTCTTGCACACACTTGGAAACTTCATGTGTGGCGGGCAGGGCCCAGACGCAGCTGGAGGATTGGTAGGTTATAAGACAACCCTCAGGCAAGCGAGTCTAAATGTTCAAACCACTGAATTATCACCATCTACAGCAGGATTTTGGAAGGCAGGAACAACCTCTGTTTCATCTTTGACAGAAGGACAGAGGTAACAACCTTTAGGAAAGGATTCAGAAGGATTGTCTCCCAAGAGAAAGAAAGCACATCCTGACAGTGTTAATTAAGGTAAAAAATATCCACTCAGCCTCCCAGCTTTGGCCATTTCACTTTCCTGCACGGTATTTTCAAGCCTTCCCTGTGAGGGGTTACAGTTTTGAGTAACAAAATTTGAGTTGCAAATGTTAACTTTGCAGTTTTTTATCTGCAGAATGAGTCTAAGGAAAAGTTATAGACTTGTTTAGTTTCTGAAGCAGGAGCTGTTCCTGTAAAGATAAGAAAGCAGTAATGCTCAATAGTTTGAAGAATCTCCGACTAAACCGTCTTCTCTGCCTCTGCTCATATTTTAAAGGTAGCCTCCATTTTAGGAAATCTGTACTCACTTGACACCGGGAAAAGAAGTTGAACCTCACTTTTGTCCTGCAAGACAGATAACGCTGGGTTTGGGAGGTAATGGGAGCATTGTACCTCTGTCTCCCTTGTTCTGCTGATGCAGCTGATCAGGAAATGGGTAGGTGGCAAGAGAGGCTAATTTTGCTGTCTCCAAGCATATGAAATCATGAGTGAGGCCTGAAAATATCATTTGTCTGATTTAATGCTCACATGATTTATATATATATATATATATATAAAAGAAGTTTCAATTCTCACCTTATCATAAAGTTTTGGAGAAAAAACTTAAAAAGTAGAAAATACCTGAAGTTTGCAATAAGGTATGGGAACCACCAACATGGAGGTGATGGACCAACAGGCTGCCAGACAAACTAAAATGTTAAGAAAAGGCGACAATTTGTCCCTGCTACACTGATGTCACAGAAAAAGGGAGAAGTGGAAAGATATGCTTGTCACTCGTAGAGAAAGTTCTGCAAAATCAAAAGAAACATCTCTTTTCATAACAAGCTGTTTTGATTACAAGCCAGCTCGCTGGTGCTCACCCCTGTGCTCAGCCATGAGCTCTTGCCCCATGGCTACAGCACAGGAAACAGGTCAGATATCATTGTCTCCATGCTGGAGTTCCCGAGGTGTTGGCAGATGTGCCATGGTCTGCTGCACATGCCTGTCCTTAGAGCAGGATCAGCAGAGAACAGGACGTGGAATCTGGGACCAACACACTTCCTGATCCCCTTCCGCGGCTGTCCCCTACGCTTCAGCTGCGGCAGGGAGCAGAGCACCACAACACATCTGCTTCTGTAAGCCAGAGCAGAGCAGATGAAGCTGTATGCCTTGTTCTCTGCTACCTTATGTATCAGAGTAATCACTGCCAGCAGCACAACAGAACAGATTAAATTTTAAATCAGTGAATTCAGTTTGTGGTAGCATTTGCATATTCATTTTGTTATGTATTCTTCCCCATATTTACAGGAAAATATACAAGAAAGTATTATTCATTATCCTAATTACAAAACTCTTTTGAATCAATTGCTAAAAAGAAAAATGTAGTGGCAAAAATTTCCTTTTCCTAATGAAAGCTTTCTTAAACCAGCACTTTCAGAATGCCTGTAGTCTTATTTTAAATAAAATCATTCTCTCTGAGAGATGCAAAGATTTCTCCGTATCTGTTTAAAATACAATAAATATGTACAATGTTACTTTGTTGTATATACCAATGCAGAAAAAATATACGTAAATGCAGATATTTTTCTGCAAGGAGTGGAAGTACATCCAATAATATATACTATCAATTGCCTTTTCATCCCTAGAAGATTACTGGATTTTGTGAGTTTGTGCTTTAAAAACCACAGGAAGATATGATCCTTAGTCCAAAGATGAACAGTTCAACGGTAGCTTGGCTGCTACTGTATCTTAAAATACCTCTCAGAATTGTACAAATGTATCAGAATGGTGTCATAAGATAAAATAGTAGGGCTGGCATTGGGAAGGCCAGTGGTCACAAGCCAGTAGTAAAAGAGCAGGTTATCAAAAGAATTGGAAGAGACACTGACTGAGAAGAAAGCAGAAATTTTCAGTTACTGCACTGACTACTCTTTCAGCACAGCAGTTGCAAAAATGGCAGGGAAAAAGTCAAGGCACTTTCATAGCTTGGTGGCTGTGTCTGCGATAAGTGTTTGAGATTCCTCCTGCAACATTAGAGCAGCATGAAGTACAGAACTTGAAAGCATGTCTGCTGAGGATATTTTCAGCTGAAATAAAGCTACTGCTTAAGAAAACAGAAGTTAGTCAACAGGAGGCTCAGAAGTGCCAATTTCAATCAGAAATAGTACTTTCAAATACAATTTGCAGCTCTTGCATGGTGAGAAGTGATTCTCACTAGGTGAACTCTTCAGGTCATCCATAAATAAAACAGCATCTTATGCAGTCCTGATTTCCAATCAGACATAACACTTTTCTGAAGACTTGAGTTTGACTTCTGGTAACATTTATGGATAAGCTATGTGTTTAAAAGGTAACTGCTCTATAATAGATTTTATATTTTACAATTAAAATAATTTATAAAAAAGTATTTCTGTGTTTCTTCTACAGTTACTCCAAAGGGATCTCAACTTCCTCAAGAAAAAAAGCTCTAGACAGTCATACTTATGTGTGAGTTCTTGTTGAGGCATGTTCCCTTCTTTTGAATCCATTTGTAAGTACCAAATATGAAGTGAAAGAGAAGCTTCAAAGCTTTTATTTTCATAGAAATTGAACTTTTCTGAAAATACACAACTTTCACAGAGGAAAGTTTCTCCAAACTCTACATACACTCCTAAGTAGACAGCAAGGAATCTGATTCTCATACAAAATTACACAGGAAAATTTGCTCCATAATTTCTGACTCAGATAAAATGTTAAGACCTAGTACAAAACAACCAAAAACTTTTTTTTTTGAGAAAAAATACATCACAACTGCTTTCTTTGTTCCTCCCTTTCTCCACCACCACTGAGCAGATTTTATGCAACATCAAAATCTGAAAAGTAGTGCAGACTAAATGTGGGTAGCAACTTTACTACTTGGGAATGATGGAAGTAGCTAAAGAAGTAGCTGGACAAAAAAAAAAAAAAAACAGCACAAGAAGTCCTCTGTGTAACACTTACAACAAGAAATTTAACTTATAAATACTCTACACATGTCATCAGCTAACTTAGTGATCATGCTTTCAAACTTACCATCCAGATAATTTATGGAGATGTTGGATGGGGTGGGGGCAAGTATTGATCCCTGTGGGACCTGTGTGTGACAGGCAGCCAGACTGAGCAAAAAAGCATCAATCAGCACCCTCTGATTCCAGCCTGTGAGCCAGCTTGCAGTCCATCCCACTGACCACCTGCCCAGTCAGTATCGTGCCAGCCTGTACAGGAGGAGGCCATGGCAAACAGTGTCAAATGCCTTGTTGAAGTCCAGGGGTTGGAACTGCTTTGGCTGCCTCTTCTCAGCCTATGAACTCTGCTGCATCTCTGAAAAACATTAAAGAGCTTTAAAGGACATGGAAATGTTATCAGAACAGATTAAGGAAATGAATTCGTTTTTGCTAATTTTGGCAATTTCTTACATTACACACATTTGGAATAATTTGTAGACTTTAGAACAAAATCAAGGTTTTTGATACTGAATCTTGTGTATCTAGAGAAGATGTAGAAAGTCTGAAATGGAATTAGAACTCAGGGTATAAAGTCCTTTTCTAGTTTTAATTTTTTTTAAACTTATACTTTACCACAAATCTAGTTCTTAAGCCCCTCTAAAAATTCGGCATAAGTTGGCCCTAAGTATCAAAAATTATGATAATTTTCTCAAAGTCTACTGACTTGCACTTTGCCTATATAAATACAAATCACAATTATGTTAGGTTGTTTGGACCGGATCCGCTACAGTTTAAAATTCCTAAGCTATGAGAAATATTTTCAGAATGCATGTCAGGGAATGTTCAGGTAAATTATTTTATAATATTCCCTTACCTGTAGTTTTTCCAATAAACTAGGCTAAATGATAAAAGACTTAATGATACTGTTCTGCCTAGCAGCAGACTCTACAAATATTTTTGATTTTTGTTCATTCATTATAAACATTATTTTTCAGGGAAACAACAACCCAAAGGTACACAATGTCACTCACACAAGGCAAGCCAAAAGTCAAGATTCAATAATAAATTTGGGTGTTGACCAAAATTTTGAGACTTTTTAAGGATATGAAGTTACAGAAACAGAAATGCAGGAAGAAACTACCTGTCATGTAAAGCGAGTACATTTGTCACAATCCTTTTTGTTATATTTCTTTGTATGGAATAGGTACTTATATATTCATATCCCTGTATGCTCATTCATATGGCTTTGTATTTATATAGATCTGCACCTGTTGCTATCCACGTAATTTGGTACCAGTGAAATTAATGCAGCCTCCTGGTGCTAAACTGTACAGAACTTTTATAAGTATTGGACTTACTATAACCATATTCTCTTTTTCTCCTTTGATGAATTTCCCAATCATGTGATACCACGAAGAAGGGAAAATGTTAAAAAAGTGGTGATGGTATATTAAAACCAAAGCATTAGAGGCTCCCTCTTTGCTGCTCTGCAAGCAATCAGAGAGTAACATTGAGATGAGATATATGAAGATTCACAGAATTAAACTGCATAATATGATGGCACTGGGTGAGTGTGGAGGGGGGAAAAAAGCCATAATAATTCCGTTTCAAACTGATATCTCATTTTCACTCTAACCATCCTTTTGAGCGCAACTGGCTGGATGTGCAGCATCCAAATTTCTCTTACAAGTGATTTCCAGTAATGATGGGACCAAGAAAGCAAGCCTCATGAGAAAACGATCTAATTTATAAAGTAATGCAAGTCTTTTCATATCACAAATATTTAGCTTTGATGTGAAATAATGTTCTGGTTCTTTTTTTTTTTTCTAATTACTTACATGCTTTGAGCATTAAGCCAGGTTCTTTCCACTTCTTGAATCTCTACATTTAATGAAGAACTGTGTTTAATAGCTAAAAATATGCATGTTCAATTATGTTTTAGGCATTTTTATCCTGGTGGAAATTAAGTTTTGAGTGAGACACTTAGACTTCCAATAAAGATGAAGAGGAGAATAAACTCTTTCAGAATAGGATCCAGAAAGGAAAAGACACTGGTAAAGGGCAAGTCTGCACAGCACACTGAGGAACAGTACATTTGAAATAGAGGTAGGTTTGCTGAAGAACAATGGCTCCACAAGAATAATTTATTTTCAAAAGGTCCAGGTGAGTACATATAAATGGTGGCAGAAAATTCTATCCAGTCTTTTATACGGCTGTGGGGTTTACTGATCATTAGAAGAAGGAGAAGGGGAGAGAAGGAGAGTGGTAGGGAAAAAAAGAGAAGGAAGAAAGACGGAGAAGTGGTATTTTACATATCTTTTAGAAAGTGTGGCCTGCTTGGGTCCAAAGTTCTCCTTACTAAGAGAGGCTTAAAGCCATAAAGCTTCCTTATAAGGCAGCAAGGCCATACATTCAGTGAACAATGATTAATGTGTGGTTAGATCCCATTTTACTGTCCCTGTCCTGTGTTAGCACTGAAATTCCTAAGTGAAAGAGGGACTTGGTGCCATACGCTGATGTGCTGGAGGATTTTGTGGGTTTTTTCTCCAAAGGCTTTTTCTGTACTTTAAATCAAACATGACACACACTTGCTTTGCTCAGATGAAGAACCCATAAACTCATCTGCCTACTTCCAAGGGTTTTTAACCCTTGGAAGTAAAATGCAGCGAGAATATTCCAAGAGCACCTCTTCACATACTTGCTTTGCTTCTGTTCCCTCAAATAACCTACAGCTTAGTTCTTACATGACCCTCCTGGGAGGTAGGTTATGTCAGTTGGAATCCCTCAGGCAAAGAAGAGAGCTCGATCCAGAGCGTCTCTTTCCTGGTGAATGTTTGAATGTCTGTGGCCACTGCACTTCCCCTCAGCTGCCAGGGAAGGAAAGCAGCCACAACATTTTTGTGAGGTTGTGTCAGCCTCTGTCAGACCCTAGAGAAGCCTGGGAGACAAATGCCTTTTTTTCACATCTGCATCAGGTTTAGGAGGGAGATAAGGATCTCCTGGGGCTGGGGAAGCCCTGGGGATTTACTGGAACAAAATCTTAAGAGTTTAGAGAACATTAAAATCAGTCAGGGAGAAACCAACTGATCTTAACAGCCTTCAGGTTTAGGCATCATTGAGTGGGCAGTATAAGGGAAATTTTTTTGGCGTAAGCATCTCAGATCTGCCTGCTTAGGTCCTCTACTACATCTAATGGAAAAATCCTGTTGAGGACTGAGTCAAGTTGTTGAATACTTCTACAGTGTAATGGTCAGATGCCATAGGTTTCTAGGATTTGCATTTAATTCTGTTCTTGCAAAAGATATTTCTGTCAAAAAAGGCATTTCCTCAGGGAATATTCCCATTTTAAAATAAAATATATATGTCCAAAAAAGAAGCTGTTACTATTAGAAATATGACTCTGATGAATACAAAAACTAAAGTTGCTCCAATAAAATGCTTCAGAGAAATTTACTTAAAGTGCCTGATCCATCAGATATCCAAGAGATTTTTCTTCTTTTGCTATTTGAACACAGTCCATAATTAATTGCTGTAATATATACTTAGTAGCATATACCCTAAGAACTGCAGAGATGTAGGGTTAAGTATATCTGTCAACTATATACATTTGCAGAAATAATAGAGCAAAAAGAAAACATATTATTCTGTTTTATAACTTAATGAGTAAATTTTTGCTTCAAGAGTAAGGTTATGAGCAGAAAAATTTAATTTCAGCAGACGTTTGGCAATCTTACTTTTGTGTTTAAAAAACTAATTAAATTATATGAAATTAAATTTAAAATTATTTATAAATAATAAATAATTTACTCAAACATCTAAAAATGTTTTGAACAAGGACTGATAACTTTTAAAAACAAATTTAAAAATTCAATTATGAGGAGAAAATAATCAAAACACTGAAACATACAACATGGAACAAATGTCCAGCTTGTGTGACTATCCTGACTTCTTATATCGCAAATGATGCCTCATAAAAAATATAATGCATAGAATTTTCTGCTATAACATTATTCTGCTTCAAGATTTTTAACTTTCTGCTTTCATAATGCTTCTAAAGACCCACTGGACTTAAGATGAATGAAAAATTAAATTGATGATTTTGAGTTTTTGGGACATGACTGGAGCATGCCATTGTGTCAAGCTGCAGATGTATGGCATGCACAGTGGGCTAATGCACATTTATTATATGAATAATAAAAAATCAATATTATATCTGAATAATATTATATCAATAATAATTGATTTGAAGCCTATGAGCATGGTTTCTCAGCATTGTTTTTTATCATTATTTCAGTGCCTGAGGATAAAAGGACAGTGAAAAATGAATAAATCTTACATTTTCTCCTTAAAGCTTTATACATTCTACTTCATTCTTTAATTTCCTTATTAACTATATTATAATTTCTCTGTCAAATATCTCGGTCATTCTTTTTTCTTACATCATGATACAGTAATCAAAGAGAAAAAAAACCCCACCAAAACCCAAATTAATGTTTCTAATGTTAGGTAAGTGCATCTGCTAATTTCTTTTTTTTTTAATAAATAATTCTTGGAAGGACACCTAAAAAATTAATTAGACCTTCTTCTCGTAGGGTTGGTTATTTTGCACTCTTTTCCACCAGAATTATCAATCAATATTACTGCGACACAGTGGGAAGCTCTCCAGCTGTCCAAACTGATATTTCCAGCGCTGCCTTTCAAAGGCAGCTCTGGCTGCTCTGGGTGCTGTCACACACCGGCCATCACATGCCTCCCTCCCTCCCTCCCTGCCTGCCTGCCCGCTGCTCCGGGCCGGGCCAGGGCTCACCGTGCCTCGCTGGCCAGCTCCCACACACCATAGGCTGACAGGGCCTCTCCTTGAATTGCTTGAGCTGATGCCATGAGCACATGATCTCCCAAGAACTGTACCAGCGCCAGTCAAAAATAAAATATTTTCCTTGTTAATGTGATACACTTACTTAGAAACTGCACCTAATACGACTGACTTTTTCTGCTAAAAGGAAGGGGTAACCAAATCGAAATTTATTGTCCTGCTTTAAATGTATTTATTCATGTTGTGAAGGTATCTCATTTGGTTTCATCATCAAATCATATTTTTTGAGTATTCACTTCAAAGTTGCAGCCAGCTGAATGCCAGTTATTAGGCACTGATGTTATAAGTTGGGGAACACTAAGTCATGCCTCTCTGCTAGCTTATCTGGAGAACTGCTTCATGTCACAAGTGACAATTAATTTCTTAATGCTGCTTTCCTGTTAACTGGCTACAGATCTACATTGCCATGGTCTGCATGACTGTCAGAGTTCTCTCAGCGGAGGCTTAGCTCCGGAATAGCAAGGGCTTTGCAGGTCAAGCATGCTGTGTGCTGGCAGAAATACAAGGCCCAGTTTTGAGATGGGCTTCTGTCACCACCATGAAAATTACAGTGAGTATTGTTGGATAAAAATCTGTTTTTCAGATTTACTTTCTTGTGTTCCACAAAAAGGCATAAGGACATAAGTAAAATCCAACATCTGATATATCAGTAAATGTTTATGTTTACTGTTTGAGTTGGTTACAGATTTTTTCTAAGTAAATAAATAAAGCAGATTTCATTTGTTAGTACTGGCTCCCTTGAAACACTTTATCCAAACTATCTTCAGGTTCACCAACTTCTAGCAAATCTAGTGACACTCGAAGACATCCCAGCAGGTGACTTCTGGTATGGGGGTCCCAGAAGATCTGGTTCTCCTGTGGAAGGCAAAAGGGTTTAACCTAGATTAGGGATAGGGGCTGCTGGCAGCTGGGTTTATGCAGGAGACTAAACATAGATTCCAGAATGCTGGAAACCTGTAGAAAAATACAGAGACCAGAAGTATTTATTCTTTTTTTTTAGGGGAAGTGAATATTAAATATATTTTAAGTTCTGCTCTGCTTTTAAGAAAAGAGAACATGATCTGAATGTGAAACTGCTTTTCAAGAAATGCTTATCAAAACAGCTGAACACCTCATCACAATTCATCACATCTAATAATCAGCATAAAATAACTCCTCATACCCTGTCTTTTCAAAATGGCTGTATTGAAATGTCAGTATGGATTTGAGCCTGCACTTCTGACCAGTGGCTACAGGTAAGATTAGGTATGTGACAGCAGGAAGAGTAGAGGACTGTTCACTCTGAAATGTTACAGTCATTTCATTTCATGTGTAAAAACATCCCCTTTATTCTTTCTGTAGCTGAACTACACAGGATATGTACACTTACCTGGGGGCAAGAATGTATAAAAAGGACTTTTTCACTTCAAGACAAATGTGGGAAATTGTTAAATAGTGGCAGAGTCTCTGAATTATGCCATAAGCCTGGATTTGGAAAACAAACAAATAAGAATCACCAATTAAAATAATTGCTCTCCAAAATACAGAAACTCTGTGGGTTAAATTTGAGTGCTTTTAATCATTTCTGCTGCACGCCAGGACATGTGAAAGCTATTTCTCTCTATTATGCTTACAATTCACTCAGCAACCTTCCAATAAAAAGAGAACACAATGTAGAAAGAAAATACACTGTCCATAACTAACCACACATCAGGAACTTTACATTCAGAAGCCCAAGTTTTTTGTGATCTTTCATGTTTTATTTCATACAAGTCATTCCATTTCTCTATCAAGATGTTCTTTTGATAAAGAAGTGAGCGAAATACTTTCCAGAGCCCCTGGAATACAATTTTATAACCCAGTTAAAGAAATTGCTGAGACTCCAGGAAAGGAAGAATCTTATTTTTGTTCTGTATCTGCACAATCCAAATTTTCCAGCATTCAAATCATTTCACAGAATCACAGAATTTGTAAGGTTGGAAGGGAACACAGTGTGTCATCTGGTCCAACCTCCCTGCCCAAGCAGGGTCATCCTACAGCACATGGCACAGGATTGTGATCAGACAGTTCTCCAGTGAGGAAGACTCCAGAACCTCTCTGGACAATCTGTTCCAGTGCTCAGTCACCTGCACAGTAAGAAAGTTTTTCCTCATATTCTGGTGGAACTTTCTATTTCTGCCCATTGTCTCTTGTCCTATGATTTGACACCACTGAGCAGAGCATGGAAACATCTCTGACATCTCCCTTCAGACACCTGAATGGATTGATGAAGTCTCCTCTCAGTCACCTTTTGTGGCTGAACAGGCCCAGCTTCCTCTGCCTTTTCTCAAAAGAGAGATGCTCCATTCATCCCCTGAATCACCTACATGGCCTTCTGCTGGACCTGCTCCAGGAGCTCTGTGCCTTTCTTGTCCTGGGGAGCCCAGACCTGGACACAGCACTCCAGACGTGGTCTCACAAAGACTGAGTAGAGAAGTAGGATCACATCCCTTCACCTGCTGGCAGTGCTCTTCCTAATGCTCTCCAGGATACTGCTGGACCACCAGGGCACTGCTGGCTCATGGAGGGTTTGCTGTCCACCAGGACCCCCAGGTCCTTCTCTGCAGAGCAGCTTTCCAGCAGGTCAGCCCAGCCTGGTTCATGGGGTTATTCCCAGGTACAAGACCCTGCATTTGCCTTTGTTAAATTTTAGAAGGTTCTTTGCTGTCCATCTTTCTAGCCTGGTGGGGCTCTTCTGAATGGTTGGGGTATCTGAAGGGCAGTATTGGCCACTCATCCCTGCTTTGTGTGTTGTCAGCAAACTTGCTGAGGAGGCACCTATCCTCTCATCAGTTATGTGAATATGCTGTGGAAGTTCTATTTTTTTGAGTAGTTATAGAGAAGAATTTGTCCAAGTTGCTGCTATTTTGTGCTTACTGTAGTTAACTGTACTTCCTTCTTGCCCAGATGGATCATAGGGGAAGATACAGTCATTTACCTAGATCCTGTCTATATATGATGGAGAAATATAGATTATATGCTCACAACCTACAGACCACAGACATGTAGTAAAAGCCACAAACTACACAACAAGAGTCCCAAGTTTAAATCTTGGTGTAATGATTTCAAATGAGGACATAAGACTGGTACTTCTTCCATGTCAGTATCTTATGAACAGTATCCTTCTCAAAACCAGCTATGTTTGTAGCCTGAGAAACTGGAGAACTACCTTTATAATCTGAATTGGAAAGAACAGAATTGAGAGCCCTGACCCTATCAGCAAGACAAGATCATAATCATAAAATTATTCCTTATTAAATGGAGAGGAAGGATAATATTTATTCATTATAAGACAACCCCCCTCCCCACCACCCATCACCCCCCAAAAATTCTCCCCAAATACAGGTTTAATTCCTTCTGGAATCATGAAATGTGCTGCAAATCTGGAAATGCTGTTGCTGGAGGCAAAGTGTTGATACATTCTTGAAGTTGTTAGGAAGCTGGGCAATGCAACATCTTGAATTGGGAATGGGAAGTGATTGGGACCTGATGGATGAATTAGAGGTAAATGTAGTGACTCCGCTAATTGAGGAAATGCCTGTCCCATCTCACCTAGCTGGAGCTCTGTCCTGATCCCAGCTACAACCAGATATGATGCTTTATACCAATGCAGCCTGGAGATGAGAAGCAGTGACAGTGGTAGTGGTGAAGATTTTCAAATGATTGTGTTATCTCCTTAATAAAAGTTCATGAGAAAAGTGAGTTAAGTATTTTCTACCCTGATTACACAAAATCCGAATTTTGAGATCTGTGATGGATATTTGCTCTGTTCCAAAGTAATGAGTTCACTGTAGTTCTAAAAGTTTTTATGTTCAAAGTTAAAGCAAAAAAAACCCCATAAATACCATCTTACAGTATAAGAATAAAGTAAAAGTGGAGAATTACCTTTTTTGCAAAACCCCATTCAGGAAAATAAACTATTAAAAGTTGCAGACTGATAGCAATCTGAGAGTGTGAACACAAGCGAAACATTAGCCATAATTCAAGTAAAACTACCCTAGGAGTACTACCAATTAGAAAATTGTGTGCAAGAAAGAGGGGGGAAGAATCAAGAAGAAAAGGCAGAGAAAAATGTGTGATTTTTTCATAAAGAGGAAAATGGGTATGTATGACATCCTACTATATGAGATGGTCATTTGGTAAGAGCTGAAAATAGTTATTGATTGCTCAGATTACAATCACCTGTTGGCATTAACTGGATGTTTTGTTCAGCTGTTCATCTCAAGAAAAATTTTCTCTAGCATGTGTGATAAAAAACCCCACACTTTGCAAATGTACAGATTCATTAGTTGCATTTTCACTTGTAGTATTTTAACAAAAATGAGCTCAATTGTGACAGCTATGTATTTTGCTTTAAACTCTAACAGAACTAAGATTTCACCTTAATTTTCTGCACATTCCTTTTATTTGGTGCTTTTGTATTAATTTTGATCCAAATTTGCTATCTTCTGTTTCATTTTATGGCGAATTTAAGATCCTGTGTAAGCAAGAGAAAGGGAAACGTTTGAGACTTCTAATTTCAACCTGTGATCATTATATAAACAGACTAGAAGCCAGAAATGTTTCATCCTGCCCCACAGCCAAAGAAAATCTCTTATGACTGTTGATGGAGACAGATTTAATTACGGCACCGTTTCACAGAGACCTGAGCATATGAGCGCAGAGGGGACATGAAGTGTTGTCAAGGTCCATTTGGCAGTGTTTCAACTGCCAAGGGCAAAGCTAGAGATAAAAGAGTCAAAAATCCTAATCGCTGTATTAGCCTCATTTAGACCAGGCTTGCTGGCAGACCTAGATCAGACTCATTATTACTTTTTCTCTTTCTAGTTATAGAAGAAAATGGAGGCTTTTCTATGAATATTTAAAGAAAAAAGACAGAGATACTGAAGAAAATCCTTCAGCCAGGCAGTACAAGACCTTTTTGCCCTTAAATTCAAACTTACTTGATCACTAAGAATTTAAATTTTAGAGTTAAATTTAAGTCCTTTTGAACTGGAGATTCCACCAGATTTTGCTTGTGTCCTCTAAATCCCAATGGCCCCAAGGAATAAATCCTTTGTTGATTCAAGCAGAGTCAGTTAATAGCTGAGGTTTTGGATATAAAAAATAGGTGCTTCCTTTAACTGTTGCTTTCAGCAAATGCCAGCAGCAACCTATAGGTATGAGACTGCTGAGACATTTTTGTGTAAGTCTGCGCACTTTGTTAGAAGGCGTAATTTCTTTAAAGACAGGGAAGACAAAAGAACTGCTTGCTTCAAGAGAAAGGAGAGAAAAAGAGCTGTCCCCTATCTTCCCCTCACCTCTCTCCCCCACAGAAATGAAGGAGGGGTGCACATGCACTTACTTCTATATTCCTCTCTCTTGAGGGTCAAAAACATCTCCTCAATAAGAGAATGAATACATGTCTGTAATATACTTGCCTTTTCCTCTTAACTAGAGAATCATTATCTTTGCTTGGCTAACACAAGTTTTAGGACTCCAAGCCTGCTTTCAAAAATAATTGAATTTCCCAAAATTTAAAATATATTTTAAAAAAATAAACCAGACTCATATTTTGGAATGTGATTACTCAGACACAGTTGTTGGTAGGGAAGTGTAAGGTAAAATAAGCTCCAGAATTGGGGTTTCCACTGGCTGTATAAAACCTTTGGTGTTAGAAGGCCCAGATCAGTAGCTTGGTTAAAGTGGGGCAAAGGCAGCTGTTTTGTCAGAAAATTGTTTCATAAAGAGCCTGCATGTGGTGATTTTTCACCAGGTTCTGGGGAAAAAGAAACAAAAATAAAAGGTTAAAAATCAGTGGTTCTCTGTTTTCTCCATATTGCTCAAAGTGCAAATTGTGGAGGCCCTGGAGGGGCTTCTCCTAAGTTACACCCCACTGGCTCCTTCCCCTGTTCCTGTGCCTGAACAGAGGTGCTCCTGAGGCTCTCCCTCCCTTTTCCCTGATTGGGCCTCACCTTGATACTGCCTGGAGACCAAGGTCAGCCAGGAGGCCCCTGGGAGAGAGACCGGGACCTTGGGGGGAGTGTGGGTCAGAGAGGAGAACATCTCACCGTGCGGCCGAATTAAACATCTATGGACATTATGCAAAAGCCTTTTTTGCTTCTTTACCCTGCACTTTACTAGCAGCAATTCAAACTGCAACACAAATGACCTTCTTTATTGCTAAAGAGCTCTCTGAAGGCATTCTTTTTTTGACATTATCTAATCTTATTACTGAGAGAAAATAGAGTAACATCTATTGTACACCATCTATACTGTATATCTGATACTTCCTGTGTCTCTTAACAACTTCAACACTGATGCATTTCTTTTCTCCGGAGCATCTGAATAAAATTACGTGGTCATTAAATTATCTTTTTCAAATATTTTGCAATAGCCCCCTATTATCAGCTTTCTGAGTGTTCACATAGTGTTCATAATCTGCAATAGCAGAACTAATTTTTGATGTTACATTTGAAAATTTGTCCTGATTCAAAATTCATAATTTCAATACAACACTCTTGTCTCATGAAATAGACTCTGGAACTATTTCCCATTAATCTGATTGGAATTTTGCTATTTGAGTTCAGTGGGGCTGGGACAGGACCAAAAGATATTCTTTATCCTGGGAATAATTCAGAATGCAGATTTACTAACTTATTTTCTGATAAAACGTTTGGGATTTGACTTTTTTTTTTAAGTGATCAATGTTTAACTGTCAGAAAACAATCTTTACTTCTACTTTACTTGTTGTGTAAGCTATGAAAGGAGGAAATGGGATGGAAAATTGCTGAAGAAACCTGCCAGACCAGAGGAGGGGGATTTTCTGTAGTCATCCAGTCCAAAATTCCCATGCTTCCAAGGGCAGTATATTAATGCCTACTCCTTTTCCTGTCCTCCCATGTTTCCTCTCTTTACCATAGCATATGCATCATCTTAGTCCCTCATTTCTGTAGTGATAAAATTCTTCTGCCCTCATTATTGAGAAGCCTTGAGACAACTCAGTCGCATAAATATCTTTTGGTTTTTGTTCTGCATCTTTTTTTTTTTCTTCATATTTTACAAAGTTTATAGCAAAATAACATTGGCATAGAAATATGTCTGGAGCTTTCAAGACAGAACTGAAAACATGACTCCTAGTCTGTAGTTGAAACCTGGTAATCGGGTGACAAATATCCTCTGACAGATGCATATGCACACACCAGACCAGATTATAAATTAGTCTCCAAAAGGGATTTTTTGTGGTTATGTCTGAGCCGCTCAAGCTCTATAAAGAGACTTGACAGAAATAGTTTATATTAGCTAAGTATTAAAAATAAATCTTTTGATTCAATTTGATTTAATTTTTACTAATTGCAAATCTCCTCTTAAAAGAGGCAGTGTAAAATATCCAAGATGTGCGTTTGGATTTGAAAACAAAAACTCTCTGCATATGTTTATCATGAGTTCTATTCTAATGTTTTGGTTATGTCTTCACTTTTTTTTAAAAACAGTAACTGATCACCAGTTGCAGAAGAAGCCTATCTGCTATCTATAGTATAAAGCCTCTCTTTCTCTACGATACAACAGGGATTTTTCTAGATTGAGGAATTGTGACCTGCTCTTGGTGCCTCTTGCTGGGTTGTTTCACTGGATGATAAGTGCATCAGCAGAATGTAGACAGAAGTATTCATCTATGAAGATTAGTGAGAACATAAAAACACTTCCACATTTCTTTTAAATAAGAATTACAGAATCACAGAATCAGCTGAATTGGAAGGGACCCACAAGGATCATCAAGTCTTACTCCCAGCCCTGCATGCACTATCCCCAAGCATCACACCAGTGCCCGAGAGTATTGTCCAAACTCTTTTTGAACCCTGTTAGGTTGGTGCTGTGACCATTTCCCCAGGGAGTCTGTTCCAGCCACCCTCTGGGTAAAGAACCTTTTTCTACCATCCAGCCTAAACCTCCCGTGACACAACTTCCCTCAAGTACCGTTATTGGCCACCACAGAGAAGAGATCAGTGTCTGCCCCTTTTCCTTTTCTCCAGGAAAATAGTTTCATGGTCATGGATTAAACTGCAAGATACTGAAAGAAAAGTTTTAGTTCTCTATCTTTCAAATGCAGTTTCAAAGAGTATAATTTTTTTTGTTATCTTTTCTCCAAGATTGCTAAAGTATCACATATTTTCAACCTTCCTGTATTCAAGATAAACATTTTAAAATGGCACAGAGGAACAAATGAGAGAGATTGTGGTCTCTCAGAGGAATGTTGAATATCATGTGAATATCCACACTGCAGATGAAGAATTATTAAGATGACCTTAGGAGAGCACTTTAAAAAAAATCTGCGAAAGAACGATAGTTTTCTGTGAACACACTCTCTGAAAATGTTTAACTCATTGTGCTGCAGGGGAAATGATGAAAAAAATTAAGAGTCCAGCATGACAGAAATACTCAGCTCAAAATACTCAAAAGGGAACAAACAATTTATGTCCAACTTATGAACCCAAATGGCTGAAAGAAGTAATAAGTGCCTTTGATTTACAGACGTCCCCTAAAAAGAGAGAGATACTGTAAACACACGCGATAGCATAATTCACCACATATGCTGCAAATGTGTTCTTAGTTCATCATATTATTGAAAGACGCAAACACTTTTGACGTTAAATGATGCTATTGAAACTTGAAAATAGGATTCTTCTAAATGGCATTAAGTGTGTTTACTAAAGAATACCATACAGAGAACCGCAAAATTTGAGAAAGCCATCTGTAAAATAGAAGTTCAATAATTTCTACTACAAAGTTCTGGACATGCCTGCTTTTACATGACTGCATCATGACCTTATATATCTCAGACTAACACCACAGAGGACCGCTCTAAGTGTGTCTGGTCTCAGGTTGAGACTCTGTGGCTGAAGCCCTGCTGGCAGTGCACCCGTGCAGCCGGTGAGCGCAGCGGCAGGATATTCACTTTGCTTCTTGGGAGATTTTCCCTATGTGAGTATTGTACAGATGATGAATAAAAGGTCTGGGAATTAGAATGGCATTTCAGTTGAGAATTTCCTGAGAAACTTGACCTGATGTCACTCAGCTGGGAAACATCACCCTCAACTCTCAAGCTGTGTAGTGCATCAAGTTCAGAAGGAGTGCCCCACAGCATCCATAGCAAAGATATTTCATGGGCTACCAGTCATCTACTGGGGGGGAGATGTAGCTTGACCAGTAGATTCTGTAATATCTACAAGCCAGGCCTCTCGCTTCCCAAGAAAGTGCTCTTTCTTCAGTGCTCAGCTACAAGGTAGGTACAGTCGCCATGTACTTCTCTTCTGGCAAATGAGATCCCAAGTGGCTAGAGGTTCCTACCATCAACAAAAGCTTCTTTAGGGTAAAAAGGGAGTGTCCAGCTTAGCAAGATTTCTGCCTCTAGTCAACTTCACAGGGTTTATATTTTCTCACCTAATGTACGTGAGTTTTTCAGACTACTAGTTCAGTAGCAGGCCAGCCAGCGAATCTGAGGGAAATAGAGCTTCACTGAAGTAACCTAAATGGAAAGGCACTCAGAGTATATTCTTGACTTTATAATTTTATACCTGCACAACACATCAGAATACAGTGATGTCTGGAGTGGAAATGAGAGCTCTACTGTAACATTAAAATCTGCATATGCTACAACAAAAACAAAACAAAACAAAACAAACAAACAAACAAAAAAACCCCAAAAACAAAAAACCCCAAAAAACAAAACCAAAAACAAACAAAAAAAAACCCCAACCCCCACCCAAACCCAAGCCCTTCTGCTGTTTTTATAATAGCTCCCTGAATGAACAAATTGTGTGCTGAAAAATCTGTTTAAAACGTGATGGCCCATGGATCAATTCTAACATGTTTGTTAAAGACATCCCATCCTCCCTCCAAAAATTAAAACAACTAACTTTTTTTCTGCCGCAGCTTGTGTCATAAACACAAGCTTGAGACAATAACATTTGTATCATGTTTCTGAGCAGAGGAAAAAAAGAAAGAGTGTGATAGAATGGAGATTGCTAATGGACTGTCAGTATAATAGAAAACATTTCTGTCCCTGAAAGCTGGGTGCTCTTCTCTGCCAGCTCAACAAAACACAGATTATTTTTGAAGTTTGCAACAAGACAATCAGGTTTTTTTCTGCACTTAATTCTTTTAGCATTTGCATAGGTATAATTTTTATAAGAGAAAGCAGGATGAAAGAGATTTATCTGTAAGATTTTTTAAGGTACTCAGAGTGTTTATGGATGCAAAAAAGTTCAGCTTCTTGCCATCTTGACATCAAGCAATAGAATAAAATTTATACCATAATGTTGAGATAGTTTAAAAACAGTTTCTTTTTCTATGTTATATGTACAAGTATAGCTGCAACTTTTCAAGAACTGTAGCCGTAGTAAGATGCTGAAAATTATGTTCAATTAGAAATTCATAAAAGAAGAAACATTCAATTATTTTGGCAGGGAAATTTACCTGAACATGTATCTTCATGCAGCAAGAATGTATTGTAATTAATCACAATTATCTTTTGTACATTTAATCCACATGTTAGGCTACAGATCTGTGTAAATATTTCTGAGAAGTCAGTTAGCAGACATTTGCTATGGAAACTGAGTGACACATGAATATTGTATTTAGGACATTTCCTGAAAAAGAGTAAAAAAGTCAGGGAAAATGATAAAAATACTGCTCCCCAGCAATATTGAATAGGTCTACAAGTCAGCAATGGAAAATCAGAACACATACCAAACACCACTCAAGACCATCTTCCTCCCTCCCTAACATGACACAACTTAACCAACAGCCTTTAGCATGCCTTTTCCAAAGTTTAACTAAAAATTAATAAAATGCCTGTAGGAATGCAGTGGCATCCGTTCTGAAAGAGGTTAACCAAGTAGCCTCATGTGTGTCAGGCCTTCATTACAAATTTTAGTCAATCTACACAAAAAGTTTCCTGGTGGTTCTAAAAACCTCTCCAAGAAATACCTGGATGAAGGTATTTCATTTCATGAATCTTTGTTCAAATGACTTCTTGAAAAAGTAATTAGATTTTCTGGATTCCTCAACACTAACTAAACTGAAATGCATATGAATCAATTCCAACTTGCTGAGTAAAGAAAAACCTAGGTGATCTTTAAACATGTAGAAGGCAAACAGAACAGCCTGGCAGTTTTTACAGTTATGTGTATCTACTTGCATACATACAGGCATGGACAGAGCCCTGGAAACACCAAAAGAACTATTAACACAGGCAACTAAGAGTGAATTCTGGCCTGGCTCTTGCCCCGTCACTCTACTTCATAGCTTGTACATTTTGGTACAAACATTAAGAAAATAAGAACTGCAGACATTTCAAAATATTTTCTGCATCTTTAAATTGCTCCTTTCTGCAAGGTGCTAAAGGGTTGCTATAGAACTCATTGAGGGGTAATGTACAATTCAGCATGAGTCATGGAGACATAGTAAAGGAATAAACATGTTTGTGGGTGAATGATGAAAATGTGTATTCTGTTCTAATTCAAAATACTCAATGCACTTTTATGTAATATGAAATTAAAATGGCATCTCCACGTGAATATTGAGCAAAGTTGGCCTAAATATGAATGTAATGTAATCAAAATCTCACAGATAAAACTATTGCCGATAAGTATTTCATGTTTCCTAATCAGGCTAAGGCATTACTAAATCAAAACCAAGTGTTGTCATGGCACATAAACACCTCTGTCTCAGAACTGCAGTAAGTGTGTGATACAGAGATGACACCATTTGTATGAACTGATGTATCTGTGAAGTCTGAGAGAACTGGATTAGGGTGAGGAATAAAGAAGATAAATTTGTATCAGGTCAAGATGACCTTTAAAGGATAGTGCTGAGACAAATCCTAGTCATGTTCCTGTTCTGTATAGTGATCATTATTTCATTCCTTGAGAATTTACATTCTCATACAAGTTTAAAGATGAAATTACAGATTTCTTTCCCCCCGAAGAGATATATTTGATATCTTCATCTTGGCCTTTTTTTCATTGGGTTTTTTTTTCCCTAAATATTTTCAATGTAATTGTTTTATGGATTTTTCAATTTATTGGGGTCATATGGGGTACAGTGAATGGCACTCCTTGCCTTTTTTTGTCAGCCATGCAAAACAACTTATGCAAATCCTAACAATTCTTAATTCTTTTTAGTTCTACAGTGGAGGAACATGGTCCTGAAAGCTCTGTTGGGGTCAGGGTTTTTATGACAGGAAGGTGATGGAAACAGGTTACATCTTGGAATGAACTAGTCTGAAAACTAAAAGCAAATCTGAAATTAAACACAACACAATACTTATGACAGGATAGATATATTAAAAACATATGAAAGCATAGTGTATATTGCATATATATGTATTTTTTTCTGCATATCAGTCCAAACAGTTATGAATCAGGATTGTTTATATTCCCATAAACAGAAATATTTTTATTGCAAAAATGGTTTAAAAAGCCCCAAATGTTTGCAAACAAATAACCAGCCCCCAAAAAAATCACAATTAATTTTAAAATTAGTTTTCTATTTTGTATTTCAGTATCTGCTACTTTTCAGGGTTTTTTTGGTCCTTTCAGCACACATGGGTCATCTTTTCAAAACTTTCTGTAGCAGAAAAGCTGGGAAATTTGTATGGGATTTTGGACAACACTTAAATTTTCTACAAAATCTAGTCTTTTTTATAAAAAATAGGATTAAAATTGTAATTTGTCATATATGATTTACCTTCGTCTAATACTACAAGAAGAGAACAAACTCCATATGCACACATTACATACCACTCCTTCCCATCATTTCCTATGGTAATAAGTAATTGAAGCTCTGTGATGAATTTGGGCCTCAAATCCTTTTCTGTGTACAATTTCAAATTATGTGTCCTTTGTAATACAGAAAATTTAATATTCACTTCAATATTTTAATATAATGAGTTATCATAATTAGGACAAAATTGTAAAACCATATTTATATGAATGCAATTATTCATAATTTTACAGAGAAGGGAATTCCTTTTTAAAGGACTGATGGTTCATGAACTGATAGAAAAGATAAGTCTTTCTTCAGGAAATGGCAACATGCAAATATACAGTAAATGAAGATTTGAATTTGTGTATTAATAATTTTTCTACAGGTGAGAAACACTTGATTCTACAAAAGGGTTTTTTTGTTTGTTTTGCTCTATCTATCTATCTATCTATCTATCTATCTATCTATCTATCTATCATCTACCTATCTATCTATCTGTCTATTTATCCATCCATCCATCCATCCATCCATCCATCCATCCATCCATCCATCATCCATCATCTGTGTATATCTATGCATATACGATGGCAGTAAAACACCTCAGGTCCCGTTTTCATTGTAAAGAGAATGATGAATTCAAAGAAAAAATCATGCATGTACAAGCCATTCATTATGGCTGAAATGCTGGCTTTCTGTGGAGGAGAGAAATAGCAGTACCAACAGATAAAACTCCTTAGGCATGGACAATCTTCTTTTGAGTTTGTTCAGCTTGGGAGCAAAGTCACATGCAGTGGACATCATGTGTAGTTTTTCAATGGATATATACTCTTCTGAATACTAGAATTGCAGAAGCCCAGTCACTTTTAGAAATGAGGCTATGACAAGTATAATTCAAAAAGCTCAGCAGCATAATACCTAATCTGAAAGATATTTCCTGATTGAGAAAGAGCTTAAATATTCTTCAAGGACCCAATTGTACTTGAATATCATTTCAGATACCACCATGTGCACTATCTGTGGGGTTCACAGAACACAGCAGCGTTTCTTTGGTCTTGCAAAGGTTGCAGTCTTGAGTAAAAGGGAAAATAACAGGGAAAAAGATGTCTCCATTCAATAAACAATTCAGTTAATCAGTGTACAAAATCACTGGCATGACATAAGTTAGCACACAGAAATCACAGTGTGCAGAAAAGCAGAATAGAGTTAGCAGAGACTGAATTATCAGAGAGGCATGTGACTCGTTATGGCCAGAATGAAAGCTGAAAGCAGAAATTAGAAGGATTGCAATTAAAACATCAAGGTCTTCAGGTCACAGAAACAGAGTTTTCAGTTCCCAAGAACCAAGTTTAATGTTAAACCTATGCCTGCAGTACATAGTGGGAGTATTGTTGCAGTTACTTAATTATACTGGAAAGAGTAGGTAACAGAAGAATAAGTAACATCCCTGCAATAGTAGCCACAAGTGACTATCTAGCGAAGGGGGAAAGAACACAGGAAATACACATTTCCACAGAGAAGTGTCACAGTCCCAGACATCCTCCCCACTTGTGATCTTTGTACCCCATTTTGGAAGCTTTGGGCTTAACCTGCTCCTCTCTCTGCTCCTGTCAGGAACCAGACAGGTTCTGGGGCTGCTCAGCTGCTTCTGTAGAACCACAGAATGGTTTGAGTTTGAAGGGATCTTAAATACTACCTACTCAAGCCCCTTGCTGTGGGCAGGGACACCTGCCACTAGACCGGGATGCTCAAAGCCCCATCCATCCTGGTCTTGAATGCTTCCTCTGCTGGGGCATTCACAGTATCTCTGGGCAACCTGTTCCAGTGCCTCACCATCTTCAGTAAAGAACCTAAACCTAGTTTCTTTTCAGTTTCTTTCAGTTTAATGACCACAGCAGAATACAGTCTGACATCTTAAGGTAGAACATCATCAATTTCAGTTTTCTATAATATGTCAGATTGTCTTTTTTGGCAATTCAAAAGCAGCTGTCTGAGCAATGCACCCACACCTGTGGTTTAGTGTTAAGCAGCGGCATGCTGTGGGTTGCACATGTCCTAGTGTGGAACTTCTGGGCCTCTTTAGGAGTATTGATATATTGATATGCAATGCCTAAAAAACCCACAACCCACAACACCTAAGAGCACTGATTTGCTACATAATTTTTATGAAATATTTAGTAGTTGATAATGGCTGGTAAGGGTGGTAGCTCAGTAATCTCAATTCTCTGTGACAGGCATAAGAATTAATATTTTATCAGCTACAAGCTGACAAGAGGCTGAAATATTGCTACTGGTTACTGCTATTAGTTTTGCCTCACACTAAGGTGTTTTTGTAGGCTTTAGTATATATTTCTGTGAATAGGACATTATTTACTGTATATGATAGCGCCATGCAATTTAAAAGAATTATGATTATTAGCATAAATAAAGATTCCAGTAAGGTTTTACAAAATAATCTAATATCAAATAAAAATTCACATTTTTTATCTTGAAAATGTGATATATTTATAACTACTCATCAGACCTCCTTGTACTTACACTTTGGATAAACTGTATAGCTAAATATTCTCTTCTTGTTGTCTTTAAAGTATGATGTGTTTTACAGAATTCAATTACTTCTGAATTCTGTATAACAATGAGCAAGTTCCATATAAGCATATAGCACAAAAAGACAGCACAATCATAAAGGAAAATGTTTACCAATTCCTAATGAATTTCCCATTAAAATGCAATTTCTCTTATTCCTCAAGAAAATGCATACAGGAAAAAGCAATGTATATATATACCTATATATTTTACCAACAAAATAAAATACATTATGTAACACAGTTAAATCTACTAAAACACAGGGAGAGGTTAATAGCGTATGTAAAAGAAAACAGGGACCAGAATTTAATTGTATGCTTGTTTAATCATATGTTGAATCTCTACTTTAGATCTTTTAAGATCAGTGAATCATTTCAAACTAGAAGATCTATACTGACTTGGAAATTAAGAGTTGATGTGTGAAATGGTATATGGTAATCTTATTATCTGTTGAGACCATAATCTGATATATTTAAATAATTATGTTTGGAACAGTATTTAAAAGTAAACTCTGTAAGCCAAGACTGAGAAGAAATTACAGGCAAGTTTATTCTTGTATCATTTTTTTCTTCTCTTAGTGTTTTAGCTCACTTCTTTACTTTCTGATTTTCCTTTCCTTCTATCCCTTCTACATCTTTTATTTTTCTTTTCTCATAGCATTTTAGCAGCCATTTTTTGGTCAGAAGTTCTGATATTTATTTACCTTATGATTTCTATCCTGTTTTTCTGGTATTGGGAGCAAAATCTTGAAAAAAAAATAGTCCTGAAAATCGTAATTATTTATAAACTACACAAATCTTTGTGTCTTCACCCTGCCTATATTTAAAAGAAAAAAAATTAAATGAAGCAAAGAGCATAATTTCTTCATAGGTCTCCTGTGGATGTAGTTTATGCTATTCAGTATATTATTGGGTAACTTGTGTCTTATATTTCTTTAGAATCCTTTAATTACCAAGATAACTTAAAGGATACTAAAGAAATATAAGACATCAAATTAATCTTTCAAAATTTCTTTGTCTCAATAGCTTGAATTTTAATCAGTTTTGGGGACTTCTGAGGAAAAAAAAAAGGAAAAAATTCTCAAACCAACAAAAAGAAAGAAATGCAGTCAGAAAAAAATTGCAGAAAGCTTCCATCCTTTCAGAATAATTTTGAAAATAGCTAGAAGTTGTTTTTTTTCCTATGACGAGAAGGAAATTATATTTCATGTTACCTGAAAAGTGATCCTTGGAATGTGTTAAATAGAAAACTGAAGGTGAAAAATTCTGTTTCCGGAAGTTTCTAAATTAGCAGCCAAGTACGAGATGGCCTGACTGGCAAATCGAAGAGTATTGATCAGATAAGAGAAAAGACAGAAAAGAAAGAAAAGAAAGAAAAGAAAAAGTGAGGACACATCAAAATGCAGCCAGAAAACTTGCTTGCTATAAAATTCATTACTAGATGGGATTACATTTTTCTTCTTACCTATGAAAGAACCACAAAAGCAACCTAGTCCTCTAAGATGTAGATAAATTATTGTGCCAAAATGATCGTAAATTATTGTGCAATATATTATAACTATCATGATCACAATGTAAGACACAGGAGCTTGATTCATCTTTACATGACTGGTTGAGGGAAGAGAATTTCAGTGGCAGCAGAGGCACACAGTGCACTTGGGCTTGGGCACAGCTCACTTAGCAAACAGCAGTTGCCCCAGATGTGTGTGTGCCTCTGCCTCTGCCAGAAGTTCTCACATCCATAACCCAGGATGAAGTGTTTGCTTCCTAATTAAGTTTTTGAAAAGTCAGGTGGCCAAATCAAACAGCTGACAGATAATTTTCAGTTAGAAAGAAATAAATCAATAAGCTGCATGGCAAAAGAAAAAAAAAATCAATGAAGAATCAGTTTGATAAATAAAACTGAACCTTTAAATATTGCTTATGAAGCTAAACAAGACTCAAGTGAATTCTCTACATCCCAGCCTTTACATTGGAATATAAATCTAAAATGTAAGATTTATCTTAAAAGGAAAATTGTCTAGATGTCATTACCATATCAAAATTCATCTTTTTTCAAAGGTGAATAAATATAAAAAATATTGCCTTTAATTTTTCTGTTAGCTTTCTTTTCCTTTGCAAATTTTGTCAAAATTCATTAAGACAACAAATTACTGTGAATCATAATTATAATGGACATAAGTTGGTGGCTTCCACTGATGAAAAAATTATGGGAATATATTAAAAGACAGGTAAAAGGTTCCAAATGTATGATGCATTTAGCTATTTTAAGCAAAAGTTGGTTAGATTTACTTTTGCTAGATGGTACCATTTAAAACATTTTTTCCTTCCTCTGAAAAAGAAACCCCTTAATTCTTTACACTTTGATTTGGTTTATTTATATCTGTTTCCTGAATTGAAACTAATTTTCAACCTCTTATGGCTGAATCCTCTCCTGTACAGCTCTTGACTTTGGTGGGAAGTTAAGGCTGAAACACTGAGGAGTACTTGCTTCTTTGACTTGCCTGCTATTAGAACCACCAGTTTTGTTGACAGTATAGGGCAGCAAAGAATCACCTTGATGCTTACTGCATTTATTTTCCTTTGGAATGACTGGGAGGCCAAAACCTCTTAAGCTTTGTATTCACTTGTATTCCTTTCACTAATGTCCCTCAGAGAGGCATCTTTTTAACATAATGTTTTACTAAATTAAGCAGTAACAGGGGAAATGGTATCTCTCAGCCTGTTATCAGTCAGAAACAGATGGGAAAATTGTGGCTGTGATGCAGAATACATTAAACTGGGGATTGTTGGGGGGTTTTTGAGCATGTTTTCCTTAAGTTTTGTCCAGTTGACTTGATTGTTTCATCTGCTATTTATGTCCTATCCTTCAGACTGAAAGCTTTTAGGGACACAGACTATCTCATCAGTTATGTTCATGCAGCGTTTAGCACAATGAGACCAAGACTTGTTTTAAGTGGTAGCAAAGTAAAAATAACTGGCAAATACAGACAATAATAATGATAATAAATAAATAAGTAAAAATAATTAATAATAATGCAAAACATTGGCTTCTATGTCTTGGTTTGAAGAGGCCTTATTTATAGTTGACAAGATGAGATCAGGTGGGATGTCTGGAAGGAAGTTTCATCCTTCCTGTTGAGACAGAGTAAAAATCCCCAGACTAGAAGTCCATTTTGAATTAGGTGAAATGTCCAGAAAAGGTGAAAAGTCTGTGAAGCCAAAGCTGAAAAGAAAACTGCAGAACAGACATAAAAGAGAGACAGAGAGAGATAAACAAGATCTACTGCAAGGGCAAGTCGACCTGACCTACGAATTCTTTCTGATAAAAGAAACTAGCAGCAAACGTCACGCGAAAACCTGTAAAAATGAATATGTATGAACCTATTGTGAAACCATATGCATATGTATTTGCAAAAAAGATAAAAAGAGACCTGAAGTTCCCAGAAGTATGCATGCCCTTTGAAGAGAGTATTCTCCGCATGCGTCCAGCACCGTAATAAACATACCAGCTTTTACAACTTTAACAAAGTTGTAGAGTTCTTTTCTTTATCTCCGCAAAACACTGTGGAAACTACAGAGGGGAAACAGCAACAGCAAGAGCTGCTCAGTCTCACATAGACACTAAAGAGAGTGCAGTGGGCAGCAAGGGCAGACTGACTACAACCTTGCCAGATTGTGCTTCTAGGGACCAGCCAGAGGTGGTGCCACTGAGAAAATCACTGACATTCAATAAAAAACACTGAGGGATCAAGAGCAAGGTCTGACCTTCACGAACACAGATGGCAGAAAGAAAGGAGTGTTAAAGCCCCTAATTTGGATTTTTTCCAATTGAAAGCTGCACATCTAGTTCCAAAGTGGAATTTCTATTGTCACTTTAACCAAGTAAAACTGATCTCTGAATTTCTTACATCCTTGTGGAGAAAGTTAAGTACCTCTAGATCTAGCCTTATGAGCCTATTGGAAAACACACAAAATTTGTAAAAATATGAATCTTTTATTAAGACTATGTGAAATGTATAAATTTAAAACGTCATAGGACAAATTTCTTACAGAGAAAACCACACAGAACTAGTTGAATCTTCAGTCTGTCTTGCACCTTAATTATCATCAAGACAACAGCCTGCACTTACTTGGTTTAAGAAATACAAGCTGGCTCATGTGCACTCTGGCTGTGAAATAGACTAAGTATGAACAGAGAAACCATTGTTTTCCCCTTAGAACATAAGTAATTAGTAGTAATAAAAATATTTTAACAGGACAAGAGCCTGCATGATACTGTTATTAAAATAATCCATCTTCTCTTTGCTTGAGCTCTTTGAAAGACAGTCCTTTTTCTTCAACTCTGCGTAGAAGGTCATATTAATTTGTACAATTTGATGTCACATTCTGCTGTTTAATACTAATTTTATATGGCTATGAGAAAAACCCACCTTAGTCTGTGTAGTCAAGATAAACATCTGCTGCCATTTTATAAAATGTCCTGTGATTTGTGCTCATGCTGCTTTATGCTGTGGAAGAGCACACTGCTTTACCATGGTCCTTTCTTCACCACGTGTCTCCAAATTTCATTTCCATTTTATGCACGTGCCACCTTTGCAGCAAATTGGAGAGGAAGCTATGAATGAAAAGCACTTTGATAAAAGGACAGCAGGGCTGCTGAGCAAATGCATGGATTGTGTTGGCTGCCCTTTGTAGTAAAGACTTTGAACAAAGAAGGGGAAATATGAGTTAGCCTTCTTCAGATGCTGATGAGGATATTGTCCTGGACTTTTCAAAATTCAATACTTTTGCAGTCCTGTGGTCCAGATGGATCTGACCAGCAGCATCCTGAAAGAGGTCAAGGAGGTGTTTGAGCTATGGTTCTGTTCTCCCAGCTGCCCAGGGTTCCCTGACCAAGCAAACAACATGCAGCAGAGTGTACAGTGCCTCATGATTTAGTAAAGGAGAAAGTCAAGGGGCATGGACTACACTGAAGAAATCTGCATTAAAATGTGCTTATTTATCATATCCTGATGTTTGATCAAAACAATACTAAACCCTTACTCAAAATGTGTCTTACTCGAATGTTATTGTAATGTTCAGGTCAGAGTAAAGTTTTGCAGTCACATAAGGAAGCCAAATGGGATTGGAGTGATGACTTTAACTTTTAAAAAAAGTAAGCACCAGCATAATTGCTGATCTTCAGAGAGGAAATAATGTGTAAGTTACGGATGAATATTTATCTGCATTCAGCTGTGGAATAATTTTAACAGTTCAAAACAGCCTGTAGTCATATATTCATATTGAAATAGGCCTCTTTAACCTGTCAGCAAGATTCTGAAATCTCTGTAGCTGACCACATGAAGCACTGAAGGATTCTTCTGTTTGTGTGAGCTTGCAGTTTTTTCTAAGCACTTATTTTGTTCCACAATCTCTACCTTCCCCTCAAAAAAGAAGCTGTAGCAAGCTGCTGCACTGAAAGAAAAGTTTGGATGGTGGATCTGAAGCTAAGTTCATGAGCAACAGAGCACAAGGGCACAAAGCTAAGTTAGTGTCATTGTTTCTGACAAAATTTCTGTCTCAGGCCTAGGGCTTTTAGAACGAAATCAAAATTACATTGAAGAAGTGATACTGTCTATGTTTGGATTTTGCTCATTCCTTCTCTTCAAAATTTTTTCCTTGAAGAGCAGAATTTGAAAAATAAGTTGATCTCGAATCAGAATATTTCTCTGCCTTTCTTGCTGTAGTTGTTATGGCACATGATATAAGCCTTAGCTGAACAAAAGAAAAATGGAATGTGTCAGGCTATTCTCTGAAATTGATGCTGATTTTGATATTTCTGCTTCCCTTCAAGTGACCATTTTGTAGTTTGGCTTTTTATTTTTTGGCATGATCAATATCTGTTCAAGTTTTTCATTTTAGCAATAGGAGGCTAATGGGATATTGTTCCAGAAATTACATAAAAAGGCCACCTATAATACCCATAGTAGAAAAACTATAACATTAGTTTGAGTTTCTGACCATGTACAGTGAAATACTTCCTTATCTGCATTTTCAGCACAGGAATTTAGAATAGATTGTGCTTTGGATAGTGAAACCTTTATCTCTGATTCGCATACCTAGATTGAGATAAGTCTCTCCAAGTGTTGGAAACTCATATTTGCTTGTTGGAACAATGAGAGAAGATAATATTATTGTGACTCAAAAAAAAACCAACCTGCAGAAATGCTTAACATATTTCATGATCAAAATTAATTACAATTTTGATAGTCTTTAAAATGCTTGACATGCATATATAGTATAAATGAGAATGATTTGCCTGTTTAATATACAAGAGAATGTGTGCTTCATTAATAATTTTTCATGCTCTGTGATCTTTCAGAGCTGCAACTTCATCTACCTTTGACTGATTAGTTCACTTGTTTCGATGGCATCTCTCATATGATTAGATAATGAGCAGTAGTATAGGCTTTGTAATCCTACATTGAAAGGAAAGATTAGAAATTATAGTGCTCATATCAGAGATATAAAAGTAACTTTGATATTTCAGTTTAAAAGGGTGTTTTGTTTGATGTAGAATTTTTATTCATTTTATTCAGGTTAACCCCCCCAAACCTTTGGCTTATATTAGTTAAACTATTAAAGCTGGTGAAGCTTTCAGAGTCTATCTTTTAATTGCTTTCCAACATCTTCCTAGTTTGAAGAGCTCTTAAATTGAACAAGTTACATTTTCTCACTTAATATTCTTCTAGCACCTAATAAGAATAGAATAAAACCCTATTAATTTGATATTTCACAGGTACCTGAAACTCATAAAATGCTAATTAATTCAAAGGTTTTATTTTTTGGCCTGTATAAAACTTATAATCCTTTCATTCTATGATCTGATGATTATAGCCCCAAGACTTCATTTTTTGTTACCTGCAAGGTAAAGGTTATATTACAAGGAAAATAAAAATGCACTGTTCCAGGTTCAGAGCCTCAAAGCAAAACTTAATTAAACTTGAATGGAGCCTTGTAAAGAAAATATGTCAAGGAAAGCAAAAGAAAAAAACCAATGTTATTTCTTAATTATCCTCTAAGGTTATACTTCAATTTCTCTTCACTGCCAAGCAATACTACTCAGAGGGAGTACTGGTGTGTTGTAAATGGGCTAGAAGTAGCACACTTTAAGGTTGTATATTGAGATTTGTTTTTCATATGTACTATCATCACCTTGGTAGGGAAATCTCCCTGAGCAAGAAAAGTGGTGCATGCATGAGTGTGTGTACGAGCACGTGTGCAAACAGAGCAGCAGACCACAGCAGCAAGCTCACTGCTGGGGGCAGGTGAGTCCCAGCAGCTGTCCCACCTGCCCCTGGCCCGTGTGTCTGTAGGTGCCGTGCCAGGGCGGTACCCGCGTGTGCAGGCTGGGGTCACGCAGGCGCAACGGGCAGAGCAGTCGCGAGGAACGGTGTGTGCTGCCCCTCCACACCCTCCACACGCTCTGTCCACGCAAAAAGCAAGCATTCAGGTTTGAGTTTAGCCATACTTTGACATTCTGTATCTGTCTCCCTCAATGAAGACCTTTACAATTCATGAAATTCTGTTAAGTAGCAGCAATAATTGATTGTCCTTAATTCAGGATGGCATGGTTTGGTTTTATTTCTAGACTTCAGATCTCTCCCTTTCCATAAACCCCCTAAACTTGCAAAATTTTATTCTAGTTACATTTTGGGCATCATTTCTCAATACACACTTAGTATCAAGCAGTTAGCAGAAAGTGCTGTAACTACTCATTTTGATTTGAGCATCAGAGGTTGAACATCAAGATAGGTCTTCGAAAAACAAATTGTGTAATAAGCAGAGGAAAAAGAATGAAAGAGAGGAGGATGAGACAGGAGGAACACACATCCATCTGGTATTGTACTAATACTGGAGATGTAAAAGAAACCAGTTTACTCTTGCTGACAAAATGCACAGCACCAGCCAAACATAAACAAACTTTCAGTTATGGAAAAGAGGGGCCAGAGCAATTTCCCTTAGCTGGGAGGGAAAAAATGTAGACAAAAAGCTCTTTCAGCCAAGCTAAGACATGCAGAGTAACATGTGATGCTGCCCAGAGCTTTGAACATGATGAAATACTCCTAACAAGATGTTAAAGCAGAAAAAAACCCCAACGAACTAAACCACAAAGCACTGGTGAATTTGCCCACTCTTAAGTGATCCCTAAAGACACGTTTTGAGCCAGTGGTGGGTGAGTAAACAGACGAGGAAGGTGGCTACCTTCTTTAATGCCCCAAAGGGAACTTTGTTCTTGCTATCACTGCACAACGGGTGTACCCTGCCAGAGTCCTTGCTCAGGATCTTGAACCTGGCAGCTGAAATTTAAATTCTGGTTATCTCCTTTCTGGTTATCATATGCCTAAAGGATGACATATCCACTTTGTTGATGCTTTTCCATTCCCCCAATATTGTCACTCACAGAAGAGAATAAAACTGGGCTCTGAGCAATAGCTGTTTTATTGTAGAGTATATGGAAATCATCAGGGAGACAACTGTTTTGACTAGTCTATGCTTCCAAGGTTTCCCAACCTGTTGTGGATTGCCTTATTCATCCCACAGAGTAGTAGCCCTAAGACAGTCCCTCGTTGCCCATTTTTTCAGCATGTATTTGCAGTATATTCTTCCATTTCATAGCCCAGTGGTCAACTTAAAAATAAGAGAGAAGGAAAAAGATTGAATTATATAAAAATAAAATATATATATTCAAGCTGACTTAAAATGCTTCCTACTCCTCATACCCTGAATGCTGAATTAATTTTGAAATTGATTGTTATAATAAAAGAAAGTTCAGAAGTTTCCTTTGTCAGAAACCTGTGTCTGTTTTAAATCATATATGTAGCCTGCTTTTAGGATATTGGACAATTCAGTAATTTAAATAAGAGGTTGAGTAATATTTTCATTTTACTGGTATCATTGTTTTATCTGTGATGTGACAAAAAGTATATTTTTTCCTATGGGTGAGTTGGAATAGTCCCTATACTATCAACTAAATGAAATATCACCCAAAAAAACACCAAACAAACATAAACAGACAGACAGGATATTCTTTCTAATATATAGAAAGGTAAAAAGATAAAAAGCTGTCTGTGTCCATATACTGAATCGGAGTACATGTCACTAATATGAAAGGCAACTAATTTTAAAGTATATCTCTAATTCAGAAGCATACTGCCATTTCAGACTGATAAAAATCATACTTTGAAGTAACTTACTCACTTATGATTTTAGAAATCATAGCCAGAAGCAAATACCTATTGTCAGGAGAACAGGGTTATATCCTAAGGAAAGGATTATTATCTGTATACCAAACTATGGCAGAGGAATGTACAACTTTGCTGGTTGTTTCAGATGATTTTATTTTAGATTTAATTTGGCACTGATCTTCACCCCCAATAGCTTTCAGAATTACTTTCTTCTACTCCTCAGGAAAAGAAATAACTGGATAATGAACAATAAATGTTACAGGTTATATTTAGTCTAACAAGATGCAAAAAATTAAATAATTTCTGCATATTTGCAAGTTAGGGCAACATTTTAAATTTGAGATTTGTGTAGCCAGAAGACAAATTTTGTGGCTTACAACTGGGAAGCTGGCAGGATATCATTCTTTTGACTATATGCAACAGACATAATGTCATCCAATATATGGTCTAGAATCTGGCATTAGCTGCTGAATTATGTCAATCAAATAAAATAAGCAAAAATATCAATTCAGTAGATTTTCTGGATGCTGTTTTATCATCACACTCCTTTAACCTGTTTTTAAGTAGTCCCCACAAGAATTCACTCACACAGATATGGAAAGCAAATAGCATTTCTGCCATACACTTCTTTATCCTGATGCCATTTTTTGGAGGCACAGTCTCCCCATGTAGTTATGGATGGAAAGGTGTTCATCCAGGAGACACAAAGTTCCAGATGCCACCCTTGGACTAACTCCCTCCACTGATCACACCTTCAGGCCTGGCTGGTCTCCTGTCACCACTGAGTGTCAGCACATAATTCCTGAAGCAAATCCATTCTGTGCTTAGAAACAGCAGCTTGTCAGCCCGTCTTCACAAGCAAACAGCACTGAGTTGTGGAGTTGGTGGACCTGACAGATGGATATGCATCTGTCTCTGCCTCCCCCTACCCCCCTTCTCTCCTTATCTCTCTAATATATGGTTTATCCACAGGTTAGTGTATGTATGTACACCCCCAGACACAGATATCCAAGTATATATACCTGAAAATGCATCTGTACAGGTATATTCATGGGTGAACAGTGTATGTATGCATTCTTACAGAAAGAGAATATATGTCAGCTCCAGTAGAAATACGTATAATTTTATAAGTACTATCTATTAAGAACACCTGCTGGTCAAAAAGAGTTAAATTTTGAAGCTGTTTTCATGTTAGTCCATCATTTGTAGGATGATTGATCTTATTTTTTGCCAGACATGCAATAAAAAAGCAAATGGTGTACAATGATGAGTAATATAAGCACTATCCATCTAAGTACCACAAATGTAGAGTCATACTCTTTCTTCCCCTATGGTAAAACAAAATCCTTTTGCTAAATTCAAACACTACATGTTTACTAGCTCATTTGTTTTTCATGAACTTGAATATGAACCACAAGTGTTTTATTTTACACAGAAGCATTTAGGAGCAACACTTTTCTTCTATGTTTCCCTTTACCTGCTAATCTGTATAAAAACTATGGCTAACTCATAAACTATTGCTAACTCTTTCCCACCAAGCATTCTGCACAAAATAGCTATCCTCCTTTGGCTGATGTGAGGTAGTGAGAGCTATCTTTTTTTCTTCCTACAACAAAAGCTGTTTCAGTTTGGATTTCACAGTGGTGTGTCTGAATTAATTTACACAATTTTTCCAAGAGACTTAGTAGACTCTGTTCACAGGGATTTTGTGATTTATAATCCTTCTATTTCTCACATCAAAGGAGATGACATAGAAGAGATTTCAGTGTTTTGGCTCAGATATAAGAGAGAAAATTTTAAAGAAACCAAACATAAAATCTGCTAAATCACTGCAAAGTGAAAACAAGAATATCTGTTTGTCTTTTTTTTTTATAAACTTTCTAAATATGCAAAGCTAAAATGTCTGAAGCCATCTTTCCCTCCTCTGACCCCATTTTAGTTTCTAATGCCAATCCCTCAAGTATGTACTGTACTGTAACCCTAGCCAAATTCAAACCACATGAACAAGAGAGCTGGCTTAATGAAGTTATACAACAGATAATTTGCTCTTTTAAATACAAAGTCAAATTGTTAAATATATAAACATTCTACTGGCTCAGAAAATAATTAGGCTAAAATATTAACAGTTTTAAATTATCTAAGATTTTTAAAGCATTGTCTTTAAATTTTTGGTTTTTAACAATTCTCTGTTTTCAAAAAATGAGCATGTAATTTCTATTGAATAAAAACTGAACATTTTCCCACTCCTAACTGATCATTAAAGACATGTTATGAGCCAGTAGTGAGTAAACAGGTGAGGAAGGTGTCTACCTTCTTTGGTACCACAAAGTGAACCTTCTACTTGCTATCTACTTGAACCTTCTACTTGCTTCTGCATGGCACTGAAGAATGGGTGTACCCTGCCAGAGTCCTTGTTCAGGACCCTGTACCTGGCAGCTGAAAATTAAATTCTGGACCTCCTTTCTGGTCTAAAGGATGATGTACCCACTTTTTTGGTGCATTTCTATTCCTCCAATATTGTCCCAGAAGAGAAGAAAACTGGGCTCTAAGTACTTACCCAAAAGTGGAAATACGTAAACATATATTTGAAGAACTTTACTTGCTACACTAAATCACCTTTTTCAACATAGTCCACTCTTGACTCTTTCACTACATGCTCAGCTTAACTCTTGGTGCTGCTGCTTCCCCAAATCCAGAATTTGTGCTAATCCTCTAGCAAACACCAGAGTTCTTATGCGTATGTGAATCTGGTTGCCAAAATTACACAACGCTCAAGTTGCCACCATGAAGTATGTACCCAACATCATCCTCCCAACTTTTGCCATATCAATGAGCTTATTTATTTAGCAAGACACTGTCCTCCATTAACTTTTTTGCTGATTTTGACAGATTTATGAAAAGCTTTTGAAAACATAATCCTCTGTAAAACAGCTGGAAAAATACTCAGTTGAATTCAGTAGCATTTATCAGTTCTATTGGGTAAACATGATTGTAACTCTCTGCCCCCAATATGAATAAGCATTTCCTGTAATTAAGAACTAAAGTTTAATTGTTTGTATTCAGTTTACTTTTACAGGTTAAATAATAATATTACATGCATGCTTTTTCACTGGGATCCCTTAGGAAATCCATGATATATTTCCACTTTTTAAAATAAAATCCGTCCTTTTCATTGATTAAACAATGATATCAGCACTACAAACTAGACAAGGCTTGTTTTGCAGGGTTTTGTCCTCATTTGTCATGTTTAAATAGGGCCACTGAATTTTAAAGATAAGACACCAGGAAAATCAGCTTTCTAACTGGTGCTTTCATGTAATGCATCCAGTATTAATTGTCTCTTTGCACATTTTTGCGAGAGATTCATTACTTTGAACATACTATTTTTGTGAATAAAACCTGTAAATATGAGGAAGCTTTCTGTCTTTTTAATCACATACTTCACCTGAAGTATATGATTCACCTGTATATGATTATACAGTCATCAACCTTGACAAACTTTCTCAGTTACCACTTGAAATGTTGGTTACATGTACTGACTTCCTGAGAGCTTTTGGCTTAAAGCAAGTCTGGTGCACAAAGCAGCAGAACTTACAAGTACTGTGTCTGTCTGCCCTGAGGCACTCATTCCTGCCTACTTCTCTTACTCTGGGGAGTTATTTCTTGCTAGTTGATACCTGCAGCAGAGTAAAGCTTTTGTTCATGTGTATTTTAACATTGTCAAGGATTGGGAAACTCTAGTTGTTACTTACCATGGAAATTTTGCCATTGACTTTGCCAGGAACAGGATCAATCCCAGCTTCCATAGACCTGAACACTGTAAACCAAATAATATCATAAGAAAAGCACATGTACAGAGAATTAAGCTAACAATCTACTCATTACTTTGTGATTTCAGCTCCATAGTAGAACACCCCACAGTGCTCTCAGGTGCAGAGTAGTGTCCAAGCTAAAGCAACAGCCCTGAAAAAAGAACTAACCTAACAAGGTCTCCATAGCCACCAAACCTTGGTCTGGCACCTCAGTCCCTACAAATTTCACTATCACCTCTGAAAATTGCATTTAAGGTTTGCTTTTGAGTCACAAGCCCTGTATAGCTGAATGTCTCTCATTTTGAAAGTTTGAACTGCATTGCTAAAATGACACTTCAAGGTCTAGGGCAAAGAAAATTCTCACCATAACAACATAAATTCCTTGATACATCATTTGTCTACCAGTAAGGGGAAACTAAATTAGAGTATTCTGTAAAGAAAGCATTCTACAATGTCATCAGTGTAAATATTGCTTATGTTGAATTCTGTGTACAGAAAATAGTGCTTATTTTCAGGAAAATAAGAGTTTAAAATTTCCAGCATTTGTAAATGCATATTCAGAAAAATATAATTTGAGAAAGCTTTATGCCTAAATTGAATTGTAATAGTCTTTTTCTAGTATTCATATAGTACTTAGGATGCAAAATAATATCTAGAATCTAAAGTCAATTTTTCTACAGTCTGGTATTTTTAAAGTAGCATTTTTTACATAGCCTAGCAGTAAATTGTCATTCAAACACTGTCATTTTCAAACATTTCTTCATCACAAACTCTAATGATATGGATTTAGTCGAAGTGTACAACCAGTTAGCTTGAATCTCGAACTCATGTCAAAATGTTTCGGTCATAATGAGACCAATTTAACAACTTGGGTCTCATATCTCTACCTATGTAAAATGCCTGGGCCAGAAATTGAATTTTTCAGCTACTGCAAAATTAGGAGTCTGAATTAAACTAAGGTTCTTCTTTTCAGATGCTGGAAGAACAGGTATCCACAACCAAACTTATCATATCCCCCCAGAGGAATCTAAATAACAATGATGTCGGGCTGGATGACACTGTGTTAGGTAAATCATGTCTGTGAAGTAGTTGTGATACACCAATATGTATTTTTGCATTTAGTACAGCAAAACCAACCAACAAAGCAAACCCCCTAAAACCAAACCTAACCAAAAAAACCAAATCAACAGCTGACTTTCATGAGTGAGCTAGTTTGATATTTGAAGGAATTACGAGTCCAAACGGAATTTCTAGTCCAAACTAAAGGCACCACTGCAAATTTGAACTTGGTTTATATAAACACAGAGTTAAGTAATTCTGTAACTAACATTTTAGTTTCAGAGGAGCCAAGAGTAAGAAGTTAGGAAACTTATTACAGAAGTTTGTGGACTTTTGCAATGAGTAAGTACAGAGTGTCCTGAAGTAAAATATGCAAAAATTTAGATAGCTTGCTGGAGTCTTCAAGCAAAATTGGTGGTGTAACTCTTGGTGGCAAAGGCAGCTTCACTAATGAGAATGATTAAAATTGAACACATCTCAACAATAAAACTTCCATTTCTGGAAGTGTAGCTGGAGACAGTCAAGGGAGGAAAAAGCCAAATTATTTCCATCCCAGAATACCAAGAAGTACTGTGCATGATAGATTCTAATACATGTTTCTAAGACTTTCCTTAGTAATTTTTGACAATGAATAAATTAAGAAGAGTAAATATGTCTGAAAATAAATAAGATAAACAGTGAGACTACTCATTTGACTTCAATCATATGCTGATTTTTCAATCAAATTTGAAAAACAAAGTAGTCAAAGAGAAATAAAAATTGATAAGCTCTGTATGGATTTGGTAAGGATAATTCATGCATACTCACTTCATATTTTTATTGAATAAACTAGTATTTTACTTTAATTGTAGGAAATGCTGTCAGAAACATACTAAACGTTTGCTATAATATCAGCAGTCCAACTTGCACTGTTCCTCATGCTTTTCTGTAAACATCTAGCACAGAGCATGCTGAAGGCAGATACTGTCCAAGTGGGCCTTTGCTCTGGTCCTGCATTTAACTGGAAACAATGTGTACAACATGGGCACTGTACTGGGCTACAGGGGAGCTACTTGCTGTTTCACACAGATGTAACAGATCAACTCAGGACTAACACTTCTCCATCACAATATTGGAGTAAACTATGACATGCCTGCTCCTTTTAAGACTCAAGCTAATATCCTTTCATGATGTGCATGACTAATATGCATGAGGTTAGTTTTGCATCATCTTTCATTGCAGTAAAAACCCTGGTTTTTACCCTACTTAAGAGAAAGGGAGGGAACAATGGAGTGACTCTCCAAAAATACATAATGATACATAAAATAGAAAGGCAGAAAGCATTTTAAAAACCTTTTGGCACAAGAAAAAGTAATGATGAATAAGCTGTGACTGTTCAAAGAAGTTTTCAAACCATCACAGGAGAGAAGTTCTAGAGAAACTTCAGCAAGATGCAGTGGTGAAACCTAAGTAGTTTTAAGAATGAACATGATAAATATAAGAGCAGGTCAATACAGGCAGGTTAACTAGGATATCACAGATCTAGATTTGCTAATGCCAGTTGTCCTCTCCAGTCTCTTAATCCTGTGAATGGAACACACATCCTGATCCTCACTCCCTGACCTTACCCGATGGTAAACAATTAAACTCTAATTCTATTAATGTACTATAGGATTACATATACTCATTGTTTTATGACTGCAATGCATTAAAATAAAATTATTTCACATGAATTGCTTGTGCCTTTTGACACAAGGCACATAAGGGATTCAGCTTGAGGCCTATGGAAAACACCAGTCCCTTGTAAACAGATTTTAAACAAAATTCCATGCAGGAGAAAAAAGTAATTTCCACCCTTGCCCATCAATAACTAAAAATGACACAGCATGTGTAAGACATGGGCAAAATCTAACATGGATTTTGTATTATTATAGTATAACCCAATTATTAGGCTGCAAGTAGAGAACGATAGCTTCTGTGGGCAGTGATGACTCACAGGATTGCACACATTAGTGGAGCCTTACATTTACCCCTGCCAGTCCTGGGATTAAGAAATATGCTTGGGTTTTCTAAGGCCAGAACCTGTCATCACAGGACATATGTTAAAATATACTGGCAAACTGGATTGCTCTGAGATCTCATGAGACAAGAGACCTTTTGCAACTTTTTTTAAACCACTTTTCTTCAAACCACTTTTCTTCATGCAATGTACAGATTAACACAGCTCACATTATCTTAGATCCATGAATTTTAGAATTCATTTTGAAGACACTAGGATTCCATTCTGGCTCACCTCTTTTTGCAATGATAAAAAACCGCCAAAGCATAGCAAAAATTGATATTTAAAAAAATGTACCTAGCTCAAACACAAGGAACAATTCTAAGTACCATGTGCACTTTTAGGCAGGAATTTAACATGAAGGCCATTCTGAACTGAGACCTCAATATAATATTTAAAATGTGAGACATTGTTCTACAAACAAAAATATTTTTTACATGACTACTCTCCAAGCTTTAAAAAAAAGAACAAACTTCCTGACATCATTTTACCTTCATTCAGGACATAGTACATCTCTGAACAGACCACTGTGATCAGCTGTATGTTGAACATGTGATGCCTAAGTGTGTTTATATATAATGGTTTATATTAATGGTTTTATATTAATTTAAAATGTGCTAAGCTAAGAATACAACAATTTTAAACTATTAAACTTCCATGTAAACATTTTCTTTTTTGAATGTTGTCTTGCAATACAGATCTATTTTGATATAAAGAAAACAACTCAGTAAACTGCTGGCTTCTTAATTTTCAAAGTAAGTATTTTTTAGCACAGCTGTAGCAGTGACACCCATGGCTGAGATTTCGTTTTTCTTCTATTTTCTGGAGCACAACATTTGCAATTCTCCCTACATCCTGTTATTCTCCCTACATCTCCCTACATAGAACAGTCTTCCTTATGTTGGAAACTGCAGATCTGGGTGCAGCACTCCAGGTGGGGTCTCGTGAGAACTGAGTGGGTCAGAACCACCTCCTCACCCTGCTGGCCACACTGCTTTTGATACAGCCTGGGATACAGTTGGCCTTCCAGGCTGCAAACTCACATTGCCAATTTATGTCACTCTCCTCATCCACAAACACCCCCAAGTCCATTCTCTGGGGCTCATCTTGATCCATTCTCCACCCAGCCTATATTTGTGCTTTGGATTGCCCTGACCCTGGTGCAAGACCTTGCACCCGGCCTTGTTGAACTCCACGAGGTTTGCGTTAGCCCACTTGTCACACCTGTCCAGGTCCCTCTGGATGGCATCCCTTCCCTCCAGCATGTCCATCACACCACACAGCTTGGTGTCATCGGCAAACTTGCTGAGGGTGCACTTGATCCCACTGTCCATGCCACCAGCAAAGATGTTAAGCAGCGCCAGTCCCCATACCAAGCCCTGAGGAGGAGCCCCACTCGCCACTGGTCTCCACTTGGACATCAAGTTGCTGGCTGCAGCTCTGGGCAGCCAATTCCTTATCCACAGAGTATTCCATCACCAAATCTGTCTCTCCAGTTTGGAGAGCAGAATTCATGCAGGAGAGTGTCAAATGCTTTGTACAGCTCCAGGAGGAATACTAGTTACAGGTAGGTGATATCGGGCACAATTTGCCCTTAGTGAAGTCATGTTGGCCTTTACCAATAATCTCCTTATTTTCCATGTGCCTCAGCACAGTTTCAGAAGTTCCTTTGATGGTCTCAACGCACTATAGAAACATCCATTTACCATCCATTGCCTAAATGCATTTAAGCATGTCCCATGGACGGCTTGCAATTGCTTTTTATTCCTTGCTGCCACAGAAATTATTTTATCATTGATTAAATTTGTAAAAGTCTTTTGGGGATTTCTGAAAATAATTGCTCTTCTTTTGTCTTAATATTAGCTTCTGTTATCTACATGGTATTCTGAATTGTAGTAATTGAAATAATAGCTCCTACTTGTTTCATTCCATCATAGAATATTTAAAAAATACATCCCTAACAATTTTCTGGAAAACGGATCATCTCAGATAGAACACATAGTGAGAGAAAATTATTTTTAACTCATGCAGCAATTATGCAATTGCTATAATCTTTTTCTTCTAGTCTCAGTGAATTTTGGGGGTCAGAAAGAACTTCCCCTGGGTATGATTTTATTGCTATGACTTTATGGCAAGCACTGGATCTCAGAGGAGATTATAGCTTCTGAGGTTCTCATAATGTGTTACACAGATAAATACAACACATGGAAGCATTCCTTAGTAAGCAGTAGGTTCTGTATTACTTTCAAAACCAAAATTAATAAGCTTATGGCTACGCTGATACTTTACATGATACTTTGTATCTATCTAAATATTTTGAATGCTAATTCTTTCTTCTCTGAGTAAAATAAGGTACTTATTTAATTTACTCTGCTAAAGAAATTATGGTCACTATACCATTCCATTAATTACATCTAAACTTTCAATTTAGTGAAAATTAAACTTCAAACACCTATCTCAAACCCTAACTAGCCATACCCTCAACTGACAGTATCCCTGGAACTATTTTAATCTCTGCACTGGCCCAATGCTTGCAATGTACTCGATTCACTCCAGTCCTGGCAGAAGAAGGTGCCTCTCCCAGTGTCTCCAGAACACAAAAAACAGGTGTGCAGTCAGGAAATCCATGCTTACTATGCTTGCTACGTCCAAAGGGATAATTTGTGTCTTGACAAATAAGGCAAAATCTCCTTCAGAATCTTGACCAGATGCCATCTCTTAGAGAACTAAGAGCAGCCAGAATGATGCAGCAATATGAAATCACAGCGACTGTCAGTGGTTCTGTTCTGTTCAGCTGAAGTTCCTCAACATATTCATTATCATAAAATCAGTAATAATAGGCAACTTATATAAAACATCTTTACTCTCTTTTTAATTAATCCTACTGCTACTCTTGGAAACAAAGCATATTTTTTTTTCTTGAATAGATTACTACAGCTCTTAACCAAAGAGGCTACATTTATTAAAATGGAAAAAAATGTTGAAAAGGATCATAAGTGACTTAGAATTACTAGATCATGAAACCTTTTGAAAAATATGGAAAAAACAGGAATGGCTGTTTATTACACAAACTAGTATAGCTGTTAATTACTGATATCACCGAGTTTATAACCTACCATATTCTGGAGTGCAATATTTTAAGGTAAAATTCAGTGCTGAGCTAACATTAAGACAGAATATTAACAAAAGTGACAGATTCAAAAGGTGTAAAATGCAATACTAAGTCCACATTTATCCAGCATGTGAAAAAATGTCATTTATATGCGCTGAGAATATTGATTCTTGCATGCAAAAGGCCCAAGTGTCAGATTCTGCACCTGGGATGGGGCAGCCTCAGATGTATGGACAGACTGGGCCAATCTTGCAACGTACCCGATTTCCCAGTCTGGGAAAATCAGGAGCCTTTCTCAGAGTCTCCAGAACACAAAACCAGGTGATGCAGTCAGGAAATCCATGAAACCATCCAGAATGATTTACTGGAAAGCAGCACCACAGCAAACAACCTGGAAGTCCTGGTCAATGGCAAGTTGAACACGAGTCAGCAGTGCCCTGACAGCCAGGAGGGCCAACCCTGTCCTGGGGACATCAGGCACAGCATTGCCAGCTGGCAAAGGGAGGGGATTGTCCTGCTCTGCTCTGCACTGGGGCAGCCTCACCTCAAGTGTTGGGTGCCACCATTTAGCAAAGACATGAAGCTCTTAGAGAGCCTCCAGGGTAAGGACACAAGGTCGGTGAAGGGCTTTGAGGGAAAGCCACATAAGGAGTGGCTGAGGTCACTTGGTCTGTTCAGCCTGGAGGAGACTGAGGGGACACCTCACTGCAGTTACAGCTTCCTCATGAGGGGAATACGTGGGGCAGGCACTGATCTCTTCTCTGTGGTGCCCGCTGACAGGACCTGAGGGAATGGCCTGAAGTTATGTCAGGGTTTAGGCTGGATATTAAGAAAAGGTTCTTCGCCCAGAGGGTGGCTGGGTACTGGAACAGGATCCCCAGAGAAGTGGTCTCAGCATGAAGCCTGACAGAGCTCAAGAAGTGTTCAAACAATGTTCTCAGACACACATTGTGTAAGGGGTTGTCCTGTGCAGAGCCAGGACTTTGGACTTGGATGACCCTTGTAGGTCTCCTCCAATTCACAGCATTTAAAACTCTACACGAGTGACAAGATAGCAAAACCTAGCAGAAAAATAAAATTGGCATAACTGTTTTTCTTCCAGTCATTTTCTCTCCTTCTGCATTTTTTTTTCTCTAAAGGTTTGATGGTGTAGAACTATTGTACATCAGCATTTGGGCTTTGCTTTTTACGATAATGATTTTTGTCTTGCTGGCATTTCTTGCTTTCCACTTAGATTTTTTTCTCTATCCTCAGATCTCCTGAGACACAAGCAGAGACGCTTGGAGAGTCAGACCAGCAATGAGGCTTTCTCTGTGTCTGTGCAGCACCCTACCACAGATCTAAGCTCACCATTAAGGGCACACAGAAATTAAAGGGATCCAGAAATGACCTCTTCCTGTTTCAATTAACTATGCAGTCATCTGACCGACATTACTAGTTGAAATAAACAGGGCAGAAGACTTTCTTTCCTTTAAACGCCCTTATTAAAAATGATCAGCTCAGGATGGGTCCGCTTGGCAGGATCTGCAGTTTCCTGTCACGTCTCCCAGGCTGATGCCGAGGAGGGTATGCACAGCTCTGTCCACTACAGGCAGAGCCAGGCGTCCAGTCCTTAAGGAGTGGTTTCAAGCATTACCCAGATCTTGATCCAACTCCGGCCAGCCCCGGCTACTGCGGCTGGGACGGCTACTGCGCTCAGGGTGAGAGTTCACGAAGGTCTTCGGCCATTCAGCATCTCGTTCCTCACATCTGGACGCTATTTTAATCTTCTAATTCTCTTGTTGGCTCGTTGTTTGGGGTCTTGTTCTGTCTATCTGTAGCAGTCCCAGGATGCATTGGAGGGTATTTTGCATGTTCCCTGCCCCTGTATCTCATTTTGGGAAGGCTTCTGCCTCAGGAGAAGGCTATCAGCCCAGCCGGAATCACCTTCGCAGCTAAACTAGTTTGGTCAGTTTTTCAACAAGTAAGTTCTGCTCTGGGAGAAAAGTTTTTAAAACTTTTCTTTTACGAAAAAAACACTGGCAAAACTTTGTTCATAACACTAGTTAATTTACTAAATAGAAGTATCACGCATGATCTGGCAAATGAAAGCATAAATTCTTCCTTTTATTAGTACTCAGTGTAAAAGAAACAATTCACAGTCAGAAACTTTCTGAAGGCAAGTTCATTTTTCCTGAGTTGCAAAGAATATTCAGTGAGTACATAATCTATTACCTACACAGCTGTTTTTATACATAATTGAAATACACTGTGGAAATTATTAGTTAAGTGAACTAGCACCAATAGCAAGAGACACACAATGCTCTGATTAATTACTTTCAATAATGAAGCCGAAATGAAAATAAGTTTGTATCACAGGTTTCACAGTCCAAGATGAAGGAAATACAAATCGTATAGGCAGACTATCTTCCATACCCTGGAGGAAAATATCTCCTTGATTCATGAGGTGTAATAAGCTTATGTATGTTAAAACTGAAGCTGTTGCAATAATTGTTCAAACAGCGAGCATTAAAACCAGTTCATTCTCCTTTCGATCGCGCCTATCCTCAGCAAAGCCAATGGGCCTCTCCCACCTGGCTGCCGCGCCTTCGAACAGCTCATTTCCTCATCTTTACTTCTTCCTCGCTAGGCAGGATCGATCTGCCTTTTTCTTTTTTTTTTTTTTTTTTTTTTTTTTTTTGCCCCAAAAGGGAAAGGCAAGCAGAGAAAAAACTGACCGAAGGGCAGTGAACACTTTAAGAACCTTTCGGGGAGGCGTTGAAGCCAAACATCACCTTCCTGCGTCTGCAGCAACTGCAGGAGCCAGGGCTACAAGACCTGCGCACCATCACCACGGGCATGGTCGCTGCCTTCCACTCTTCTCACCGTCTCCCCATCCCTTCAGCCCCCACGCTCGCTCCCGGCCGCCTGCCGGCCTCCAGCACGCAGGTGTCGCACTTGCTGCGGCCGCCCCCCTGCTTCCGACAGACCTCTCTTCCTTCCTGGGTCCCACAGCCCTCATTCCCACTAACTCCCTTCTTTTGGAAAACCTGCGTGTTCCCCAAGGAAGCTGTCCCCTGCGTGCCTACCTCCCGCCTCCAGGCCGCCCCGGAGGCCACCCCCGCCCGTGTGCCGCTACCCCACCAAGAGGAAGGCCAGGGCGGGCCGCTCCAGCCCGCCTGAGCGCCACATGGACCTAGGGACCGTCACGGGTCTAGGCGCAGAGAGGCGGAGGCGGCATGGAATGAGGATAAAAATGAGGCACCCGCGATGCCTAAGCGTGGCCGCGGGGATTTTGGCGCGGCGGCCTCCTTGTCCTCTCGCTGCCGCGCCTGCCCGCTCCCCGCCCGCCTCCGGCAGAGATGCTGCTGCAGGCGGGTGGGTGGGCGCTCCTCCCTGCGTCAGGAGGTGCGGCTCTCCCGGCCCGGCGCTGCCCTCCCCTTTCCTCTCCCCCCGCCGCTTTTATGTCTGTCTTTAAACGCCGCCGCAGTGAGGGTTGGGCACATGTGGCTGCCACCGCCTGCCCGCCGCTGAGCCCCGCTCCCGCACCGCCCCGCTCGCCATCCTCGCCCGTGGGGGCACCGGGCCCCCCTTTTTCGCAGCTGGCGCCCGGCGGGCGGAGGTAAGGCATGGCACGGCAAGGCACGGCACGGCATGGCATGGCATGGCATGGCAGGGCACGGCGCTGAGCGTGGGTGCGCGGGGCGGCCCGCGCCTTCCCGGCCCTGCCATGCGGCTGGGGCCGCGGGGGAGCGTGGCCGCCTCCGGGTATCGCCGGGCGGGAAGGGGCAGGATGTATGGGGGGCTCCTTACCGCCCGGTGTCCGCCTTCCTGCGGGTCGGAAACCCCCCAGCCCACCCGGGGCTTTCGCCCTGGTGCCAGCCTCTCGCTGGTGCGGAGAGAGCCCACGCCTCGGGAAACAATAGGGAGTGCCGGTTAGAAGCCGCCCATGTGTTTTAACTCGGCGGTGGGTTAAAAGGATGTACGGGGCTGTTTTAATCAGTTTTATTATTATTATTGCTATTGGCAAGGATGAGGGACTTATATCTCTTTCCAAGTGAAAGAAATTTCATTCATCTCCCGTGTGTTGCGTAAAAAATCTCAGATGCATGTGTAGCGCGTGTTCAGGGTGGCGCGGGCTCTCCCCCCGCCGGGAGCGCCGCGGTGATGCGCCTGGCCGCACGGACGAGCCCGGGCTCGGGGAGAGCGGGGCGAGCCGGCCGCTGAGGGAGCCGGCTACCGCCGGGAGCGGGGGGCAGCCCCGGCATGTGCCGCGGGCGAGGGCCGGGCCCGGGCGCTGCCTTGTTGCTGCGGAGCGTGGGCGTCGCCCGGCGGGGCCGCCCGGTGGCTCCGGCGCCGCGCCACCCGCGTCTCTCGCCCCGCGAGGGCGGGGGCCAGCCCCGCGGCCGGGGGCTGCTGCGCCCCGGTGTCAGCCATGTTTGGGTGGGTATGGTAATGAGGACCCTCTGCCAACCTTTGTGCTTCTGGGATTTGTTTTCTGTGCGGGATTTTGATGGTTGCTGCCCGCCGTGTACTACGACATGTCCACAGGGTCGATTCATACCTACAGTGTTCTCCCAGTGATTTTTTTTCTCTTCGATTTGCTTATTAATCCTTCTAGTTTTCTATGCCCGTATTGCCCGGTTTTGTTCTCATTTTCCTAGTGTTAGAGCGAACTGGAATTTCTTCGTAAGGCTTTGCTTTTGTTGTGGAAGTAAATGAGATGATTGTAATATGTCTGCACAGTCACACTGATCTGGCACACGTGAGAGTTGTGATGGGATTTCATCTATTTAAGTAAATTGCAGTGTGTTTTACTTGTTAAGGACCACATTATCATCAACTATTTTATTTTCAGTGTGCTACTGCTGCATAACAAGCTCACTGCTGTAGTGTTGTTTTCGAAGATAAGTCTAATAATTTCTAAATAGTATGTTACCATCTGTGTGTCACTGTGTCGTACCATAGGATATGGACCCAATTTCCCCCCTACAAAGTGTAAATGAAGTAAAGATTTTGTTATCTGGTGTCATATAAATGTATGCTGGCTGTATTGTGCAGGCAGCTTTCTCCATTTGATTAAAAAGCGATGACAACACGATCAGTTTCTGTCTATTTAGCGGTGTATTTCCAATTGTCTGCCTCACCTTAGAAAGGAAACTATGAAAAATACTTAGGAAAGATTGCTTAATTTCATTTTGGCTAATATTCAAGTGGTTTTTTTTACCTACACCCCATATTAAGATAACCGTAGACTCACAGCCTGCATGCAGTGCATATTGGACACTCCCTTGGGCTCAGCTCTGCACTTCAGACTCAAGAACAAAAAATCTCATTGGTTTTGACCTGTGCATGAAAAACCAAACCATTCATAGCTGTTCAGATGTGTCACCAGTACAGGAAACTGAGAATGTGAAACTGCCAAGGTATCTTGAAACTAGTTATACAGCATAATCTGATTCCTTTTGACCTTTGATGTCGTGTCGTTCTTACAGTTGTCTTTTTTCCATATTGCAAAAGCCCATATGCACACAGTTTCTCAAATGCTAAATTAGTCAGAAAAAACCCGCAAATTATTCAGAAACACAATCTACTCATTGCACCTATGCCTTTTGATTTAGATGACATTGTTAAGGAGTAGTCACTGCTCAAGTGGTATGGAATTACTGCTTGAAGTATTTGTGGTAGAACCTTTTAGGGAAGATTTTTTTTCTTGTAGAAATTCTCTAGAATAGTGTACCAGAAGTGTACAGAACATTAAGGACATTTTTACCTGTTTTCCCAACTACTTTCCATTGTTCTAACCATTTCACTCATCTCCATTAGTAAAAGGCAAAATACCTGTTGATACTGGAAGAAGTTTTCAGTCTCAAATTTTAATAGATCAGCATAGTAATAGTAGCAGCTTTTACACATGACTTTAGAGATCTCTGAAATCTCAGTTGCAGAATATCTTTTGACATATCAGCAGGTGGCCACTTGGGCAACTTCATTTGTCCTTGAAAATTGATTCAAAGTAACCTTGTCATTACTCAGGAAATGTATTGAAATGATTTAGGGGGAAAAAAGCATCATTGAGAAATGACAACTAAATGCTATTCCACTGAAGAGCTGGAAGCACAATTCCTGGTGAGACGGTACAAAGTGGTGTGAAAATGCAGTGGTAACTGCCAGAACGGTTGCATTAGGCAATGGCAGTAACTGGACTGAGCTTCCCATAAGCCTACACTGAAACAGAGCTCTGCATTCTTACCCTTCACTCCCAAGGCCAGGGATGCCTTGTTTGTATGGGAGAAAGCAAAGAAAAAGTTAGTGTAATGTTGTGGACAGCAGTGCCTCGAGTCATGGTGCCAGGAGTCTGTTTCCCACTTTGGGGAAAGAGTTTCTTGCTGCTGGCAAATGATAGTTTTGCTTTTCAAGTGTCAGAAATGTGTACTGCAGTATTAATAATTCAGCTCTCCTTAAGCCAAAATGGAGAAGGGATGAAAACTGTAGTAGGACATTTACAGTGTTTGATTTTCTGTAGTGGAATTGGTATTAATAATTTTCTTTCTAAAGATACATTTATTGTATCATTACTTGAAAGCATGATTCGTGCAATGAAATCAAATAATCAGATGTGATGAGAAGTAAGATTTCTCCTAACCCATATGTTCAGTTTGGCTTTTTGCTTGTATATAAAAAAGAGGAAGAAGTAATCACATAAATTCTTCCCAAGGACAACTTGATTTACTTATTGATGCATTCTAAAGCACAGAGGTCTGAGAATTAGGGTCTTGGGGCAACTATGTATCTGTTAATATCTAATTTTCAATAATTGATTTTGCAACTAAAGTAACTTTAATACTTTAATGAAATATTAAAATAGTTTTGCAACCTCTCACTTCTGAGAAGTGTGATAAAATTGTACAATAAGCTCACTGTTCTCTTGCATCTTATATGATGAGTTTAGAATATGGAGATTTCGTTTCAAGTTGTCAGTAGTTACATCTTTTCAGTTTGACCAACCAGGGGCAGAATTTCTTCAGGAGTGGTACCACTAAATTTGTTCCTTCAATGAAGTACATATACGAAAAGACTGCTGAATTAGTGTTATACTTTCTCCATTTGAAAAGAAGGTTGCAGTTAGCTTATCCTGTAAGTTTCTGAAGTATTTCAGTGAAGTTGATTTGTGAGAAGAAAATAATGAGAAACCTGTACAGAAGCAAGAAACTACAATAAGGCAAATTAATTCTTTAGAGATTATGTGCAGTGAAGAAACCCCCTGACATTTAAGAGCTCTAGGTTGTAACATTCTGTCTCTAGATGTTTCTGTTGGGCCAGGGATTTGGCAGTAATCATACAAGCTGTTAAGATCAAGTCTATTGATAATGAACAATCCTGAAAAAGAAACTTTGCTGTTTTTATTGTTTTTGTTCTACAATAGTAGGAAGTATTCTCCTGTAACTAAAATTTAAGGAGACTAATCTAGACCAGAATTTTTTTTCATTTGAGTCTGTGCAGGGTTTTGTTGTAGGATAAAGCCATTAACAAAATTTTGTACGAATGGAGAACAAATTTCCCAGAAGTATGAAACACGCAGTGTCACTGAAGACTGTATAACCTGTATGTGCAGCAGGTGTGAATTCAGTCTGGCATTTTTAAATAGTTTTCCTGTAGTATAAATGATTCTGTTGTAGATACCAGAATAAAAACTTTATTCTGATGCGTTTAAGTCTCCCATGGCCCACAGGGCTCTTATATTTTTACAGTGTTGTGAATGTGTAACAGATTTCTTTGCATTCTTCAGTGATGTTTTCTGAGACATGCTAATACAAGTATAACTGTACAGAATATAATTATCTTTAATTGCAATTGAGTTAAGCACCTATTGAATCATGTTACTGACAGGCTGTATTAAACTAGGTAGGGAATAATGCTAGGTCATGTAGTTCATGCTGAAGAGCAGCATGATGGTTGCTTCAGTTTATAGCTAGAGATGGGCTTGACTAGGCAAAAAGGTTATGGTGTGTATTCCTATTTCCGCCAAAGAACACAATGCTGCATTGCAGCAGTAATTCAGTCTGTGCAATGAGTACTGTAACACAGTGTAACTCTTCCTGAAATAATTATCTGTACACAGATTCCCCCAGCGATAGCCATTCTTCACAGTCGCAGTACTCCCACGAAACCTGCTTTGCTCCTGCGGTCTTCCTCCTCTCTTTTTCACTCAGATATGATGGTCACTAGGTATTCCCCACATCCTGTCTGCATAGATTTCTTTTTTGCAGACTTACAGCCATCCGTTGCTCCTGAAACTTCAGTTTTCATTTTCTGTATTGCTTGTTCCCATCATGCATTTTCTTCCCAGCTTGTCAACTCATATTTGAGATGCATTTTGTACGTTTCCTTTTGGTGCAAAAGGCTCCTCTTCTGCACTTTTGCATATGATTCTTCTCCAGTGATTTCATACAGACTGAAACATTTGGCATGAATGCCAATAAAAATCATTTATGAACATGTGTCATGGTGACAGTCCTGACTTTTAGTACCATGTCCTCTGCTTAACCATACTGGTTTCTTCATTGGGAGTCAAAGGGAAGACTTGGTGTACAGGAACATAAGACACGAGCTTGTGGGACTGGCCTGGTACACCACACTGGCATAATCTACTTTCAAAACTGAGATTATAGTGATGTGAACTGGCTGCAGCTTTTTATTGCATTTTGCCACCCTCACAGCATCATGCTTCCTCAGGGAAGAACGCAGTGCTCTGAAGAACAGAATGTTGATCTCTTTAATCCCTTCAATGGCAAGCATTGAACCAAAAGAAGGTATTGAGGATTATTTGTAAAACATTAAAAATGAAATGTAAATAATTTTGTGAAATCACTGTGTTTCCATCAGAAGTAAAAATAAGATTATAAAATAAAAAAGTGCACTGCATTAGAAAATAGTATTTTTGGCTCTCCTTTTCAGAAGGAAGTGCTGATTTTAAGAAGAAATGCGATGTAAGAATTATTGTGTGGTAATTTATGTTTGAAAAACACGGCTAGAAGTTCGTTAATACTTAGTTATAGTTGTTGCAATAGTATTGTGGGATGTTTTAAACATGAAATTGCCTTACAAATGGCTTTTTATAGAGGTTTGTGCTGAATTTCCAAGAACATGGGGCAGCTGTACTCATTATACTTTCAAATCTCTAACTGAGGGGATTTTTTTGTGCCTCTTTTTCTGTACATGTTGGGAAAATCTCCAGCCTTGTAACTTGAATTGTTTATTGGTATTAGACAGCTGAGAGAACCAGAAGTACAGTGTTCTTCTAGTAGGTATCTCTATATTGTTTGGCATGCAGATCTGTCTGATAGAGGTGCATCGGAAGGAGCCCAACACAAGATTCACTGCCAGTGTAATGGTGAAGAGGAGCAGCAGTGTTGAACAGAACCAGGACAACTCCCTTACTAGGCCTTCTTGGCAAAAAAGATTGTGAGAAAAGGACATGCAGCAGTGCTTTTCAATGTGTCTTTTGGTGCTTTGACTAATGACGTTCCTTTGGGTCTTACTGCAAATGCTTGCAAGTTTTGTCAGTGGAGGCATTGCAAGTCTGATCTCCTGTGCCAGTATTTCTGAATGCAGGCCTGAAGCTGAAGCAAAAATTCTATAGTGAGCTTGGATCTCCCAGGGAGCTAATTTGGGTCTGAATTCCCTGTGGCAAAGAATTATTATTGCTTAATCTGCTACTGGTGTGGAGGTCTAATAAGGTTACTTTACTTGTGCATGCTGGTGCATTGGGTTGATTCTTTTTCCATGGAAAAAAAATACAGAATTCCTGCTGTGTTCTGAGAGAGAAAGGTGGGGTCTGTATTTTGCTTGATATCAGAAAAGTCAGAAAAGACTTACTGTTTTATCTTTCAGTATGTGAAAGAAATAGATATTAGCATATCAAGGACAATGCTAGTAAGACATAATTAAAATCTAGCTCATATGTTTGTTTTAGTAAAGTTTTTGCAAAAGTTTGTTTATGCCAACTCAGATTATTGATTGCTCTTATTTCAGTGACAGAATAATTTTCTAAATGTTCCTTTAACTGAACCATGTACTGTTTATCAATTTCCATTCTGTTAAATTCCATCAAACAATACAGATGTTTGTCAGGTCAGTTTAAGAGTAATTTTAGATTTCTTTATAAATGGAATTTTACATTAAAAAAAGGAAAATCATTCTTATTTGCTCATTTCAGTCTTGGAAAAGTCTAGAAAAATATTATATTCTCCAATAAATGTGGTAATAAAAATTTCCTTTCAGTGTTTTCATCTGACGGGTTACATCGTTTGAGTCATGAAAAGGATGAGATGCTGAGAACTTAATCAATTGATCAAATTCCATGATCTAAATTCAAGACAGAAAAAAAAAATACAACCTACAAACAGCTTTAATAAGGCTAAATTCTATTTTAGTCATTTTACTTTTAATCCAAGGTACTGGTTAAATCATAGTAATGTTTTAAAATAGCTGACAAGATTTAGGACTTGGAGTCCTAATATAATGATAGTTTCTCCTAAGTATCATTTAAAAATTGACATAACAAATCCCCATTTTACTAAGGATTTACAAAATTACCTGTCTCATCATATAGTTCTGTATTTCTTTACAAGGCAGTGTAGAAGGTAAAACGTTCTGGAACTAACTGAAGATGTTTAACAGAATTTGGTGTGATATTTCCTAGTTTAATGGCGATGAACTTCAGTACTGGATTGCATCCAAGTGATGTGGGAGCGTAGAATATCATTTTATGTGGTGAAGTGCTCAAGTTCAATACTCTGGTGAGGAAAAAGAAAGCTTGTTCAGTGGTTCGTGTTTAGCTAATCAGTGCTGGTGAGTAACTCTACTCCTTCTCCCTATTCAGATTTCACACAGGAGCATTCATCTCTATACCTGGCTCAAGCTGAGTGGTTTGATACCAGTCTTCTGTGCAGGTTTGTTCTGGATCAAAGAGCAGCTTCTGTGCGTGTCACTGACTGTGCTCTGGGAGTGCTGAGCGCGGAGCAGTAGACTCCTTGCACAAACCTGCTGGGTTCACGCTTCAAACATTTGTACCAGATGGTAGTATCTCTTGAGAGAGGACTCCTTATTTGCTTTAGTACCCGCACCTTTAATACAGAGAAAAGTTGTTAAATCTGACGGTAGGAGAGTGCCTTTGGATTTGTGATGTGTCCAGAAGGACTGTCCTCCATCCTTGGTGCAGTCTGGCCAGTGATAATGTATTGAGTTAGGAAAGCCGTCCTGTCAGAACCATGCAGCAGTCTGCTGAGCACGCCTCCCACATTTTCTCAAGCCCTGCAAATGTTGCAGTCTATACAGTGATATTTCTGTGCTTAATGGAAGGTTAATGAAAGGGAAATTATTATGATGCTGTGCTAGAAGTCTCAAGCCCAGTTTATCCTGAAGCATAGCAGTGCAATGTTTAATGCATGACAGGACAGAGTGATGCAATTTTTGTTGGAATTGACTCATCAGTGAGCTCCAGATAAATCATATTGCTGCTCTGCAAGTTACTCTTTCTAAAATAATTAAAACAGGTATGACCTTTTAAAACATTTCAGTAAATACTTATCCATGGCTTGTGTCTTTTTGACTGAAAATCTCTTTTTGTTATTACAGTTAGAGAAGGATTTCAGACTTATAGACAACTACTGATGTTGTTTCATATGTGCAGCTGTTTCATTTTAATGTAATCTCTGAATTTACTACTAATTACTGGAACTGAGAAGCTGCTTTCTAATTTACATCAGTGGAACAAAGGGAAAAAAAAGTTTGAAATGTGACAAAAAGTAATATTTGAAGAACCAGGTGCTGTGGCTTATAGTCCCAGAGCTCCATTAGGACTGCTTAAATGCTTCAGCTTAATGTATTGTTTGCATTTTGGTTCTACATAGGTATCTCAGTCAGAACTAAGAGCCACTGAATCATGTATGAACTAGAAGAGGGTGTAGTCCTTTGAAGACTGCAATGCAAAAGACAGAACAGATGAAAAGAGGCCCACACAGACATTCATTTAGCCCAGATACACAGGATTAAGTATTAGGATTTCACTCTTGTACAAACAACTTTTCCCCTATTCTGCTGTTCTCTGTATAGCTCATACACTTATTTTTTATTTTTTAAGAACTGGTATCAGTCAAAGCAAAGCCTGGTGCTAGTCCCACTTCATGTCAGAAGGAAGGTTTATAGGACCCTGAACCATTCAGAGACAGTAGTGAACATGAAGCAGATCACAAGCCAAGTAGGTTCTACTATGCTTTAAAAATTTGGGCTGACTGCCAGAGCTAGAGTTGCTGAGAGGAGGCAGTAACAGAAGGGAAAGTGAGAAGACAGTGACCGGAGTCTAGGGAATCAGTGAAAAGAGGTTACAACAAGAGTTCAGTAGGCAACTGGAGTGAACTTGAACTTCCAAATCCTTGGGAATTATTGGAAAAAGTAATTGCTTTGTTGGCTAGGAGGCTGGTGATAGAACTTGTGGTGGCAGAGGTTTTATTTCTGGTGCTGAGAAGTCTCATCTTGATAAGCTGTGGGCTGGGTTCCAGTGGCTTAACGTCCCCTTTGGCTCTGGCACATAAGTGGCCGTGAGGTGCCTGACCTCTCAGTGACTGTGTGAACAGTACCTTGCAGTTCTCCACTGCATGGCATTTTGTCAGGACATGATGCAGCCTCCATACTATGGATCAGATAGATGTTGCAGCAAGTCCATAAGCAAAAGCTGTAAGGTCTCATTTTTCCTGAAGTAGTTTCTGATTCTCATCAGTTAGCAGTTCTTGATTAGACTTCTTGTGTATTCTTTACAGAAACCCTCTTTAGAGCTTTCATGAAGCTTAACACATAATCTAAATCCTTTTTAAGACTCTTAATTGTGCAGATGGCTTTGCACACACTAGTTTTATCCCATGTGATTAGTGAAGAATTTATTGAAATACATTCCTCCCCAAAATCTTATGGTTACCTTTTGTATGGCAGCTGCAAGCAAGTCTCTTTTTAAATGATTGTGTTTAAGAAAAACACATATTCAAACGCAGGCATTTTTGTTTCTGTGCGTCCACATTTGAAGCAGTAGGCATTTAAATGGATTTGGCATTTCAAATATTTCAGATAGCTTCTTAGAAAGAGGAAATAATCAAAAATATCTAAAGCATCAAAGCTTATAAGAGATGAGCATCTCTCCTTTCAAACTATGACTGTGATTATATATTCCAGGATGAGGAGTAACAAGAAAATAAGTTACCTTTGCATTTGAACTACTAGGTGCATCCTCTCTATCAAAATCTTAATTGCTGCATGACTTTCTGAAGTGGTCTGAAAAACTTAATTTACTTTGGTTAAAATATACTTTAATAAATTCAAGTAAAGCCATTAAGTCAGCAAGTAAGGGAGTTAGGCTCCTACATTTTATGTAAAGTGCATACCCTTTTTTGCCTGATATGAAGAATCTTGTTATGGTATCAAAGTATGAGCAGTTAGCCTGTCGGTCCTTAGGAACTAAAACAAAACAAAACTCTTAACAAGTGAGTGAAATGTATTTTATAAAATATTTTAGACCAAATAGTGGACTTATTTCCTACAATTTGAAAGTGGTTTAACATCCCGTTCTTCTTGTTTTCTCCTCTTGTCAAATCATTGAGCTGTGTGAAAATGGGTAAAACAAAGGATACAATTTCAAAATTAAGTTTCTTCTGCATAATAATATAATATCCTTTTTAATTTATTTTTCCACAGATACTTTCAGTAGAGCAAGTGTTGAGAAACAGAACGCCTTACTCTTGATTCCCTGGTATCAAGGACCCATCAGGCACTATCTTCAGCCTTTTTATTCAGTATTTTATCCCAAGCAGAGGGAGAGTCTGCTTCAGTGTCCATCTGTTTCAGCTGAACGTCATCTCCTTGCTGTTTGTTTCAAATTACAAATGCCTAAGAACAGCAAGGTAGTGAAAAGAGATCTAGATGATGAGGTCATTGAGTCAGTTAAGGACCTGCTCTCTAATGAGGACTCTTCAGATGATGCCTTCAAGAAGAGTGAACTTATGGTTGAGGATCCAGAAGAAAAAGATGCAGATGTTGAAGAAGGCTCAGATGTAGAAGATGAAAGACCTGCTTGGAACAGCAAACTCCAATACATTCTGGCACAAGTTGGATTTTCTGTGGGATTGGGGAATGTGTGGCGATTCCCCTATCTGTGTCAGAAGAATGGTGGAGGTAAGTTTTGTGATACAGCTGGTTGTACCTAGATGATGATGCAGACCTTTCAGATTTCAAAGTTAGCTGAGAGAGCCACAGTCAAACCTGCTCCAACATGTCAAGTTTTGCTTTTAGTTTTTGCCAGAGCCTATGAGGAAAAACCCACATTCTCTTTATTTAGAAAAATGCATTTGTTAAAGTAAATAGCAGATCCTTCCAAGATGCCATTTCCTCATTTTAGGGTAGAAAGCTCTTGATACAACCTTATCTGCTCTCTACTGCTCAAACCAGTGGCTACCCATAACACATAATTATGGAGGGTTGCATTGTTTAGGACCTGGTTATTGTGCTTAAGTGTTCCTTATAGTAATTTGACAATAAATCAAGGCATTAAAACTACATCCACTTTAAAGACCAAAGCAGCATTTGTCTTTTAGTATTTAGTGGTACTAAGTTTCACACCTTTACTTTCTAATGCTTTTAACTCCTGGCCATGTGATCATGATTTACTTCTGGCAAGAACTTCAGAATACTCTGAGAGGGAAAAAGTAGGGTTTTTGTTTTGTTTTGGTTTGGTTTTTTTTACTGATGGTCTGTTTTTGTGCTGTTAGACAGTTTACTATTCTCGTAAATAACAAGGTGCCTTTCACTTAAAACAATGGCATCAAGCTGTTTCTTAGTTGACCATCTGAGGTCTTGAAAGCAGTTTGAAGTATGAGGCTGGAAACTTTGCTTCCTCTATGAATGCAGGATTAGTATTTCATACAATGCTATACCATACCCAAATATACTACATTAATACACACTCTATTGCAGCTAATTACTAAGCTGAATTCAAAACAAACCTGTCACTTTTTGTGATACAGAAAGTGAATGTGTACAGAAAATGAAGAATAGCATTTTACTCCTGCTGCTTTTTTAAAAGCTGAATGATATAACTGCTGTAATTGAGGAGTATAGAAATGAGCTTAGAATATGATAAAAGTGTAATTCTATATTTGTTTTCTCTCAATTCAAGCACTAAAAATTAAGTTTATGCTTTTAAATATTCTATCTTCAGGATAAAGTTAAATTCTTTTATATCAGTAGTTTGATTTTTTTGCTATCATTTAAGTTTTGTTTTTTCTCTTATTCTGGAGAGAAAGTCATTAAATGATTGATTTAAAGTATGGTGTCAAGATGTAGTCTCACGGACAATGGACTACAGCAGTTTATTTTGTGAAGCTGTGTCCCTTTGAAAGTCTGTGTCTAATGTAGTCAGGAATTTTGCAAGCCAGTTGGATTCTCCTTTGAAACAAGAGAAGGGATCCATTGGTGTTTTCCTTGGGCTGTTGGTTTCATGCCCTCAGGTGCTTTTAAAGTTACTCGAGGGTAAATTTAATTCTGGTCAAATATAAATGAATTAAGTTAGTTAATAATTTCACATTTCAGGGAAAAAAAAAAAAAACAAAACCAACAAAACCCCTAAAACAGTAAACTAGCCAATCTTCAAGGATTATGACACTTTATTAATCAAATTTGAAAAAGTAACTATGATGTCACTTGAGATTGTAGTTAAGTGTTTTCTCCTGTGCTGTGATGCAGGAAATTGGGTACATAGCATAGTCTGTGGAGATACAGTGTTTTCTGCACATGCTGAGACAAGAGTGTATTTGGCATTTAACAATAATTTTGCACCATTTTAGCAAATGGCAGCCTTCTGAGCAACAGAGAAAATGAATTGATTATTAGAGCTGAAGCTTGCTTGGTTTTCAAGTTAATCATAATGCAAGATGGAGAAGGTGACACAAAACTTGGAAATATGTAAAGTACATTGGTGCCTGTATCTGTGTGCAGATGGATAGATAATTGTCACAGGTGCATGGAAGAATAGGGGGAGGGAGTGAAAACTTCAAGCACATGGTAAGAAAACCTACACACATTTTGTATGAGGTTCTGTTTTCTGCTACACATAATATTTCAAGTAAGTTTTCCAGGTAAAATTAGAGTGGTTTTATGTAACCCATGTAAACATCAGTGTCAGAACTGTTCTGTAATCTTTTGCTGATAAAGCTGATAAATACCTGTTGACATCTCTTGGTATAAGGTAAACTTTCCTAGTGTATACTAGGTCTCTACCTTCAGTTTCTTCCCTGTGTTTAAGGAACTTATATCTGGAAAATACCATGTGAGGGGAAGGAAGTCTATTCAAAAGTAGTAAACCAATAGATCCAGTTCCAATTTAACCAAAAAGAAGTAAAAACCATAGTTACTTATTAGTTACTTCACAGCCTTCTTACAACACTAAAGCCACCAGTAAAAGAAAAGGCAAATCCTAACTGTGAAATAATCTCAATTTTTATCTTTTTTAAACTTCAGTGACAAGAACAACAAAATAAAGATAGATAAGACACAGCAAGGTTAGCCCAAATAGATATATATTATTCAAGAATTTTGTGGGAAAAAACCCTGTGTGTTTCCTACCTGTTTTCAGCAGAGATTTAGGTTTTTTATGGCTGTTACCCGTGGTATAATGGCCCTCCTAATGTCAGAGCTCTCCACTGCTTCAGAGAGATACCTGCGATACAATCTTTAAAAGTAACTTGAGTAGCACTTAGCTGCAGTGAGAATTTGGATGTCTGTAGATATGTTTGCAGTCTCTGTTTCTGGGTCTGGTCTGTTTTAACCAAACCAACTTCCTTCAGTTTGTTTCTTTTGATTATTTAACGCTTGCTCCCATTGCTTTAATTCATAGCAGCTCATAAATATTTAGAGTATTACCTGGTATTTTTTGTAGTTAACTAAGTTCAAAATAGACTGGGAAGCTCTTTGCTGACTTTTACACTTGTCTTATTCCCAAAAAAATGTTTGGTGGGAGACGTGAGAGAAAAGGCTGGTATACAGCTGGGAGATACTTGGATCCACACTGGGGGGTGTAACTGTAATGCCGAATGTATCAAGTGGAAAAAAGAGTCTGGGAGTGGCTCAGAGCACTCCAGGGTGCTGGTTTTCTTGACTTTGAGAAGGAGGGCGCAAAGGAGTTTTAGGCTCTGTGGAGTCGGGTCTGAAGATGTTCAGTAAAGTTTTGAGAACTGACTATAGATCTCTCTGTCCTCACCACAGGCCCTCTTACCCCTGGCAGACAATGCCCAGACTCCATCTGGCACTTAGGGCACCTCTTCCACTCTTTGCAGCCTAACCGATAAAAAAGCTGTTTCATTCTTGATTCTTGATAAAGACAATTTATGCTGGAGCTGAGTATGCTCAATTTCATTTTTGCACTGTAGGATTTGTTTATTCCTCCTTTACTCCATGAAGGTGAATATGTGTGTTTGTTCAGATAAGCACAGTTCCTATATAACAATTTCATAACCTCTGTTAGCATAACATAGGTTCAGAGCTCCTCAGCTTCCTGTGCTTGATAGCCTTAAAAATGAACTGTTCAAGTCTACCCAGTCTTGCCAAGATGCTCATAAATAGTGACAAACCAGATTTACAATTTCCTGCTGCTCCTAACTGTCATCTGGAGGAGATTACACACCTTTCACTATTTTCAAACAAAGAAAATATTTAAAGTTTATTCTGTTTGGTTGTCTTTTCCCTTTAGGATTAGCAGATGTATAATGATACTGTTACGTAATTAGAAGTAACAAAAGCAAAATACATTAGCTATTCTGCTAAAATGACTAAGTGTTACTTTGAAGAAAAGTGAGGAGTCTCCAAGGTACTACATGTCCAAAGATTTTGTGTTGCATTTTATGTGAACATTAACTTAATTTTTCTGATTTTTTTCCTTTTTTTTTTAAGGTAAGTCTTTTTTAATATCTCTGTGATGTAAAAAGTCGAAAGAACTAAACAATTATAGATAAAAGTTGTAAGCAAAATAGGAAAAATGGTAGCCGATGATGCTGTCATTATGTTTTGAAAAGATTGACCTGGGTAGAGTCACATTGTGAGTTTTTACAGTTAATTAGTCTGAATTTTTTACTGAAACACCAGCAGATTGATGTAAAAGTTCTGTCGTCTAATGAAAAGACACAGCAGTTGTACTTTTCCTCTGTGTTGTACTCCTACACTCGAGTATGGATTCAGAGGCTTTATTATGTAGCTTTGGATCAGTAATTTATATTCAGTGCCTTGAGTTCACTGATAACTACAGTATAATCTTTTTGAGTTCACTATTATCAGACTCAAAATTTAGTTGTACTTTGCTGTAGTGAAAATGTCGTGTTTCTATTTTGCAAGTGTAATTCTTCATTGAGGCGATTTGGCTAAGGTGATACTCACCCTTTAAGCACAGTTCTGTAAACAGGCACACCTGAACATACTGAAAGTGAAACTAGTGACAGGAAGACTATGATATCTCAGGATACAGATAAAAACCTACAGATAAAACCATTTATCAGAGTTTTCCTGACAAAAGCAGTTTCCATTTTGTAGAGGTAAATAATTTTACTTACTGAAGCTTAGTATACTGTTAATTTATGGTGTTTTGTTGCTCACTTGTCATAACTTCCAAAATTTTAGTATTTGACATTGAAAATCAGCTTATCCTCATCTGAATGTCAGCTTCTTGCTTGCATTCTGTTAGAAAGTGTCTAGTAAGCGGTAAGAGCTGGGATCACTCTTCAAGACAGAAGTAAACTACCTTGATTGAATAAGAATTAAATCAGACACCAGACACTTAATTAAAATCTAGCACACCAGCAGCTGAAACAAATGTGGAAAGTTAATAAGTTTTTCAGGTTACAGCAGGAATTGCTAGGAGAAGAAAATTCATCTGTAGTATCAAGGTGGTAATGGTTATGTTGCCTTGGGTTACTGCTTTTGAAAGTATTTTCTAACTCTTTAATCACTAATGAATCATGTAATTTTTTTTTTTTTTGAGCATTTTTAAGAGCTTAGATCAAAACCAAGGTCATTATTCTGCTTCTGTCAATAATATTGCCAAATGCAGTCCTTATGGTAATCTCAAGAAAGACAGTTTACCAGATAACCCATTCTGGTGCTTGATTAAATAAAAAAAATAAGGAAATCAAAGTAGGTCACAGTTTTAACAATCATGAAATCTTGCTGAAATCTCTTATATCTTTGTCATTCATTCTAGTAAAGAAGGATGAGGGCTGCTTTTTCTTATTGAGATGATTTTTTTTTAATATGAAAGCCAATGTTTAAGATCCCAACAAGCTAAAACAAAAGTGACTTCACAGTTGAATAATTTTGTAAGTGTAGAATGGAGACCTGAGGATCCTGAAGTACACAGAATTGTAATATTCAGAAGGCAGCTTAGCTGATAGGTGTAGCCAGCAACTGACTGTAGGATGTTGTTCAAGGCCAATTTATTATTCAAATTCAGATTAGAATGGTCCTTGTCCAGTACTATAACTTCAAGGTCCCATGTTTTCATGCATAGGCAAGAGACATTCTGGGATGTTTCCACAGTGATTCTTTTTTAGGATGAAATTAGGATGTCTTAGAGTTCTTTAAAGTATGTCTAGCTTCAAGGGAAGACTTCAGCAAAATACTTGCCCAGAGATGCTGTGGTTTCTTGTTGACTATGGGACATAGAAGCCCTTTGCAGCTGTGATACAACTGTATAATCCAGCTATATCCAAGCTCTATTGTACTGAAACTCAGACGTGCACAATTTTCCATTGTGTCCATTTTGGCGACAAGAACAAGATCAGAAGGAAGCTCAGGAGGTTTGGATAATCAGAAGAACCAGCACTTCAGGTGCTTTGCACAAATCTAGTAGTATAGAGGTGAACTCTGCTGTTTGGCTACCTGCTGAATTACAGAGCTGTCATGTCTAATGTAATGTGGATTTAACACCACATTTATTGAACTCATTTAGTAGAGTCTAACTGATAAATCTTGCAATTTACATTTGATACTGCACCATAAAACACCCACATCAGCCCAGTCTTTAAACGTGTGCTTAACTTTGCAGCCTTGTGATTAAGGTTGTGGACTGGGACACTGAAGAGCTGGGTTCAGTTCCTGCTCTAGTACAGTCATCCAGTGGGATACAGGGTAAGTCACTAGGCCCCAATTTTTTTGAGCTGTATAGCTTTGTCTCTGCTCAACTATGGCACATCTGTCTAATTAAGATCTAAGGTATAATTTACAATAGCATTATATGATATAACACCTGTGTACTGTTGGCTTTCAATGAATTGTATGAGCAGATTTTTTAAAGACAGTGATGCCAAAACTTCTCACTTACAATGTAAATTCTGTGTTGCAGAAATTCAGAGAGTCAGTCAGGGGTATTTAATTGTTTCTGTGTTACATGTTTTTAAGACAGATAGACCCCTTCATTTTTGAGTGTGGTTGTTGCTCTGTTCCTCAGCTTTCCTCACATTTATTTTTTTCTGTCTCTTTTCTTAATAGCAAGTAAGTCCTTTGCATTCTTTCCATTACGTGCACATAGAAGATGAACTGCGAGAGACACCAAAGTACTGAATTGGAATTTTTACTGCTACCTCAGAAAAAACTGCTTCAGTAGACACTGTCAGACAATATCATTGCATAGCATATTATCATGGAATTCATTGATAACATAGCCTGTAGACTGTGAGATATATGAGACCAATATTCTTTGTCTGGTGCGACAGTGTTTTTTCATAGAATCGTAGAATGGTTTGGTTTGGAGGGACCTTAAAGATCTTCTAGTTCAAACTGCCCTGCCATAGGCAAGGAACCTTCCACTGGACCAGGTTACTCAAAACCCCATCCAATTGGCCTTGAACAGTTCTGGGGATGGGGAGTTCAAAACCTCTCTGAGCAACCTGTTCCAGTGCCTAATCAACTGTATTGTAAAGAATTTCTTCCTAATATCTAATCTAAATCTACCCTCCTTCATCTAAAGGCCCTTCCTCCTTATCCTGTCACTACAAGCCCTTATTAAAGGTCTATAGTTCTCTTGTAGGTCCCCTTTGGTACTGCTATAAGGTTCTGTAAGGTCTCTCCAGAACATTCTCTTCTCCAGACTGAATAACCCCAACTTTCCCAGGTCTGTTTTGCTGTCCTGTGACCAGCTTGGTGCCCGTGGACTCATTCCAGGTGGTCAACATCTTATGTCAGGGCTCCCATTTTTCTCATATTTTATTTCTCCCTTTCTCCCCCCTAGTCTTGAACTCAAGACTGCAGTTAATCCATAATTAATATCTTCGTAAGATCTTTGTAATGGAAGGGGCTGTCCAATTAGTGTATATTTTGTAAGGAGCAAAATGGCAAGTGGACCTAAATGGGAATTAATGCTACCAGAGCATCTGAGACCTCCTGCACATCCTAGAAAGGTTTAGCTTTTCTAACATAAACTTTATTGCATGAGATAAATTGCCCACTAAAGGTATGAAAATGCCAGTGCATTTTGGTAGATTCCTAAAAAAGCCCTAGGAAGTTGACCCTGGATGAGGGAACTTGAAGTAGGACTTAGCTGGAGTTGAGGATAAATGCCAAAATGGTTTCTGAACTTTGTTCAGCTTCTCTTTCATCACAGGATGAAGACATTGATTATACAAGTTGGGAGCTCTGAATCTAAGCTTTTGAGGTCTTTAGATCTTGGCTTTGTAGCTTGCTTCAACACGCTGCAGTCTGCACCTCTCAACAGTTTTCCCTTAGCCTTATAATAGTTTCAAACAGAAGTTCTAAGCCCTTTGAGTTAGTTGTCCAGAACCGTGGTCTATAGTGCAGTGTAAGAGCCACACAAAGTCAGGTGCTACGTTGCTTATGCTGATGCCTGCATGTTTTATTAGCGCTCGTACTAAATACTCCACAACACCAAGGAGGAAGTTAGGCTTGGAACTTGTCAGTGTGCTTAGTGTATGAATATATTTACTTGTATTCAGGCTTCCTGAAATAAATGGAGATGCATCCTTAAGTTAGAATTGTGTATGATCAGTTCCTGGGAATAAGACTTTGAAAAAGAGGAATTGCTTTTTATATATATGTTTATGTAAAGGTGAAGTTGCAGTTATATTTTCAAATATGACTGGAAGAAGAGAGTTGGTGAGTACTGCAAGGTACAGATCTACAATACTCCATTTCGCTTCCACCTCATGTTTCTGTTTTCTGTCTGGAGCCTTGTGGCAACAGGCTGATACAGTTTTCTTGCTTAGCTGGGTAGCATCATTATTATGTACAGTATGAAATCCCCTGTCTGAGCATCTGAGAAATGGAGAAATCAAGAGATATCTTCTGAAACTTATGATTGAAGCTCACTCAAAACATTGTGTAGAGAGTGGTTTTTATATTTCCTTTATATTCAGTCTTGCTGCTCTGTTACAAGTCAAACTGTAAGGTTTTCTAAGAAATGTTGATTTAGCTCCCGATGATTCTGTATCTCTAAAAAGTTTGATTGAATGTCCAATATTTCAAACAAATAACTCATTTCAGTAATATCTCACTTGCAGAAAGGCTTGCCTCAAACATGTTACAGTGTTTTATAGATTAGGTGTCTTTGGGTTTTTGATATCTTACAAGACTTATGACCGAGGTTCAGCTAAAATTATTCTTGCATGTGATCAAAAAAATTTTGCAGTGAAGGACACTAATCAAAATTTGAAGCTATTAGAAATTTTCACATTTGTTCTGCCAAGTTCTGACTCTTCTTCCATTTACTCTGATTTATTCTTTGTTCCCCTCATAGGTGCCTATCTTGTGCCATACTTAATCCTGCTACTGATAATAGGGATTCCACTCTTTTTCTTGGAGCTTGCTGTCGGGCAGAGGATCCGTCGAGGGAGTATTGGTGTGTGGAATTATATCAGCCCCAAACTTGGAGGGATTGGATTTGCAAGCTGCGTAGTAAGTTTTTTAACACTGTGTTGTTTGCTTTCAGATGTTGTGATTTAGACTTCATGTTTTGCTGCAGGGAAAGCCCATTGATTTATAGCTGGGCATCAAGGTCAGTTTTCAGTGTTTTTGAAGATCTTAGAACTCGAATCGATCCATTTAAACTCTTGGCATATATGTGTCTGTTAAGTCAGTCAACTTGAATTCAGTGATTCTTTTGAAATTAGGAACTGTGGAACAGAGTACCCTTCTGGAGGAAAAAAGCCTGTAACAGTATAGGTTTAACATAAATAAATAAATATGGAGAAAAGTGAAAATTTAGAAAATGTCAGGTACTTTAAGGGGACAAGTCCTTCTCTTCTGATTTAGTTGAATAAAACTAAATTTAGTTAATCAGGTTCATTGACTGATGTACAGAAATATCCAGAAGTTCAGCAGGCATTATTTTATTTGCTTCATAAATGTAACTTTTTGATTGGTTTTGTTTTCCTTCTTACTAGGTATGTTTCTTTGTGGCCCTGTACTACAATGTCATTATTGGATGGAGCCTGTTTTACTTTTCACAGTCTTTTCAGCATCCATTACCATGGGACCAATGTCCTTTAGTTAAAAATGCATCTCATACCTGTAAGTCTATGTTAACATAAGGTTCTTAAAAATCATATAAAGTATATAAAATCTGAGGTTTTCAAAGAAAAAATGAGAAAAACTACAATTTAAGAAGATATTTGTGTGCAAAAGTGTTCTATTTGTGTGTTTTTAAGTGTCCTATAAGAACACTGTTTTCTATGTAAATTAAATTTCTTTGTAAATAGAAATGAGATAATCAGTCCTTTGAGTTTTGCTGTAATGAGATAATCTCTTACAGACATATTCTTTAACAGCATGAAAAGTTCCTTGTTCTTTGGGTTTGGTTATCTTATAACAGTAGATATTTTGTATTATTATTGCTATTGAAATATGAATTATTTCTTCTTTTCCTTTTTTTCAGATTGTAAATTTTCTTTAATTATCTTTTGTGGGTTTATATACCACTTGAATAAAGAACAACCAGGGATGTTTGAAAAGTTCTGCCTTTTTGTACTGTCTTTTCCAGAGTTGTTTGCTTAAGTTATTATTTAGAAATAGTACTTGTAAATGTTGACACACAGTCAAACTGAATGTATTCCAGAAGTTACTGTCCATTAATTGAGCAGCAGTGGTTGTTTATGTACTCTTATCCTTCTTAAATATTAAGACACAGCATGTCAGCCTAAGTTGAGCAGAAGCCATCTGAACTAAGCTTAAAAAAAGAAAACTAATATATTTGATAACATCTTACCATTTTTAATAGGTTATTTCAGTGAAGATCTGTCATCTGTGTTAGGTTAGGTTAAAAAGAGTGTATTTTCCCCTTTTTTCCATTAATTATCTTGACTCAGGACATGCTTGCATGTATGGTTGATTGTTAGGTATAAATAATTTATAAAGATTATTAAGTAAATATTTTCTCTGAAGAAATCTTTCTGTTTATGCGTTACGTGTCTAGATACATACAGTTTCTTGAACTGTTTGGTAACATGACTATAACAGAATTACAGTATGATCCAAAGAATCACTTTGGAATATACATAGCAACTTTCATTAAATATATCTGTTTAGGAACCACTTATTTCCTTTTCTCATCACTTTGGTATCATTATGCTACTATTTTATTGTTTATAATGTTGGTTAAGTCCCTGTTTATTTGAGTGTCACATCAAAGGAGACACAATTCATTTTCCATATGTCTTTAAATTTGTGTTCATTGCAGAGAGGTAGTTTTCATAGTATGTAATTTAGTATGTAATTCATAGTATCATATGCAGATAATGTAATTTTATTTGTGATAAATGGAATATATGTCTTCATCTAAGCCTGCCTGCTGTTTAGTTCTGAAGTGAGAAATAAATTCTGCCTTTGAGTAGGTTTAACCATAATGCAGAGGAATACAAAAGGGTGTTTTAAAAGATATACCCGGAAACTTTCACTGATAGCAGTCACATTTTCTTTTAGACAATGTCTTAACACTGGTTTTTGAGTTTAGTTTTTTTTAATAAATGATGATGGCACAATTAGAAATATTGAGAAGTGATAGAACACTGTTATGAAATATCTCTCCCAAACCCTTTCTTTACTTGCTAACATCTCTTTGACAGTTGTGGAGCCAGAGTGTGAAAAAAGTTCTGCAACCACTTATTACTGGTACAGAGAAGCACTGAATATTTCCAGCTCTCTGTCAGAGAGTGGGGGGTTAAATTGGAAGATGACTATCTGCTTGCTGGCTGCTTGGGTCATGGTATGCTTAGCCATGATCAAAGGCATTCAGTCTTCAGGCAAAGTGAGTATACTGTTTACCTGCATGACATTGTTTAATTTTGAGACATTTCAGGACATTTCTGTTCATCACACTGTCTGTTTACTCTCATGAAATCTGTAGGAACAGGTTAAGTGCTTTTACTCACTCCTGCATTTGTATAATCTCAAGTAGAAGAATATTAGTAGTTAAGCATTAAAATTCTATCAATTTTATTGGAAATTGAAGTTATTTAGTGGGACTTAGATCTGAAGAAGAATCATTTTGCTTCTCATCAGCATAGATGTTGCTTGTAACTGTACCTCAGCTGTACTGTGCAGCATAAGTCTCTATGTTTTGAGTGTCTAAGGAAATAAGTTTCCATGTGTACTCACTGTATGACTCAAGTGCATTCACATATGCTTGCTTCTGGCCTTAACACAGCAGCTTCCCAGGATTCTGGATTGTTTCTTTTGACTAATGATTTACCATCCCTTTGCATCTGAGTACTGTTAACTTGTCTTCTTTCCTTTGCATGCAGCCAGCTGGATTTGCTGTGAAAGATTTACTAGATCTGTTGATCTCAGTGGGATTTTTAGAGGAAAAACAATTTGTCCCAATAGCAAAATTCTTTGCTATTAAAAAGTTTGGCACTGACATGGCAATTTCTGTGACCTCCTTGGGGCATTTCAGTTAAATAAATAAGTAGCAAGTTTAACTAGAGAATCATTTTACTAAGCTTTACAGAATAAATGTTCTTTTCAGTCATGGATAATGAAATACCAGATTTGATTACTATTTTTTGTTGTTTTGACAGTAAGCATGTGATTGAATTCATTGGTTATATACTTTCTATTGATTCTTGTCCCCTTTCCTTCTGAAGACAAAATTAGTTTCTATTCATGGTGCATACCTTTGCCATACCCAGTCAAAGTGCTTTTGTAAAGAGAAGCATTTCTGCAACAGTTTACTTCTGTCTTTGTTTTCATCTCATTGAATTAATACTGAATTTCCCTGGAAGTCCAGAGGTTCTTTATTGGTTAGTGATAAATACATCAGGCAGTTGTATTGTTTTTGTACAGTACAGAATTTAATTTCTTTTTCAATCATGTGATTTTACTTTCTTCTGCAGAGACAAGGGGAAGGGGAAGTGTTCTGCATATTTCTTAGACCATATGATCATCAATTCAGTCATATATCCAAAGGATACTGTGCAGTGAATGAACATATTGAAAAGAAACTCTGTGTTAAATGTCATGTTACATTTTTTTCTTGCCTTCTTGTATTTCAGATCATGTATTTTAGTTCCCTTTTTCCATATGTGGTACTTTTATGCTTTCTGATCAGAGGACTGCTCCTTAATGGGTCAGTGGATGGAATTCGTCACATGTTCACCCCTAAGGTATGTACTTAATTTCTGTTTGCAGGGTATTAAAGTTTCAGTGGCAATATGACCATTTATGAATGCTCTCATTTAAGCTTATTGTTTTCATAGAACATTTGGCTGCATTTCTGTTTGCTTAAATTGCAAAATTTTTGTTGATCTCAGTGGCACAATACCAAGCCCTAAAGTCCAAAGGCTCTAGGTGTTCCAAGGGTCTGTAGAGTTACCTCTCTTAGGTGAGGGCTCCCAGAGCTATACATCTCTATCTACAAAGCTGAACAACTGAGAGTGCAATTTAGAGGATTCAGAAAGTTTAGAGAGTTTTAAATACTGAAAAGAGAAGTTTGCCATTTTCTAATATTGAAATGTCTAGTTCTGGGTTGTCAAGTGCCTTACTTTGCACTTTTATCATGGCATGAATAATTAACTTGTCCCTTTTGGAAAAGAGTGGGTTTTTCCCCTCCTTTTTTAGAAAAAGCTTAAAGCTGTTTACATAGTTAGCTCAAAGTACAGGTGACCTGTATTTAATAGTGAAGTAGTGTAAGTACTTGCCACTCAGCTTTCCTTATCAATTTTCTTATGACTTGCCAAGATAGCAGCAGTTCTAAGCATATTTTTTTTACTGCCAATATTTTTGCCAGGAACGTGCAGCTTTAGGTATTCTAAGTATGGAGGTGATAAGGAGCATTATGAATCACTGTTTAGCTTGAAGATCTAAATACTACCCACACCTATCTCAAATGCTTGCCTACATCTATACTATAGGAACAGCATGTTTGAATAGTCAGAGCCATCCTCAGGAATGAGTAAGTCTGGACTTCATATTGTATTGTGAAATGGACTTTCCAGCAAGTCCACTTTGCAATACAGCTGAGAAAAACAGGACCATTATTTCAAAAATGAAAGCTACATAATAAGATAATTAAAATCAATGCACATAGTGGCTAATGCCAGATGACAGGGTGTTGTCAGTTGTTTTGATTCCAGGTGTTTTGAGTCTGGAGAACTGTCATCCTATAAAAATGACCTTTGTCATCTCTCACATTGATGCAATCATGTTCCACTTCGCTCACTGTCACCACTTTAGAGTCATGCTTGTGCAGAAACTTGCAGGCTGCTCAGGCAAATGCGAGAAACCTGAGGAAGAGAGAAATGTAATGCCTACTAACGAGAGAAAGTCTAAAGTGAAGGTGAAATACAGACCTCTATCAGATTTAATTTGGTTTCTCAACCACAGTGTTAATACTTCCTTTGGCTGGAGAAGTACCACTAGATACTGAGGAAAAATAAATATAAAAACTGCCCTTGGATACCAACACCTCTTCAGTATTTGCTACTTTATGAGTTATACTTAAAAAAAAATTGCAGCTGGTGTTTACTTTACGGTTATATTATACTTAATTATACAAATGTTTCAACTGCTCATGTAAATGATATCAAAAGAAAAATGGTTCTTAATTTCTTCTGACAATTTCCAGTTTGGTATCAAAATTTAAGTTGTGGTTTAAATTTGAAGATAGGAGGCCTGTATGTGATATGTATTATATGTGAATATAAACCTTACAAAATATTTCCGTTACAATTTTTTTGTATTTGAGCATTAATTTGGACTGTAGGTTCATAGGAGACTACCTGAAGAAATTCAGACTCCCACACCTGTTGTTTCATTCACTCCACTGTGCTAACACTTTATTTGGGCATCCAGGCTCTAAAAAGGAATGTTAAACCAACCCAGCATGAAAATTATCCAGGTAGATAGATGTGAGAGGGAGAAGCATCTTTTTGGCCCAATTAGCTGAACAAATGGCCACATCTTGAGCACAGACGATTGCAGCAAATTCCCATCGGTGGGAGAGGATTGGCACACATTGGTGCAGGTGTGAGAGTGCAAGACTAATGCAAAACTTGGGAATTTCTCTGTTTGGCATGGCTGTTAAACAAAGCAGAAATTCCAAATAAGAAAATTCATGGAAAACCTAAAGAAAGTTATGTGAAAAGCCCACTTAACTACTGCAGTTTAATTGTGGGATTATATGAAGCTGGAGTACAGAGACTCCAAAATTTCACATACAATACCTAATAGCAAATCAGTCTAGAGTTAATTTTGAAAGCCTGGGCTACATGTATCCAAAAACACGCTACTTCTGATGGTACCAAAGGATATATTATAGGAAGTGAGAAGTGTTTTGGTATTTCAAGCAATTAGGGATTTGTTGTAGTTAAAAGTGTTCCTTGCTCTCCCTCTGGTGGGAAAGCTCTGGCATGACAGTACCAGAGTTAGGACTATGTGCAGTAGCCACTTGTGCATTGTAATTATAATCTAAATTGTAAGTCAGGAATATGTTTATTCTCATAAACACCTTTTCCCAATTTTATTGTATTTCAGCTATATATAAGTGAATAAAGAAGCTTTCTGCTGCTTATCTATAATAAATATTATATCTCCATGGGAAACAGACATTTTGTCCGAAATGTTGTAGCAATAGCAGATTTCTTTCTCCTCAGAGTAAGACAGTCAATCTGATAATTCTGGCATCTATGCTGATGCTTTTCAGTTTTATTTCTATTAATAAACCTAGGGCTTAAGGAAAATAAAAGTCACTTGCATTAATAGAGGCCCTGATTCAGCTTGAGCAAATCTGATGTTTAAATTTGACATGTTCTTCTTTAATTATTTTTTGTGAATCAGTATCTAGAAGAATTTGAGATGGATGAGGACTCATAACTTTGTAAAAAAGTGGAAGGGTTTTTTGAGCAATGCAGTTGATCTGAGTGAACAATACTGTTAAATTTTTTGATAAAAGACTTAGTTGCCCCTGTAATACATGACCCACTCAACAAAGGGTTAAGTTCAAGGCATCTGACATAAGAGATTTGACTCAGGCACTATACAGCTCGTGGTGGCAAGTGTTCATTTCATGTATTTCGTTTTGCTTTACTTATTTGCATATAATAGAATTCCATATAAGCATGTGTATCTCATGTTCACCTTCTTTTTGTTCATTTAAAAAGTGACAGCAAGGCAACTTTAGTCATACTCATTGTATTTCTTAAAAGGGTTGAGCAATCTAAAATACATCTTAAATCTAACAGAAGTCAGTACATATATTGTAAATAAAAAAGTATTGTAAAAAAAAAACTCTCTCTTATTTCTCAGTATAACTAGCTGATGTTTCAGTTAGATAGCTCCAGTAGTGTCTCGTTGTTTGGAACATATGTATAGCATGTTTCTCCTTGATGTTTAGATAATATAAAATAAGTAGAAATTCTGGCCCATAAGTTTGCCAACTTCAGGGGTTGCATTCAGGTTTCATTTTATCATAATTATGGCTGTAGTGGAGTATTAGCATTTTTATGATGTAGTGTTTATTTTGTTGTTTTTTTCATACAATAGAAATGCATTTTATAGCTGACATATATTATATCTAATTTCAAACAGCTTGAAATAATGCTGGAGCCCAAGGTCTGGAGAGAAGCTGCTACTCAGGTGTTCTTTGCCTTAGGGCTTGGATTTGGTGGAGTCATTGCCTTTTCAAGCTACAACAAGAGAGACAACAACTGCCATTTTGATGCTGTACTGGTGTCCTTCATCAATTTTTTCACTTCTGTGCTGGCAACTTTGGTGGTGTTTGCAGTTCTGGGCTTCAAAGCCAATATCATAAATGAAAAATGTGTTACCCAGTATGAATATACATTTCTTTTTTTAAAATTATTTTTACGGTTTATTTCATTTATGAATTAACATGGACCACTGAGTTTGTTCTCTCTCTTCTATTGTGTTTTACAGAAATTCAGAGAAGATTTTAAAACTTCTGAAAATGGGCAATCTCAGCCAAGATATGATCCCACATCATATCAATTTCTCAAGCATTACAGCAGAAGATTACAATTTAGTTTATGACATTATACAGAAAGTCAAAGAAGAACAGTTTGATTCTCTTGGTCTGAAATCTTGTCAAATTGAAGATGAACTTGACAAGGTGAGATTAAGTCTTGAATACAGAAATTAGGAAGAGATGAATATTTGTAAGCCTGAAGTAAGCTGTGACATGTACCTACATGGAGTATCAGTACAGTGTACCTGTGAACCATGCACCTATAAGGACCTGGATGGAAACATGGTTGCATTCCAGCTCACTTGAGGACTTTTAGGTCTGATGTCGTGATATAGTCTTCACTGATTTATAATATATTTTGATCATTATATCATTCTTCTCAGGAGGTGATAAGTTTTTTAAGCTCTGTTTTTCAGAAGAACTGAGCATGAGGGTTTTTCCAAAGACTAAACAGAGGCATTACCTATTTAGTGTCTCAGACTGCAAGATAGTGTTAAGATACAATTATCAGATATAAATACTACTTCACTAAAACTGAAAAATTATTATCTACTTATTCAGTAGTTGCTTAATGAGTATTGTCCTGTTTTGAAACCTCACAGTAAGCCAAATCTGTAATAGAAATTATAGTTTTCTAGCTTTAGAGAGGCAATTGCAGAATAAAACACTGACTCCTATATCGTTGCACCAGCATCTGAAGATAAAATAAAAAATTGGTGACTTAGACTTCTAAGGTTTCTATACTGTGGCCACTGTTTAAATTTGAAAGAAAAGTATAGAAATTAAATCCTTTACATGATTAGTGGAGAATACAGAGTGTATTTTGTAACAGTCCTATATAGTGGTTGTCATGCAGAATTATCAGTGAAGGAGAGAAAGAAGTTCTGATTGGACAAGAGAGGAAAATGCTTCATAATGAGCGCAGTCAGCCCTTGGAGTTATCTCTCACTGGACATGGTGCTTTCCATGTCATGGGACACTTTTAACATTCAGCTGGACAGGGTGCTGGACCATCTTGTTTAGACTGCTTTTGCCAAGAAAGTTTTGACCAGATGATCCATGAGACACCTTCAAACCTCGTAGTCTATGATTCTATGAAAGAAATGTGTTAATGCTAATCAACTTAAAAATTCTCATGTTTCAGTAAATAATGTTAATTGGAAGAATTATGTATTAGACAGCAATTTCCCTCTCTGCCTTCAGGAGGCAATCAATGACACCATATGAACACAAAGTCAGACTTGTCAGGCTGTCACACTACCAAAAAACAAAAAAAAAAAATTCATGATTAATGATATAATTTTTTTTCCCCTCACTGACAGGCAGTTCAAGGAACTGGTTTAGCTTTTATTGCATTTACAGAAGCAATGACCCACTTCCCTGCTTCTCCCTTCTGGTCAGTCATGTTCTTTCTCATGTTAGTAAATTTGGGACTTGGAAGTATGTTTGGAACCATTGAAGGCATTATCACGCCCATTGTTGATACCTTCAAGGTCAGGAAAGAAATTCTTACTGGTGAGTTACACAAACTTTCTTTTCTCCATAGAGCAGTAAATGAAATTTGTTTTGGCACTATGAATTTTTTTTTTTTTTTTGGACATGAAGTTTTACAGAGCAGTAAATCACTGTGTTCCAGACTGTACTTCCATGCACAGGCACATTAATATCTGCCAATAAAACCTTTTCCTGATTGTTATAGTAGCATAAACACCCTAAAACGTAAATTTTAATTCAATTTCTGTTACAAGTTTTTGTATGGTCAGTCCTTTTGGGTTCTTTCAGAATGCTTTCCATTCCGTCCTGTGTCACACATAGGAGAAACAAAGGAAAAGGGAAGAGTTCAAAATACATTGCAAATTACTACAAGTTATTCCTGAGTAGGCCAGATGAAATCTTAATTTATAATGAAATTTTCATTACGCTAAAATTAGTACAGTTACTCTCTAGAGAAACATATTTTTGCCTGTTAAATGTTTATAAAGTCTTAAACAAGAGGTCTAGTTGTTTTGTTTGGGTTTTTTTTTTTATTACTTAAATGCCCTAAGTCACTTGTTTGGGTTTTGTTTATTGCTTAAATGGCCTGTTATTTGAGGTGTAGCATGTTCACGTAGTCTTGACTTGTAGGGATTTTTCTTTTTTATATAAAGCACCAGCAAAGGTGTGAAAGTTAAGTTTCTGAAAACCTTCAGGACAGCTGCAAGAGATTTGGTGTGTTATGCACAAATTCAGCTTTCCTATCAAAAAGGTGGGATAGAAAATAAATATTAAAAAATGGTGCTTTAACATTGGCTAACTCTATGAAGAAAATAATAAACTCTATGAGAGAAATAATAATACATTTTATAAGAGCTAACCCCTGATGCAGCAGAGCAACTGCTTTTTCCCCCAGTTGCTTTCCTTACTTTACTGAGATAACAAGTAATATTTAATAGGTAAAAAAATCAAATTCTTTAAAAAAAGATAAATCAATTGATTTTTCAGAAGTCCTAAGTTATTGAGCCCTTTTTGGTCTGTTTGTTTTTTTTTTTAATTATGTCTTAACTTCTTGCTGAATAACCAGTGCAACAATTAGAAATTAGCTGTTCTTCCTAAGTTTGTGTGCAAGTACCATGATTTATAGTCATTACACTGGAGTAATGGAGCATTTTACAGTAATTCCTTGTTACTCTGTTAGACAAAAAAAAAAAATTAAGATAAAGAAACATTCAAGAACTGTCTTTCTCCTGTAACTTTTTAAAGTAGTGTGCATGCATGACTTTAGTTCAACTCAAAAGATTACAACTTGATGTGCTGTTCTGTTAATTAACTGAAAAAAACTAAACTGAAATATCTGGATTATTTTTCATGCAGTACTAGTGGTATTTAGAAGGATTATAGCTGCAATAGATTTTGTGCTTACAAGACAGAAACTTTCAACTTTTACAGAATTGTTAGTACATTTGCAACTCTTCGAGTTCAGAGAAACCAACTCAAATGCTTAAATTTATTTTGCATTCAACAATGCCGCATGCTGAGTGGTGGAAAGTCCATAAAGACGTTATAGTAGTAGTTCCTACAAGGTTCAAGACTTCTACCATAGCATTTGAAACAGTGTTATTCAGTACTGTAATCAATAATAATTTATTATCTTGGATTCATGCAATAAGTGTATTCTGTAAAGATATTTTATATTTTGACCCAGATTAATTTCACCTAATTTTGGAGTACTTAGATGCATCCTTAGCCTAAGTTCCCTGTGAGAAAAAAAAGGAGCACTTACAACTGTAAGAATCAGTCTTACTGATGCTCAGCCTACAATTGATTCCATGATTTATTGAAATTTGACTTAAGCATTAAGTCCTGTTGCTGACAAATTTAGTTGGAGAAAATTATATTGAGATCCATTATGCAGGATCAGCCATTCAAGAAATATATTTTGGATTGTCCCTAAAGAAGGGACAGAAATGTTGCTTAATGTACCAATACATTTAGACAGATCTAATAGAACTTTATGCCATTAATGATCTTCTAGGAGCAGTCTGTTCAGCCTTTGTATTTTTTAGAGTCATAGTCTTTTTAGAATCATAGAAACTTCTTCATATTTTTTCCCCATATTTTCACTTCTAAGTTCTTTTCACTTCGGAATTCCAAAAGTTGAGCTGGTGACCAGTTAACCTGATTTGTGATGTTTTGCCTACTGGTTTATTTTACCTCTGCATCTACATTATATTTAGTGAGAAATAGTCACTTGATTAATCTCTGCTGATTAATCTCTTAATCAGGACTGCTGTGATATGGTGATTCTAGTAATTCTAATTTCATTATACTCTGTTTTGTAGGAAAGAGGTAGGATAATATTCTTAGAATTGAGAGCCCCTAAACAGTAGAATGTTACCGACTTGACTTTTATGAAATGATGCGTTAGTTCCTCCTTGTCTGTGGAACTTTGTTGTAGTTATAGCTCACATTTCTGTCCTTTATTCCAGTCATCTGCTGCTTGGTAGCATTTTTTATTGGCCTGATCTTTGTGCAGCGCTCTGGAAATTATTTTGTGACAATGTTTGATGACTACTCAGCTACTCTGCCCCTGCTGATCGTGGTCATTTTGGAGAATATTGCAGTCATCCGAATTTATGGAATAGACAAGTAAGTGAAGGAAATGTATCTCCCTGTCCATATCAGCACCATTCTTTACAATAATTATTACTATTTTAATTATAGTGTAATGAAGGATCTGCATTTTACACAGGAATACAAGTAATTAGAAAGCATGTCAATCTGGTCCAGAATCTAGGCTTTTACTAATAACAGGTTTGGAGCAAGATACACTACATCAGAACAGTGTACTGAAACCCAAAGAATAATTGCAAGAGGTCCAAAAACAAAAGAAAGCAGTAAAAGAGACAAAATTAGAAATTTAGAAAGGAGGCTAGATAGAAAAGTATAGGGAATTTGTATTAAAAAAGACATCAAGAAGATTTCATAAATAACCATGGTCTAAGCAGCAGATGAGGATGAGTATTTCAATGCAGTATTCAGACAGCCTGAGAAAGAAACAAAGCAAGCTCTAATGGCAGTAAAAAGAAAAAAGTTTCAATTTAAGAACTAAATTGAGTTTGGGGTGTTATAGCAATTAATTTTTATTTGCATTAGTTGTGAGAGAGGAGATGACAGCAAAAACAGGGTCAAAGCTTACTTGGAAGCAGCACAGCAGACAATGAAGTCAAGTGACCTGTTGGGGATAGATGAAGAGGAATGACCATAGGTCCCCTTTTTTTTTTTTATTTCTGTTGAATTCATTTTATGTCTAAAATCAACAGAATGTGTTCAGTGAGATCAGTATATGCCGTGCTTAAGGAGTAGAAGGGTTTGTATCAAAAATAACTTGTGCCATGCAAGTTAAACAGAACATGCTATACTAACATGTTGTAGTAATTAAAATGTTTGTAATTCCTTTGCATGAACAAAAAGTGTGACATAGAATGAGTGGGGTTTCATTTGACTTTTCACTTGTCTGATCTGAGTAATCAGCCAATCATTTATCACAATGGAACAAAACTATAAGAAGATTTAATTTTATGGTTTTCAGACATTGTTTCTAGCCTATGCAAGTAGTATTTGGTCTGCTTGCTTGCTCAGGGAGAATTCCAACTTGGACCACATGTATAATCCTATAATTGATCATTTAGATATAAAAACACCACATAGATTATTTTACACATGCAACCAAAAGGTAAAACAGATGACCTGGTTAAGCACTGATAAGGTTGGTAATGTCCAAGCTCCGCTATGAATGGAAGTAGATAGGCCAAAAGTCAGCAGCTGTGAGGAGGCTGATGTTTAGGCATAGCTAAAATACGGTAATCCTTTGCTTATGACTCACAGTGCACGCAATTCATGTTTTCAGAAGGGGCTCTGACAGGATACAGTGAAAAGTTAACAGCCAGGTTTCTCATTTATAATGACCACCTGAGTATTCCCTCTGCAGTATTCCTAGTATTTCTTCTGATGTATGTTTCTGCAGAAACCTAGCAATTCAGTTTGCAAAAACTGTCAGCCTCAGGTTGCCATTGGCTGAGATAGTTCCAAGGGTTCGCTGTAGATAAAGTTCTGTATAAATGTCTCATTATTAGACATTAAGTCTTTGATCAGATAGTAGAAAACCAAAGCATAGCATCCAAAGGGTGCTATAGAAAAGAGGCAACGTGTGAATTTCTGTAGCCACGAAGGAAAATCTCCCACACTGGAATCAGTGCTATAAGGAGCTTCAGCTAAAGGAGACTTTTAGAAGAGGATGAGTAGGATGGAGGCAATGGAAGACTACTTTAAAGTAAGGATAACAGATTCATGTTCAAGTGGTAGAAGAACTGGAGGTCTCAGAAAGAGAAGGCTACCTACAGAGGGCATAATCTATTTTAAAATTTAGCTTCCTTTTAATGATGTGTTTTATTTCAGTGTAAACAAATAATAGAATGCCTCAAGCTGTGCAGTTAGAATTTTTTTCTGAGTTTAAATGACAGGAGCTTCACATGTGTAACTGCTTGGAAAACATCCTTCTATAAGAGCTTTTTTGAGATGCACATTTCAAGAGTGGGACCACAAGGGAGTTAAAACAGTCAGTGCTTGCGCACATTCCAAAAGAATTATTTCTAAAATCATTCTCTGTTTCTGCTGGCTCTGGAACCGTGTACTCCATCATGAGTACAAAAATAGGAGTTTTGTTCATGTCCTAACTTAAAATTTTGTGGAGAAAGGAGGCAGTTTTACAGCTTGGCAGAGTTTTATTTCAGCAGCTTATATGATGCAAACCATAGCTTATGCATAAAATTGGGTTTTTAGACTGTGTGTGGGTTCAAAATTAATATTGCACAATCTGTAAGATGTGCTGGTAAACAACCAAGTAGACAATACAAGAAAATGTAAAAAAGAATCTTCTAAAAGGAAAGTGAGTTTAAATATCTTCCAGCACAGTCCAGCTAGCAGCTTACTAAATCACTGTACTGTGCAGGGATTCCTTTTGTTTGTCTCGTCTGAACTACTAGTATAAGCTCTGTTTTTCAGCCCATCAAGTAATTTAAACTACAACTATTTCTGTATCCATATTTTTTCCAGTGTGTTGATTCCCTCAGGTTGGGTGCTATGTATGGATTATAGTGCTCAAAATCTCAGTGTCTACACTAACAATAACATTTTAATCCGTTACAGATTTATGGAGGACCTGAAGGATATGCTGGGGTTTTCTCCAAGCCAGTATTATTACTACATGTGGAAGTATGTTTCACCCTTTGTATTGTTATGTTTGCTGGTAGCTAGCATTGTCCAAATGGGATTGAGTCCTCCTGGTTACAATGCTTGGATTGAAGATACGGTATGTATATAGTATGTATGTGTATATGTAGGGTTTGTATTTATGTATGATACCATCATCATCATATTTGTGATCATATCTGAAGCATTTGAAGCACATGAGCAGACAAAAAAATTACAATTAGAAATTCAAAATGAGCATAAATAATGACATGACTGCTTTTATCTCAAGTAACTTTGATGTAAAACCAACAGTTTTTTAATTTTAAGTAGTTCTGCTTTAAAATATAACTGATTGACACAAACCTGTATGCTCTGGGTGACTTATTTCAAAACGTATGATAAAGAAATTCATAATCATGGGAGAGCTTGTTCACATTCATTAAGTCTTATTTTACTGCAGAAAACAGATGATAACTGCATAAATCATTTCAGATATCACATCAGGTTTTTTATGTGTCATAATTTTTTTCCCTTTGGGAACACATATCACAGTGTAGCAGCTGTATTAAAACCTGGCTCTGATAAGAACTTATCTGGGTGAGTGGCAAGACAGTTCTGAGCTTTGACTTCAAAAAGAGATTTTAGTCAAGGGAACTCTGAAGACTTCAGCTAGTTGTAGGCCCATGAGCCCTCAGCTGTTTCTACAGGCTTTTTATGCAAAATAGACAGAGAGAAAATGTGAGAGACATTCATCTAACTAAACTTTTCCAAATTAGCTGGGGGGGAAGTCACAGCAAAGACAGGTAAAGGATAAACACAGGAGGTTGGCTTTACTATTGATAGATAGTATGCTTGCCTCTATCCAGACAACTACATGATTCTCAGAAAAATGCTCTTGTTACATTTGAGTCTTGCCCTCAAAAATTAGAAAGAGAGATACCTTAGAATACGAAATATGCCATTCCTTTCCACATACAAAGTCAGGCAAGCAGAGCTTGTTGGCCGTCGATGCATGGATGCAGTAGAGGTGGGGGGTATAGTAGTGCCCCAGCATTACAGTTTACCTGATGTTTATGCAAAGTGCAATAACTGAGATAGTTCCTGTCTAGACCAGCTATTAGCCTACAGAACAGGGGCTAATTTTCCAGGCATAGTTACGGATAACCACTGCACACTTGTTCTGGACGTCCTTTAAAGGATCAGGAAGCTACAGAGAAATGTGGCAGAAAGCCTAAAGTAAAAATCTTCATTTGTGAGCTGCTGAAGTGCTCTCCAAAACTGTTCAACAGTGTTTTAGTCCTGCTTGCTGGCTGAAAGATAGCAATCTTACATCTCCATGACTCTTCAAACCTGAGATCTGTAGTGGTGCCCGCACTGTGAGTGCCGTGGAGAATGTGCTTGAAAACTGCAGACCTCAATGAGGACCGCAGGTTTTTGTTATTTTTCTGGTAAAGATGTATTAATCATTTTTCTGTTGTGTTTTTCAGGCAAAGGAAGAGTTCCACAGCTACCCAACATGGGGAATGATTGTCTGTATATCTTTGATGGTGTTGGCCATACTGCCAGTCCCAATAGTCTTCATGGTACGCCGTTGCAACCTTATTGATGACAGTTCTGGTAGTTTGGCATCTGTATCCTACAAAAGAGGTCGGATAATAAAGGAACCTGTTAACCTGGAGGGAGATAATACAAGTCTGATTCATGGGAAGAGTCCAAGCGAAGTGCCGTCTCCAAATTTTGGCAAAAACATATATCGAAAACAGACTGGCTCACCGACTCTGGACACGGCTCCAAACGGGCGTTACGGTATTGGCTACCTGATGGCAGATATGCCTGACATGCCAGAGTCTGATTTGTAACCACAGAACAAAAAAAGTGCTGTGTTTCTTCTCTCACTGATCACAGCCCTGCTGTGAGAAGTGGTCAGCGTCACTTGCTAGGGTGCAATCTCAGGTGCTCCACAGTGACAGTCTTTAAAATGTCATGACAGTACGTACTGGTTGAGAAAATTCTGAGTTTTTATTTGCACTGAAGGAAACATTCAAATGCAATGGCAGCCTACATCTGCCAGGATAGCCAAGAATTTGATTTTTAAATTAACTTCTAAATTTAAAGCTTTCTATTTCTGAAGCCCAGGTCTCGCTCAAATGATAAAATATTTCTGAGGTTATATCATTGAAAATCAATTTTCTTCTGCTGAATTTCAGGTTGACTCCCAAGTATTAATGGTGAGCTCAGTAGTAGTTCACCAAACCTGTGTTTGTGTAAACACCTGTATATACCTTATGTAGATATGCTGTACTTATTTTATTAGCACTGATAATTACTTAGGCTATTAGCTGAGTAAAAAACAAACCTGCAAACTATTTTCTTATGTAATAGCTGTATAGAGCAATAGTATTAGAAAATCAAGGAGTAGACTTATAGGAAGGCGATCAAAGATTCCCTGTTCACTGGGGACTGCGTAAACTGTGGCTGTATATTTTGTGTAAAATATTTGCTTTTTCAGTGTGAAAACAATGTTAGAGTGAGTCACTCCAAGAATCTTAAGGATTGTGCAGATTCTGCATTTTTTTCTATGCTGTGTGCCTAAAAAAGACCTTGATATTTATTGTGGTTACAAGATTACATATATATTATATTTATATAATATACTTGTAATGTAAATATGTATATTATTCTGTATGTAATCGTTTCAAAAGTTGAAGCAAGATGGCTTTTTTTAATTAGTCTCCTTCAGTTTTGCTTCTGTTTTATGCAGATAATTTTTTTTCAGTCAGTAATTGTTAAGAACTGTATGGCATTACATTTTAACCAACGAATAAAGAGATTGATAAGGTATTTCTCTGTGGTATCCTAATACTCTTACTGTAACACAGCCTGCTTTTTCCTCATCTGGACTACCTGAAAGAATGACATTTCCTAGATGAATAGAGATGCTAAAAGAAATTGAAAACAAAAAATCAGTCAAAATAAACATCTGGACAAGGCCATTTACTGTGAGTACAGGAGGTGATGTAGCTTTGTAAACTTGCAGGATACACTGGAAGCTGGTACATGATCTACTCCTTACCTTAAAATGTTTTAAAATTAGGCATAAATTCTGACTTTTCTACCTCTACTAAGCAAAGGGAAGAACTTGATTACATTGTCCCAGCATCAAAGAACTAGATGAATTTATTTGAGGTAAATGCAAGTCTCTGAAACTGTGTCTCAAGACTACACTTCCATGCATGTCAGTATGGAAAAGCCATGACAAATAAATGGAAAGAAGCAGAATGTTAAACCAAAACACTTTAGCATCTTGATAAAATTCCTAATGGATAAATCTTCTGTCACAGGAGAATAAACTCAGATAATTTTCCACTTTTAACCTGAGAGCTTTTGAAATCATTTCCAATCATCAGAAAGTTGAACTAGAAGCATTAGCTGACAAAAAGCTATATTTTATTTTACATGTGACAGAAATTGTGCGCATAAAAAAGCATTTAAAGAGGTCCTCAAAAATGCACGTATTGGAACATATGGGGTAGAGTCGGCATAATTTAAGCAGCTTGTTCTTTTATAACTGATGTCTTGACAACATTAGCATGTGTGTAATGTCTCACCATTAGAGACAGAGCAAGCATGTACAAAATATTCCTGTTGTGGCAGAGCAGCAGCAAATTTCCACCATCATACCACATGAGGCTTCTAACATGACTCTTTGAGGTAGTTGCCATGCATCCCTCTGTGCCCAGTCCACAGAGAGCAGAACTCTGCTCTTAGAGATGAGTTACCTGCACTGACACATGCTTTTACTTTTATAAACCCTAGTTTTCAATGGTCAAATGTTTGCTGCTGCAGAAGAGCTCTTAAAATGAATGTGAGCAAAATTTTACTATTAAGGTGCAATAGCTACTTCTGTTTAATGCCTCACAAAGGGGACTAATGCTGCTTTAGCCAGCTGCTGAAGATTATTCTGCCGGGAATATATGTCCACCCTTTTGCTCTTTTACTTTACTTTGCACTTTTAATAAGTATTAAGATTTTCCACTAATTTAAACCATTAGTTCTCAGTTGATTGCTTCCTATTAACTCCAGTTAGCACATCACCTGAGCTTCATGAAATGTTTCAGGCTTGAGAAAACCCAGAATGTATGTCCTGTGTGCTGTCAGATGTTCAATTCATACTTTGATAATAACTATGATTGAACATGCTCAAGTGCAGAAGTTCTTCAGCTGTGGTTTAGTATGATGGTCTCTTAAAAAGGCACAACATGTCCAGCCTAAAGAAGCAGTACTGGTCAAAAAAACCAGCCAGATGTGAAGACTTAAAAAATCTAAAAGTAATTACTATAAAGTGTGACATCCAGGTTCTTACATATTAATGAAAGAACTACTGAAGCAAAGAAAGAAATTTTATGTACATTTGCTGTTAAAGCCAAGGGAATCTACATTGCTTTGATTCTTCAGTTTTGGGAGCAAAGTAGTAAAAGGAGAGGGCAGAAGAGAGAGGTTTCATATTTACCTACTTAAAAGTCTGTGTGTCATATCAGTTATAGCTACATTGAATCTGGGGGGGATGAGGGGGTGGTTTAAGGAAGAGATCATTGCAGAAGTCAGTCATGCTTAAAGAAAATCCTAATTGAGTCTTACACAATTTTCTTCTTAGGAAATGGCCTAAGAACAAGATCACCCATGTGGAAAGTGAAAATAGATTTCCAATATATTTATTGCAGAAGGCATAAGGTTCCTTTAACCAATATTACTTTTAGGATCTGATTTTGCTACAGAAATTTAAAAGAATCAGTCACAATTAATATGGAACAAATGAAGGCCACCTAATTACCTCCATACTCATCAGTGGAGGTTCCCAAATTCACTGAAGTACAGGATAGACATACAGTCTTGATGCCTGATTTTAGTCTTTTTAGGTGGATCAAAATTTTATTGATACCTTACAGAGTATCATGCAGTGAAGAAAAGAAAGATACTAGGGAGAAAAAAAAATATGTAAGCATGAAAAAAGGGTTGAACAATCTTAACCCTATTCTCAGGAAGCAGCAGATACAGTTTAGTTATGAATCCTTATTCTGCCATAAGGGGAACAATGGTCTTGTCACACTAGGGAGAAATCAGTTATGATTGTGATAGCAGTAGCAGAGAAAAAAAAAGGATGTGTTTGCAAAAGAATTTTAGATACCCTGAAAATACTTGCCTATATTAACCAGCATGGAACACTCAAGTGCCCTGTTCAGGTGACATGAAGAGTATTTAAATAAAGCTTTTTACTTCTACCACATCTTTGAGAAGTTAGCAGAAAGACAGTTATGCGAATTTTTAAAAAATGCAGAAATCTAATATCAACATCTAAATGCCCAGTTAGATTCTGTGGTTTGAGGAAAAAGGAGGAAGTCAAAATACTAGCTGTAATTTAGGTTCCTTGCCACTTGATGGTGCTCGTATGTCACGTCTGTTGGGGAAATGTAACGCTCAGGAGTTTTGAAAAGGACAATAATATATTTATATTCTCTATCAAGATAAGACTTCTGAATGATCGTGGTGTTGCTAAAGCTCAGAACTTTAATAATCTGTTCCTTCAGCAGCTTTCATACATATTTGGGTTTTTATTTTCAAAACACCCAAAATTTTAATGCTATCAAAAGTAAAACCAAGCTGTCAGTGTCCCATTGTCAAGTAGTACACTTTTGGGTCTTGAGAGTAGGCAGTAGGGCCTGAGTCAGTATTTTGAAACAGTACTTTCTAACATGCTTTAATATTATTATTTTTAAATATCTTATTACTAGCTATTTTTATTTCTTAGCAAAGTAATCAGTTGACAAATTTGTGAAATAGGAGAATCTCTGACTCTAATATTACTACTAACACTGATAATTATATTAAAAACTTCAGGGCTTTTCACTGCCATCATCAGTAAATGATATAGGTTTCCAGGAGGTAGATGAAAGGTGTTGGGGAGGTAGCAAGGAACACTGAGAAGAGGCAGCAGCTGAAGGAGTGACTCTGGCCTGCAGCATTGCTTCTGAGGAAAGCAGCTACGGAGATGTCTGGTTTTTAGAAGCTGGTAAATGTGCCTTGGGAGTCTGTTTAACCCTTTTGGTAAGGAAGGTGTGAAGTATTTCTCACTAGCTGTGACAAAACCACCGTGTCTTCCATTTATACTGTACTCATCATTACTGACAGCTGAGTGAAAAGACTAACCAAGACAACCTTGTCTGAAATCAGCATCAATACATGCCTTTAGTGATTTTTATCCAGCAAAGTACACAGAATGACAATGGGAGCTCCCATGACACAGTCTTTAAATTAGGGTATTAAAGAATACATTCAGTGAAAAAACAGGTGTAGGAATTCTCCTTTTTATTCAGTTTGATGTAATTTTCTGTTTCATGATGCCCTCTGAATCTTTCCAACCCAAACTCAACAGGTGAAAAAAAAAGAATGTGTTTTCCAAGACTCGAGATTCAAAGATGTGAGATATTCCTTTAACTAAAAGAAGTTGAAAGAAGAATGGTGTGAAAAGGCAAAAGAAATTTCCTTCAAAGCAAGTCTAGTAGATTTTTAGATTTTTGATTCAAGCAAAAAAGAAACATACAAAGAAAGAGTCAGGTTTGCAATCCTGCAAATAAAGAATTAAGATGTCAAAAGATTGATGAAAGGGGGTGGAACTTAAATAGAACACATTAAAAGAGGAAGGAAAAAGATACTGAGGAAATAAGACTGATTCAATAAATGACAAAGTGTAAATTGAACAGGTAGTAGTTGATCAGAAAGATAAAGGGGTATGGGTGAAAAAAAAGGACTTCAGAAGGAAAATAGATTTTGATGGCTGGTGAAGTATGGTGTAATCAAGCCTTTAGATGAAATAGTCTGCAGTAAGATATAGCTGTTAAACAGAGGTATGAATCAAAGATAGTTGAAGATTTGTTAGCATAGGAGGAGAAGGAAAGAGGAGGAATGAATCAGGACAGGAGAACGCTGAGGTGGGAAGAAAGACGTGAGCCAGAATTAATTTCCCGTCAAGTATTCAAGTGTCTCTGACACTGTACTGAAGAGCTTGATTATTTTTCATAGCACATTTTGAGATGTTCTGGAGAAAGATGTTAAGGAAATGCAGCCTTCCAAAATTACTTCATTTTAGCTGTCTGATCTGAAGACAAAAGGGTAAAATAGCAGTGAAATTTTGCCATGTATTTAAGGTTTAAGGAGAAAAATAATTACTTAAAAGCACAGAAAACTCAGTGTATGAGAATATGAGGTGAAGAAAAATGAGTTAGTGACTAAAAGCTCTGAGTTGGAGACCACTGTGTTACTGTGATTTAACATTTTAGTAAATCTCTTGGGCATTTGCCTAGCATCAAGGATATGAATAGTTCCAACCATTATTCATAGACTTGAAATTAGCCAAAATCTCAAAGCACCTAAATGATATGCATTATACTGCCTGGTCCCTGGAATGGAAACCAGATACCCAGCCTCCCGTATGCAGAGCATCTGGACAGTGAAGTGCTTTAAAATTACATGCCTGCAAATGGGCAACATTTGGTGTGAGACTTAAGTGTGACAGAACCCCTTGTTATCAAAAAAAGAAGGAACTGAGGCACTCTGGAAAAGCTGCCCAGCAGACAGGTGAGACATCAGTGTCTGTGGGTCACTGCAGAAATTAAATGTTCAGCTTTGTTCAAGTATGAAATATTTTGAATAAAACTGTGTTTAATTATATGGATATTGTATTTAAGAAAGCTGTCATGCTTTTGCTCCCATAGGCAGCAAAACCAACCTGCTTACCTGACACAAAAAAAAAAATAGAGTGGCTTTCAAAAATGTTGCAAAGAATAAATGTCCACATTCCCTTTACCTAGATGTATACATAAACATATATATGTATCTACAGTTCATCTTACTTTCTGAGAGAAGAGCAAAAAGGAGATGGAACAGTTGTCATTTAAAGGTCTGTCTTAACTCCTCAAGAAGGTTTATTTTTAAGTAAGTTTAGTATTTCTCCATAAAGAATCTTCAAAGCAGCAAACAGCTAAAAAGTAAGGTCATTAGAAAGAAGTTTTGAATTAAGCAAATAAGAGGGCTCTTTAGACATATTTTCATAAGAGACTCTAAAAGTTTCCCTAGACCTCAGATTCTTTAGGGGCTACTTAAAAAGGCCTCCACAGACCTCACAGATGTCACAATTCAAGGTTAGCCTCTTACACATCTTAATTCACACATTGTTATAAGCTCCCTTTTGATTTAGATTCCTCTCTGCTGCCCCAGGATTTATCAGATGGTTCCCATTTTCCCCACAAGCTGCAGAAGCAGCTGTGCTGGCACAATGGATGTGGTGGTGTGGAGACAGGAAGGAAGGGCTGAGAGCAGAAGTTCCTTAAACCCCCACTCTCACCAAAGAAAGAAACATGGGGTTTTGCCTTCAGCTTTAGAAATATTCAGTATTCTCTATGAAAAATATGTTACAAACAAATAAAAAATTGCAGAAGTATCCAGCTTTTTAGGGGTTTTACATCATTTACAGTTGTCAGGTAGCTGAAAATTAGACAACCCACGGAGTACAGATATATGGCCATACAGCCGTATAAGAAACACTGGTGGCACTAAATCATGACTTTATAACAATCATTAAAAACAAAACTGAATCAGAAGTCTTAAGTTTCATTACCCAGCCTTTTTCTTCTGTTTTCAGAGATTACATTTTGTATCCTTCCATATCTGTCTTTTACCCCTTACAGAATTAGCAATCTTCAGGACTCAATAGTTTGTTGAAGCATCTGGAATTCGCAGAAGCAGCCTCACACACACAAAAAAATCACTGTTGAATTATCTACATTTGTTTTCTGAATTGCAGTTTGAATGCAGAGAAGCTTAGCCTGGATTGCTCTGCTGAACAGAAAACACTTGTGCCAGTACTGCACAGGTCAGAAGGAGTCTGCTCCAGAGGACACTCTGACTGTACACATCCTGCATCTCTTTGTATTGGCTGTGCAAAGGAGACAGGGATCTAATTCTCATTCTCTGCAACACTTCAAATCATTCTTAGCTGAAGTACTTGTTGTGGGATGTGCTGAACAAGTGAGTGAACAAATCCAGCAATTTGGTGAAGGGGAGGAGGAGGAGATTCATTCTATCTTCCTACTCTCACTCCTGCCCCCTTTCATATTCATCAGACCCTTATGGACAGATCCATTTCATTAGCCCAGGAAACTCCATCACCTCTTATTCCAATTATTTTTTTAAAGTTGTGAATCAAACTGATTCATCACAGGACAAAATGAGTGCAAGCAGAGATGCAGGAGGGAGGAGGTGCTGTGCACTCAGGAAAGGAACGGACTGCAGGAGTTGGGTAGGGAATGGACACATCTGGTTTATTAGTAATGAAATTATTATATCTGCTCAGTCATGTATCACTACACCAAGAGAGAGATGTATGATGGGATAATCTAAATTTTGGCCTAGAAGAAGCAGGTCTCAAATTCCCTATATCAATTAAAGCCTATCTTATATGTACATGAACTTTCACAATATGTATTAAATTCATAAAGCACATTCTTATTAAAGCATGTTAATGATCTCTGGAAAAAATTGTGAGGGAAATATTAGAGCCTTATCCTGTCTTCAAAGTGAATATAATAATTTGCCACTCTGAGTTTTTAAATCTGCTTGCTTGCTGCTGCTGAACTCAGGAAGTTTCCCTGTCTTGAAGGGGATTGAGTGTGCTGTTGACCTTTCATCATCATAGTCATAAGACTGAATAGCTAATTTTATTTAACAGTATATCATTACTTAGCTATGGCAAACCATTTCTTTAAAGACTTCAAATGTGTCCTAAGTCAGATCTGAGATTTGACTCCTAGCACATTTACAGACATATATGGCATTTTGAGTGCTGCCCAGGCAAACTATTTCAGAAATTCACATTTTCTGTGAATTTCTGTGCACATTTCTGTGCCTAGGAATGAAGAAAATTGGGGTTTGCTTCAGGCAAGGTACTGGCAGACAGTGGTATGGATAAACATACTCAGTGAGAGATACCTACTGTTCCCTCAAGACAGTGTTTTACTGACAAAGGACAAAAGAATACTGATCTGTAGTGAGACATGGATATAATTCTTTAATGGAAAGAAAACAAAAGCTCAGAGATAATGAACACTCTTACAGTTGGCCTTGTGGACAGAAGTCATCTGTGGGGTAGCATCACTGTTGCCCCAGTCATCACCCTAAACTCAGATTTATTACAATTGTTAAAATGGTTAGAAAAATGCAACAGCAACAAAAAGAGACATTAACTGTGATGCTCATTTATATTCCTCTTCACTTGCCTTTATTGAAAGATAAGTAAACCATTCCAAAAGTGAGAAAATAATGCCTCTCTTCATAGTTTTTTTGGTGTATATCATGCTAAGCAAGTGAGATAGTGCGTCATAAACTAAAGGGATTTACCCCTCATTTTGTTGATTTCAAGTTTTAAGGGGGAAATATGTTATTTCATTCTCTGTATAAAGAAAATCATGCTATAATGTGGAAAGTCTTGAATGTGGGACAGAAGATTTAAGCTTTAACCCTCTGTTTACTTTAGTGGGTGTCACACAGCTTAACTCTTTGAAGATATGACCCTGTGCTACCATTAGGAATGAAGATTTTGATTTTCAAATCTTTCATGTACTACACATCCTGACTCATGTCACACAATTGTGCCAAACTGTGCTGCTAGTGCCAGTATCTTTCTGACTTACAGTACTCTGGCTCCTAATTTATGCTGACAGTCTAGCCTTGAACTAATATAGCTGCATCATCACCAGCATTAGAAAGAATTCATCTCTGCTGGCAAGTGCTTCCTTTCTACATGGAGAAGACAGTTCCCCTCATTGATAGGTGTTATTAAAAATAATTATTTGAGTTGCAAAAAAATCCTTCCCCATGACAGTTTCTTTCATGGGAGGGAAGAGTATGCTTGTAGGAGATTGTGTAACTTGGTATTTCCTCACCTTTAACTTTTCATCTCTTTTCATAAAAAGTAGAAAAAAAATATTAAAAATTAAAAAAAGAAGAAGAAGAAAGTAATAAAAACAGATTACAGATTTGAGAATTTATTCCAATGAGGTAGGTTTGTTACAAAACCTGAGAGATTGTCATCTTTGTCATGAATAATGCTTGATAAGCTTGTAAAAACCTGCAAATCAGCAAGTGGGAGAATTCTTCTTGTGCAGGTAGAACTATGCAATTTCCATGGGATACACTTCCTTCCCAGCCACTACACTACTCCTGGAAAGGGGCAGGTACCAATCTACAGGAGGCAGGATGCTGGGAATGGGTTGTGTTGTTATTGCTGCTCAAAACAACCGGCAGTGCACAAGTTGTGCACAACATACACAGGACTTCTCTCTTTGCTGGTGTTATGACAACACTGATTCTCCAACATTTTTAAGCCTATGAGAATGCAAGAATATTTTGGATCATTTTAGCCCCTCCCCAGTAATGTGGGACCCATGATGCATGCTTTTTATTTTTAATTTTTCTTTTTTAGTTAAATCTCTACTTACACAAAGATCCCATGAAATTGGGATCTATTGTGCAGGGAAGAAAAAAGTAGAAAGAAACACAAATGAAATTTGTGACAGATTTAGAAACAAAGATCAGATCACAGTCACTGGAAAGGAGAGGAAGAAGCTGAAACTTTCCTTATAAAGACAAAGAAAGAAATGTGTCCTTACTTTAAAATGTATTTTGTGGGATTAAGAGATGATGGATACTGATACAATTTCACATACCTACTGCAGAGCTGACTAGCCCTATAACCCTTGGGAAATGTGTTTAAAGTAGGGGGTTTTTAATAGGTTTCTTTTGAACTAACAGAAGGAGCAGGCAGTTCCCTAGTTTAATTGAGGGGTTTAGCTATCTTTTTCTCCTATTACTTTTTTTTGAGATGGAAAAAAAAAAAATAAAAAAAAAAATGGGGATTTTTTTCTTTAAAAGTAGAAAATTCAAATGCGTGTTGACATTTCCTGATGGTGTGCAGTAATACATAGCACACGAGTGTGCTTTGGGAGAATGAGATTGTCTGGCAGCAGGTGCTGTACAGAGAAGGCACACGTGGAGCTGGGACATAGGGTGCAAAAATGTCCAAACAGCTGAGTACCTAGAATGCCAGGACAGGTACACAATGTAAGCTTGAAACCAGTTCTGCAGATACAACAAGTAGCTGACAGGAGAGAATTTCTTAAGGTTCAAGTACAGAGTTATGCATCAGGGAATACTAGATCTAAACCTAACTTTGACTGAGATTTCTTGTGTGATTTCATTTAATTATCTCTCTTCTACCTGTCCTTTTCTGCATAAAGTCTGAATATGTTCCCACCCTTATCGTAATATTATAATAAAAAAAAAAATAATTTTGTCACTTTTACATTGAAGATAGTCAAAATAGAAGAGAGAGTATCCTTTTTCTAGTTAATATTTAGTATTCTATTTTTATGTTGAGTTTCTTTTAAAGAAGGTATAAGGAATTCTAGGTGCACTCTAGTGAAGGAAAGCTATATGGGATTAGCAGTGATAAAGTCCTAGGTCAGTATTAGACTCAGCAAGCTCCACCAGCAGTATAGAATCCCTTGACTTTTTCTTTCCACCAAAAACAGTCATGCCATCTGACTTAGCTAAAGCATAGATTTTTCATAGCCTGGGATCTCAGGTACTGCTGAGGTTGCTTGTATCTTAAGCCATATAAGCGGGGACCACTTTGAGACATAAATATCTGCTCACACTTTCTCTGAAGGAAGCTGGCTTAGCACTTTCATACTTAGGTTCATAAGTAATTCCACTTTCCTCTTTAGCTAGACTGTGGCTGGTCAGGACAGAAATTGTCTTTGTAAAGGCAAGAGTCATTGATCTACTGATTCAATTTTCTACCAGTATATGACTACACTGGGAATTAAATAGTACAACCATGAATCTGATCATTGCAATAACAATAACAATACCTGATCTGCAGGATAATAAAATTATTCCACTCCTAAGGCATTATGAGATTCAGGCTAATTTTTAGCCTTTCAGTCGAAAGTTTGCTCACAAATTCAAAGCAAAATAGAAAACTCCTATCTGAGATTAACAGATTTGTAAACAAATGTAGATTTTAATTTATTGTGAGTCCTTCATTGTACATTGTTAAAGGGCTTTGGGTCAAAAGATTTGCTGAAAAGAGAACAGATTCTAATCTATGTAACACATCTGGAGGAACACTGCATATCACTTGTGAAATAGATTAATGAAGACAGGAATATGGATTGGTACAGAGATAGATTGGTCAATCCTCATAAAAACTATTCTTCCCAATGACAGAAAAGCCTGAGAGTTTTCTGTGACACTTTATTATGTTTTCTCCATTATGGCAGTATAGAGCACTATATTCTGGGCAGAGCATCTACCCATTTCATTTTCAAGTGTAGTCATAAGTGTGCATCCAGCCCATTCAATACAGTCTTGTGCATAATATTTCAGCTTTATGGACAGAGGCTTGAGGTAATCAATTATGAATGGGTTAGACAGCATGATACATGATGCTGCCCCCACAGAGAATGGAACATGAAAAAGCATCCAGCAGGGACACCAACTGAAGCTCTTCTCAAGAAGTTCAACATTGTAATTTTGCACTCTTAATTCAGGCTTAATTCACATACAGGGGAATGTGGGAAAGGCTGCTTTCACTCAGAGAACTGCAGGACAAAAAGAATGGTTTATGCACAGATTTCAAGGAGGGTTTGGGATTTTGTAATAATTTTGTGAAATTGACAAACTGAAGTTGATAGATGCTTAGAAATTCTGTGTGGTAGAAAGATGTTTATTTGATACTGAAATTTTCTTGAAAATATAATGTTTTCCCCAGTTATTTCCAGTAAAATATTAGAAATCAAAGAAACAGGATGAGAACAGCACATATTGAAATCTTTTATTAATGCCTGATTTTATTTTTAATGAAAGGATATGTTTAGCTTTTTCAGAAAAACTCTACCATGTGTAGACTGGCACAAAAAGTTTTGGTGGCTTTTGCATGAAGTAAAACACCTCTGTTGCTAGTGTACATGCAGCTCTTCCTAGAAATCCAGGCCATTGGAGACCTGGATTTCTTATTAGGACAGTTGTGTAATGGGGATCTGTGAGTACTCAGCTCACAAAATCAAAGCATTTTTTCTCCACAGTGTTGTGGCTAATAGTCACATTTAGATGCTGGCAGGTTATGCAGTCATAAAAATGAGCCTATTTTTGGCAGGGATGTTCTAATGCTCATGGGAATGAGGTGTTTTGTTGATAGTTTTCCTCAACAAACTACAGAAACTGCCGGGATGAATAGGTCATCCACTTGGAGACACTTGCCAGAGCTGCGGATTTCATGAGGCTAAGTTTCATTTCAAAGAAAGTTTTCACTGCCCTCGTAAAATGTGTTTTTTCTTCAGCATGATTTCATTCTAACTGATAGGCTTGGACTTCAAATAAAAGTATCAGTGTATTAGTAATATCCCTGCAGATAACTTGTCGAGTGACCACCCACACAAAATTACAGGAGTCAGAAGTCATGGCTCCCATCCATTGGGAACCACAGAAGATATTGTAGGTTGTCATTTCTGCTGCCTGTGCATTTTCATAGTTTCTTTGAATCACACTTCTAAGCTTTGGAAAGGTACAACTCATGGACACAAAAGACACAGTGAAGCATAGCCATGTAGCTGCTGAAAGTGTACAGTACTGTCAGCCAAATAAGAAGAAAAAAATTACATGGGATGCTGTAGTGTCTCATTCTGTCTAGTAACAAGGGACTATAGAAACCCCCCCAAATGCAGAAAAAAAAAGTTTGTCACTGGATCTTCGATTTCTTTTCTCTATATATAGAAAAATAAATTTAATTTTAAAATATGAAGGGAGACATGCTTCTAAAGGTGAAAACCACCCTGCCTTAAGACCTTTGTACTCTTTGTTTCAATCCACAAGTATGAGCCAGGCAGAAATTTCATTATCTATGCTACTGAAAAGAAATGCCCGCTTACCAGCCAGTCATATTTTACTAAGAGCAAAGCTCAGTTTTCCTAAATCAACTGCACAATCTGTTTTACAACATTTCTAAGGCAATAGCTTTTTGTTTTTGTGGACAGAGATGAATTACTTGCTATAATAAATGGTCTGGGTTTGTACTTGGATAGTACTCTTTATCCTCATGTAAAACAGGAACTGGATAATAGATAACTTGAAGCAAACCAATAGAACGCATCATAATTTCATAAAACCACACAATGAGAACTCTGGTGTATCTTCTAAAATTTCACAAGTAATGATATACTTTCCCCCAGTGACTCACACAAAGTCAACACCCAGCTATCTGGGTAATCACATGTGGAAGAGATTTCTAAGTTTTTTTGAAGAGTGAAAGATAATAGAAATCAGCTGATACAAATTATGAACACTAAAACATTTAATGATGTAGGATTACTCTTGGTAAATGTGCTTTTCAGGATAAACATCGTTTAGAAGCAGGATATAATATTGGAACGTGTAAGTGGCTGCCACTCCACCTACTGCCCAAAGAAAGCATCAGCTCCGCTTGTTAAAATTCCTAGATTCTAAGAGATGCAGGGATGAAGGTTTAGTGCCAGTTTAGTTAAGAGTGGGTTAGTTAGTTAGCTAGCTACTTAGTTAGTTAGTTAGTCAGTCAGTCAGTTAGTTAATGAATTGGTCGGCCCCAAAAGAAGAGAAACAATCAAAGGATACTTATCATAAAATTATTCCAAACTCTGCCTGTATTTGAATCCACATTGCTGCAGTTTAATACAATGCTTTTTCCTGCAGTCAAGGAGAAAATGAAAAAAAGGTTAGGGTTGCTGCACCCATGCATCTTACTTTAGTACAGCAAGACATCCTGATCAGTATCCAGCTCTGCCTCTTATTAAGAGACCATCCAAAATCCATTTAGCAAGGGGTCTAAGAACATTTGAGCTGTCATCCTCAATTCTGAGAAAGAAGAACTACTCCAGGAAAACTCTGTTCCAGTGTGGAGCTGAAAAATGAGCTGCCTGTGAATGCCATCCAGAAAAGGAGAGAATACAGTTGGCTAGACTAGGTAGGCTGCTAAAGCCAGGGGAAGAATCAAACCAGAACAGAAAATGGACTTCATACCAAATAACTTTCACTGTACATGACTCCCAAATCTGAACAGCCCTCATATGAACTGGGAAATACCCTAATTTCTAATTGTCAGACGAGGAAGTGCATAGCAGGATGTCAAACTTCAGACATTGCTTTTCCACAAGACACACTGTCTCCTTAAAAGAAAAGGGAACTATACTGATCATCTTGGTCTGCCCTCTGACAGACTTGGGATGTGCAGCCTTTGTGCGCACACAAGCCCTACGTGAAAAGTTTGGCCTTCCTTTGGCAGTTTTCCTTGCTATTCCTACTGTGTAAAAGCAATCTTTAAGGGATGTAAAACAAAGCTGTTGGCAATAAATCCTGCATTTAAATTGAAGCATAGCAAGAACCACATGGTAAAGTAGAAAACAATGGCAAATCAATCATTAATCACTCTTATTTTCTGGAGCAAAGCATTATTGTTAATATAATAAAGCATAATGCTACTCTGATAGAATGCAGAGACTGGAAAGCAAAAAAAAAAAAAAAAAAAACAACCAAAAACATTTGCATGGTGTCAGCCATAACAGTTCTTACGCTTATTTGCTTTGTGGAAGGTTTGCTCCATGTTTAATGGTAGACAACTTATTTTTGCTGAGTTCTTCTTCTGCTGTCAGCAGCTGCATAAAAGTCAGCTTCTTGTGTTGAAAAGTTCAGGGAGCAATGCTATGCTAGTTGTTCCAAGCTGGATAAATTTAGGAGCAATTTCTTCTTCGTCTTCAAGCATTCTCTAAACAACTCCAAAAATCAGTGAAATTTTCAGCCTGAATGGAGGGACATGGCTATAGTCATAACAAATGATCTGCGACTACATCTAAAATATGGTTTGTGATAAAGTCCGGGCTTCACCCTATTCTAGAGCTGTTCCTCCAGAAAATATAACTTGAATAATGAAAACAGAAAACATCAAAAATCTGGATGTGATGAAATGCTAGAGATCCTACTTTTAAACCAGATTTTGGGGGGTAAGTATACAGAAAGATGAGTGTCCTGCACCATGTTTTCTTTCTTTTCTTTGCCATTTGTACCCATTGACTAAAATGTTTCAATTCAAACATTAAATGTACACAATTAAATACAAATACCACAATAAAAAAGAAGCTCTGTCCTATAGAATTGTTGATTTTCTCCAAAATCTTTCCAGCTTGTCTTACAAGATAAAACCCATGCATTAAAATGAAATCACTAGTCATGCACTGAATCCACACATTTTTTTGGATGCAGACCTTTGTGTTTATAAAACAAGTCTATGTTGGCCTTTTTCACTTCTACAAGCACTTCACCGAATTTGTGCCTAAGTTTCCTTGTTGTTCTTGGCAATTACTTTTCCAACCTATTACTCACATTTAATATTCTTCTTAAGAATTAACACAGATTTCAAGTCTATAAGGAATCATTGTAGCTTCACCAGCTTGTAGAAGCTGTAGAGTTTAAACTGGTAAGTGATGTATCCACTCTGCAACAGCTGAGCTAGAGACATCTTAGAAAAATTATCTAGCCTTTATTTAAAGACTGCAGATGATGTAAAATTCAATGCTTCATTAGGAAAGCTATTTCAATGACTAGCTACTCTGTGTTAAAAAGGAATTCCTCAATATTAGTCTGAATTTGTCTAACATAAGCCTACAGCGACTGTATACTATAGCATTTCTGCCTGTTATAGATGTCTGTACTTTAAAAAATTTGTTCCACACTTACCTACAGAAAGTAATGCAATTGCCTTTTTTTTCTCTTGAATAAACACCAGAAGTGGACATCATCATCAAGAAACTATTTCTCAAGTGCCACGCAGAGGAAGGCAATAGGAAATCACAAGAATCTACACTTGCACCTTCCAATCCTTATGCTCAGCTTACACATAAGAAATTCACCATGATATTCCCAAAAATTGCACTTATCAGAAAGTGATTTCAACCAATTATCCTTCATCTGGCTGTCTCAGTACCTTTTTCTTACTCACTGCTTTTTAAAAGTTGCCCACCAGTTTGTGTAGTTTATTGATTTTTTTTAACTGCACAGACTTTGCAGAGAACAGGGATATTGATAAGAAACTATCCTTTCATTGTTCAGTAGTGCAGTGGGTTGACCTTGGCTGGCTGTGAGGTGCCCACCCAGCCACTTTGTCACTTCTGCTCCTCAGCAGGACAAGGGGACAGATTAAAAGCTGATGGGTAGAGTGAGGGAGATCTCTCACCAACTACTGTCACAGGCAAAAGAGATGAAAACTGAGGAAGAATAATTTAGTTTATTTCCAACTGAAAACAGAGTAGGCTAGTGAGAAACAAAACCAAAAGTAAACACACCTCACCACTCCCACTTCTTTCCAGGCTCAGATTCTCCTGACTCCCGTACCTCTGTCCCCCACACCCTTAAATGGGGCAGAGGGAGGGGAATGGCGTTGTGGACAGCTCATAATGCTTCAGGTCTCCTGCTCCTTCCTCCTCATGCCCCTCCCCTGCTCCTTTGTGGGGTCCCTCCCATGGGATACAATCCTTCATGAACTTCTTCAACAAGGGGCTTTCCCATGTGTTGCAACTCTTCCAGAGCTGCTCCAGTGCAGGTCCCCCACAGGCTGCAGCTTCCTTCAGGTTACTTCTATTCTGCACCCCCCAGACATCCCCCCCTCACTTCTGTGAAGAACATATTTAAAAATTATCATTAAAATATGCATTCACCACACAGTCTACACAAACCTCACACAGAGGTTTGATAAACATTGATAAATCATACATTGATAAAGAGCATTGCCCACCAAATTTGAACTGATATCATGACTGCACCGACGCTGGTTGACAACATATGCGTGCCACACCCTTTGTCCCTACACCACATTACAGCTATAAAACAGTTCTCACAAATATTCTGCTTTATAGTAACATGCAGATCAAGATTTGCTGATTACCTCTCCTGGTTACTGCTCTTTTCTCAAATTCCTCCAGAGCCCACATGTGGCACCAGAAAAGACTGTAGTGGGTTAAGCTGATCTGATCTCACAGCAGCCACCCCGGCAGTTCCCCTGCTGCCAAACCCTGCCAAATAAATTGAATATAAATACCCTTTCTCTTTGTGTGTCATCTACAAATTTAATGAAGAAAAAAATCATGTTTTCTCTCAGTAAACATACTAAAAATCATAAACCACATGCATAATAATTAGATTCCTTTGTATTCTTTATTCTTGTACTTTAACTGCCCTGTCAGATTAGTGACAAATGCACATTGCATTCATAACTGTTCATTCTCCCTAGGTAACTAATAACTGTATTTAAAGCTTCCAAATCATGCATCAGTTTTGTGACAAGGAGCAGCTAATCATCTTTCTGGAAATTCAATACCTTTTTGTCATAAAACTTTGAAAATGTTTCTTCAGACAGCTTTCATACAACATAAGAATATTAGATACAGATTATTTAACTCACTATGGATAACAAAACAATATTGAAAATTATGCTAAAGTATAGGGACATATTCTAACTTGGAGACTGGCTAATTTTTTGAAACAGCAAAGCTCCTCTCTGGCACAGTAAGAATGGGCAAAAGAGCAAATATTGGTTTTTTACTTTTATTTCTCCTGCCCTCCTCTTTTTAGAAAAAGTTAATTTTCACAAAGGTTTTTCAGAAACTGTGGTTCAGGCAGAGGAGGCTGCATACTGTGCATAGTAAATACTCCCTTCCTTTTTCAGTGAAGGGTCTTAGCAACACAGAATCCTTGTCTGAATGCATCAAAACCCAGCAGCATTGGCATTGTTGAAATAATAAGAGAACGGCAAAAAAGAAACCAAGAAAAAGTTAAATGTTCCTGACACCTAAGCTCATATCTTGTGGAATGTAGTTTGTAAGATACTGTCCAGGATTCTGCAGCAGTGTAGCCTTTGGCTACACTTACAGATGTCCATCCTTCCCTTTTCTCATTGTAAGCATCATCTTCTCTTAGAATGGTACTGTGTCAGTGCTCTTATCGCTGTGACAAGCCTCTGACCCTGTATGTTACCTTATGAATCATGAAGGGTTTGCAATCCCAGTGTAGGGTGTCCTTGACGTTTATCTTTTTCAACAAAATGAGACAGTACCATTTTTCTCAATCATGAGTGCTTGTGCCAGCTGACCTGCAGAGAATAGGAAAGAAGTTGTCTCTTGGTATGAAAACATTAGCCAAATCATCAGGCGACATTCATTTCACTAATTCTGTTGCTCAATGCCAGCCTTGAATATGCTACTAAACATTTAAGGATACACTCATAAAGAACAGTTTCATTTCCATTTTGTTTATACAAAATTAGAAAATATTTCTATAGCAGGGCGAGCAGCTATCCTCCGTTCCATGTTGGATCAGGGAATGTTTCCTTTATAAGGATTTCTTTTCAAATACATTGTTCCATACATTTCAGAGTTTTCAAAAGAAACACAAGTTCAGTGTTAGTGGCATCAAATCGAGTTTCAAAAGCAACTTTAAAACCATTGGGGATGCTTATACAATAGTAACCACAGGTAATATTCTGAAATATAATAATCTATTTTAAAACAGAATGGTGCATTATTATTCCAATAGTGGGAAATATAATACTCATTAGTAAGATTTTATGTCTTGAAGGTCTCTTTCTTCACATGCATAGTTACTGTAAATGTGGATCAAAATAACTTCATGCTGTATTCTTAAAGGTTTTCTTTCTTAAAAAATGTGACTGAAGATGACATGGTATTTTGATTTCAGAAGTGTTGATTTTCCTTAGTTCTAATCCATATACTGAAAATTACACTGGAACAATAAATAGAACTATTTATTGTAGAGATGCTTAATATAGGCAGTAAATTCAAGGCAATACTATGAATAAAAACTTAGCAAATCTAGAGCTTTAAAAACAGAATAAGTATAAATATCTGAAATTTAGTCTGGCAGCCTCATTTCACCAGACTCACACTGCAGTTTTTTTTTTTTATTTTTGGTTTCAAACTGAGGTTAGAAAAGTACTTAAGTTAAAATAAAGAGTATTTAGCCCTAGGTACCAGGTTATCTTTAAGTCTTTGATGAGTTAAATGTCTATTCTTTCTCAACAGGAATCAGATATGCAATCTTCAGAGCTCACTGTGAGTACAGAAAAAGAACAGGTTCCTACCTCAAGCAGCCTGTAACAGTACATAAAATAAAGATGTACTTGATCCTGACTAGCTAGTCAGTTAAGAAAAATTTAATACCAGCTTTCATGGGACTTCAGGAAAGTTGATAGAAACTTGATTTTTCTCCCTTATCCTTCCTCTCATTGAAGAAATTATTAATTTTGTCCTTTGGTATAAAAATACATGCAAAAAAGCTCTGCCTTTGTATGAAAAAGCTTCTGTGTCCAGTTGTAGCCACTTGTCAGTCAAGACAGTTGGAGATATCGAGCCTGCTATTAGGGGGGATCAGGGAAGGACTGTGATCTTACCTTGATTCAGGGAATGTATTTGCCAATGTAATGGCTGTAAAAAAAAAAAAAAAATCTGTGCTTTCAGTGTGTTTCCAACTTCTATGTTTAGAAATTGTAAGAGAAAACCCAAACAGTGCTGCAAATAAAAAGTGACAGCTTTTGGTTTTGCCTATGGAAAAGAATGGTTTCCCATTTTGATTTGTATATTTAAAATGAAGGTCAAGTCTTCCATTGGGGTAGGTTTCAGAAATGAACAAATTTACTTCTTGCAGCTTTTTGTGCCATATTATTTTTGTACTCTGAATTAAATTCTATTTTATTTACTTTGAGTTTTATGTTTCAGACAGAAGTATTAATTTTTATTCTTTGGTTCTTTTCAATTTTTAAGCATTCAGGTTTTTGTTCATAATATTTCCAACCACTTTACTTTTAATTATGTTTCCAGTTTAAACTGCACATCGTTTCACTTAGGTCAACTTTCTTATACATTCTGGATTTGTTTGAAGGGCCTTTAGCTCTGAAATAAATCTGCTTCTTTTTATTTCTTTCTTCCCTTGTAAATTCTGCTCAATTTATTTTAGCTAGTCTGGTTCTGATTTATGTTCCATTTATTTACATTTCATTATTTTCACCTTTTAAACTTTTTTCAACCCCCTGATTTCTCATTTTCTGATTCTTTTCAACTGCTTACAAGTACCTCCCCTACACCTATTAAAAAGTCCTGTTTTTTATTGTTTTAGCTTTTTTACCCCATACTGAAAGAAGTCTTCCTTCAAATGTTTTTCTTTTGTTTTCAAACATACTTGGTTTTATTTTCACCTTCTTTGCCTAGTCCTTGTAAAACCAGGTGAAACTGAGGCTCCTTAAAACATGGCTTGTGATTTTCCTATTATGTTCAGCACCTAAGATAGCTAGATTTTCTGTAACTAACACTTTGAAGTGATCTAGTGTTTTATTGATATCTCATTTTACAAAAGAGAAAAGAGAGGGTGGGATCACATCAGACTGGTATGTTTCTTCTCACTATTTGTCTATGCTAAAAATGAAAAAGAAAATGAAGACCTGTTTTGTTCTTTAGTAAAGTTGGCCCCAACATGGAAAGAGAAAAAAGGCCTTGTTAAAAAGGGAGATGACTGATAAAAATCATGATGGAATATTGAAAATAACATTAAAGGCAACATTTTGGCTCTAGTATTTTTTTCCCAGCTGTTAAAAATGAAACAAAAATGTAACCTTGTCCTCTGTTATATTTCACACTTTTTGGAAAAGTCCTCTTGATTGAGACAAAAGTCTTATCTCATATTTCTGTTTTGCAAATATATTTTCTGTTTCAAGAGTGGATTTTATTAACTATTTCTGAAGCCTAATAAGCTTTTTTTCTGCACATAATACAGTACCATATTTCCTTTTACATTTCAGTTTCACACCACTTGAAAAGGGTACAGCTTTTAAAACTGAACCTGACAATGCAATGGTAAATACACATTGTGCAGCATGGGACTGAGTAAAATGTTCAAAGGAAAGATTCCAATTTATTTTACAGGAGGCTAAAGTGATCCCTGTTTATTTTCAGATTATAATTACACAATGACATCTGGAGTGTTCAATGATTTTTACAGGAAATTCCTGTTCTCCTCTAATATTCTGTTTATTCTAGCTTGTTTTGCATTGTCAGAACTTGTCTCTCTTTCATATAAAACTGGTGAATTATTTAAGCATTTTAATCTGTAATCTTTATTGGCAGGACAAAGTTGGTGCAGGTGTTTCCAAGACTACAGTAGACAATAAAGTTCTATTGCTTGGGTATGGAAACCTGAATTATTCAGCCTTCATGACATTAGGCAGCAGGGTTACTGTGTGTTGATAACAAATTATTACTATCTGCTATCTTTTGCAGCCTCCTGTATTGAAGTACATTGTTTTATACAGGATGATTCCCAAACTGATTCCACATTAATTGCCTTCCCTATTCCCAACACAAAGCAGAGATGAAATCTGACCCATTATTGTAATTTGATCAGAAGTACCTGTCCAGATCACAAAGTGAAATGTTTCTTAAGGTCAAAACAGGAAAGGAGCTTTTTGGTTTTTTTTTTTTTTAATTGTAGGATTTAATATTTTTACTTTTATAAACTGAGTTACTGTTGGCTTTTAAATGCTTATTAAAGAACTAAATGAAATCACTGCTTTTTTATAGATGCAAAGTACAGGTTTCATCCAATACTGGCTTCTTCTGTGGACTTCAGATAATTACATAATCTAAATCCTCAGAAATCTCATTGTTTTCAAAGGCAAAGTATTTACTTATAGTATTTACTTTAAAATAAAATAAAATATGAAATTGGTGGTTTTGTACAATTAAAAATTTCAATAATAATAACTTTTTTAAAACTATGTGTGATAGCAGAAAGATGAAAAAATGGTTGTTCCTTTGGCTGGACAGCCTAAAACACACAGTCTTTGGTTTAATATTGGTGCTAAGGAATATTTTCTATAAATGATTTTTCAATTGCTAAATTAGTTTTCAGTTAAATAAAAAGAGCATATACTTTCCTCAAACTCTTTTGACAAACACATGATTTTGGCAAGAATGCTAACTCTTTAGCCAACATAGACAAATTTCTGAATTTTATGGACAAAAATGTCCAGGTTTCAGTTTCTTAAAGAAGAAAAATCAGTGTTTGGTTTTTAGGCTTGATCAAAAAAAATCCCCTCAAAAATTGTAGAGAAAAGGGCAAAATATGTTTATGCAGAACCTTCTCCATCTTTAATTTCCAATTAAATATAGTTTTTTGCAAGCAGTTGAGTTTATAAAATTCTGCAAGTAATGAAATTATAACCTGTAGACTGACATTTGAACTTGTTCAATTTCTGACTTGTTTTAGCTGAAATCCTGAGACTTGCACATTTTTATTACTGATTCATATTATTTAATATACATTTACATTTTATTGACCTGCCTAAATTCGGTTTCTCTACCATTATTACCAATTATGTAAAATTTACATTATTCTGCTAATACATGTGAGTTCTACATTAAGAGAATAAACAATTACATGTACAATTCTTTTCCTTTGGTATGGTCAGATTTACAGCAATTTCAAAGGAGGAAGTCTTCTTCAAGAATAAGGACTTGCACAGGTCTGAGTTCACAGGCCATCAGATGGTAAATAGATAAAACAATATATGTTTCCACACTAAGAGATATATTTCAGAAGTTTTTTTTTAATACCAAATCTTTGTAAAACATGCAATATAATAATCTTTGTAAAACATGCATATAATATATGATCACTTTGCCCCCATACTTCATCTGTCAGAATATGTGCAATTACACAGATTACACAGAGGAATGATATTTCTACTCCTGAGGGTACCCATGTGAGGTTAAGGTATAAAATAGTACTAATCTCACCCTTCTGTGGCTTTTCTTACTTCTCACTCATGTACTCTTTTAGAAGTAGTTGTGTACTAAAGAGAAAATATAAATCATAACAGATATGTAAACAACTGTCAACACCTTCAAATATATAGGCACTCAAAAATTTCTTCAAGATGACTAGGGACAAAAGATCTTGAAGCAGAAGTATTAGTCAAAAAATTAAATGTCTTCAATTGATCAGACTAAAAGTTCTACCTGAAACCACTCATTTTCTTCATGCTATATTAAGGTAATAAAAACCACATAACCAAACGTGTAAATCCAATATATTACAAGAGAACTTAATGGAAAACTTTGGGCTATATTTCTATATATTGCATAGCCACAAATGCATAGCTAGATGGACAGAAAGATAAACAGAAGCATAAACCAGAGACTCTCAGTGAGGGAATAATCTAACATCTCAGTAAGAAAGAGTTCAATGGAAAAGGCAGTAAAAATATTAAAGAAGGAAAAAAATCTGGGTAATGTGAAAACTGGAGTTTGAAGCCTAGTAAAGAGTTCCAGCAGAGATGGGAAAATAACTATATTACATTCCTGAAGAACAGTATTGCCTGTTCTTTTGCTGGTTGCTCTGGATTTCATTTACAGTGAGAAATTGGGGAAAAAAAAGTTTGCTCAAGGGCAGATTTCTGAGCGACAAAGTGATAGGAAGTGCTGTTAATTTTCTTCTTTGAACAGCATCCCATTGTGCCAGAAATGCAGTATTAGAGTTTCATATAAAAAAGGAAAAAAATCCTATTTTTCACAGGAACTTTTCTTTTTCACTGTTCACCAGTCATGTGACGTTTATTAAAGAGAGCATAAATATCTGCTTTGTACTGAGGAAAGTAGCTGGGTTGTCTGCATTATTTATTAAATACATTTACTAATTAAGAGTCATATTCTTAAACACTTCAAGATGCAAGTGACCATGAAGAAATTCAGCAGTGTTCTAACATCACTGGTTTCAAGGAGGTAAAACACCAGTGCTACAAGAAGATTCTCTTTGAACAGCTGTCTAAAAGCTGACTTCAAACCACCGTACCTGACCATTCTTCATACAGTGTACAAAGGACATACTGCCAGGGTGCACAGGGCAGCCCAGTCTTTACACTGCTGAAACTCTGTGTCAGGACACCACCCTCACCAGCCTAATTTCTAGCTAGGCAAGTCATCCCCCAATATCAAACCATCTGTGTTTGATGTGCTGCAACAAGGCCAACAGCAAAGAGAAAAGGGGCTCTCAAAGTTACTACCTTGTAGGATTTGGCTTAGTGTGAACGTGAGCTGAAAAGGTGCTTAGCTGTGTGTGATTAGGAGAGCAAGGTATTAACGTGTTTGTGGATAGAGGATGGATGTCATCATAGGTCTAGCATCAAATGCCTTGGCAAGTTTGTGAAAGGAGATGGTACAACATCTGGATTTGATAAGAACTATTTACACAGAGAAACAATACCACGGATGGATTATAAAAGTGAGACACATGAATGATATTGCAGAGGGTGCAAGAGCACACTATAATAAACACTTTGAGGACTGACATTTTACAATGAACTTCTTGAATCTAAGCAGATGAAACATAGTACACAGCATCCATCCATGACTTTTTTGCAGTGACAACAAAAAGAACTAGGAAAATGTTTGCTATGCTGAGTTAATCAGTTGTGGGGGAGTCTTACACCCTTTTCACTCTGAGACCTAGACACAGGATACTCAGGAAAACATCTGTGGGTCTACCTTGGATTGCCATCAAAATCAATTTAAAATACTTATTTATGAGTAATGATCTGTTGGAAGGTTAGTGGAGAGGTAACACAGCAATGTCACAGCTGGACTTCAGCTGACAGAGTCAGAAAGTACCATCTTTACCAGTCACAGCAAACAGCTCTGTAATAGTCACTGGGTCTTCCTTTAACCCTTGGTCTTGCCCTTCTCATTCAACTGATTTCAGCAAACATCAACTGCTTTTTCAACCACATACAAACAGTTTTGTGTACAAGGAGAAAACAGATTATTCAGACTTTATGCAAAGCAGCCTCATCTCAACTGCTCCACTCAAGTTAGCAACATTAGCATCTCACATTTTCTCTACCAGTATGAATGGAGCATGGTCAGAAAAAGATTAATATTCAAACTTACATTTTACACCCCAGGAGTCCTTACTCTCAGCTTTACCCACCTGTTTTTTCCTACTTAGTTACCTAGTCATAACATGCCACTTCATATAAATGTCAAATCATTCATACAGACCACTGAAGTTTTCATTACTCTGATTCATCCTGAGCTACCCACCCTCCCAAGTTAATAAAAAGAGAAAAAAGAACAACAAACAACCCACCCCAGCAAGGAGGCAAAGCTAAAACTCCTTATCAGAAAAGTTTAGGAAAAAAGAACCCGACTCATAAAACAACCCTAAAATTTTAATTGAGCTTCATTACCTAGTTAATAGTCATCTGCCCTTTGGATCTTCGTATGTATACATGGAAACATCCCTCCAAGCACCAATCAAGCTGGTGTTTTTGATTACAATTTTCAGCATCTGTACAGGGCATAGCCTCCAAATCACCTGGTGCTGATTCACAGTATTCATCACATCAAACAATAGTAAAATGAAAAGAATTTATTTAGGAATTCTCTAGATACAACATCAGTGGCAAAAGATTACAAGTAAAATAAATATGAAATGCAGGGCTTTTTAAAATGCAACAACCAGATGTCTCTGCAGTATTCTTGGAACAGCCTCCCTGAGAGACTTTGGGAAATGTCACCTGACTAAAGATCTCTATCAATTCTGAAGACAAAACCAGCTAGAAGCTGCAATATTTTGGGACTGATAACTGGGCATCCTCTTCTAAGTATTCCATAATATTTTTTCATCATTAACTTGGTTGCATATCTAGGACATATATGCATGAAGATTTACATCTTTATCTCTTGAATACTTTCTAGATTTAGATTGTGAATATAAATTCAGATTCCTTTGATGGCTCAGCTCATTTGACAAAATGGTTATATTTTAACCAGCTGTAGAGTCTTTATAGCTGCAGGTATTATTTTCATTTTCCTGAGAGAGGTTTGGTTTTTTTAACTGCTGGCTGACTACTTCATCCCAAGCCTGGGTGGTTTAATGATACCTCTAAGCCTTGTTAGAGCTGTTATTAACATATATTAAATATTTTATGTAAATAAAGCATTCAGCCAAAGTTTTGATTATCTGGTTTTGACTTTTTTCTTTACTTTAAAAACCTTTACTACAGAAGCTTTTAATATTATTATCAAACACTTTGTTCAGGCTACCTCACTGAACCTGCATCTCTAGGATTCACTTTCTATTTAACCTCATGGCATTCAACCAACCCAAGTGCAAGGTCCTGCCTCTGGGTTGGGGGTAACCCCCAATATTATTAGAGCCTAGGAAATTAAAGGATTGAGAGAAGCCCTGCAGAGAAGGACTTGGGAATACTGGTGGATAAAAACACGGGACATGAGCTAGCAATGTGTTTGCAGTCCAGAAAGACAATAGTATACTGGGCTGCAAAAAAGGAACAATTGAGGTGATTCTGTCCCTCTGCTCTCTCTTTTGAGAGCTGCCTGGAGAGCTGCCTCCAGCTGTGGGGCCCCCAATACAGAAGGACACAGCCCTGTTAAGCCAGGTCGGAGGAGCACTTCTATTAAGAGAGGATAAGAGTGTGGAGGCTGTTCCGCCTGGAGAAGGCTCTGGGGGAGATGTTATTGTGGCCTCTCACTGCATAAAGGGGCTTAGAATAAAGATGGAGAAAGACTTTTTACCAGGACATGTAGCAACAGCACAAGAGGCAATAGTTTAAACTGAAGGAGGGTAGATTTAAATGAGATATAAAGAAGAAAGAGCATACTGTTGTCTATCACATATTATATGGGAAGTTTATAGCAATTAATGTTCCTAGTTCTGAGTTTCCACATTTTCATATTGTGTTTTTAGCAACACAAGTCTGTAGTTTCTTATTTACTTTTGCTGCTGATCTAAGAAATGGAAGTAGTTAAGTCCTTTCCTTAGAATTGTTTCTTGCAACATGTTAATGCATCATTTGCTTTCTACAAACAACTGGAGATAATGCCTTCAAGAGTAGTAAGAAACATTTTCCAGAACAAGAGTAGATTATTGTTCAATGAGATGGGATTTATTAGCATTCTGTATATAGCAAGCAACTATTTTCTTTGAATGAATAGACTAAGGGGAAAAAGTAGCATGGTTCTCAGCAGTGATAAAGTTTTATTAGCAGATTTTCTGTGGAGATTATGGGCTGTAGAGAGAATGTCACTAACATGACTGAGGAAGTACTAAAGGTACTTTGCATAGCTACAGAGTACTATTGCTCTGTTCTCTGTGCACAAAGCGAAGGGCCCAAAGAGAGGACACGTGGGATCAGGCAGACTTATAAATGATTCTCTACATTAATAGACAGGCTTATAATTAAAGCAACCTGTAGTGGAGGTAAGAGTGCATCCTGAATAAACATAAGTACATATTTTTGTATAGATAAACAAATTCATAAAAATTATGAATACAAAAGCTAAGACATTCTTTAAAGTTGTCATCCAGCTTCAAGGCAAATACTTTGTTTGAAATTCTACAACTAAAGATTTGATTTAGGTCCAAAAACTGATAAGGCAAAACTTTTGAAATATAAACCAATCAAAGGTTTATTAAACCCAAACTACTACAGCTTGTTAAAAGATACCATGAATTTCAAATCACCATAGGCTAGGACATTATCAGAAAAGTGTAAGTATTTCCTTTTATTGTCATTTTTTTAAGCCTGACTTGTCCAGAAGAGGTCATTGCAAAAACAAAGATTTTGTTTTACCATTTTGAATATCTCTGTATTGTATCTTTGAAGTCAAACATAGTACAGACCAAAACAGAATCCATAGTTCCCAGGACCAATGGAAGTCACATAAGCCTTCTTTAACTCTTTTTGAATTGTTTCACCAATAAATTCTAGGAAGAAAGTTAAGATAAGTTAGAATGGTGGTGAAGTAGGTTGGAAAAGAATTTAGTTTCAGTCTGCACAAATGGGAACTGGTTTATTTGATGTCCCAATAAGCACATATTACAATATACAGAGACATATATTAGTGCTCCATATAAGCTGGAGGCTCTGCATAATCTACACCAATCTTTGTAAAGGAGGCATTTACATAATGATACTGGTCTTTAATGCTTGATCAAGATCATCTCCTGAACACTTGCAGAGACAGTGACTGCCCCACCTCCCTCTGAAACTTATGGCAATGGCTGAAATTTTTTTCAATGAAAAAATTTTTTGCTAATATCTAATCTAGACCTCTGGTAACTTAAAGTCATTTCCTTTCATCCTTTCACTTGAGATATGGCAGAAGAGATGGACCCCCACCTGGCTACAACCTCTTTTCATGTAGTTGTAGAGAGAGGAAAGTTCTCCCCTTAGACTACTCTTCCCCAGGCTAAACAACCCCAGCCATTCCTTACAAAATTTGTGCTCCAGATCTTCACCATCTTTGCTGCCCTTCTCTGGAAATACTTCAGCACGTCAGTTTTTTTGAAGTGAATGGCCCAAGCCTGAGCCCTGGGATTTGAGGTATGGCCTCACCAGGGCCAAGTATAGGGTGACAATCACTTCCCTGGTCCTGCTGGCCACACCATTCCTGATACAAGCCAGGTGGGCATTTGCCTTCTTGTCTACCTGGAGATGGCACTGGCTCATGTTCAGCTGGCTGGCAACCGGCACCCCCAAATCCCTTTCTGCTGAGCAGCTCTCAAGTCACTCATACCCAAGCATTGCCTGGGGTTGTGACCCAAGTGCAGGACTTGGCACTCAGCTTTGGTGAACCGCATACAGTTGTCTTCAGCCCATTGATCCAAGCTGTCCAGGGCTCTTTGTAGAGCCTTCCTACCCTCCAGCAGATCAACACTCTCTCCCTAACGTGAGATTGATATGTCTGTCAATATCCTAACAGATATTGTCTCTAAATTTACTGAGGATGTATTCAAACCCCTCCCCTAGATCACCATTACAGATATTAAATAGAACCAGACTAACCCTGAGCCCTGGGAAATATCACTGATGACCAGCCACCAACAGGATTTAGTTCCATTCACTGCCACTCTCTAGACCTGGCCGTTCCACCAGCTTTCACACAGTGAAGAGTACTTCCACCAAAGCCATGAGCATCCAGTTTCCTCAGGAGAATGCTGTGTGGGAGACAGTGGCAAACACTTTACTGAAGTCTAAATAGGCATCCACTGCCTTTCCTCATCCTAAGGGAAGAGCATTTCTCTGCATATAGTTAGATATATCAATTTACTGCAGGCTCCACATATATCAGCCAGTTATACTATAGGCAGAAGTAGACAGAGATGTTTGATAAACCTTACTGAATGATCAATAAATGTAAATACCTCAAGAAGTAGTAGAGTTCATGCATTTACAGTAGTGCACTTCACATCACCAAAAAAAAAAAGCTTTTCCAACATAATTTTCTCTTTTAGAAAACTAAAATGTTCACACATTAAAAATGTTCAATTGACATTAAACACGTTTCAATCAGAAGAATGTTTCCCTGGGTTCCCAACCAGTTCCAAGCACAGCAACATCTTCCCTTGCACATGAGAAATCTTAAGTTCTGGAATCAACTCATGCCTGGAGCACCACTGCTCCATAATGTCCAGTACTTTTGCCTTGGTGAAAAGTATATATCCAGGACCTGAGCTGGCTCACTTAAGGACTGTTTGCTATCTGTGTAGTGTTTCACTATGCTGTGCAGGCATTCCATTGCCTAGTAAATCTTTGAAGCCTATTTGATCCCTTTTCCTTGGGACCAGCATGAAAGCATGCTATGTTCCAAGATCCTTTTGATTAGTTTTCCATACGAGAGCTTATGACAAAATTACACTTGCAGAATTTGAGCTTTTAAAATATTTCTCTTCTTGGAACATATTCTAATCAAAGTACATTCTACTTTTGCTCCATTTCTATGCCGAGGTATTCATGATCAAAGCACAAGGGTCCTGGTACAGCTTTTTGAACTGCAAGACACCTACTGGTAGAAGACAATTGAATCAACAGTGTTCTCAAGCTTGCAAATCCAACCTCTGATGTCATATGCCCAGGACCTGAACAAAGACTAGAAAGTCAACATAAACTACTATATTATATATAACTGATGATCCAATTATATATTTTTAATACTTCAACTTATAAACAGATTTATGACAGTGGAGTGATTCCCACTATGTCTCCTAATTTTGTCACAGAAAAACCTTTCAAGTTTTGATGTTTGGCATCTGGATGAAAGAAGGCATTCAACTGATGCTGTGTTTTACAATTTAGTGTAAGTGCAAAAGTCTCTTATGTTCATGAGGAAATTCAATTTTGTTGGGAAAGAAAAATCAAGAATGGTGTTCACCTAAGATAAACTTTAACATCCTTACCAGTCTTTAAGTCTTTCACTTTTATATAGTTTTATATGTAACTCTACATATGGGCTTACAGTTCATACAGAATTTCTAAGTCTTACTTTGTCTTTCTTCTAGGTGGTATAAGTTATCTAAAGCCATGGAAGTCAAATGGGATCCTGGGGTAAACCTGTATATAAACCTGTTTTTACAGAGGCAGAACCAAGCCTGACTCCTCTCAGAAGAATATGCTTCACCATAAGAACTGCGTCATAAGATGCTATGTCTCTGCCACTAGTTAGGGTATAGTTTGAGCCAAGAAGCATCATAGAGAATTTCACAATGGTTTCAGAATATTTTTCTTAATTATATGTCACAGATCTGCCTAGCAATTAAAACTTGCTTTTAGGCTTAAGGGAAAAAAAAAACCTTTCAAGGCAGTGATTACTGGAAGTGCTCTATAGCAATGCCATTCTTTAGAATAAGATCATGTAATTAGTGATATTACTTAATAATCATATTTTTGATGGGTCCTTTAAGGCTTAGTCTAGTTTTGCTGCTCATATCTCTTACAACAGGGTCTAATAGAAAAGCACAAGGACTGAGAGTCTTTTGACCTGATTGTTGCAATTCCCGGACATGAATGAAGGCCCATGGCTAGAGACTATGCTAAGTGTTCTGAAAACAGAGTAAACAGGTTCTCTAGCAGTATAGTGATTGTAGCTGCAGTGTGTGTGTGTGTGTGTATGAGAAAGGTCTTGGAAAGTGACAAGAGACATTACCAGATAGAAAGCAGGAAACCAGTAAGGAAGTGTTGGCTGTCCTGGCCAATGTCCAAGTATGAGAAGCATGAACTTAGACTGACCTAACCATTTTCAGATATCTTCTATTCCTAAAAGGGAAGGGCTTTAAAGAAGAATTTTTAACAAGAAATTAGGGTGGTTTTATGAATGTTGACAGGAAATTACTCCCAAGAGTAACAAGCAGCAAATATATGTTTAAAAAATCCATCAGCGGTAATAGAAGCAAAGTTTAATGATCAGCTGAAAGAAGATATTGACTTACTAAAACTGAAAAAAGAAAGTGACAAGAATAAAAATCTCTGTCTTGTTTTAATTACAGAGGCCATCAGAATATGCTAGAGGCCATAAAGAGGGTAAAGACAGTGATTGGATCCAAAAGAATCACAGAATCAATTTGTTTGGAAACAACCTTTGAGATCAAGTCCAACACCACCTTATCATCTAGACCATGGCACTGAATGCCACATCCAGTCTTTTCTTAAATACCTCCAGGGACAGTGACTCCATCATCTCCCTGGGAAGCCCATTCCAATAACCAGTCACCCTTTCTGGGAAGAACTTCTTGCTAACGTCCAATCTAAACCTCCACTGGTACAGCTTGAGTCTGTGTGCTCTTGTCCTGTAGCTGGTTGTCTGGGAGAAGAGACTGACCCCCACCTGGCTACAGCCTCTTTTCAGGGAGATGCAGAGAGTGATTGGGTCTCCCCTGAGCCTTTTCTCCAGGCTAAACATCCCCAGCTCCTGCAGCTGCTCCTCACTGAGCTGGTGCTCCACACCCTTCACCAGCCTCGTTGCCCTTCTCTGGACACGCCCCAGCATCTCAACATCCTTCCCAAACTGAGGAGTCCAGCACTGGACACGGCACTGAAGGTGCAGCCTCACCAGTGCTGAGCACCAGGGAGCAATCACTGCCCTGGTCCTGCTGGCCACACTGTTCCTGATACAGGCCAGGATGCCATGGCCACCTGGGCACACTGCTGGCTCCTGTTCAGCTGCTGTTAATCAGTACCCCCAGGTCCCCTTCTGCCTGGGCACTGTCCAGCCACCCTGTCCCCAGCCTGCAGTGCCACATGGGATTGTTGTGGCCAAAGTACAGGACACAGCACTTGGTCTTGTTGAGCCTCGTTTCATTGGATTCATTCAATGGATCCAGCCTGTCTGGGGCCTTCTGCAGAGCCCTCCTACCCTCCAGGAGATCAACACACACCCCCAGCTTGGTGCTGTCTGTGAATTTCCTAATGGTAGACTCAATCCCCTCATCCTGAATATCAGTAAAGATACTAAACAGGACTGTGCCCAAAGCTGATCCTTGGGGGACACCAGTAGTGACTGGTCACCAATGAGATGCAACAAAATTCAGGACCAGAGGAATTATATGAGTATGCAGATCTTTTACAAATGGTCTTCCACCCTATCTTCCCCAATATTAGAAAGACAACAGATTCTAAAATAATGCCAGTGAAACACTGAAGCATGTTCTTATAAGCATGCAGTCCTTTTTAGAATGATGTATCATAGTGCAAGAGCAAGGAGGCTCACTTGAGATTGGTGTGTGTAGTACTTTGGCTCTGCCTTCTCCTCAACTTCTGTACTGTGCTGCATCCCACAAAGTTCAATTTCAATGAAGTGTAAGTGTCACTGTTGGAATCCACACAAGTAACAGAATACAGCACAATTTCATATCTGGAATTACATGTAAAACCTGCTCCAAAATCTCCATCTCTGTTCCAGTAAATATCTGATACATTTAAACAATGACATTTAAAAAGAGACTGGAACCAGGTCTTTCTTCTTCATCGCTTTATTTTCTTTTTCACATGTCTCATTTCAAACCACCTCCCTCACATATATGAACACTGCTTAAAACCTCTGAGAGGAGCTGAACCTAGGCCAGAAATCTGAGCCAATGTTTCTGAAGTTGGAGGGAGATAAACTTAATAATTAAGGAGCTGCAGGCTCCCCCAAACCTTCTCAAATACCTAATTTTGTAACAGAAAGGCAGCAGATGGAATGGTGTGCAAGGATAGTGCGATTGGAAGGTGATAAGCTAGAAAACAGCAGCTTGGCATTCAGGAAGATGTTAGGGGGAAGATAAGAAGATGATTACAGACGTCCAGGGATTATAAACACAGTGTGAAAATATAGGATAGTTGGCTAGGAGCATGATCACTAACAAAGGATGGACAGCAGCTGGCTAGGGGAATGGAGAAGAGGGGCTGGGGAGAAGCCCTGCCCTGCTTACAGGGTAGCTGGGCTGGGGGCCAGGAGAGCTCTGTTCCCCCCCTCTGGAGCACAGACAGGGGCTCTCACCCTCCTCTACAGCGTAGCCCCTCTCTCCGGGCAGCCAAAGGAGCACAACAGCAAAAGGCCAAGCACAGCAAAGACCCAGCCCTGCACACAGCGAGCTCGCCCAGCACTAAGCCAGCCGCAGCACCCTGAAGGTGCCCTGGCCTGGAAAAGCCCTTTGCCCAGAGGGCCCCTTGTGTCCCTCTTCAGCTCCAAGCTCGCTCTTGCCTCGCCGTTCCACTCCTGAGCTCAAAGAGGCTGCTCCTGCGGCTTGCTCTTGCCTCGCTGTCCCACGGCTTCTGCAAATGTCAACGAGGACGCAATCGGGCCTGAGGAGCTCCAGCTCCCAAAGGGAACCGCCACCCAACAGCCCCACAGCGAGATCCTCATCCCACCAGTCACGCAGCCCCCCAGCTGCCCAAAAGCCTCCAACTTCAGCTTGACTCACCGTCGCGACGTCTGACGCAGTCCCAGGCCGTGCTGGGAGCCGGGCCCTCTGGGCAAATGAAGCTGGGTGCGCAAAGCAGCGGCCAAGAGGCTGCACCCCTGCTTACAGCTGCTGCCTGGACTGCAAAGTGCCTGGGACTCCAGAGCACTGGCCCCCACTTCCAGGGCAGCTCTGGTCCCCAAGGCCTAAGAAGGCTCCTTCTCTCCAGTTCCGGGGCGCTCCCCACTAACGGGACAGGTGCCCCACACAGGCTGCCAGCTGAAGGGAGCACAAAGGCTCCCAGACCCGCAGCCTGCTTACAGACTGGTCCACACCCAGGGAGCCACAGAGCTGGGCCTTCCCCCAAGGCAGCAGGAACCAGACTCTAGAGTCAGGCAGTCGAGCTCACGGCCTAAAGCCGAGGGGCCCGAGGGGCTGCCAGCCCAGCCTTGAGGCCAAGGGAGGGCACACGCTCAGCCCCATGACTCCGGGCCCCACGCCTCTGAAAGACCGGAGCCAGGGACACCCGCCTGATTACAGGGGGCCCCTCCAGCTGCCCGCCGAGGCCAGGGGACGCACAGAACCCCATTTAGGGGCTGCCCTCTGCTGCCCGGCACCCCCCAACAAGCTCTACGGAGCACAGGCTCCGGCCTGTGCCTCACTTAGGGACAGGCCAGAGCCCGGCCACAGCACAGTGCGGCAACACAGCTGTCTGCAGAGCACCAGGAGCCTCCTCTACAAGGCCGCCAGCAATGTGGCACCAGCCCAAAGCAGTGCCAGAGGCGGAACCGTGACCTGCGGCACAGCACTTCTGCAAGCTGCCCCCTGGCAAGGGCCCGGGAACACTCGTTCCTGTTGCCTGGCTAAAGGAGCCTCCCCAGCCCTGCTTACAGGGACCTGGGCGGGGCTGCTCTTGGGGCCAAAGGGTGCTGCCAAGGTCTTGACACACGCCCCGAGTACAGGGCCCGCACGCTGGCAGCTCACCAGCACAACTGGCAGCATAGGCGCACGCCCTGGCCCTGGCTACAGGCGGGTCAGGGTGCCCACGCTGCCGCTAAGTGGCTTCGTGCTGTCCTCAGAAAGCAGGGGCAAGGTCGGACGCTTTCTCTACCCGTGCATTTTGGGCACCCGCCTGTGGCTGCACTGGGCTCCTCTTTCCCTCCTGGGAAGTCTAAGCTACACTGCTCTGCTTCTAAAGGTGGGGGGGCTAAAGCACAAACACACTTCCTCACTCACACCAACTCCTTAGAAAGGAAGACAGGGGAGGCAGGGGAGGGGGAGACAGTCCCAGAAGAGGGAGCAAGTTCTGTGCAGCCAACCTACTCCAGGGAGCCATTCCTAATGCTGAGCAGGAGAGGAAAGCATCAGACCTGCCCGTGCACTGAGGGGAGGCCACAGGAGCCTTGACGCGCTGAAGCGCTTCAGGCCTGGCACAGGGACACAGGCTGTGACACGCCCTGAGTACAGGGGGTCGCACTGGCCAGGGGCCAGCAGCACGCAGAAAGCTGCTGGGGCTGGGGAGAAGCCCTGCCCTGCTTACAGGGTAGCTGGGCTGGGGCCGGGAGAGCTCTGTTCCCCCCCTCTGGAGCACAGACAGGGGCTCTCACTCTACAGCATAGCCCCTCTCTCCGGGCAGCCAAAGGAGCACAACAGCAAAAGGCCTAGCACAGCAAAGACCCAGCCCTGCACACAGGGAGGTCGCCCAGCACTAAGCCAGCCGCAGCACCCTGAAGGTGCCCTGGCCTGGAAAAGCCCTTTGCCCAGAGGGCCCCTTGTATCCCTCTTCAGCTCCAAGCTCGCTCTTGCCTCGCCGTTCCACTCCTGAGCTCGAAGAGGCTGCTGCTCTTGCCTCATCGTCCCACAGCTTCTGCCAATGCACGATGACACACTCAGGCCTGAGAAGCTCCAGAGCCTGTGCCTGCAGGGAACCGCCACCCAACAGCCCCACAGGCTGAACTTCAAGCATGTCAGCCGGAATTACCAGCAGTTGTTTTTTTAAGATAATCGTTTTTGGAGTGCTGTGTGTAATGATCCCTCCCTGATTGTAGACACTCCTCAGTTCCCTCTCATATATTAGTAGATGAGATTTTTCCTCCCTTTCTGGCATGGCTGTGTGACATTAAGTTTCATTGATTAGAGTGTTTTTGTAGCTTTAGTATAATCAGTGTTCCTTGCAGATAGTGCATTATACTACACTAGTTTTTATTGTGTCTTTATGGTGTAGTAAATATTTCTGATTAAGATACTTTTGAGTAGTTTTTATCTTAATAAATTAATGAGTTTATGTGAATAGATGAGGTTTGCAATCCTTTATTCTGAGGAATATTCAAAAAGATTCACTTACATCTATTAAATCTTTTAGGCATAAACCTGTGATAAAGTCAGATGGTAGGATTGTATAGCCCTCACCCAGGTTCCTCTCTGAGGAGTTTAGGAAGCAATGGGGCAGTATCTTGCACCTCAGGACTCATCAGGAAGGCTCTTCTAAGAGATTTTGTCTGCAGCTCCCACTATGGCCAGGACAATACCCTTCTAAAGACTGAGATTTTCAGCTAAAAATGTCACCTCTTTCCCTTTTAAATTATCCCAGACTGACCATCAGAGATGCTGCCTCCTACTGCTGTGTTACAACAGACTCTCCGTCAAATGTGTTCATTTTTCCTCTCTAAATTTTCCTCTCCCCAAATTCACCAGTCTGGAAAGCGCTAATTTGTTTTAGCTAGGTTACCTCAGGTTTTCTGACAAGAAAGTCACTTTGACACCCTCCAAAAGAGGGCCTTTGATTTTCCCTCCAAATCATCCCCTAGCTGCATGCTATGTCACCTAAGATTTTATCCCAAAAATGTTTGTTCTCTCCCCCATACACTTCTTCAATTTTTCCCTCCAAAGTATCTCCTACAGATTAACACAGATTTTTGCTCCTCAAAAGCTCTATACCATAGAAATTCCTTTTTTACTTTGATTCATTCCACTGCAGATTAACTGAGATTTCAAATCAAAAATGTTCCTTTAAATTACCTCAGGTTTTATCACAAAATTTTCTCTGCCCCACCTCCCCAAAATACCTTAGACTTTTCCCCAAAAACCATTTTCTTCCCTAGAGATCCCCTGGAATTTTCTCGCCAAAAAATGTCTGCTCTATGACCTCCATAGATTACCGCAGCTTTTTTTTCCCCACACTACTCAATTTTACACAAGAATGTTCCCTCCTTGCCCCACACACAGGTGAAACCAGGAAGTTCCAGCATTGGTCCCCTCTGCAGTTCTTGCTGCTTCTATGAGTCACCTCATCTCTACCCCTGGCAAACAGAAACACCGTGCATGCCGGCCGTCCATTTCTCCTCTGCCTCACCCGAGGGCAGCTCGAGGGCGCCTCCCGGCCCGCACATGGAACCCCGCCCGGCGACCCGCCGAGAGCGGCGGACCCAGGGGCTTCGAGTTCCCGCCCTCGGGGCTGAGGGGCCCGGGCTGCGAGGCGGCCGCTGCGGGCGGACACACCGGCTTCGAGTTCCCGCCCTCGGGGCTGAGGGGCCCGGGCTGCGAGGCGGCCGCTGCGGGCGGACACACCGGCTTCGAGTTCCCGCCTCTGCTGCTGACAGAAACGGCGGGGCAGGGCCACCGCGCATGCGCGGGAATCTCGCCCTGCCGTGCCAGTCGGGAGGCGGCGGCCGCACGACGGGAACACGCCCGCCCCTCCCGACCCTCAGGGAGGGACGTTCCTTAGGGCTCATCCGGATTCCCATCGGAGAGTCTCCCCTGCCCGCAGCAGCACCCGGCAAACCCGCATCCCCCCCTCAGAGATCCTCACGCCCCCTCAGTGGCACGCTCGGCATCTGCCACCACCTCAGTTACATGCAGAGTACACCGCATGCCTCTCTCATACGTCCTCAGCCACACCCGAGGCACCTGCCTCCCGCTCAAATCACCTTTGTGTCCCCTTTGCAACATGCAGGGCACACACCACTCCTTCAGCAGCCCGCACTCCCTCTCAGCAACACGCAGGGCATTTGCCATCCCTTCAGTGACTCTCATGTCAGAGGAACACGGGGCACCTGCCTCCCCTCAAACGACTCCCATATTCCCCATCAGAGGAACACAAGCAGCATCTGAATCCTAACCCGTAGGTAACAAAAGGCTACGCGTTATATTGTATCAAGTAATGGTAACAAGTCATATTGTACCAAGATTTGCGGGTGAAACAAACAAGACAGCGAAGCCAGTGACATAGGAGGCATCATCAAGACCAAAACAGCAAATTGTAATAAATCTTGCAAACTGAAAAATTAGCTAAAAACATAATAGACTGAAAAAACCTAGAAGCAGCAGACATGTCCTGAAGACAGAGGTAAAAAGTTTAGACATAAGGAAGACTACAGGACTTTTCATCAAAAGACCACCAGAAGACTGAGGATCACAAAGAAACTGACGCGGGTGTGAAATCAACAAACTCTCATAGAACCATGACACAGATTTACACAAATATGAGTATGCTAATGATACCTTGTAACTGGGAATTTACAATTTAGAATGAAATTGAAGGCAAAACAGCATTGAATGAGGTTTGTCAGAGAGATCCACCTCACTCCGAGCTCTGAATATACAAACACCTGCTCTGTAGCCCTCTGAATGCAGAGTTTTGTTTTCTTGGCCAGCTTTGGGCTTTATATCTACCTCCCCTCTGGAACACTCATGGCCCCTCAGCTGCTAAAGATGTTTCTGCAAACACTGAACTATTTGCCAATCCTTTAATCCAGTAAAACCCAGTAGTAGGTCGTTACCTTGTTGTTGTGTATGCACATCAGCTACTATAAATTATAATAAATACTCAATGTCTTCCTTTACTCTCTCAAATGTGAGTGATGAAAAACCAATGATCACTGCACACACAAGTAGATCAGCTGTCTAATAAGTCTGGAAATTGCAGAAAATTTATGACTTCACTTTCTCCTGTGTTTTTTGTGTTTTTATTCCCATTAACAAACTCTCTGTTTTCAATAGTTACCACTCACCTCATATTTGCCAGTGCAGACAAAGCTACAATTCCATCATCATCCATTAACCAAACTGCCTTTCTCCCTTGCAATGATTCTTAACACATTGTTCAAAAAGAAAATATTACCAAAGATCTTCTCTAAAGCATGGTTCAATGTTGAAAAAACACCATTTTTAAAAATATTAACATTATTAAAGCGTGGCTGAGCAAGGTCTGGTTTCCCAGGCAAGCTCAAATTTTGCACCACCTCATTTAAATCCATACAGGCCAAGAGATGCCAGTGGGAAAGAGACCAAACACAAGAGTGGGACTTTATGAATTATGATCTGTGATTAAAGCAGTTATTTCACTTAAGTTTTCAAAATACTTGGTCACAATGCATAAAACAAATCTGGCATTTAAAGTTCAGGGCTGTCACAAACATCTTTTATGAAAAATCCTTCCTTAGGATTTTTCCTCCTGAGAAGCTGAGAGGCCTCAGGAACAAAATGTAAACAATGGTTATCTGCTGCTGTGGAATGCAACAGGTGGATCTGTGATTGGTCTCATAGAGTTGTTTCCAATTAATGGCCAATCACAGTCAGCTGGCTTGGACTCTGTCCAAGACACAAGCTTTTGTTATCCATTTCCTATTTTTCTATTCTTAGCTAGCCTTCTGATGAAATCCTTTCTTATATTCTTTTAGTATAGTTTAATATAATATATATCATAAAATAATAAATCAAGCCTTCTGAAACATGGAGTTAGGTCCTCGTCTCTTCCCTCATCCTGGGACCCCTGTGAACATGGTCACACAGGGCCTTCCATGCTGGGCAGATCTCCTGAGGCTGACATAAGAATACATTATTTCAAATCCAGCCTCTGTTTCAAGCCTCTTTTCCTTTCCTAATTAAATTCATTATTTGTATGTATTTTAATGTAGTATTTAATTTTTAATTGTAGAGACTCTACTGGTTACTGCAATATGATTTTCATTGTCAATACTGAATTAATTTTATAAAATGTGAGGGAAAAACTACTGGGAAAAAATAAAAGCTGCTGGTAAAATGGATGAGGCAAGCTAAATATCCATAGAAGACAGATTTCACTTTTATCTCCATGACTGTGATAGCAATACTGGCCATAAATCTCACTTACGAGATTATTAATGAGGGATGTTATTTGTTGATGGCTTGAGCAAATTAATTAGGAGCAAGTCAACTAATGAGGTGAACAAGGCACTTCTAAAACTAAGCTACGGATCAGTGATAGAATAACCATTCGAATTGCTACTCCTCTCTGTGTGGTAAAGAGAAGCTGCAGCAGTCAGCTGGTAAAACGTCCCGGCTAGCTGGCCAGCAACCACTAGCAGCAGTGGGGCACTTCACCCGGTAGCAGGGCTCCAGGCTAGCGCCTCAGGCAATCACCCAGAGGTATATCTGGGGACGTTGCCAGATGAGGGACGAGGCTGACAAAAAGCTGCAAGCAGCAGAAAGAATAGGGCGGACTCCAGCTGAGGTTAATCCAGGTTTAATAGATCCCGGGGGAACCAGCACGTGGAGACAAAGGAGGGGGGGGGGAAATTACACGAGGTTTTAAGGGGTAGGAGATACAAGGGAGGAGCCGGTCCTTGGACCAATAGGGGTACAAAGGGGAGTGGGATCCAAGGGACTGACACCGGGAAGATACCAATAGGGATAATCCAGAGGAGGGGCCCGGCCCCCTAAGCCAATCACTCTGAGCCCTAGACAGAAGTTTCTGGCAAGAAAGGTGGTGGCAGGGAATGACTGACAGGGCACCAAGGAGGGATAGAGGGAAGGATACATTTGGTTTCTAGGGTAACCGGGGAGGGGAGCAAATGGATACATTGGTGGTCATAGAAACTGGGGTGGGGTTTGGGTAGGAGAAGTTGGGACAGAACCATAACAAAGTGGGGGAAGACACAACAAACCACTTAACAGAACAGACAAAACTTGACACACCACAACAAGAAGCTGGCCCTCCCAAGGATCACAAAAACAGATTGGTATCATTTTAAATAATGCCAAATGCTGCAACTCAGAGCAAGATGGATGTAAGGTGCTCCAATTGTAAAGAAGGAAGTTACAGAGCATTCTTTGCTCAAGGATATAACACAGAATTCTATGAGAAGAAGATGTCCCATAAAGAATTACAGGAAAATTATATGGGGAAGGAGCATATTCTGGCAATTCTGGGCCTCTCTACCAGGAGGACCTGGGTCTGTCACTTAGGCACTAATTCGGGCTCTCTAGAGGTTCTGAGTTATGGAATCACAGGTGGCAATGGTCAGTCTCCTACATCCCCCTGTAGTAGAGATGGCCTTTGAGTAAATATATGTATCCTATCTAAATATCTGTATATGGGCCTTGCCCCAAGGAGTCCCAGTTGATTCTGAATGGCTTGCAGCTGCAATGTCCTTAATTGGGCACAGCTGTGGCCAGCAGGGATCGCTGGGATAAAAGGGGGCTGGGTTTCCCAATCAAGTAGAACCCTGAAGCAACCTCGGAGAAGCAGCAACAGTCTGCCGAGGAAGGAGTCAGCATGATGAAGACCGGGCCGTGAAGAACCCCTGAGAAGATATGACTACTCTGGGTATGACTACTACAATTGAGACTGCACCCTACGGCTACATCCCCCCATCAATAATCAGTGTCCTCTATCCCCCCATCAACTTGCATCGTTTATACACTTTGTATTCTCACCTGTACACGTCAGTGGTTTCAGGAAACAAGTAATAGTCAGTAGGAACCTGTCTACAAAAACGTCACTATTACTCCTTTAGATCAATCTAATATATGATTTCTTTGTAACTGCTCAGAAGAAAATGAAAAAAGTGTGTAAGACTTTGCTTTAGATAAAGGGGAGATAATTTAGATATAAAGTACATTGGGATGATGCTAATCTCCTCAGTTTTGATGTCTGAACTGAAATATTCTTATATACAATGACACCTTTATGATCCTGGGATATGTAAGCCTTAGGAGTGACACTCCCTGAGAAAGGAAATCATGTGTCTATTGTATCTTCCAGGCTAAACATTTTACAAAACTAAAGGAAAAAAAAATTTCTTTAACCTCTTCCTGTGTTTACAATTTAAATCTATCCAGTTTCATTTCTCTCTCCCTTAAAAGCACTTGAGCTCTGCCATCTTTGCTTAGGATGAAGTGCAGTTGACTTCATTAATAGTGCCAGTTATTTTCCATAGAGTGAAACACAAGTAAAACAGATTATACTGCCTGTCCTCAGCTGCACTTTGTACTGCGGCTTTTTTTTCCTCTTTTCAAATGCAAGGTGTGAATGCAAAACAATTGCTGAGTGGGCTGTTTTGTATCCTAACAAAATATAGCGAGTGACAAGGGAGTTTTATGGTATAAAAGGGAAAGAAATAAAAGAAACATGCAGTACTTGGAATGGAAGGAGCTATAGAGCACCAGAGAAAGGAAATTATCCTTTAGGAAATCTACTACATGGACTGTTATGCTGTAAGTATTTAATAATATTTCTGGGAGAAAGAAAATTACATTTTCCCAGTCATTTTGCTGGCACCTTATTTTTCCAGTCAAATTTTAATAACAAATGGAGTTCCTTCAATATGCTTTAGTTGATTCCATGGACACATGTCATTCCTGTTTTAAATTCCATGTCCTCTAATAAGACTTTTAATACATCTACTTATGGGAAATGGAGAGAAGCAAGAGTTCAGATCATAAATTTGAGGTATTGTCTCATCATCAACTTCAACGCAGTGACAATTGACATTACTGGTAGTTTTGTCCATGTTATTCATTATTCCACTCTGTGTGATTGGGAAAAGGGGATGTTTCCCAATTGACTAATGGCTTTAGTAGCCTCCCTTGCATATATATTTTTCAAGGTTTTCAGAAGTCTTCAGGTTCAGCTGCCAAAAACTGAAACCAAGCTGAAATTGTAATCAGATCCTGTTCTAAGCCTAGCTCCATTTCAGTATCTCCTTAGGAAAGGATAAATAAAACAGCAGCAAACAGCTGGAGGGAGGAAGGTGAAGGACCAGAATCAAGAGTGCCAGCTGTGGGCACCCACTGCAAAAATATTTAGACAAAAACTAGAGACTACCTCTCAGTTCCTCTAACCTGGTTAAAAATTTTCTTTTTGCCACTGACATATGAGACAGTCCTACAAATTATTGCTATTTCGATTTCCACTGTGTCATTTCTATGGCTGAATATTCAGCCATATCAAATAATTAATCAGTCCTGTTCATATTGATGTGATCGAGTTCAAGCGTGTCTCTCTTTTCAAACATGTTCTTTGTGTGGTGGCATTTTGAGACTGATAATAAATAAAAATGATACCAATATATAAATATATCAGCAAAGCTTCTTCCTTTTTAATATACAATCCCTTGAGGCAGTTCAAGACATTTGTAGCCATGGGGTGGGATACTGTTATGGTTTAAAAGGTGATTAAGCTGTATGAAGAACAAGAGGATAAATTGTTCTCTCCTCTGCAACACAGTTTAGAAGTATTAAAGTTCCTTATCAGGGTTTTTAAGAGTATATTTTATACAGCATTCTGCAATACTGAAATAGCTGAGGTAAATGTAAAATTTAGTGATTTTTCATGAGTCTGTGATTACTTGTAAAGAAGTGAAGAGAATTAAATATAATCAGAGAATGATGAAAAAAAAAATTGACATTCAAAAATAAAAGCCAAATAAGATTTGATGTCTCCTGTAATAAAAGGTAGGGGATAATTGAATTTTGTAATGAAAGCAACTTTCTCTAAACCTGAGAATTCTTTGGTTATAAGGATATTTCCAACAGCACAGAAGGATAATGACAGCTTAAAAATGAGCCAACAAATATATTCTAAGTATCGTTAGTGCATTAAGTATCAGATGTCACTGTCATAAGAATATCCTAACAGATTACATTTATAATTGTCCTACAGGAGAAGACAAAAATTCAACAGAAATATGAACTACAGTTACCAAATGACAATAACCTAAAAAATCAGACAAAACTATTAGCAAGATACTGGAAGAAATATTGAACTGTGGATAAATAGTGTCACGTCTTCTTAGCCAATCCCAAATTTAGAGGTTTGGGATCTGGTACCAGAACAAAAATTGCTTAAATTTCAATTATTAGTATTATGGACAAGAGATATTTTGAATTATTGAAATTTGACAAAGGCAGGCACCTGCTTATGTCGCTAACAAATATATTTCATCACTATGTTTGCAAAAACAAATAGTGACTAGCAAAATGTGGCTAAGTGAAATGAAATTATTTAGAAATGTAATGACACAGGGTCTGAAGTGCATTAGCCTGTAGAGTGCTTGAGCAAAAGTGGATTTAACTGGATTAACTGGTGGAGTTTGCTCTCTTTACTGCTATAGCAGTAAAGATCTATTTTCTTCTAATTTAAACTGCAGGATCTGGGAGAAATTCCTACTTCCTTGTTCAGGGCCTTCAGTCCTTACTGCCACATCAGAGTGAGATCTGTTCTGAATCATCCCCCTCCTGTAACTTCATTTCCATCGAAAGAAAACCTAAACGTGTGCATGAAATGAACCACAGCTTTATGAAATTCATCTGTCCTTCATTCTGCCCTTCCATTGCTCTTCATTTTCCTTCAGTAAGTCCTTTAACACTTACAGAAAATAACTTACAGTCAATTATAAGTTATTCTATAATTAAAACTGACAAGCAGAAAGGCAACTTGTTTGGAAGTTAAATGTTTGGACACAATGGAGGGTAGTCAAATTTTTTTTTTATTTATAGATCCCCTAAATTTTTCCATTGTTGGAAAGGACACGGTGCAATAAATCTGGTCTACTGACAACAGACTCTTGTTCCATATTCACTGGTGGGCCACAGGTGGAACAAAATCTCATTTTTGCCTAGCAGGTTCCAGAGTAATTTACAATTAACTGAGGAGCGCACTGGACCTCCCGTGCTTGACAGGAATTTCGCCATCACCTGCAGTTTTATGGAGAGTCAGATGTTTTCTTTTAGGGGCAAATCATGCAGTAGGAGTGAAGGAAAGTTAAGTTTGAATAATATGTGTGCTTTGAGTCCAATGCAAAACACACTGATTGTCACAGGGAGCATTTTCCCACATATTCCTCTGCTAGCAAAGATAACTTTTATAAGAAGCAATCATTTTAATGACTTGGAGTATAAATGGATAGCATGAGGTAATAAAGCTATTTCCTTTCTCTCCCCTGCAAATCTATGGCTCTGCATGGCTCAGCAGTTCATACTGAGAGCCAGACAGGCTGCTCACAGCGGTGCACTGCCATCCTCCATCACCTGCAGGGGCAGGGCTCAGTTTTATATGAGAAAAGGTCTATTTAAAATTAGTACATGTGTAGTGAATCCAGCAGTGATCCTGAGGCCAGGAAACATCTCAGCAGTGACACAACTTCGCAGGAGAGGTGATGGGTTCTCTGTCTTGTCACATCCAGGCTGGATTGCATTGTGCACCCAGACTGATGTAAATGTGCACTTAAATTACAGGCAATGACGTGTGGTATATATAAAAAAAAACTTCTGATTTAAAGATATTATTTAGAATTTAGAAACATCTTGCTGAAAATAAACCAGAGTTTCTGCTTTCTCTAAAATGATGAATTCCAATACTGATGGGATTCATTTTTTAAATTAAATTAAAAAACAAGTGGAGTGTACTAAAAATTTCTTTCTGACTCTGTGCCTGTGCTAGTAGAGGATGAGAGAAGGAAAAGATAGGTAGTTCCTAAGGACACGTAACAGCCTTTCCCAGCTCAGGGCTACCTGGATGCTGTGGATCAGTTTCGTCAGAGTGTGTTTCACTCTGACATGTGCTTAATGAATTTCTGAGGTTCAGCATAAGCCTTGAAATAACAAAGATTTCATTGAGGACATAGTTAAGACCATTAATGGAAGATATAAAGGACTGTTGTGGCAGACATCTCTTCATAAAAATCCTTTCATTAGGATTTTTCCAGCTGAAGCTGAGAAGTTTCAGCAACAAGATGTAAACAATGGTTATCTGATGCTGTGGAATGCAACAGGTGCACCTGTGATTGGCCCATCTTGGATGTTTTCAATTAAGGGCCAATCAAGGACAAAGCTCTCTTGGACAGAGTCTGGGATAGCTGCTTTGTTGAACATTCTTGTCTATTCTATTCTTAGCTTAGCCTTCAGAGAAACCTTCCCTCTTTCTATGTCTTTTTAGTATGGTTGTAATATATCTATATCATAATCAAATAAATCAAGCCTTCTGATAATGGAGTCAACATTCTCGTCTCTCCTTCACCCTGAAATCCCTTGTGATCACCATCAAAGACTGTCAGGTAAAAAGTGTCACAAAAGACACATATTATCTTCCATAACCTTCATCATTGCAAGGATGTTGGGATGTTTTCAAATGATCTCGAAGCATGTAGAGGAATTCTACCTTCATCATACATTAAACATCCAGCATTAGAATAAATGAAATTTAGTAAGATCCATACCTTGAATAATTTCTCTCTTCATTCATTAGTGTTTAAATGTCTTTACAGTTTACTTGTATCTTCTGAAGTATTAAACTGGAATGTTGATGTCTGTAGAACTATGGTTACATAGGTAATAATGGTAAGGTTTAAGATTGTAAAAGCAAGGCTCAGAAAAGGTGATCTCTGTGTTTGTAAATCACCCATTGTTTGCTATCCATGTGCCGGGATACTTGCTATCTTAATGTGTTTTTTCATATTTGATCAGAAAAGTCATCTGTCACTCAGTGCCCAGAATGGGGGTTATGGAGTGAATTGCAGATAAAAGCAGAACTGTACAAGTTGAACTTGTGCAGTCAGTAAATTCTGTAGTGGAAATAAAGAGGAGAGACATCTTGCCAAGGCAGCAGAGCCCAGGTTCTGGAGCAGCAGTCTGTCCCTGTCTCTGCTGGGAGCTCTGCAGCTGTGAGAAGCAGCTCCCTGAGCATAAACTGTGCTAAAATGGTTCAAAATCACATGGCTTTGTGTGTAACCCCTGGCTTAGCCCAGCCTGACTAATGACAAAAGGCAGATTTAACTGAAACCTCAGGTGAGATGCCAGAGGTGTCATAAGGCATAGCACCCCTATAAAAAGCTTTAATAAGCATTGTCCTCCTTGAGCATTTACAGAATGCTTCCATGGTTCTTTGGATTGGCACCTGTATTTCCTCTTTAGCCTTCAGGTCCAAGCAGATAAGTGAATTTTCCTTCATAAATACCAATACTATGGACTAAATAGGCACAAAGACTGTATAATGCTTTAAAATTATTTATTTAGCAAGCTAATAAAACTTTCACAATTGTTTTTAAGTATTGGGGTTTGGCTTTTTTAAGGCATTACAATGAGGCCTCTTTTGCTTTTGTGCAGGAATTGTTTACTGCTTTTCTCAGAAGGATTCTGAGCAAGTTACTGTGAGTTTGCAGAAACTGGGAATCAAGGCAGGGACTTACCATGCAAACATGGATGCTAAATATAAAACCAAAGTTCATAAAGGATGGGCAACAAATCAAATCCAGGTTAAGTAAATACTTTACATGGACTCATGTCTTATTTAAACAAATTGTGATTTGGTAGCTTGATGATTTCTCAATCCTTTTCTTTTTCACAGGTGGTAGTGGCAACTGTTGCTCTTGGCATAGGAATTGATAAACCTGATGTGAGGTTTGTAATTCATCACTCTATGAGCAAGTCCATGGAAAACTACTACCAAGAGAATGGACGTGCAGGTATTGCAGGAAGTGCTTTTGCCAAGTTGCCATTGACATCCATTACAGCAGCAAAACTGTCCTTCAGTGTTCCAGGCAATTGTGCAATGTCTCTTGTCTTTGAGACAGTTTTCAAAGGGCATAATGAAACTGCCTCTCTAAAGAGGCTTTAAATATAAACTGAATTCATGACCAGGTCGCTACTGAGTGTTACAAAGAATAACTGGCTCTCTAGCATCTTTTAAACACTTGATTTTCTATCAAATCTGAGGCTTACCAGAATAACAAGACACAGATTTGATATACAATTTTAATTTTTTTATTTTGTACAGCACCTAGGATGTGTGATTTGCTCAGATTGCCTCTAGATGATGTTTAATCATTGTATGAATTTCAGAAATGCAAGTAGGATGGGGAGTCTGGAGCAGGGAATTTTAAGGATTGATCATTGTCTAGCAGCATTAAATACCTGTTATGGCCCAACTCCATCCCAAAAATGTTTTGCAGTGTTTTGGGATTTTTTTGCATCTCATTGCTTTTTTAAAGACAGAATTGAGTTTATGTGGAGAAGAGCTTATCAAAGAACTTAAGGAGCAGTTGGTCAATTGGTTGAGATTGTAATTATCTGTTCATTTTAATGCATTGCAGGTAGAGATGACCAAAAAGCTGACTCCATTTTGTATTATGGGTTTGGAGATATATTCAGAATCAGCTCAATGGTGGTGATGGAAAATGTTGGCCAAGAGAAGCTGTATGATATGGTATCTTATTGCCAAAATATGAACAAGTAAGTTACTGTGGAGGCTTGGTTCCTTTGTTTTAAAGGGCAGTAGTGGAGTCACCATTCCTGGGTCTGTTCACACAACATGCAGATGTGGCATCTGAGGACATGGTTTAGTGACAGTGCTGGTTGATGGTTGGACTTGATCATCTTGGAGGTCTTTTCTAACCTTAATGATTCTATGATTTTTTCCCCCCCTGCATATTATGGCTTCCATCTCCAACCTTCCCCTGTAACAGTGATTTCATTCATGCAGGGAGGATTTCAGCTTCACAGCCTTTGCCACAATATCCTACCTGAAGGTGGGACCCAAAGCCTGGCTGCTGAAAAATGAGGGACACGTCATCACCATAGAGGGGATAACAAACAGCAAAAGTGTTTCTAAGGTATTTACAGCTGTTCTGATTTGCCATATAGCTATCTTCTCCATTAGAGCTTAATTTAATCATTTGGTATCTGCTCAAAACATGTTTTGTAGTGATGCAGTCAACCTCATAAATATCTTCTCTCTTGTGTGGGAACATGGAAAAAAAAGGAAAGCAATGTTAGAATTTTAATTGAACTCTCCTTAAATGTTACAGGTCAAACCATCTCAATCTTCAAATTCTAAAGGAAGCAGGAAAAATGCCCATGCTGGATCAAAGACTGTCCAAGATTCAGGGATGAAGAAATCACAGGAACATAAACGACCCAGCTGTGGTCCTAAATGAAAAGCAAAGAAGCCTAAGTTTCAGGGAGGTGCACCTGACCAACCAATAGTTATTGACTGACTGTCACACACTACATTTAGGATCTAATCATGGTTGCTGCTCCATGGACAATGCAGTGTGTAAGTTCAGTTTGTGCTTTAGTAATGGTATTTTTTATTTAATAAACACTGAACAGGGAACAAATAACTTGAAAAAATGTCAAATCTAGAAGGCTAATAGAGGAGGAAAAAGTGTTTCATATCAAAATAATCGGTGCATATCTTAGGATACAGCAATGAATACAAAACCTATGTAATGACCATGTTGCCTTTTTATCTCTTTTGGAAGTGTAGACACTGTCGCAGGTTCATGCAATCTGGAAAGGACTTACAGAGGTGCAGAGGTTTCTTGGCTTCCTTCCTGTGGGAGTCTCCACCCACTGCTCCCCTGAGAGTCCTCCTGAGGATTCTCGCCTTTGCAGCACAGGACTTGGTGGTTCATAGCTTTGCATGAAGACCATGTCACCTCCTGTTTTCTAAGATGTATGACTTGCTATCAAAGCTTCATACAAAACAGGAACCGAATTTTGTTTGATGAAAATAACCTTCTATGTAACGATCTGAATTTAGGAGATAGACTAAGATTTCCGTTACCCTTCCCCAAAGGAAATGAAATTACAATGGGGACCAATAGGGAAATCTTTGGTGCATGTCCCTGCACTTGATGGCATGCCATGCCTTTGGATGCCTTTCTCTTAGGAGATTTTTTTTTATATTTTCTTTAGGTATCCATGCCATGTCCCTCATATCTTCCCCTCCAAGTTGTGTCTTCCTCCTTGCCTTTTGCCCTGCTTTTGCAACTGCTGTGAGCTTAGTTTTGGCCTCTTTTGGTCCTTTGCACTGCACTGGATATAATCCCGGTCCATTGTTTGTAGTCACTAATTTTCCCAAATTTTTTTTTTCTCCTCCAGTATCCATTCCTTTGATGGTATCTCCATTCCAGAGTGCTTGTAAGTCCTTCTTTTGTGTTTTGGCCTTCAGCGGGGATCAATTTGGGCAAGCTTTGCTGCATGTCCCTGCACTTGATGGCATATGGCCTGCCTTTGAATGCCTTTGACTTTGGTCAGGATTTTTTTTTTTTTTTAATGTATCCATGCCATGTCCCTCATATCTTCCCCTCCAAGTTGTGTCTTCCTCCTTGCCTTTTGCCCCGCTTTTGCAACTGCTGTGCGCTTAGTTTTGGCCTCTTTTGGGCCTTTGCACTGCAAGTCATTCCCTCACAGACCATTTTTTGAAGGCACTAAATCTCTTGATTTTGTGGGTTTTTTTGGGTTTTTTTCAGTTGCATTTCATTTGATCCTATCTCCTTTCCAGAGTGTTTGTAAGCCTTTTTCTTGAGGTCCAAGATTCCGTTACCCTTCCCCAAAGGAAATTTCATTTCCTTTGGGGAAGGGTAACGGAATCTTGCGATTTCAATGGGGACCAATAGGGAAATCTTTGGTGCATGTCCCTGCACTTGATGGCATGCCATGCCTTTGGATGCCTTTCTCTTAGGAGATTTTTTTTTATTTTTTTTTTTTAGGTATCCATGCCATGTCCCTCATATCTTCCCCTCCAAGTTGTGTATTCCTCCTTGACTTTTTCCCTGCTTTTGTAGCATCTGTGGGCTTAGTTTTGGCCTCTTTTGGGCCTTTGCACTGCAAGTCATTCCCTCACAGACCATTTTTGAAGGCACTAAATCTCTTGATTTTGTGGGTTTTTTTGGGTTTTTTTCAGTTGCATTTCATTTGATCCTATCTCCTTTCCAGAGTGTTTGTAAGCCTTTTTCTTGAGGTCCAAGATTCCGTTACGGAATCTTGCAATTTCAATGGGGACCAATAGGGAAATCTTTGGTGCATGTCCCTGCACTTGATGGCATGCCATGCCTTTGGATGCCTTTCTCTTAGGAGATTTTTTTTTATATTTTTTTTAGGTATCCATGTCATGTCCCTCCAAGTTGTGTCTTCCTCCTTGCCTTTTGCCCTGCTTTTGCAACTGCTGTGAGCTTAGTTTTGGCCTCTTTTGGTCCTTTGCACTGCACTGGATATAATCCCGGTCCATTGTTTGTAGTCACTAAATTTCCCAAATTTTTCTTTTTTCTCCTCCAGTATCCATTCCTTTGATGGTATCTCCATTCCAGAGTGCTTGTAAGTCCTTCTTTTGTGTTTTGGCCTTCAGCGGGGATCAATTTGGGCAAGCTTTGCTGCATGTCCCTGCACTTGATGGCATATGGCCTGCCTTTGAATGCCTTTGACTTTGGTCAGGAATTTTTTATTTTTATTTTTTAATGTATCCATGCCATGTCCCTCATATCTTCCCCTCCAAGTTGTGTCTTCCTCCTTGCCTTTTGCCCTGCTTTTGCAACTGCTGTGAGCTTAGTTTTGGCCTCTTTTGGTCCTTTGCACTGCACTGGATATAATCCCGGTCCATTGTTTGTAGTCACTAAATTTCCCAATTTTTTTTTTTTTCTCCTCCAGTATCCATTCCTTTGATGGTATCTCCATTCCAGAGTGCTTGTAAGTCCTTCTTTTGTGTTTTGGCCTTCAGCGGGTGTGGGAAAGACATTCTGTGCTGTCCCTGTGAGCCAGCAGGGCCTCCTGAAGATAAGGAGAAGCCCTATATCTCTCCTGAAGGAACGCCAAGGTCGTTACCATGGAGACCAGAAGAAGAAGAGAAAGTTGGGAGATATGGACTCTAGCTGGCTCGAGAGTGACGTGGCTCTCTGGGTGTTTACTTGGAACCTTGTTTCTCTTTTATGGCCAATGGGCACTGTATATGTGTTAGATGGGTGTCAATATCTGGAAAGACTATAAAAGTCATGTTGGTTTAATAAAACGTCTCTTTTTTCACCCTTCTGATGGAGTCGTGTATTACTGTACTGTGTCGCGCTCTATAGCGACATCTGGTGGCCGTCCAACGTGATTACAACGGACTTTAAAGAGCGAAGAAAAAAGTTGAAGGGTACCCTAAAAAATATGAGTGAAGGCAGCAGGGACGCTGCGAAGGTCCGGACCTAATTCAGACGTCTGATTTGAGGTGAGCGATCGCGAAAAATAATGGGAAATAATTTATCAAAGGAAGAAATTACTGTTTTGTCCACGTGGAAAACTTTATTGAAAAGAAAAAATGTGCAAACTTCTGATTATGCACTTCGAAGTTTATTGATATGGTGCAAATCACAGGATTTTGAAGCTGATGCCGACACTGCCTTCAGTGTCCGGGCATGGAAAAAAGTTGGAAAGAGGCTATGGGAAGTGATATCTAAGGGGGATAAGACCATTGTTGATTTGGCTGCTACTTGGAGGCTGTTGTATGAGGCATTGAAGGAATGGAAAGTAGAGCAAGATAGAGAGGAGCAATTGGAGGAACAGGAACTGGAGCAAGAAACTGGAGTAGAGGAACAGGAGGAAGATGAGGCTGAGCCTGTCGATGTATCTCCCCCTGAGGAGGTTGCTAGAGCCGCTGTGGGGCTCCCCCCAGGGTTTGCTATCGTGAGAATTAAACGGCAGGCTGGGACTGTTCCTCAGTATTTATCTCCTAAAGACTATGTTAAACCTGTGTACATTTCGCCTGCTCAACAGTTAGCAGAATTGAGTGCTAGACCAAAATATCTTACGCCTGCACAGCAACTAGCAAAAATGAAGTTACAGAAGAAGCGAAGTGAAAAACAGGCTGGTGCAACGGCCCTTCTGTCTTTCCCTGGGTCGGCTGCTCCCCCCGCACCCTCCCCTGGGCCAGCTGCTCCCCCCGCACCCTCCCTTGAGCCAGCTGTGCCCCCCGCACCCTCCCCTGGGCCGGCTGTGCCCCCCGCACCCTTCCCTGGGCCAGCTGCTCCCCCCGCACCCTCCCTTGGGCCAGCTGCTCCCCCCGCACCCTCCCCTGGGTCAGCTGCTCCCCCCGCACCCTCCCTTGGGCCAGCTGCTCCCCCCTCACCCTCCCCTGGACTCGCTGCTCCCCCCGCGCCTCCCCGCGGCTCAGCTGCCCCTCCCGTGCCCGTCCCTCGGTCGGCCGTTCCTCCCCCGCTCTCCCGTGGTTCGGCTGCCCCCCCGCCGTTTTCCCTTGAGCCGTCCGCCCCGCCTCTGCCCTCCTTCGAGCCGTCCGCCTACTCCTCGTGTTCCCTTGAGCCAGCCCCCCCCTCTCTGCCCCCCTTCGAGCAGTCTGCCTCCGCTCCACCCCCCGTTGAGCTGTCTGCCCCCCCCCCGCTCCTTCCCGAACTAGTCGAACAAATGCAATCTTTAACGTTGTGTCCTGCCCTGTCTAGTGACAGCTCTGATGATGAACTGCCGGTCATAAGCATATCTGAAAAGACACAGGAATCTGTTTCTGTTAAACCTCGTAGCAGATCCAGGTCTGCTGTTTCTTGGACTCTCCCCCCGTGCCAGGTGGCTGTGACTCCTCGACATCCTTTGCACTTTTGGGAGCATGTAAGAATGAAAGCAGCTGAAGTAGGAGATTGGAATTTGTTAGAAAAAATAGGTCCACCTAGAAGGATGGGGACGACTGCTGCTGCTGCTTCTGGTGAGCCTGTGGCTTCTCCTGTTTTTAAAGCTGCTCCTAATTCAGGACAACAAGACAGCCATCAAGTTTTTTCATGGAGGGTTGTCCAGGACCTTCAGTCCAAAGTAGACCAGTATGGTGTTAACTCTTCGCAGGTGATGCAATTGCTTCGTGTTTTAAATGCTGATGTACTTGCACCTTATGATATTGTTCATCTTGCTACGATTTTGTTTCAGCCAGTGCAGTATGGTGTGTTTCAAGCTACCTGGAAGCAAATGGTTGAAAGAGTAGCTTTGGACAATATGCAGTTACCTCAGCAGGATCCACGTCATGCTGTGGGAGCTGATGCCTTGCTGGGCAATGGACCATTTTCTAACCCGGATTTGCAAGCAAGATGGGACCCCCTGGTTCTTGCACAGGCCCAGCAGCTGGGTATGAGCGCCTTGCTTAAGACAATGGAGATGGCAGCTCCTAAACCAAGGTATATTACTATCCAGCAAGGGGTGAAGGAGCCTTTTCTGCAGTTTGTGGAGAGGGTTGCTGCAGCCCTTGAGAAGCAAGTAGAAGATGATAAGTTGAGGCAAATTTTGTGCAGACAGCTCGCACGAGAAAATGCAAATGATGATTGTAGGAGAATTATTGATTCTTTACCAGGAGAACCCTCACTGTCTGATCTTGTAGTTGCTTGCTCAAAGGTTGGTTCGGTTGAACATAAAATGGCTGCTTTAGCAAGAGTCATGAAGTCCTCACCCAAATGTTCTGCTTGTGAAGATTCAGGACGTGTGAAGACCCAATGCCATCAAACTGCTGGACGATGTGCACATTCCAGGATAGTTTGGGCTAGTAAAGTTCCTTGTCATCGTTGTGGTAACTTTGGCCATATTGCTACATTTTGTAAGTTAAGATCTTTTTCAGGTGGTCGACAAGTGCAGGGAAACTGGAAGCGCAACGCGAAGGGGCGCGTGGAGACACAAATACCCCGACGACAATCACGAGCCCTGCCAGCACTGCAAAGCTCTCCATTTGTGACCGATACACAGGGGCAACAAGAGGCTCGGCAGGGATTGATATACCGGTAGCTGAAACAGTGACTATCTTGACAAGAGGTATATGTAAAGTGCCTCTTGATGCTCATGGTCCTACAGGCCAAGGTCTGAGTGCTTTTTTGATGGGAAGATCTAGTAGCACTATTCAAGGTATTAATGTCCATTTGGGTCTTATTGATTCTGATTATGTGGGACAGATTCAAGCTATGGTGTCTGTTAGTGAACCTCCTGTTGTTATTCTGAAAGGTACTTCTATTGCTCAGCTTGTTCCTTTTATGAGTTGTGTTCCAACTGTAGTGGACCGGAGTCGTGGCACTGGAGGTTTTGGATCTACAGGACAACCTCAGGTTCTCTGGACTCAAAAGGTGACAGATGAGTGTCCGGTAATACAATGTTTGGTCACTGCTAAGGGATATCACCCAGAAACTACAATAATATCAGGTCTGCTTGATACAGGAGCAGATGTAACCATAGTTTCAAAGCTTGTTTGGCCTCCAACATGGCCCCTCACTCAATCAACCTTTGGAGTTGTTGGATTAGGTGGGTCAACTGCTGGTGCTTTATCTGCGATTGCGATCACTGTAACACATCCAGAAGGCCAACAAGCTAACATTAGACCATATGTTACTAACGCTCAGCCAAATTTATGGGGACATGATTGTTTAACCCAATGGGGTGTTAAAATTACTACGGATTTTTAGTGGGGGCCACTGGGGTGCAGGGCTTTAAACGTCCGGTTGTGCCCTTGACATGGCTGACAGATAAGCCGGTCTGTATTCAGCAGTGGCCCCTGCCTACTGAAAAGCTTCTTGCCCTGCGAAGCTTAGTGAAAGAACAATTACTGGCTGGACATATTGAAACCTCATTTAGTCCATGGAATACACCAGTGTTTGTAATAAAGAAGAAATCTGGTAAATGGAGACTTTTGCACGATTTGCGGCGGATAAACGCTGTGATGGCCGCAATGGGTGCTTTACAATCAGGTCTCCCAACACCCACAATGATTCCACAAGGATGGGAAATAATTATCATTGACTTGAAAGATTGTTTTTTTACAATTCCATTGGCTGATCAGGATAAAGAAAAATTTGCTTTTACAGTGCCTTCTTTAAATCATGAAGAACTGGACCAAAGATATCAGTGGACTGTTTTCCTCAAGGAATGAGAAATTCTCTGAGTATTTGCCAGTGGTTTGTGGCACAGGCTTTATCTAAGGTCCGAGAGCAATTCAGCAATTGTTATTGCTATCATTATATGGATGATATCTTGTTGGCCTCTGACAATAAACAACAATTATTGGCTCTCGAACAATGTGCTATGGAAAATTTAGAGGCCTTTGGTTTGGTTATTGCCCCCGAGAAAGTCCAAAGACAGATGCCTTGGAAATATTTGGGGTTGATAATCACCAATACACAAATTGTGCCTCAACCTATAAAATTGGACATTGATATTAAAACTGCTGTTGACGTGCAGAGATTGGTTGGTGCAATAGGTTGGCTTAGGCCATACTTGGGGATAACCAATCATCAACTGCAACCTTTGTACGAATTACTGTCGGGGATAACTTCCTCTACCGATGAGAGATATTTGACTGCTGCAGCAAAAAAGGCTGTAGAAGAAGTTGAATTGGCTTTAACATCTAAATTTGTTACCAGGTTGGATGTTTCCGTTGGTGTGCAATTGTTGATTTTAAGAGATAATGAAATACCATGCGGATTGTTGTGTCAATGTAATGACAAATGGGAAGATACATTGCATATTTTGGAGTGGATATTTTTGTCTTTCAGGTCACGAAAAACCGCTCCAGGTCTGTATGAGCTTTTTGCAGACATTATTATTAAAGGTTGCAGACGTTGTCATGAAATCTTAGGCTGTGATCTTGTAACTATTGTCATACCAGTACAACAATGGTATTTTGAGTGGTGTTTTCGAAATAATCATGAGCTGCAATCTGCTTTATCTTCTTTTACAGGTCAAATAGCATATCATTTACCATCTCATCCTATTTTGAGTTTTACTAAGGAGATTCCTTTTCAGGGGAAACAACTTTGCTCTTCAGTACCAGTGGAAGGTACAACAGTTTTTACAGGTGGATCTGGTAGAACTGGAAAGGCTGCTGTAGCCTGGAAGAAAGATGACCACTGGGAACATGAAGTAATGGTTCAGCAAGGGTCTCCTCAGTTAATTGAACTTTGTGCCGTGCTTTTGGCATTTACTTTATTTCCTAGCTCCATAAATATAGTTACTGACTCTGTTTATGTTGCTAATTTAGTAAAGCAGTTGGATCAAGCTGTGTTGTATAATGTAAAGGAGAAACCATTATTTGTCATGTTGTTGAAATTGTGGACTGCTATTCGTAATCGAAAGCATTCTTATTTTATTATGCATATTCGTAGCCATACATCGCTACCTGGATTCTTTCTTGAAGGTAACGCCTATGTGGATTCCCTTGTGGCTGCCTCAGCACTAAAAACGGTGCCTAATGTGTTACAGCAAGCTGTTCTATCTCACCAATTTTTTCATCAGGGTGCTCAGGCACTACGGCAGCAATTTAAATTATCACATAGTGAAGCAAAGTCAATTATTTCTTCTTGCCCTGATTGTCATATGTCTCACGTCTCACAATATTACGGCACTAATCCTAGAGGCTTACCCCCTCTGCAAGAATGGCAAACAGATGTTACAAAAATGCCTGAATTTGGCCGTTTAAAGTATGTTCACGTCACAATTGACACCTTTTCCCATGCCATAGTTGTTTCAGCATTGGCAGGTGAAACAGCTCGGGATGTTATTCGTCATTTTTGCCACGCCTTTTCCATCTTAGGCGTTCCATCCCATGTAAAGATGGATAATGGCCCGGCCTATGTTTCAAAGAAATTGCAAGTGTTTTTTCATGCCTGGGGAGTTGGTCATTCTACTGGTATTCCTCATGCTTCGACAGGCCAAGCAATAATTGAACGTGCTCATGGTGTGTTGAAGCGCCTGGTACAAAAACAAAAAGGGGGAATGCAGAAGGAATCGCCTCAAGTAAGACTAGACAAAGCTATTTATGTCTTAAACTTTTTGTGTCCTTTACCTGACTTACAAGTCTCTCCTATATTCTATCATTTTTCATCTTTGAATTCATAACAGCCAAACTTCAAGAAAGGTATTAAGGTTTGGGTAAAAGATTTAATTACGGGAAAATGGACTGGCCCAGTAGAATTAGTAACATGGGGAAGAGGATACGCATGTGTTTTAACAGAAAAGGGCCCTCAATGGGTCCCTGCCCGTTGTGTCAAACCTTATTTGGAGCACACAGAAAAGGACAGGATGAGTGGTTCGACAGTGGGAACAAAATGAATAGGTAATTGTATTGGTTATTAGGTAGATGGAAGCATGGACCCTCAAGGAATGTGTGGTAAAGATGGTAATTCGAGACAGAGTAAAGAGAGTTATAGGCTTACCCTGAAATTTCGAGAGTTAAGTTAGTGGATGTTACTTTTGCTTCATTTCCTTGAATTCTCTTATAAAGAGGTTGGTAGTACTGAGAAGTGTCTTGTACCATCTCCTTTTGCAGGGCACCGACGGTCCCAAAAATAGGGGAATTTGATGTACCTAAGGGAGAAGTGTTGCCTTTGCATAGGAGTTGAACTAGTAGCTGAAGTCCACACTTCAAGCAACTAGGTTGGCTGCCCGTTATAATAGCAGCAACCAGTTGCAAGGTTAAGTGGATGCTACTTAGTTCTGAGTGGTGACTAGACAGATGACTTGGTCTCTGACTCGGTGTGGGAGAAAGTAAAGTGATTAGAGGTGAAAGTGTCATTCTGCTACAAATGCGTCATCTGGAAATTGCGAAGTCTGTAACAGTATTTCAAGATCTGTCTTTATGTGTTTTGTTTATATATGAGCTTTAGGTTGTGAGGGTGTGTGTATGTTGTGGAGTTGGTAGAAGCTGGTTATCTGTAAGTGAATGAAGAATGGATCCTCCATCTGCTTGGATTTTTGCAAGGGCCCTGCAGAAATCCTTAGCAGTTGTATTTGCTGGTCAAATACAAAAAGGGGGAATTGTGGGAAAGACATTCTGTGCTGTCCCTGTGAGCCAGCAGGGCCTCCTGAAGATAAGGAGAAGCTCTATATCTCTCCTGAAGGAACGCCAAGGTCGTTACCATGGAGACCAGAAGAAGAAGAGAAAGTTGGGAGATATGGACTCTAGCTGGCTCGAGAGTGACGTGGCTCTCTGGGTGTTTACTTGGAACTTTGTTTCTCTTTTATGGCCAATGGGCACTGTATATGTGTTAGATGGGTGTCAATATCTGGAAAGACTATAAAAGTTATGTTGGTTTAATAAATGTCTCTTTTTCACCCTTCTGATGGAGTCATGTATTACTGTACTGTGTCGCGCTCTATAGCGACACTTACAAGCACTCTGGAATGGAGATACCATCAAAGGAATGGATACTGGAGGAGAAAAAAAAAAAATTTGGGAAATTTAGTGACTACAAACAATGGACCGGGATTATGTCCAGTGCAGTGCAAAGGACCAAAAGAGGCCAAAACTAAGCTCAGAGATGCTACAAAAGCAGGGCAAAAGGCAAGGAGGAAGACACAACTTGGAGGGGAAGATATGAGGGACATGGCATGGATACATTAAAAAAAAAAAAAAAAATTCCTGACCAAAGTCAAAGGCATTCAAAGGCAGGCCATATGCCATCAAGTGCAGGGACATGCAGCAAAGCTTGCCCAAATTGATCCCCGCTGAAGGCCAAAACACAAAAGAAGGACTTACAAGCACTCTGGAATGGAGATACCATCAAAGGAATGGATACTAGAGGAGAAAAAAAAAAAAAATTTGGGAAATTTAGTGACTACAAACAATGGAGCGGGATTATATCCAGTGCAGTGCAAAGGACCAAAAGAGGCCAAAACTAAGCTCACAGCAGTTGCAGAAGCAGGGGAAAAAAAAAGCATAGGATTGTACTTCCCCAAAATCACCACCTAGCAGAAGGAAAACGGAAAGGCTCTCATCACAACATTGCAGTGTCTTTTAGCATTTCTGCTGCTAGCAGTTCTGAACCTCAAAATTGATGGAAACAGGGAAATAGTCATCCCTTGTGTCCCTCCCCCCATCACTGCCTTGCAAGCTCAGAATGGACTCTGAAATCTTCTCCTTGAAATATCATACACCTTAGCGTGAATGGAGAAAAATCTAAGCTAGGATTAATAACTTTATAAAGAAACCTGTTTCCTCAACATTAAAGCATCTGCTCACTGTCAGCAAGTAAATACAAGCAAGCAGTATTTGTTACTCAGTGGTTGACAACTATCAGACTGTAATTACCTTTTAATTGAAAAATTTTGTAATGTGAGGAAATAGTTCAAAGCTGAAGTCCATATCAATACTCCCCTACAGCTTCTGCTGCCATGCACTGTGCTGCATACCATCCCACCTGCCGAGCCTGGGTCCACAGCCTCATCTGCAAGAGAAAATTGTGAAGATTGAAGTCACGAGACCATCCCTGTGCCACGAGCACACTCACTGTAGTGAGTACTCAGTGCACACTTTGTGCTGTTAATACTCAGAGGGGCTGGCCAGCTCATTTCCAGCCACCTCCACGAAAGTCAGACACCAATCCCCCCAGGATTATCCACTGTGGGATGTCACTCACTCAGGGTCACCAAATGCGGTGGTGTTTGAGGGTCCCCAGGATGAGGGAAGAGATGAGAACCTTGACTCCATGTTTCAGAAGGCTGATTTATTATTTTATGATATATATTGTATTAAAAGAAAATGATATACTAAAACTATACTAAAGAATAGAAGACAGGAGACATCAGAAAGCTAGAAAGGAATGAATAATAAAATCTTGGGACAGACTCAGTGTCTGACACAGCTGGCTGTCATTGGCCATAAATTAAAAACCATTCACATGCAACCAGTCAAAGATGCACCTGTTGGTAAACCATCTCCAGACCACATTCCACAGCCATCAGATAATTATTGTTTACATTTCTTTTCTGAGGCTTCTCAGCTTCTTAGGAGAAAAATCCTAGCAAAAGGGTTTTTCAGAAAATCTGTCAGTGACAATCCACTGTTAACCTTTTCCTCCTTGGTGTGAGCACTGATGTCTAACTCCTGTGGGTCACACATGCCAGAACATACCTAGTGCCACACAGGGCTGGGCTCCCACGCTGCTGTGCGGATATCTCTGGCTGCAAACACATCTGGCAGTGATGTGTGCATGTGCTTGTCCACCTTCAGTCCTCCATCCTCTACCACAGCAAACAGAAGGGGTTCACACATCAGCAATGAAACCAGGCATCCAACTCCCTCCCCTTAACAATCACCTGTTCCTTTATTTTTATAAGATTTATTTTTCTGACAGCAATCTCCTTTATTATTTACCATGAGATTATGCTGAGTGGCAAGAGCTCCATGAAAGGTACAAGGCATTACTGTTATTATTATTTCTAGAGCACAGCACAGGTTTTTAAAGGACTATTACTGATACCTAGGCAGGAAAGTCACAGGGCTTGCCAAATTCCAAATCACACTGTGTGTTACAGGGACACCCAGTCTTAAGAAATCACTTTGTATTTTTGCCAAGGCAAGAAAATATCATTGCAAAAACCTAATTCCTGATCTAAGCTTATAGCATAGGCCTGGAAATATGTCATGGCTCAACATTAGACCTATGTTTTCAGCATTTCCTTCTTTAACCAGAGCATAGCCTTTTACTTCCTAATCAGATGGCACCACTTAACCCAAATACCACAACAGCCTGGTTTTGTCTGGGATCATTTTTTAGTAGTAGCTTGTATGGGGCTATTTGTTGGATTTGTGATGAAAACAGTATTAATAACCCAGGGATGTTTTAGTTGTTGCTGAGGAGGCACTGAACACAGAAACAAAATGATCCTGAGGTTGGAAATGCACATGGCAGTTATGAACTCTGGAATCACCATCCACATTTGGGTGCTGACTTCCCTCAATGAACACGAGCACTGTGACAGCTCAGTGTCCCAGATGGAAGTACTGGAAATAGTTGCTTCCTTTCCAGGAGCGAAGGTCAAGATTAAAAAGGTAAGATTATGGTACAGAACTAACATGGAAATTATTCTATATTTTTGCCACATTAGCAAATTATACAGATGATTTTCTCTGTTTGGTTAGGCTTAATACTGCATATGTAGTGTTTATAAACAACTGGGGAACAACATAATAAACCACGTCCACAAATCAAATACACTTGTATTATGTTGGATATCTCAGTATCAACATACCCTGCCTTATTTTGAGATGGTGCACAGTATTTAAATCTTTAGCAATCCATGTCAGAACAGAAGCATAAACCAGCTGAAAAGGTTTCTTTAACATTACTTGAAAAGCTCCAAAAGAAATCAGTATACTTACATTACTGCCATCAAGAAATGGTTCACATTTGGCACAACTCCAGTTGTACTGACAATGAAATTGCATCCATAAATTTTTCCATTAGTTAATTCCACATATACAGGCCACAGCACTGAAAAAGGAGAAAATTTTGCTCCGAGAATATAGCCAACAGAAGTTATTTTATTAATTATGTCTTATGATAAGATATGAAAGAAAAAAAAACACAAAACCTTTGAGGTTAATAGGTAAAGAATGGTTAAAATTAAAAATAAAAAGGAAAAAAATATCAGAGATTACCTATAACTTTTCTTACCATTGCTCAGAACTAGGAAAAAAAATTATTTTGAATCTCAGCTCAAACTCCTACTAATACCTTTCTTCAGAATTTTCCTAAATCAAAGCCCTTTGTGTCTTGTGGGATGCTCTCTCAACTATGCACTTGGCAAATACTCTTTTATGTAGAAATTTACAGATACACAGAAGTGCCTCAAAAGTAAAAAGAACAGCACAGATTTGACTTGTGCTGAAAGTAACTGATTACTAAAATAGTATTTAAAAATTTCATTTTAATTAGGTGGAAATTATAGGCATAACTACTCATTTTTAAAAAAGGGATATTTTCCTCTACTTGGAAGGTTTACTTCCGTTTTGATAAAAAATGTTGGTGGGTTTTTTTCCTCATGTTTTAACTTCACTATTAAAATATTTAATGGATTGTGTTAGGATGGAATATTCTGCACACATGATTTTGGTTACTTTGTGGAAAAAAAGTGTCTGACTCATAAGATTTTATAATTTAATTACAGCCCATAAATTTGATTACTGTAAACTGCTAGACCTTAAATTATAGAGATAAAAAGATTTATTTTTCTGACAGCAAACATGCTCCAGCACAGATTTATCTTCAAGGTCTTATCAGCACTGGCACTCACCCTCATCTGCTTCTACATTTTTCTCTCCTTTAGGAAAAGTCAAGAAATTCTGCTGCAGTTGGATAATTTCTTGCTGTAAGTGTATTTTCTTTACTTCACACAGTATTTCAATATGTACTTTGTGAAAAAACTAAAAAAAACAATGGACAGAATTATAAACATAATGATTAGTGATGACAAGATTGATAATAGCAAGGATATCTTCACCTACATTGATATTACTGAAGTGGAAACCCCCCCAGCATATATCCCAGCCCACTACCTGGATTCCCACACTTTTTGGCACAGCTCTAACCATAGCCAATGGCAATTTACCTGCTTTTTCAGCAGGTATCTCATGTTCCTTGAAAGTTCATACCAATTAGATTTTTCTGGCATGCCAGAAAACATATTCAGGTTTCCCTAAGCTTACGGGAAGAGTGTTCAAACCTTATCAGAACAGAATAAAGTAAACTTTTTTTTTTGCCTTTCAGGATTGCAAATCCTTTGTTTCTCTATCATGAATTAAGTTTTGGTAACAATAATCAATTTACGTTCTAAACACTGTAAAAAGAAAAAAATTCTGTACCATCAACCCAGATTTCAACCATATTCTGAGCTCAAGCCAGAATAGGAAAGTTACATGTTTCTCTAAATTGTTTTGTGAATTTGGGCCTTTTTTTATTCTCCACTGCACAAATACAGTCCCACAACCTTCAACAGCCAATCCACCACTGATTAAGCTGCTAAATATCCTGAACATCCTTTAGCAGGTTTATGACTGATCACCCTTGACAGGTCATTTTTTAAATGCAAAACAGATGCAAACACCTAACAGCTCAGGAATTCGTAAATGAAAAAAAAAAAATTAAATGTGAGGATTTTTGCTTTATTGCTAACATGGAACTCTTCCCAGTGCTCATGCCCACAACACCCAAATAAATCTGGCAGCAAGGTTTTGCCCATACCTCCTCAGTCCATTTAAGGTGTAAGCCCTCATGCCAGTCAGGGCCTAAGGCACTGCCCAGTTTGTCAGATGCTCCCAGAGGTCTTCCTTTCTCCTCACTTCCCGAAGGAAAAAGATGGAATATATCAGATTTAGCGTGCATCCTTCCTTGTCCTCAGAATTCAGAGCAAGGATTCTCAATTAACAGAAAAATACCATCTGGGGTAATATCCTTATTCTTCCTGCCTGATGTCTAGAACCATGCTTTTTTTGTTCTGACTTTGGTCCTCCATATTTTTGTGTGATATTTGTTCATGCAGTCCTAGTTGACTGTTTCTGAGACTGCACTTTCACTCCACTTGTAATAATGTTCTGTGTGGTTTCATCTGCCCCTCCAATATCTTACCACAAAACAGCTCCTCCCTATATAATGTGAGTTCACATCAAAACATTACAAAAAATAGAACAAGTTCTTCAGCAGAAGGAATACAGGAAATTAATGTAAATTTGGCACAAAGGTAAGCACTTTTTTTACAGCTCACAAGAAATTGTATTGCATTCTGTCTACATAAATTTGGGATGGGTCTTTATGTAGTGTTTTTACTCTCAGTTTTTGAAGAAGGAAGTGTCATTAATGACAGCAGTAAGCCTTATTCCAAGCTGCTGAATTGACTGATTTTAAGACTGTCTTTAATATGAAATGCTGCTGCTGCAGTGTCAGGAAGCTAAACCCCATACCTTCCACTGTGTACTTGGCTCTTTTACACTCGATGGGAGTCTCTTGGCTTTCAGCAGCGAGCTTGGGAAGGAGGAATTCAGCTGCTCCTGCATCAAAGAAAGTGTTCCCAATGGCTTTTTCTTTGATAGCCCAGATTACTTCACAGCCTTGAATTTCATACCTGTGGGCATTTAAACAAGGCATAAGGTGAGAGACTGCCTGAAAAGGACCTATTAGCAGCACAAGCAGAAGTGTGTCAAGTTTCCTTCCAGGAGCCAGAACCAGGGGATCCAAGACTCTCCAACCTATCAAATCCACTTCTAAATATTTACATAAGGAGCCCATTAAAAAAAAAAAAATCTGTTCAAGTTGACAAGTCATACTTTTTCACCAACACAACCCTGACTGAACTGGGGTAGGGGGCAGATCCAATTTATAATACTAATAATTAGTATTTCCTGCTCCCCATAATGAAAAGGAAGTGCATTTCTGTTAGACTCCCACTGTTAAAAACAAGCATTTGGATCTTGCTTGCACTATGTGGAATATGAACGGAATATTCTTGATATCTATGTGTCAAAGCTTCTTCTGGAGCTTTTCTGATTAATGTGTCAGTAAAAACCCTGTCATGAGTTTTGCTACTAAATGCTCTAAGAGATAAAATTTTATAAGTCAACCCTCACCCAAACTCATGTACACTAGACTTAGTGTTGCAGTGTTAAAGATTTTATTTGATTATGTACTTTTTGTTCACTTACACTAATTCAAGGGCAATCCCACCATTTCCTACCATCACTATTCTCTCAGCTTGAGCCAAATTCTTCTGAAAAGCCTGCATTAAGAAAGAAAAAAATGTCAATTAGAGCATGTTCCCTCACACTGATCAACTTGATCCTTCTCAGTATTTTCTTTTCTTAGTCTTGATTTTGTCAGACTATTGATACACATCTAGCTAGGCTGAGACCTGTGAGAGAAGCTGTTGTTACAAACAACAATCTCAGTTTCACTTCAGATTCTTTGAAAATATAACTCCTTTTTTTATCCTCAAGGTCCAGCTTCATTTGATGAATGGCAGTTCAGTGTTAGCAGTGCTCACCCTGCCTCCTCTAATTCTGAAGACCTGTAGCAGTGAAACTCCACCTTTGCCTTCCAAGCTTAATTTTTAGTCTATTAATTTCTCAAGTGAAAACTTTTCCACATCTTTTCTGTACTCTTTTCTGTACAAAGAGGAAAAGTTACAGTAGAACTTCAAGAGAATAAAAAGTCATTCCTTCAGTAGCTTTCCACTGCATGAAGCAGCTCTTTGTACCAGGTACCACACACGCCTTCCCAGGAAGATTTCTTTATATTTTCCAATTGGATTCTACCTGGAGGGGGAAAAAATATCGTTTATTCCATATTATCATGTTAGAAATAATGCGTAAGAGCTATCTGTAAACTTAACAAATATAGTGGTTAATTAATTTAGTGGCACTCTAAGGCTGTTTTTCTGCTAGTGAAAATGTTCCTATTTAAGAATATATAATAACAAACATTATTTTCTGTTTCTCCATTTCACTCCACAAGAATTCTGGTATTTTGCACCAGATGCAGGAATATATTACATGTTTTTAAGTCTCAAACACATTTACCTGTGCACTGTCAGTGTCCCGGATTCCTAACACATATGGGTTCCCTTCAATAATTAATTTTGGTTTGGCTCCAGCACACAGACAAAGCTTTTCATATATGTATTCTTTCCCATCATCAGTGTAAATTTTCTGTTAACAATGAAGAGAAAAGAAAAATCAATTCATCTTAGAGAATTCATGTAAATCAAGACATCTGAGACATCCTTCCTTAATGTCACAGTAATTTGCAGATATGAAAAGCTGTAAGGGGCTTCTTAAAGAAGAAGGCTTCATACTCTTCCTCACTGTGTGTCATTTATTGCCACCACACTCACCACAAATAAGTGACCAGTAAAATGGGAAGTGTACACAATGCACTGAAAGCAAGATCAACCACGTGGACGCACTTGGTACTCACTGGTTGTGCCAAAAGAGTTCTGTGTTTTCTGTGTGACAAATGTCCCTTGGGCCCCAGGAACAGAACCACTCACTGCTGGACATTAGCAACTGAGAATCTCATTCAAACATTGTTGTATTTACTTTCTAAAGTCCCAAATTGTTGTTATTAGATTTCTAGAGTCCCATTCCTTCTCAATGATATTTCTCGCAGCAGTTCTTCACAGAATACTGTGGCTTCTTCTTCATCTTGCTGCTTCTCAGTCAGGGCTCCTCCAAGGCTTTCCCTGACTAGCCAGCCCAGCCCCCTTTTATCTTAGTTATCTTTACTAGCTACAGCTGGGCCCAATTAAGGATGTCACAGCTGTAGCCTGTCAAGACTAACCAGGGCTTACCAGGGCTCCTTCCATATACAGATATTCAATACAGATATTACTAGGACTCCTACTGCACATATACAGAAATTCGATACATAGGACTCCTACTATAAAACATTTCAACAGCAGTAGCTCTGAGTTAAGTAGGCACAGGATAGGACACAGTTTAAAAAGCCTGCAAATCTGTTCTTAGCTGGAGAAAAAGTGGAGGCACTCAACAAACTACATCATTTTGAGAAAGAAGACCTTAAATTTCATCATTTTATGATATTATTTGTTCTACAAACTAGAAGCTGCATACTTTAAAGTGGTTTTGGGCAAAAGATCCTCCAAATCCACCTAGATTAATTATTTGTTTCCACCAAGACCTATATTAAAACACTATCCTAGTAATGATGTAAGAAAACCAGTGAATTCAGAATGTTAGCAGAATCTACCTGGAATTACATCTCCAAACTTTAGAAGTGAGCAAAACCAGTTTGGGATGTGAATGTGAGTTTCTCATACATGTTAAAGTGAAAATAACATGTTGACACAGAGCTAACAAGGATGTGCACATGCTGTCCATTGCTCATATTTGCAATGTATTTCCTGCTAAACAGAAGGAAGGAACGGTGGAAATGTTGGTTCTTTCAAGATTTATTTTGTCCTCTGTATACATTTCTACTTGAAAAACAGTGTTAAGCAGTGAGTGAAATTAGAATTAGGAAATATTTCTTGTAATTTTGGTAACTTATCAATTCAATAACCAAAACGTTCTTCAACAAAATTTCTCACCCAAACCATTCAGCTACTTCTTAAAATTACTTTTTATATATATAATTTGAAAAAACCAAATAAAAAAGAAAACCTTAGCTTACATGTTCATCACTTTTCAACTGTTTCACTCCAGATGTATAAGTCTAATATTGGGATATCATTTTTCTAATAGGGAACTTGGTTGCTCTTCAACATCAAATTCCTCAAGTGTTTTGGAGACCTGTAGGAGGAAGAGAAATATTTAAAAATATGGAAAAATATGGATCATTTACCCATCTCTTCTTCTAAAGCTTTTGACAGAAGGTACTGCGTTCACTGACAGTAAATAAGTCACAGCATAAAGCCCATATTGTCTGAAAATGTGTTATCATGTAACTGCTAAAAGTTTCTTTTTCCATACAGAATCTTTTCATGCCTGTTCCTGGCTGAAGAGTCACAGTACTACATGTTAATCCTAAAGACACAGATTAAAAATGGAGAACCCTGGCAGTTGCCCTAACTGCTACAATTTTCTATTCCATAAAGAAGTCTATTATCAAAATCTTTAACGCTGCTTTTTATTTATGTGACATAGTGTTAAAATCCTGGTTTTTCTCTTTCTGTAACTTTGATAAAATAACTCATCCAGAGCCACTATCTGATATTTCAGTGACCTTGGGGAAAATGGACAACATCAATTAGAAAACAAACACAAACAAAATAAAAACCCCAATGAGGCAAGCCAGAACTTGAAAAATATTCAAATGATGATGACAATTTTGTGTTTTTTTTCCAGAGGAGAGTGGCTGCATGGAAACATCCAGGCCTGCTACTTTATTGAATATTCAGAGTTTGGAACACAGCTAGGAACCAGAAGCTACACCATGCTTGCAATTCAGAGAGAAATTAAGATGCTCATGTCCAAAACTCAGATGCTGCTGCCTCCAGTAGTGCTTAGCTGTTCCCTTATTCTTCAGCTATGTAAATTCCCACTGATGTGAATTACAGACTTTACATCTCTGCACTGTGCAGATGTCTTTGCTGGACACCCAGCACTTTCAAAAAGCATTCTGTAGTTGGGTGTTACTCCAACGGTCTCACAGATAGCTCTCAGACTCAGCTTCTCACCCTATTAGTCACAAATCTGAATTCATGCATGCATTTGATTTTCTTTTCCAAACCAGCAGGAAAGATGTCACTGAATCAGCAGCTGCTGGAGTAGACAAAGCTCAAAGCAATTCCCCAGAAGGCTCTCCCTTTTATTGCTGTTTCTGCCCCAAATTCTAACATGAGCAAGACTATTATACCATTCCAGTGTTTCTAAGAGGTCAATCACTAATAAAGCAGTGAAATAAAGCTTCAGTAACTCTGAACACACTTCAGCCCTGTAAGTACCTGGTTTAACCTTTGCCTGAATGGTGTGAATACATTCACAATTACTGATCATTGTAAAATAGCCTGTCAGTCTTTCTAACACCACTGCAATCACACTAATATGAAAACAAGGTCAAAGTCATGAGCATCTTCACCACTGGGTTCTGAATTACCTGCACAAATAAACTTTGAACATTTCTTAGTGCAAGAAAAATGAAGTGTCTCTTACCTGCTTGAAATTAGTTACAGCTTTTATAACTGGGGAAGCTGTCACTAGAAAAATATCTTCTGATGGGAATTCTGCAGCCAGACTGTAGAGAAACAGAAACCATGATGAGAGACATCATCAGTCTTGAACACAATAAAACTACTGGTGACAAGCAGTATGGCTTAATACATGACTTTGGTTTTGTAGAAACACTGCTTGAGGATAACAGAAGGATAAGGACTGAAGAGAATTTGGAGACACAACATTTATTTCAATCACACATATATATACCTTCAAAACTGCAGCCACAGTGTGAAGGACTATTGTCACAATATTCAAAGGCCATCTGATGGATCAGACTGTGATCATGGGATTTCTGGACGCACCCACTTGGTGGATACACATTTTTTTACAGCACAGCAGCGCCTAATTGCTTACAGGTTTCATTTGCACAGAGGAAATGCTGATTTCTCCTGGATATTTTATACCCTATTTAGTAAACTGATCATGTTCAGGGTGCTATTAAGTAATGCAAGACTTATAAAGCCCCAAGCCAAAGGGAAGAACTCCCATTTTCAACGTGCCTTGCTCAGCAAGGTGACACAGAGCAAGGCAAGTGGTGCTGTTGGGGGGAAGGGATGCCAAGTAGAGGGACCCTGACATCACCAGAGAACACTGCCTCCAAAACACAGTCTGTGTGCTGCTCTGCAGCCTAACAGCTAAAACAGTCCTCATCAAACTACTACCCATGTCATTTCATTCTACAGGTGCAAAATTACCTCCAGTTACTGTTACTTTAAAACCATCAAAATCCTTGAGACCGAGAAACAGATTCATTTATTTTTAGAGCTTTGGCTCACGGAGAGCTGGATGAGGTACACAGCTCTAAAACACGGAGCTTATAAAAACTGAGCAGGACTAACAAAAAGGAGCACATCCCAGCAGCCTCCGGCGGGGCTGCAGCATAGAATAATTAGAATAATTCCTGCAGGGATCTTGAATCCCTGAGCTCCGGGCCAGGGCACAGAGAGCCAGCTCTCTGCAGTTATGAATAACTCACTTTCTCGACAAAGCGTTTCATAAACTGCTTCAGAATAACCTTATCAGCTCTGAACCTCAGGAGACGTACTTGTACACAGATAAACATCCTTATATTGCACCACCGCTGCCCTGGGGCTGCGCTTGGCTCGTGTTTTGTCCAGGGACACACAAAAAAATTATTAAAATGATTTTTAAGAAAGGGGGATTAGGGGTGTGTAGGACAGAGTACGGAACCACCATACACACACGAAAATCTGTGCAATTACAGCGCAGATCTGTTTCCATGGCCGTGCCCTGCGGGGGTTTATCTCTCTAAGTCAGCACCAGCCGCTCTCACCGGGCAGGCGGCCGCTCCGGGCCGCCAAGGGCCGGGCACAGCGGGGCTCCCCGGGCTGGGGAAGCTTGCCGCATCCCTGCGGACAATTCCCGCCTGGCGGGGAGCGGGGCGGGAGCGGCACCGGCGGGGGCGGCCCTGTCATCCGGAAGCACGCACCCCGCCGCATGACAGCCGCCCGCCCATTGGTCGCGCCGGCCGCCAATCAGCATCCGCCTTGTACGGCCGCGCGGGCGCGGCGCCCCGCCCACGGGCCGTGGCCGGCGCTGATTGGCCGAGGGGCGGCGCTCGCGCCGGGCCCCGCGCGGCAGTGGCTGAGGGCGGGCGGCGGAAGGGGCGGGGCCCGGCGCGCGCGGCGCAGGTGGGAGCGGGGCCGCGGGGCGGAAGCCGTGAGGGGAGAGGGATCGGGGATGAGGGATAAAAGGGGTAAAAGGTGAGGGATGCGGGAGCGCGGTCGGCATTAGCCCTCGGGACAGCTGTGGGAGCTGTCGGCCCGAGCCACGGCTGAGCCCAACGCGGGGGAGAACACGGCTGCGAGGCGCTGCTCCTGCTCGCCCTGGCGGCCTCACTCCCTTCCTCCATCCATCCATCCATCCATCCATCCTGCCCCGCCCTGCACCTGCCGAGCGGGTCCTTCCCTGCCTGCCCGTCAGTCCGGCTGTCCCGCCGTGTCCCGCAGCCCTACCGAGAAGGTGCTTCAGGCCTGGCAAGCGCCGTGCCCGCGGCTGGCGTGTGGGTGAGGGATGCAGGGAATATTGCCCTGTATACGGTCACTATATGTATTCGTGTAATGTTCACACTGTGCGCCTGTGAATATTCCCGCACTGGAGCAGGTTGCCCAGGAGGTGGTGGAGTCGCCGACCCTGGAGGTGATTAAGGGGCGTCTGGGTCTGGCCCTGGGTGATGTGGAAGTGTTTTATTCACACATCATTATTAATATGTATTTCCCCTTCCATTTATAGGAGTGGGGAAGATCCTTGTTGCAGTGGAATTAGCTGGTAGTGAGGAATTTTTTCCCCCCAGTATTTATTGTAATGTTGAATTTATTCCGTTTCATCTTTCATTGGACTTTGCTTCCATCCATGTAATAATTAGTTCAGGATACAATAACAGAAAATATCAATTTCTTGAGTTTGGTATTATTAGGGTACAATGTGACAAAAACTGTTCTTTAAATAATGACCCAGTAAATTCAATTCCATGTTCATTTCACTGATGATTATTGAAAATTGATCCCCTTCTCTAAACCAAACAACATTTTCACTTCCTCCTGACAGATCCTTCAGGTGTTATGGTGGCTGCCTTTCTAAGGGGGACAATATAATGTGTCCAGACTTCTGTAAAATAAGCTTTGAGGAGATTAAAAATGGCAATGGGCACTTGGTGAGTGAGTGGTCTACCTTAGAGCATTCCTCTTGCAGGAAATGTATGACTTGGTTAACCTTCACTTGGATTAATTTAGAAGCCTGGTGAGCTGTGGCCTTGGGAATTGGTTGTGAGTTTGTATTTATCCATTTTGCAGGAGGGAAAAAGCAGTTGTCATCTAGTGAGCAAATCAACCAGTGCTTAAACTGTTACATCAACAGCTCTGGTAAAGAAGAATCTCCTGCAGAAAATTTGTTCTAAGTTGAGAAGGTTTACTTATAATACATGTTTTAAAATATATTTCATTCATTTTCTTTTCAGTGACAGTTGCTTGGTTAAATAAGATCTCCTAAAGATAACATTCTTTAATCTCCAAAGATGACAGCTGTTGCAGGTAATCCATGATTTATATTCCATATGTTTGTTTTGCTGTCTCTTAGCCAGCAAGACACAATCACCTGATGTTATTTACATTAATTTAATGTATGCATAAAAGAGGTTATGGGATCTGTGCTACTATACTTAAGATTTGAAGAAAAAATTCTTTACTGGATAGCTTTTTATATCTTAGATGAAACAAAACCAAAATGCCCCATCCCTGGAAGTGTTCAAGGCATGGTTGTATGGGGCTCTGAGCAACCTGGTCCAGTGGCAGGGAAGTTGGCATGAGATGAGCTTTAAGGTCCCTTCCAACCCAAGCTATTGTAGGATGAAAACCAACTTTTTCAAGGAAATTGCTTGGCTTTCAATATTTTAAAAATGTGCTTCATATTTTAAGACACTCTTAAGTGTTTTCTGCTGAGTAGCAGTGGGCATTTAGGAAGACACTTGTCACCATTTTGTGCTATTTGAAATGAAGATATTATCACACATTTTTGTTTCCATAACCATATTGCCATATCTGCTCTGGATGGGCCAAAATCTCTTGGGTTTTCTGGGTATGGGGGAGGAAGTAATTCCTTCTGATGCCTTTCTGACCTGCCTCTGGAGTACATGCTTGGCATGCAGGTGTATGTGTTAATTAGTCTTTTAGACTCCAGGGATTGGATTCTAGAACACAATCTGCAATTCACACACATGCATATTTGGATGGAAAGAGGCAATTCCTGCCAAAGAGTCACTTGTGTGACCCAAGCTTTTGGGGAGCATTTGCTTCACTTCTTTCACGTGTGAAGGATGGATAAAACCTTTTCCCTCTACACCCAAACCCTGTTGCTCAGCACATCCTCTTGTTCTGTGGAGAAGGGAGATCTTGGTGCATGAACATGGCTTGTTGCTAATGGCCCTGTTGACAGCTCCAGAGGAGTTTAACTTGCTGGGGTTAATGTTGCTTCTCACGTGTAAAGAAAGCCTTTCTTAACAGCTTGATCACTGCCTGGAGTACAATTAACGCAATTAAAAGTGGCATCAGCACATGGCTGTGGTCTCTATTGTGCCTTCTCCTTGCCTCTCCCTGCAGTGCTAGAGGAGGCGCTGGTGTCCATTGAGAATGAGCTGCAAGCAGTGGAGATGCAGATCCAGGAGCTTGTGGATAAGCAGCAGGAGCTCCTTCAAAAGAAGATGAGAGTAAAGAATCTGATAAAACAGTCCTCAGGAGACTTGGAGGCAAGTGGAAGTAAAGACACTGAAACCTCAGCTGAGGAATGGAACAAAAAAGGTTTGCAGAGTCAAAGTCTCATATTTTAACAGAAGGGAAAATGCACTTATACAGAATTTTGTTTGGATAATGATGTTGTCCTATTTAATTTTAATCAGGCGGCTGACGTGCCAGGGTAACGGGGTAATGTTTGTACTTGTCTCACTGAACATTCCTAAACACTAATCGAGTTGTTCTGGGCAGAATTATCTGTTCTGTCGGAATGGCCTGTTATAACTGCTTTACTTCTTTGCTTGTTGTAAAGTCACAATTTGATCTGATTCGTTCTTAGAATACCAGAGTAAATTTTTATTGCAGTACTTGTATACTAAATGCTTATTCTGCAATACTTCTCCTTGTTTCTGTTCTAAAACAAATTGCTTTGGAATTTCTCAGGGTTTTGATAATGACAAATTTGGGCTTAGAGTTGGTTTTTGCTGATTTTGTGTCTCCTCTTGCTTGAGTGGGTAGGACATTGTTAGTGTTTGTGATGGGTTATGTAGCCTCACTGTCTTAGCAAATTAATGCAAATTAAATAGGCGCTGACTGCCAAAAATAACCTAGAATACATGATTATTGTAGAATTAGTGCAAGTGGCAAGTGCCTCATGGTGGTGGCAGGGGTGCTGTATTTCAAGTTAGACATTAACTGAAGTCCTGAATGGTTGTTGCTTCTTGGCCATGTTATGCCTTGCGACCTATGACTTAGATATATTGATTTTTTTTTCTCCTTTTTAATTTAATTTTCAAATTGTAAATGAACATTATCTATCGTATATATAAGTTATATATCTATCGTATATGTAAGTTTTTTTTGGCTTTTAAAAAAACGAAATTAATCTTGTAGTTGAATCCATATTTATCTGTATTTGAGAAGTATTATGCATATGTAAGAATGCTGATACTTTACCATTGCAAGTTATGCTATTGAACAAATCATTTAGTTTATGTAGTTCTATGCCTGATTCTCACCTCCTGTGCTTTGAAAATTAATGCCTTTGCAGTCAGATGCTGTGTGTATATTAAACAAGAGCAGCAGCTAAATTTGTTCCCAGTTTAAGGCTCATGGAAGCCAGGGGGAGACTTTTCTTGGCTTCACAGAGCCTTGGATTTTAACTGTGCTTTTTGTAAATTCCTCTGCAATGTCACCTCAAGTCCCAGGATTAATGCTTGCCTTGCATGTGGTGTAACCTGGAGCTCTCACAGTTCTTCTGCATTTTAATTTTAATAGTACCAAAATTATGCATCAGAAAGCATAATTTAAGTTTTTACAGTATTACATATTTTAAAAATGCAGTCTTTAGGTCTTTATTGAAGAAAAGAAAAACCTATTATAAGCATGTTGGGGTGGTGATTTTGGGGAAGATTAAACAACTTTTCCCCCCTCTTTATTTTTAATAAATGTTTATTATTGATGGAATGTATGGAAAAATTGTATCCCTCCTTCTTTATGCTGTTTGTAATTGCTGCATTTGTATGAGGGAAGCATTTGAGTAACTACTGTAGGGCTCAGTGTCTGGTTTTATTTATTTTCAGGGTGGGATTCTAATTTCTAGTTATTTTGGACTGATGAGTTAACATGATCATTAGCACTCTGAAGTTCATCTGTTTTCAGTTTTTCACATTAGTTCACATCCATGTGCAATGAGATCTTTGGCCTGGAGGTGAATTGTGTTTACAATTTGAGTTTTCAAAGGTCCGCCCTAGAATAAGGTGTATCCAGACTCAGGTTGTGTGGAGCTTTTTCTGTGCCATTATGAATCCTTAAACACTTTCCCAGATCTAAAATTGTGTCTCTGCCTGATTCAGTTATTCAATATGTAAATTACCCCTTCTTCTTATATTTTAATTTACTTATGAAATGTGTTTGTTGAGTTGTGGGTTTCTTTTTTTTTTTCCCTTAACAGATTTTCCATGGTATGAGAAGATAAAAACTGCGCTGCAGAGCAAATTTAAACTCCAAAAGTTTAGATCACTGCAGCTTGAAACAGTAAATGCTGCAATGGCAGGGAAGGATATATTTCTTGTCATGCCCACAGGTGGTGGGAAGAGCCTTTGTTACCAGTTACCAGCTGTCTGTTCTGATGGTATGTAAGTGAAAAAAAGGACATAATATAAAGAACTAGATTTATTTTCTCCCTTCTATTATTTGGAGAACAAACATTATTTGGTGTGGATTTTTTTGGTTGATTTGGTTTTGTTTGGTTGGTTTATTTTTAATAACTCATCCAATTGCATTGGAAGTTGACTTATTTACAAAGGCCAAATTTACCACTCCCTGTCACTGCTCAGTTCTGTGGCAAATCAGCACCTCGTGACACAGATATCCAGCTTTTGTTTTGTATATTTTCATACTCTTATCTGTTGGAGCTCAGTTATGTTTGTAGTCTAGACCCTAAGAGGAGGTGTGTGTTGTGGGTATTTAATAAGAATTATCCCTGTGTGATCTGGCACTCACTTGTCAGCTGTCTAGGAGGGGAATCCCCTGCTGAGTATGAAGCTTGAGCTTACATTTGGCAGTTTCTTCAGAGCAGGGCTAAAGCATCAGTATAAAGAATTAGAGGAGATATTTGTGACATCTGAACTGCACAATGGTTGATTGTTACAGGTTTCACACTGGTGATATGTCCTTTGATATCTCTCATGGAAGATCAGCTCATGGTTTTGGAACAGCTTGGTATCTCTGCAACTTTGTTAAATGCCTCAAGCAGCAAGGTGTGTGTAAGTTCTTGTGTTCTGTGGTGAATGGGCTGGTGTCTCCCCTCTGTGTAGGCACTTGTGAATCTTGAATGGATGATTTATCAGCTAATGCTGTTCTAGCAACAGTATCTGACCCGGAGGGTGCTGTGATGTGGGAAAGGTGGTTAAGTATCTTGAGTTCATGTTTTAGTGACAACAACATGTGGGAACCAACACCATGTGTGGAATAAATAGATTTCTTGGGGCTGTTTAGAGGGTGTGAAGTGCTTTTGGCTGGTGTGCCTTGTAGATTTTTACTCAGTTTCTACAATTGGAGTAGGTGATTTTTGTCTTTTACCATGTTGAGCAGTGCAGGCTTTTACATATAATTACTTCTCTCTTACTATAGGGTGGTGAGCTGTTTGATCCAGAGGCCCAGAGGCAACTCATTTCCCAGTCTCTTACTAGGCAGTTGCTTTTTTACACTTAATTTCCTGACTAGCAGGAGGCTGTGATCATTAACTTGCACATGACACTGGATTTGATAAATCTCTGGCTTGATGCAATGTGCCAGACTTGAAGTCTGCTTTGATGCAGAGAGCTCTGAAAGCTCAGTAATAAAAACTACTGTCGTGTGCAAAGAATTATTTTACACTTGTAGTTTCACAGGGATGTTCGGTACATCACAGTTTATTGGGGAAATATTGATACCACACAATGAAGTAAAGAAATATTCAACACTTTGCTTCTTCAAAGTTCCAGCACGGACTTTCTAAGTATTAAAACAACATTTCATATACAGTGATCTTCTACAAAGGCTTATAGTGGCCAATACCGTGGAACACTTTATCAGTCTCTGTTAATTACACCTTATGAATTGCTAATCACCTCCTAAGAGCCTTAGCACTAAGCACTCCAGTGTGTTGTCCCAGTTTGTCACCCCCTGCTGTCTGGTTTTTTTGAACAGGAACACGTGAAGTGGGTGCACACAGAAATGCTGAAGAGGAATTCCCAGCTGAAGCTCATTTATGTGACCCCAGAGAAGATTGCAAAGAGCAAAATGTTCATGTCCAAGCTGGAGAAGGCTTACCAGGCTGGCTGCCTGGCTCGCATCGCTGTGGATGAGGTGCACTGCTGCAGTCAGTGGGGCCACGACTTCAGGCCTGGTATGCTCCTCAGAAATCCCTCTGCAGGGCTGCTCAGGCAGCAGTCAGTCAGTCATGAGCTGGGCCTGAAATAAGGCCAGCTGCTTCCTTCCTGTGTTAAGTGAATTCTTAATGTGTGACATGTACCTGTGTTAGCTCAAGGACTTTAATTTACAAATCATGCAGGAGCTAAGGTCATGCAAATGATGATTTCAACATAGATTTTGCTGTCAGTATTCTGAAAAATGACTTATTCTGCTTATTTTAATTGGAGCTTTATAAAATCAAAGCTTTTTTATGGCATCTTTAATATGGATGATAGTTACCTTTAATCTGCTATATGAAAGTGTCATTCTGTACACCACTCCCTGGCCTTTCTGATGAAAGAAGTAGAGCATTTTGTAAATTCATGAGATGTATTTTAATCATCTCTAAAGCAAGTGGAAACAAATTCCCTTTGCTTAGAGGGAAAGAAAGTGTGCTTCAGTCTTTTTCCTGTCTTGGAGACTGTAGAACATTGTTGGTTGCTGTTTCTTTGTCTGTGAAAGAAAACCTGATTTGAAGCAATATTAACTGTAAAGTCACTGTTAGCAGTTTTGCTGAGAAGTGGTGCCTGAGCCAAGAGCCAGACTGTTTCAACAGGTGGTGTGGAATTTGGATGTGTACCCCTGGCTGCACTTCTGTTCAAAGGCAGTAGGTGATTGTCAGTACTGAACCTTTAAATTTTTTTCTTATTACAGCCTGGTCTATGTATCCAAATTCCACATTGCTTGTTTATTAGAAAAGCTCTGTTTACTCAAAAGCTGTTTGTAACAACAGACCTGCAAAATAACATGAATGTTGGTTAATACAATGCCACACATTTTTCTAACTTTTGAAGAATTTCTATTTCGATTCATTTTTGCTTTCTGAATTGTGACTGATAATTGCAGCCTTTCAGTACCTGGAGGGAGCCTAAAAGGAAACTGGGGAGGGACTTTTTTCCAAGAGCTTGGAGTGACAGGCCAAGGGGGAACGGCTTCAAACTGAGGGTAGGATTAGATTGGGTATTAGGAAGAACTGTGAGGGTGGTGAGGCACTGGCATAGGCTGCCCAGAGAATGCCTCATCCCTGAAGGTGTCCAAGGCCAGGTTGGATGGGGCTCTGAGCAACCTGGGATAGTGGAAGGTGTCCTTGCTCATGGCAGGAGGTTGGAACAAGATTGTCTTTAAGGTGTCTTCCAACTCAAATGATTCTGTGATTGAGTCTTTAAAATTCCATTAGAAGACATCTGTTTTGCTAAGTGCAAGTGCTTGTTACTTCCTTTGGATGTATAAATTAGTTCTCTAGTAGATTAGCAGTAATAACATTTATTGCAGTATTACCCCATTAAATACTGTCTACACGAATGCCTTTTTTAAGTTTGCATTTGTGGTAGGAGAAATCTTTTTCTTTCCCCTTTTTCTTTTCTTGTTTAGACTACAAGTCTCTTGGTATCCTGAAAAGACAGTTTCCCAATACTCCCTTGATTGGATTGACAGCAACAGCTACCAATCATGTTTTAAAGGATGCTCAGAGCATTTTGCACGTTCAGAAGTGCATTACCTTTACTGCTTCCTTCAACAGGCCCAACCTTTACTATGAGGTAGGTCTTGCTGTCTGGTTTGTGCTGTTGTGCTGTTTCCTGCAGGGAGAGGGGCAGGCAGCAGGCTTAGACTGCTTCAACCTGTTGGAAAAAAATTCTTATGAATTATTCTGTTGTGCTGTATTTTCACTTTGGCAACAGGTTTGTTTATTGTTCTTGGTGGGGAAAGCTTGCAGCTTTTTTTTGGGGTTTATTTTTCAATGGACTTTTGAGTTGTAATCAGACTGTTCATAAAAAGAATATAGTAATTCTTTTTAAATCGTGGAATAATTGTGTTTATTATACTGGGGAAAGTAAAATAAGGTTGTTTGGCAGACGGTTTGCCCGCTTGAACTCTGACTTGTGCTTAATGTATTTTTGAGGTTCGGCATAAGCCTTCAAATAATGAAGATTTCATTGAGGACATAGTTAAGACCATTAATGGAAGATACAAAGGACTTTCGGGTAAAAATTGTATCAAAAGACACATATTATCTTCCATAACCTTCATCATTGCAAGGATGTTGGGATGTTTTCAAATGATCTTGAAGCATGTAGGGAAATTCTGGATGTTTAATGTATGATGAAGGCAGAATTAGAATAAATGAAATTTAGTAAGATCCATACCTTGACTAATTTCTCTCTTCATTCATTAGTGTTTAAATGTCTTTACAGTTTCTTATATCTTCTGAAGTATTAAACTGGAATGTTGATGTCTGTAGAACAATGGTTACATAGGTAATAATGGTAAGGTTTAAGATTGTAAAAGCAAGGCTCAGAAAAGGTGATCTCTGTGTTTGTAAATCACCCATTGTTTGCTATCCATGTGCCGGGATACTTGCTATCTTAATGTGTTTTTTCATATTTGATCAGAAAAGTCATCTGTTACTCAGTGCCCAGAATGGGGGTTATGGAGTGAATTGCAGATAAAAGCAGAACTGTACAAGTTGAACTTGTGCAGTCAATAAATTCTGTAGTGGAAATAAAGAGGAGAGACATCTTGCCAAGGCAGCAGAGCCCAGGTTCTGGAGCAGCAGTCTGTCCCTGTCTCTGCTGGGAGCTCTGCAGCTGTGAGAAGCAGCTCCCTGAGCACAAACTGTGCTAAAATGGTTCAAAATCACATGGCTTTGTGTGTAACCCCCTGGCTTAGCCCAGCCTGACTAATGACAAAAGGCAGATTTAACTGAAACCTCAGGTGAGATGCCAGAGGTGTCATAAGGCATAGCACCCCTATAAAAAGCTTTAATAAGCATTGTCCTCCTTGAGCATTTACAGAATGCTTCCATGGTTCTTTGGATTGGCACCTGTATTTCCTCTTTAGCCTTCAGGTCCAAGCAGATAAGTGAATTTTCCTTCATAAATACCAATACTATGGACTAAATAGGCACAAAGACTGTATAATGCTTTAAAATTATTTATTTCATAAGCTAATAAAACTTTCACAATTGTTTTTAAGTATTGGGGGTTTGGCTTTTTTAAGGCATTACAATGAGGCCTCTTTTGCTTTTCTGCAGGAATTGTTTACTGCTTTTCTCAGAAGGATTCTGAGCAAGTTACTGTGAGTTTGCAGAAACTGGGAATCAAGGCAGGGACTTACCATGCAAACATGGATGCTAAATATAAAACCAAAGTTCATAAAGGATGGGCAACAAATCAAATCCAGGTTAAGTAAATACTTTACACGGACTCATGTCTTATTTAAACAAATTGTGATTTGGTAGCTTGATGATTTCTCAATCCTTTTCTTTTTCACAGGTGGTAGTGGCAACTGTTGCTTTTGGCATGGGAATTGATAAACCTGATGTGAGGTTTGTAATTCATCACTCTATGAGCAAGTCCATGGAAAACTACTACCAAGAGAGTGGACGTGCAGGTATTGCAGGAAGTGCTTTTGCCAAGTTGCCATTGACATCCATTACAGCAGCAAAACTGTCCTTCAGTGTTCCAGGCAGTTGTGCAAAGTCTCTTGTCTTTGAGACAGTTTTCAAAGGGCATAATGAAACTGCCTCTCTAAAGAGGCTTTAAATATAAACTGAATTCATGACCAGGTCGCTACTGAGTGTTACAAAGAATAACTGGCTCTCTAGCATCTTCTAAACACTTGATTTTCTATCAAATCTGAGGCTTACCAGAATAACAAGACACAGATTTGATATACAATTTTAATTTTTTTATTTTGTACAGCACCTAGGATGTCTGATTTGCTCAGATTGCCTCTAGATGATGTTTAATCATTGTATGAATTTCAGAAATGCAAGTAGGATGGGGAGTCTGGAGCAGGGAATTTTAAGGATTGATCATTGTCTAGCAGCATTAAATACCTGTTATGGCCAAACTCCATCCCAAAAATGTTTTGCAGTGTTTTGGGATTTTTTTGCATCTCATTGCTTTTTTAAAGACAGAATTGAGTCTATGTGGAGAAGAGCTTATCAAAGAACTTAAGGAGCAGTTGGTCAATTGGTTGAGATTGTAATTATCTGTTCATTTTAATGCATTGCAGGTAGAGATGACCAAAAAGCTGACTGCATTTTGTATTATGGGTTTGGAGATATATTCAGAATCAGCTCAATGGTGGTGATGGAAAACGTTGGCCAAGAGAAGCTGTATGATATGGTATCTTATTGCCAAAATATGAACAAGTAAGTTACTGTGGAGGCTTGGTTGCTTTGTTTTTCAACTTTGTTTGGGGGAAAAAACAAAAAAAAAACCAAAAAAAAACCCCAGGAACACAACCAAAATGAACCCATCACCAAACAAAACCACCCATAAAAACAGGAGCAAGCTTGCCAGCTTCAGGATACAATTCTGGAAGTAGTTGTGTTGAGGTGAAGTATCTGCCAACAAACACTGTTTGGATTTCAGATCCCAGTCAGAGGAAATACTGGAGTTCTGTGGTTTTGGCTCTGAGCTACAGTGTTTAATGGCCACATAGGAATCCAGGTGTGTTTCCTGCTTCACCTGCTTCACTGTGATATTTGGAATATTCATGGAAAATATGTGTCTGTGTTGTGGACAACTGGTGCATCCAGTAAAGCCTTTTGTGGCCTCAGTGTAACCATGAGTTCATATTCTTAAAATTTTCATTCTCTTGAAACTGCAGATTATACTCCTCTGCTTCAACCAAACTGCCTACACCAGTATTGGCATAGCTGATAGGGAATACTGGTGTTGCTGCATTTGTTCTCTGATTTTCCTCTGATAATTCTTTGTGCTTTTTCTGAGATCTGAGCTGTCCCTAGGCCCTTTTTTGCCATTTTCCTGCTGTATAAGGCAAGTGTGACAAACCCAACTGGGATCCATAGCCCCCCTCTGCTCTCTGCTCCTCAGGTGTCGCCGGGTGCTCATAGCTCACCACTTTGATGAAGTGTGGGATTCTGCAAACTGCAACAGAATGTGTGATAACTGCTGCAGAGAGAACGGTAGGTAAAGGACAGGGAACATGGGGAAAGGTGATTTAAAGAAATACCTGGTGTAGAAAAAGTCTGAACCAGTTTTGTGACCTGTGCTTGTATTACTGACTGTTTTCAAGGTGCAGATTTTGTTATGAATATCAGTTTTTGGTGGCCTACTGTTGCCAAGTTAGTTTAAAAGCAAAACAAAAAAAGCCTTCCTCTTATATAGCACAAAAATATGCATTTATAGCTACATATAGCTTTATGTATAACTACAAAGAGCTTTCTGTTTAAATTTTTCTTCACTTTTACTTGCAGCATGTGAGAAGCTGGATGTAACAGGATACTGCAAGGATCTAATAAAGATCCTTGAGCAAGCTGACAGCATGAGTGAGAAACTCACCCCACTGAAATTAATCGATGCCTGGTCTGGGAAGGGTGTGTCTAAATTCAGGGTGCCTGAAGTCACTCCACCCAAGCACTCTCGAGAGGAGCTGGAGAGAATTATTGCCCATTTACTGCTGCAGCAGTATCTGAAGTATGTAAGATAACTATTTTGTTTTCTTTATTTGGTTTTTTTAACATTTAGTAGTCATTTTTCCTTGCTCTCTTGTTACTTTGGTATAACATTAATGGATACATTCTGTAGTCCTGTTTTCATTTCAGATGCGTGAAATTTATTCTTAAAAGCCCTTCAAGTATTGCTGTATTTCCATTTCTAAAGTCAGAGGAATAGTTGAAATACTGCATCTCGTGCAATTTTAAAAAGCTGGGGGTCTTCTGTATTCAGGTAGAATGTTTAAATCTGCAGCAGGATTCATTTTGGAGAAGTCTGCAGTTCATACAGCTCTCATTCACATTCCATGGATAAGGAGAGCAAATGTGGCTGTGCACACGATGTCTAAGTCAGGAAAGACTGGCTAATGTGGAAAGTGGTACTCAGAAATTTTAAGAAAGCATAGTGGAACTAACACCAGTGCTGCCTCTGTAAGCTGTCCATGTGCTGTGTGTTTTGTCTTCTCATATAATTGCTAAGTTCAAGAATACTGACAAATATCCAATCCCTTTATTTTGACTTAATTTTTCTTTGCATCTCTCTGTACAGCTTTTTTAATATTATCAAGAGGGTGAGCTGATGACTTTTACATATTTTTTGCTACATCTCATTTTCCTCCATGTGTTGTAAGAGATTGACAAGTGTGCATCTGAGTGTTTTTGTGTGTGTCAAGGTCCACAAACTGAATTATGTTAAGTAACTGTTAGGTGACTTAGAGCTACTCCAATACACTTGACTGTCTATTTGAATAGATAAAGCAGAATGAAGCTGCTCTCTGGAGCATCCATCAGAAGGGTTAATGTGTCTCTGTCCTTATGGAAAGAGCTGTTGAGAAGGGCAGTAGTGGAGTCACCATTCCTGGGTCTGTTCACACAACATGCAGATGTGGCACCTGAGGACATGGTTTAGTGACAGTGCTGGTTGATGGTTGGAGTTGATGATCTTGGAGGTCTTTTCTAACCTTAATGATTCTATGATTTTTCCCCCCCTGCATATTATGGCTTCCATCTCCAACCTTCCCCTGTAACAGTGATTTCATTCATGCAGGGAGGATTTCAGCTTCACAGCCTTTGCCACAATATCCTACCTGAAGGTGGGACCCAAAGCCCGGCTGCTGAAAAATGAGGGACACGTCATCACCATAGAGGGGATAACAAACAGCAAAAGTGTTTCTAAGGTATTTACAGCTGTTCTGATTTGCTATATAGGTATCTTCTCCATTAGAGCTTAATTTAATCATTTGGTATGTGCTCAAAACACGTTTGTAGTAATGCAGTCATTCTAGCCTCCTCAAATTGCATTTCAGTTACTAGTGCAAACAACACACTTTCCAAACAATGTCAGAAGCAAAAATGCAGAAAAAAACCCAGTCTAGTCTCTATGCTTAACCTAACAAACTTTTCACTTCGATAAGTTCCTGGCAATATTTTGACATTATTATTTCATTTTTAAAGGCGTTGAAAATATTGATCTTAGCTTTTATGGTTAGTGATATGTGAAAATATCAACAATATTCTAATTGTAGGCACTTGCCAGTCTCCTACCACAGAATTTCAAGATTCAGCATCCATAAGTATTTGGAATGTGATGGAGCACATGTATATGTGCATATATACATGTATGTGTGTATATGTGTTTGCATGTACATCATAAATATCATAACCTCATAAATATCTTCTCTCTTATGTGGGAACATGGGGAAAAAAAGGAAAGCAATCTTAGAATTCTAATTGAACTCTCCTTACATCTTACAGGTCAAACCATCTCAATCTTCAAATTCTAAAGGAAGCAGAGAAAATGCCCATGCTGGATCAAAGACTGTCCAAGATTCAGGGGTGAAGAAATCACAGGAACATAAACGACCCAGCTGTAGTCCGAATTTAAAAGCAAAGAAGCCTAAGCTTCAGGGAGGTGCACCTGACCAACCAGTAGTTATTGACTGACTGTCACAGACTACATTTAGGATCTAATCATGGTTGCTGCTTCATGGACAGTGCAATATATTTTTATACTCTATCTGCTGGAGCTCAGTTGTGTTTGTGGTCTGGACTCTTAAGAGGCGAAGCAGTGCCAAAGGCGTGACTGTGCCCTGCAGCACAGCACATCTGCAAGCTGCCCCCTGGCAAGGGCCTGGGAACACTCGTTCCTGTTGCCTGGCTAAAGGAGCCTCCCCAGCCCTGCTTACAGGGACCTGGGCGGGGGCTGCTCTTGGGGCCAAAGCGTGCTGCCAAGGTCCTGACACAAGCCCCGAGTACAGGGCCTGCACACTGGCAGCTCACCAGCACGACTGGCAGCATAGGTGCATGCCCTGGCCCTGCTACAGGGAGGCCATAGTGCCCACAAGTGGCATAGCTGCCGCTAAGTGGCTTCGTGCTGTCCTCAGAAAGCAGGGGCAAGGCTTTATCCACCTGTGCATTTTGGGCACCCGCCCTGTGGCTGCACAGGGCTCCTCTTTCCCTCCTGGGAAGTCTAAGCTACACTGCTCTGCTTCTAAAAGGGAGGGGGGGGGGGCTAAAGCACAAACACACTTCCTCACTCACACCAACTAAGAGGGAGGCAGGGGAGATGGGAGGGGGAGACAGTCCCAGAAGAGGGAGCAAGTTCTGTGCAGCCAGCGTCCTCCATTCCTAATGCTGAGCCATTCCTAATGCTGAATGGGAGAGGAAAGCATCAGACCTGCCCGTGCACTGAGGGGAGGCCACAGGAGCCTTGATGCGCTGAAGCGCTTCAGGCCTGGCACAGGGACACAGGCTGTGACACGCCCCGAGTACAGGGGGTCACACTGGCCAGGGGCCAGCAGCACGCAGAAAGCTGCCGGGGCTGGGGAGAAGCCCTGTCCTGCTTACAGGGTAGCTGGGCTGGGGGCCAGGAGAGCTCTGTTCCCCCCCTCTGGTGCACAGACAGGGGCTCTCACCCTCCTTTACAGCATAGCCCCTCTCTCTGGGCAGCCAAAGGAGCACAACGGCAAAAGGCCAAGCACAGCAAGACACAAAAGGCCAAGACCCAGCCCTGCACACAGCGAGCTCGCCCAGCACTAAGCCAGCCGCAGCACCCTGAAGGTGCCCTGGCCTGGAAAAGCCCTTTGCCCAGAGGGCCCCTTGTGTCCCTCTTCAGCTCCAAGCTCGCTCTTGCCTCGCCGTTCCACTCCTGAGCTCAAAGAGGCTGCTCCTGCGGCTCGCTCTTGCCTCGCTGTCCCACGGCTTCTGCAAACGTCAGCGAGGACACAATTGGGTCTGAGGAGCTCCAGCTCCCAAAGGGAACCGCCACCCAACAGCCCTACAGCCAGATCCTCATCCCACCAGTCACACAGCCCCCCAGCTGCCCAAAAGCCTCCAACTTCAGCTTGACTCACCGTCACGACGTCTGGCACAGTCCTAGGCCGTGCTGGGAGCCGGGCCCTCTGGGCAAATGAAGCTGGGTGAGCAAAGCAGCGGCCAAGAGGCTGCACCCCTGCTTACAGCTGCTGCCTGGACTGCAAAGTGCCCGGGACTCCAGAGCACTGGCCCCCACTTACAGGGCAGCTCTGGTCCCCAAGGCCTAAGAAGGCTCCTTCTCTTCAGTTCCGGGGTGCTCCCCACTAACGGGGTGGGTGCCCCACACAGGCTGCCAGCTGAAGGGAGCACAAAGGCTCCCAGACCCGCAGCCTGCTTACAGACTGGTCCACACCCAGGGAGCCACGGAGCTCAGCCTTCCCCCAAGGCAGCAGGAACCAGACTCCAGAGTCAGGCAGTCGAGCTCACGGCCTAAAGCCGAGGGGCCCGAGGGGCTGCCAGCCCAGCCTCGAGGACAGGGAGGGCACACGCTCAGCCCCATGACTCCTGGCCCCACGCCTCTGAAAGACCGGGGCCAAGGACACCCGCCTGATTACAGGGGGGCCCCTCCAGCTGCCCGCCGAGGCCAGGGGACGCACAGAACCCCCACTTACGGGGCTGCCCCCTGCTGCCCGGCACCCCCCAACAAGCTCTACGGAGCACAGGCTCAGGTCTCTCCTCTCCACATTGGAGGATTCTCACCCAAGATCTGAGCTTTCTAGCTGTCCAATAACATAAATAATAATGAATTATATGAATTATTTTGTACTAGTTCTATCCAAAATAAGCAGTGTGTAATACACACTGACTGCAACTTCTGTCAGCTTCTTGGACTGTCACAGCAGCTGAATGGTAAAACCAAAATGTTCTAATAAAAAACAAATGGTAAAGCACTATCTAGGTTCTCCTATTTATGGCAGAAAGAAGATTTTAAAAGAGATATATGTAATTAATGTTCAACTGCATGGCTTTTTTCACAAACTCTGCTGAAAAGAATACATCAGCTCAGAACGCTTGTGGTCAGATTTCAAATTCCTGTATTCATGTACTGAGCCCTGTAATCAGCTCTGAAGTAATAGTATTTCAAATGGAATATAATGTGAGTTGCATTTTGAACTTGTGGACAGTTCTCTAATTATGTTCTCTGCAACTGCAATCAGCACGAATTTTGTTTTCAGAAGAGAAAATGGTGTTTCGTAAGAAGCAGCTACAAAGCTATCTGATAAATAACTGAAAACTGAAGTGATACTTTTTAACATTGCTAAAGAGTTAAAAGTATTTATATTTTCCAAAAAGTATAACATTTAGGAAGGAGTTTACTAATTTTTCCAGAATTCATAGGACTGAAATTACTAGCTTGAAGCCGTTTGATAGAGACAAGATATCTGACGGTAAGTGAATAATCCCTCTCTGCATATAGTCATGGAACTTCTAACTCGTAATAAATAAATATGAGAATAAATAAATATGAGAATATTTATTTGAGAACAAAAGCTGGTGGTTGCATCAAATTATATCTCATCAGAATTCAATGCTATAAATATATATATATATATATATATGCTGCTTTCTGTGTTTTTTGCTGAAGACTTGCAGAATGTAACCGAAGAATAGCTGGTGTATCTCACTTCATTCATCACAAGCTGCCTTCTTAGATAAAGTAGATGGAATGAAGAGGTGAAAATTGAGGCTAATTCCTATTTTCCATCAAAGAAGATAAGTAATACTTCATAATGATTCCGAACATATTTCTGTCTCAATTGCATTCTGAACAGAAATGTACAAAATGTACAAAGAATGTTGAACTGTTTTGTTGTCTGAACAAAATATGTGCTTTTGACTGGATCTGAGGTAGAGATTCTTCAGTTTTTTGTTTGGGGTACTTTACCCCTCATAATTTTGAATAAGTTTCCAATTATTTATACACCGCTTATTGTCTTTAAGAAAAATTGTGTAAAGTTGTCATAAGTTTCAAATCACAGCATCCCTAGTGGACAGAGTTAATCTACTTCAGCAGTTTTATGAAATATTTTTTATACCTATTCTTTCACTACTCAGTTTGATGATTAGGGGAAACCATACTCTGAGAATACTCAAGAAGGATAATTTTAGAATAGAAAGCATAATGTTCAAGGATAGGATACATTAATTTCTAACTTTGAATTGTGATGGCAAGACATCCTGAGTTCTTATATAATTCCTGCATTCATTCTCATACCTCATTCTTGACTGCATTTGTGAGTGCAGCCATTCCATCTGTTTTTTGAGAGAATGCCTGAACTCAGAATTAGGCTAAAAATATGTTTTCTGTGTTATGCAGATGATATTATTCCTCTGGTGTTAAGAACTGTAACAATGAGATTAGGAGAATAAAACAGTATGAACTACATGGTCCTTAACCACAGTTACATTTTTAAAAATACCTTCTGGCTCCTGGGAAAACATATCTGAAAACCTGTTTCCTATGAAACTGTTAACTCAGCAGAAAAATAGGCATAGAATGACATTTCAAATTCATCATCATTTCCTTCCTTACAAAGGAAGAAGTTTTGTGCAATGGGACTTAAGAGGTTGCATCAGACTGATGACACATTTCTGTTGGGAAATGTTCATGGTAATTACATGTTTACATTGCAGCACACTGCCATTAAATCCCCCTGTACTAAGGAACCGATATCCGTAAATTTAATAGTGGTAAAAATTATATGGAAAAGGGAAGAAATTAACCATTAAATCCTGGGTCACCCAACCAGAACAAAATGGGGATTGTTCAGCTGTACCCTGGATTTGTTAGACAGGTTGATTGCTGATAATGAAGCAGACCAGTAGAAAATTAAAAACATGCTTATGGGAAAAAAATCCTGGCTGTGATATGTGTTGATGTGTACTGATGTGTAGTTCCTTTCCTTGGTGTTAAGAAGTGTGAAAAGAAAACAAGTGGTGAAATGTTGACTGTCTCAGCAGTCTGTTTTGCTTTTTGTTCTGCTTTCATCTTGCTGCATTTGTGACTGGAAATGCCTTTGGGTTCAGTTTGAGCAAAACTAAAGATAAAATTAAATTCCTGTATTGCCTTGTGAATTTTAGAGAGGGCTCTTTTCTCACACCCAGAAGGATGTTTGTGTGAAAGTCTCAGCCTAAAAGGCAGAGACACAGATTGCAAAATCACATTTTTGGACAGACTCTGACATGCTTTTTCTCCCAGAATACTTCAGCAGAAAACCACTGGGTGTCAGACTGTAAATAAAGCAAAGAAGTCACTCAAAAAACAAATGCCAAAATGAAGTGGGTGATAGGTAAGAAAGAATGGAGGATGCTCCAATAAAAGTGGCTTATACAGGTTTTAGTAGAAAAGTTAAATTACCTCATAAATACTATCCGAAAAATAATAGCTTGATAAAAGAACCCTCAGATTCTCAGCTAGATGAAACAACTTTTGCCACAGAGGTGGGTAGGTGCCAAATTGAAACACTGATGTTTAGATTCATATGCTTTGTGTGTTGATTGCTGGAAGACCAAGGTAGGTAGAAGCATAGAGCTGAGATGAGTATACTCCTTTCCTCACTGAATAATGCTGAAAAAAGAGATGGGGATGACAGCCCAAAAATATTACGAGCAGTGACATCAACAGGAAAATCATGTCACTATGCAGAAAAATGCATTCATCAGACTGAAATCAAATTAAATACCATTTTATAGAAGAAAATACTCTTTATAAATAAGCAGAAAAACCTATCTGCTCATAGACATTCTAATTAATACTTGGGGAAACATCTTCCCAAGGAAATAGCTAGCTAAGCCCACAAAGAGTAAACCAAATGCCTGGTATTGGAAAGTGACAAAAATATAGGTGTTGACTAATCCAACTTTAAATAAACAAACTAGCAATGCTGTGAAGTAGGTGCAGCTGTAAAGCCCTGCATTTTGGATTCCTGTGAAGAAGGGAAACCCTACATCTGATTGTAATCTATCTCATTGCATATGGAATCATTAGATCCAATTATCACAGGATTTGAAATCTTGTCCTGGCAAGATGTATTCTCTCCTGGTGGTGAGCCTTTGGAATTTTCCAGCAGTTTTAGCCAAGATCAGCAGGCAGTCAGAGTTGTCAAAAATTCAATTTTTTCTTCACTCTTTTAACCCTGTATCAGGTACAGAGCAGGAGCAATCTATAGAACTAGTGTTGTCTGAGGAGTTTGCGTCCCCGAAAATTCAGAAGAAAACATAAAGATAATATTAAAAAAAATGGAGCTGAGTTCCAGTTTAAATGGGTGTGCATGAAAACAAATGAAAACATTAGTGTTTTAAGGAAAAATGTACACAATCAAGTGTAAGAGAGTAAAAGCCTACTGCTAGCTCTGCTACATCTTCCTGCCTCTCTTTGGAGACAAATCCCCACTCACCCAAAATATAAAATCCTGGATGCCTCTGTATAAAAGGCAATCATTAAACCTTACCCCTGACTTTTACAACACCTTCTTGGTGTTGTATTTCACAGAATATTTGCATTGAGCAAGATGCAATCTAACAGTGCATCCATCTTAGATACATACTGTAGTATTAAGTCTTTCTTCTCTGTTGCTAGCCTTCAGCACAACCTGATGAATTTTAACTGTGAGAAGAGGTAGGATTCATCCCTAGCTGGGCTAAAAAAAATATATCTCAAAACTCACTAATTCAATTTTGTTCATTTCTCCAAACCCTGTGGTTAAAAATGTTTTGTCGTAAAACTATTTTTAAAGTACATCTCTTTGTTAACCATGAAATTAGCAGCAGTTTAAAACAGCTGCTGGGTGACTGGAATAAAGTTTCTTTTTCTTATGTCTTTCATTTCTGGCTGCTGATGCACCCCTTGCTGTGGGTTTCTCAGACAAATTTAATCTATAAAGGAATTGTATTTTTATGTAGCAATTTTGTTCATCAGTGGCTTAACTATGTCTCTTCTCTGCTTGGAACATGCATTATTTATAGACATAACATAGAGAACATATAGACAAATAGGATATATATCTAACAACCTGTATAGACTGTATGAATTCATACAGGTTCGTAGGGACCTCTGGAAGTTATCTGGTCCTACCTCTTGCTCAAGGCAAGGGTAATTTATTTCAGGTTGCTCAAGATTTGTACCAGCTAGGAATGGAATTATATGTGGTTTTCTTCCACTTATGGAGAAGACCACATTAGGTCTTGAAAAAGAGCCCAGAGCCCACTGAGTTGCAGAATCCTTTGTCAGCAGACCATGATGGATCCAGGGAAAAAAATTATTCAGAGAACATTATATGAGAAGTGTTTGGATAATTGCGATAAGTTCAGACTGTATTAATGCCTTGGACGGTTAAAAAGTGACGCTTTCTGTTTTGTATAAAAGTTTAAAATTTAAATGTTAAGAAATTATTAAAGTTTGGAAAAAGTGGGGTGGGATATCAAGTTATGAAATATTAAAGGATGACTGCCCAGAATGTCACATGCAAAAGCACTTAAAAAGTTACACTCCTGTCTCACTGCTGAATGTGATTGACTGTGGGCCACAAAGATCTGACATCCAAGCATTCATATACAGCACCTGTGACCTTCTCCATTAATGTCTTTTCTGAGTTAAAAGAAAATCTCATTAAAGGAGCACTTTTCTCAAGAATAATCTCTGAAAACTGCTGTGTCCTTGAAATACTGAGTGCTGGTAGGTCGGGGGGGGATGAAGCGTTAGCGGTGAGAAGGAGACACTGAACAATGACTCTGGGGTAAATGAAGAACAGAGGATGCCATCAGGAAAATGTTCATTCAGGCAGAGATGGAGGTGTGAAGAGAAAGGGAGTGCATAGTTTCTTACATACTGTTCATGCTGTTTAGGCTTTGAAGGTATTTTCTAAGCTATTTTTCAGTCACAGAGCAGTTTTAGCATGAAATTCCATAGAGGGAATCCTCCAGTTTCTGTCTAGTATTACAGTTTGCATTTCTTGTCTAGATGCTGAAAGGTTTTGAAGTGTTAAATGTTATTAAAAGTTCTACTTCTGTATCTGTAAAGAGCCTTTTAACATTAAATATTAAAAGAAGATGTTGCTTTTTCTAGTCATTGGCTATTTTTGCTAAATATTTTATCAAAATAATTTTTTTCACTAGTAGTGAACACTGCATTCTCACCAAAAAAGAAAAAAAATCTTACTAAAAGATTAAAAGTTGACTATATTTTTTTAGATGACCTTTACTTCTTAGCACATTAAAGATTTATCAAAACCTTTGGTTTTTATTCATTGTGAAGTGCAATACATCCCAAACTACATTGCGGGATAAAACATTTTTCTTTAGAAGCTGCTATTTAATATATTTTGCAGTATTCTGTATGGAATACTGAGGAAAGTTGAGATTTGTCTAGCATGTTCTGTTAATGAACAGTTTTATCACAGAAGATAGTCACTGTAGTTGCTTACATTTGAACTAATTACTCTAGTGACAGTAGCTGCAGACCTTTTGCAGACAGTCTTGAATAATTTTATGAGTAGCCAAAGAAAATATATAATATTTTTATAGACAATTGTAATGAAAGAAACTTATTAGAATAATATTTATTTTTGTGTAGCATTTGAAATAGTCATGACTCTACTACTTGAAACTGGATTTAATAGATTGCCTTACGGTATTGTGAAACTTGCAAATAAAAACTGCTTATTTATTAACGATAGCTTAGTTATGTGATGTTTTACCTAATATGATGTTTTACCCAAACTAAGGACAACTTCCTATTTTTTTATCTTTTAATCTTTTTAAAATATAATTTTATGTCAGGGATTTTTCATAATTCAGCCAAAAATGTGCCTTTGTTCTTCTTCCCACTCTAAATTACATGAAATTACAGTGGATTATAGTATTTCCCAAATATCCCATAGTGTCAATGGAGGTGACACATGAGCAGTAAAGGAGAAGTACGGATACAGAGAAAGTGGAAATTTTGCAGCTTTTGTGAAAGTTAATTGCTTGTGTGTTAAGAGAGCAACAGTACATGAGGCAGTCATGGAAAGTCTACTAATTAACTGAGTTGAGGAAGCACCAACCAGAAAAAGAATTAGAAAGTTTAAAAAGTGGACAGATAAGTCAGTAATTGGGCCTAACATGAAGGTGAGTAAAGACTGATGTGAACAAATTGGAAAGGAAGCATTTAAACAACAGGTCAAATAGTAAACACAGTATATAAACAGAAAAGCTGATCTTCTGCATTAATTGCTTTTTATTTCATTTTGAAAATACATTCATGATGTCATAAGAGATCATCGACTTGTTTATGGATCTGGCATGTAAAAACATAGATTTAGCTCTGAGGGACTGGAAAACAAAGGTTTTGTTAATCAAAAGTTTTGTTAATCAATATTAATAAGAAACAAAGGCACACCTTTGAGTTAAGATGTACTAAATACCTATAACTGCTATGTAAGAGAAAATTCAAAATTACCCCCTAGAAAAATTCCAAAACAATTATGTATCCACTGACCTCAAGCAAAAGGACAACTTCCTTAGCTGGACTGAAAAAAATCCTATTGCATTTGTTGGGTTTTTTTGTTGGGTTCTTTTTTTTTTTTTCCCTGAATCTGCGAAATATTCTGAAAGCTTTACAGCCATCCTGAGCATACTAAAACCTTCATACAATGTCAGGCAGCTCCTTGCATTTTTCCAGCCTCCTGAAGGGTTAGCTTTTTATTCTTGGGTTGTTTTTAATTTGTAAATTCTTTCTTACTCTGCTCTGTGGGTTCCTGTTCCTGGAATAACAGGCTTGCCCTCAACCTCCCTCTCAGTGATTTATATGTATTTCTCTTTTTCTGTGCTATAGCATTTGGGTTTGATTCAGGCAGTTCTAATATCAGCTGTTGTAAAATTAAGATTTCAATTCCCTGTAGAAGGTCTAGAATGTGCACTGTGGTCTACTAGGTCTTTAAAGAAAAAAAAATTGAAGGTGGCATTTGTACTATCATGCAGTATTTGATATATAATCAAAGAGACATAAAAAATTTGCCTTTTCATCTGAACATAGTGTATTATGCAATTTAGGCAGTAGTGAATGCATGAAAGTTTAAGATTTTCATGCGTGGAACTTTGTCCTTTTGTTGCTCTTCTTCTCCTAAGAATAAAAATATACTTCTAAATACATAAATCACTAAAACTAATATGGGGATTTGGAAAAGAAAGGCAAGGGCTAAAGAAAATGACAAAGATGCTAATCTTTGGCTGGAATTGTATTGGTGGTAACCTTCAAATAAAAAGAAAATATGATTAAATGTATTTAATAGTTTAAATATCTGTATATATATATATGTAATGTATTTAATATCTTGTAAATGCTATAGCAGACTATATAAAATTTAAAAAATTCCATCATGTTTTGAGCAAACCCTCGGGATGGCAACATGCCTTCATGGTCACTGTTTTCCTCAGAAATGTAAGGGGTAGTTCTAAGAAAGGTAGCTAAACATAACTAAACAAAAGTACGTGTAATTCATATTGCCTGTCAGCACAGGTGTTTGCAAGACAAACTGCGCTTTGTACATGAAAGGGGTCATGCCAAAAATCTCCTGCATTTTTCTATTAACAATTCCTTTAGGTTTGTCTGAATATCTTACTGATGTGTTCTGAAATGCCAAGTGTTAGCATTCCTGATTGGATTGCCCTGTAAGCATTTCAGTAGTTTGATTTAGATTTTTTTGTAATGATGACTGACCACAGGATTTTCTCTCCTTTTGAAGTACTTTTATTTTGAGAGTTAATCATGTCCTGATGAAAACAGAAATTCAATGAGTTATGCAGACATTCAAATTTATAAAGCGATAGGAAAAAACTTTTGCTTGCTCTTAGACAGCAGAAGAACAGCAAAAAACTCCAGCTAAATAATTTGTTACTCTCTCTAAGTTACGTACCACGTCTGAATATGCATAGTCATGAATGTGTTCTTGTCACTTCAGCACAGTTCAGTCTGTAAAGGATGACACTGCAGTATGTGGTAAACCTCAGGATGCAAACTGCAGACACAAACATTATGAAACCTTTCCTTGGCTAATAACAGCTGCTTAGGAATGGCGCCACTGGATTGATAGGCACGCAGTAGAAAATCCAACAGGTCTAATTTCTGCTCTTTCTTGCCATAGTAAACACTGAAAATTATTTCATCCGTTTCTCATTTAGCAGACAGAAAAACTTACCTAATGTAAACAAGGCAAGCAAACCCACATTTTTAACAACATGCTGCAGCACTAGATTTGGGGCTTTCTGTTGTTTACAGACATGTGCTACCCATGCAAAAAGCTCCCTAAATAACCAGCTATAATCTCACACTCCATTTCCTACAAATTTTTAAGTAAGTTTACTAAGGTCTGTACATTTCAATCTGTTATAAAAACCTGACATGACAGTAACTATTACTTGGGGATTTGTTTCAAAACTGAACAGGCTTTACAATAAAAAGTACTTTAATAAACCAGAAAGTTTTTAAATACACGTATTTCAAAATTATATTAAAATATGTTCTGGTTTAGATAAGACACTTTTTCAGAAACATAGAATCTCACAGTATCTGTTGAATTTTTCACACTTTGTCTAATGAATGATCTGTTGATTTCCACACTTCAGTAAATCTCTGTGGTCAAGGGTGTTCAGTATACCTGTAAATAATGACCACAGAATTCAACATGACACAGCACTTTTACTGAGTAGAGAATAACAAGTTGTGGGTATAGTTTCAAGTCAGAGTTTAAAAATTGCTGTTTCTTTTTGTTCACATTAAAATAATCAGACTTGTACAGGTTTTCCTAGTAGCTGAGGGCATGGAGCCTGAAGCCATGTGAACATGTCTAGTTTGGTATTCTATATGTCACTACTGGCGACAAGAGTAAGGGATTCTCACTTCCAAGAAGGGTGGCAGGAATGGATTACCATCAGGAAGAAAAGGGCGGCACAGGAAGTGTCTGCTGCCGTTTTGTTGTTTGTCTCACGGATCAGAGGGCACTGGGTAGGTCCATTGGTGAGTATTGTTTGGAAGTAAATCACCTTCTTTTGCACTTTTATTGTTAATATTATTGCTGTTACTGTTTGTTTTCTTACCTCATTGCTGTTTTCAGTAAATTGTTCGTATCTCAGCTTGGGATCTCTTGCCTTTTTTGTCTCTCACTGAAGGGGCTGGGAGAAAATAAGAACTCATGGTTTTCGTTTTAGTAGGAGCACTAAATTAGGGAATGCCATTTCTAAACCATGGCATGTATGCAAACTATTATGACCTTAAACCATTATTTTTTCATGATAGCTACATTAGCATAAGCCTTTTCTCTCCTACAGAGTATTCTTCCTCCATTTTCCTTCTTTTCTTCCTTTCCTTTTAAGTGTTGTTTTTCTTTCTCCAGTGAAATACTTTTTCTTTCTCCTCTTCCAAAACATCATTGCAAGCCTTTTACAAATTGAGAAATGCAGTGAGGCAGTCATTTTCTTCTTTGCCTAGCCACTGCAAGATGAAGTGGTTTCAGTAGTTGAGACTGTACAAAAAGTGGGTGGGAGTCAGATTCCTCTATTCTGCTTTTTCTTTTTCCTGGTGCAGTAACCCCATCTGGCAAACAGAGACAGCTTCACTTGTGTAACTTCTGAAGAGGCTGAAAGCCTCAATAAAACCCAAAGCTAGCACTGGATGGCTGTTGTAGAGATCAAGTATACTCTAAAGAAAAATATGAAGTCATTGTAGACACTTATGGGACAAAGAAAGTTAATTAATTTGCATTTTGAAAACCAAAAAGATTGAGATGAACAGGAATTAGAGTAGACTGGGCAAGAACCAGATCATCCATTTCACAAAATTTTCCATGTTTTTTATGTTTTTTCTTGTTTCAAATCAAACTAAGAAACATTTTTAGAAGTCCTCCAAAGCAAGTTAAAACCCAAAAATGTCCAGGTCCATAAAATCAACACATTTTGGTCATATTGAAAGTTTTAATTCAATTTTTATGATTTTAAATTAATTTTAGACCTGCATCAAAGGCCTTCATTTTTTGAAATATGTCTAACTGAAATGAAAAAATCCGAAACATATCCTATTTACAAAATGATGAAAATTAAATTATTTGTACAAGAAAAATTTGAAATATTTCTGATCATGTCTATCCTGATATATTAAAAACAGCTACTTCTGTCAGTAGAACTTGAAAGATCTTCAGCTGATTATTTTGTAATTCAGTATACAAAGACGAATTTTTCCCACCTGGATTGAGTCACTCAAGAAAACATTTTGCATGTAGTGGTCTTGGAACATATGCTTTAATAATGAAGTGCTGCACCTTTCCTTGAGTGGATGTAAGTAGAAGTGACTGACATATGATAGACTAGTAGTTAGGAGGGCAAAAAAAAGGCTTCCCTATAACACCCTCACCATTACACAGCTTTCTTTTCCCTTCCACATCTCACTTGCCATGGTATCTGATTTCATTAACATAGGAATAACCATATGTGTCAAACCATATGTTCAATTTTCAAATGAAAAATTGGCCAAGATTAATAGCAAAAAATAAATTTGTGGTTAAGTACATAAATTTACAAGTTAAATGTCAGGATAAGCAATAAAATTTCAGTTTCTGACATTTAATTTTTTTTTCTATTTGCTTTTAACTGTGTTACAAACTGTGACATCAAAATGCCTGCATCCTTGGAGTGTATGCTTATGACAAAAGCTGAAATAAAGAAATAAGAATGTCAATGAAGAAATAAATCTGATCAATCTGTCAACCAATTCATTAGTCCCACATACTGTGGGACCTCAGGTGTGCCTCTCAGTCCCTGAAATGGGCATTTGTCTTATCTGTGACCTAATTGCTTTAGAAGTTAAGATTGAGGTGCACGAGCCTTCCCTTCTTTATCATATCTGAGTTTCCATGGGAGTAAAATCAAGCTGTGCATGCCAGAAATCACACACGCCCTGCTTCAACAACTTCTCTGATCTGAATAATCCGGGGCACAGGATGGGCGAGTATGACTGACAAAACCTGTCACACGCTTATTGATTATTTTGACTTAAATGTGATGGTATAACCTGCCAAATGAACTACCATACTATATCCAAATTTGAAATGAAAGGAAGCACTCTGGCTTCTTCACATAGTAATTTCTGTATGGCACAGTTTGTAGTAAGAGTATCTTGCTATGTGAGGATTATTATCGAACAACTTTCAGTTTTTACTTTGAGAGTAAAATGAAACTTGCCTGTCACAGGAGAGCTGCTTAGCTCAAGATGTTGCAAATATATTGCTCCATCTACCCCATGTGCTCTGTTCCAAAGCATCTAATCCTCTTAATCCTCATCTTGTATAATGACTTCAGAAACGCTTTGACAGAGGTAAGGATTAGAAGTTATTATGCACAGTATTCTAAGTGAAAGACACCTAAACAAGAGGGTTTGGAAGAGGGGAAGTCAGAAATTCTGTAAGAACTACCTTTTTAGGACAAAACAAGTAACAAGTTTTGACATATTCTTTGCTTCCTCATGGATTTTCTCTGGCAAAAGGAACAAACTAGAACTGAGTTCTTCAAATCCAAGATGGGATTTTGAAAAACTAAAGGACATGGAAGATTTCTTTATATACGTCATTATTTTTTGTTTTTAGTTTTGGAAATACTAAACATCTACTCTGCTAACATTTTGGTTCATCGACTGAGTTTTTTTTAAGTATCATCCGTAAAACTGATATGTTAATATGGTTAACTCTTTGCTACCCAAATGATTCTGTGAATACTCACACTTATAAAATGTGGTCATGAATTGGGGTGAGCATGGCAAATTTCAGCCCACAGGAAACCCTCTGTTGAACCTTAACAGCAGATTGCAGTGACGCAGTTATGCCTGGAATAGTACCATGAATGTTGACACCATACTCTATTTGGAGGTTGTTTCAGCCTGAAGTCTTTCATGCATGATGATACAAGTTTCTGCATGCAGAAATCCCAGGGAACTTTATTGGAAGAGATTACAGGACTAAAATTATGGCATGTGACAGGAAAGTTCCTCAGGGATGAAGAAAATGTGGCTGTTATATTTGACTGAAATACAATGAACATATTGTATTACATTACCCTATATAGAAGAAAACCTTCAGTACTGAATGATTTGTTATTTTTGGGGTGGAGGGAGGAGGAGGGAGACAGTTGGGCAGGGGACTAGGCAAAGACAAGTCTACAGTTGCCAACACATATGGAATCACAACATTGCTGGCAAAACGAAACATCATGCAAACTGCAGTATGAGTTTCATTTAGAATTTTTATAAGGTATTGTGTCAGTTTTGCACTGTTTTTTGGTAGCGGGGGAGCCACAGAGGTGGCTTCTGTGAGAAGCTGCTAGAAGTTTCCTCCATGTCTGGCAGAGCCAATCCCTGATGGCTCTGAAGATGGACATACTGCTGGCCAAAGCTGAGCCAGTTAGGGAGATTGGTAATGCCTCTCTGATAACATATTTAAGAAGAAAATCAGAACAAAGTGCACAGGCTTTTTCTTCTAGTCAGAGAAGAGGAGGACGTGAGAACATCTGAGGGGAAGCAACATGGCCACACCATGGTCAGTGGGGAAGGAGGGGAGCAGCTGCTCCAGGGGCCAGAGCCCAGATTCCCCTGTAGGCCGTGGTGAAACCACAGTGAAGCTGTGGTGCCCCTGCAGCCCTTGGGGACCCACAAGGAATGCAGAGATCCACCCACAGCCTGTAGGGGAGGTGCCCATGCTGGAGTGGGCAGATGTCTGGAGGAGGCTGTGATCCAGTGGGAGACTCAGTGGAGAGAGAGGGCCCTGCTTCCAGGCTGGAGCAGCCTGGCCTTGGAGGACTGCACCCCGTGGAAAGAGAGACCCACATCGATAGAGTTTTTGGAGGAATGTGTGCCTGTGGGAGGGACTCACATTGCAGCAGTTCTGGCAGGACTGCTGCTTGTGTGAGTGGATCCATGTTGGAGAAGTTCATGGAGAACTGTCTCCTGTGTGAAGGCACCCCGCAGTGCAGCAGGGGAAAGACTCCTCTCTGTGAGCAGTGGAAGAAAATCTTTGGGTGGCAAACGGACCAAAACCCCCACTCCCTGTCTCCCTGTGCTGTCAGTGGGAAGGAGGGAGGGGCTGGGGGAAAAAGGGTGTTTAAGGGCTTGTTTTACTTCACATTATCCTCCTCTGCTTCTGTTAGTAATGAAGTCACTTTTTACCTTAAGTTTTGCCCTGGGAGTGCTTTCTCCCAGTCCATATCTCAGCTAATGAATCTTTTGTTCACTTTTTTTCTCCCCTCTGCCCAGCTGTGGCAGGGGAGGGTGAGTGAGTGTCCTCCATGGGGGCCTGGCATTTGGCCAGTGTCAATCCACAACAGGTACCTGCCAAGCAGAAAAACAAGAAAGCACAAAAATTAAGCCTTGTCTTGTTTTTTAAAATTTCTTCCTTCACTTGTTCTATGTCACAAGTACTTTTTTGCTTTTAGCTAACTCGCAATAATATCCTTAATTCTGTTAATTCAAATTCTTGTAAAATTTTCTGAGTGTTATTCAGTGCTCATTTTTATTAAACCAATAATTCTTTGGCTGTTTTCAAACCATGATGCCTTCAGTATCTGTTCTAGTCATACTTTTAAACCTTTGATTTTCATACATGATAATTTAGTTTGGGCTTAACACCAGGTTGGGAATTTTTGAAGTAAATCAGCTGGTGTAATTAAAGAAGAGTTAAACTACTAGGGGATGGCTGAAACAGTCAACTACATGCTTCAGTTTTTGCTTCCTAAGCAAGGTAGAAAATCATTTGCAGGTTTGCCATGACATTTTCTTATATGAAAAGGAAAAAAAAAATTAGAAATGTTCATGCTTGTTTCCAAGCATTCCGTTAAACTCTTCCTGGTGTAATATTGACTAAACAAATCTGTCTTAGTAATTATTAGGGCATATGTTGTGCCATAATCCCACTCTGTCATATTGACTTTCTCTGGAAGACCCTGTTCCACGTTTGGATTGCCTGTCTGCAGCCTGGTTGAAGAATGTTTAGGAGGTCTGTGCATCTCTGGAGACTGGATTACTGTTTTGAAATTTTTGCTTCCTCTAGTGAGATGCATCTGATAGCTCAAAGAAGTCTGAGTTAGACTGAAAGGAGATATAACCTAGGGATAGAATTTTAGATTAATAGACATTTATATGAATGACTGCAGGTTTTTGATAATGCATACATGTTTCTCAGCCACAAAAACCAAGACTTCTGGCCCACACTTCTTGAATGGAAAAAAAAAGTCTTACCCCCACCCCCCAAAGCTGTCAAGTTATCTGTTTTGAGATTTACATCAGTGTGGACTGAAGTCTTCCCATAAGCGTTAAGGTTCTGAATGGTTTAGGGAAGAAGGAAACATTGTAACCCCCTGCACTTTACAGACCTCTTTAGTGGGTGGGTAAATGATACCTCCTGTGGTGGCTTCCAGCTAAATTGCTAACCTACACCCAAGGGAATAAAAACAGTACTTCTTACAAATTAAGTTTAACAAAACAGTCCAATTTTTTTGAAAGCAAAGTTTAACTGCCAGAAATCTATAGTGTGATCCTTTGGAGCTTCACATCATAGCTCAGCTTGTTGGCAGTCATAGAAAGTCTGGGTCCAGGTTAGGTAATGGCATCTCAGCTAACATTTTCCTGGAACACTCCTAGTGCTCCAAGCATTTCCTGAAATATGCTTCAAGTTCTCACTGGTAATGGATATCTAGCTTAATAAAGTCCAGGATGCTATCAGAAAACATCTTGAATTGGTCCTTAGTATCTCTATTGCCAAGCTGTTGGTTTTTCTTGCGTCTGCCAGACATGACATCAAGACAAACACTGGCTGACCAAGCAGGGGAAGAATAGAGAGTTGTTTACCCTTTTTATGGTCTGGCCCCAGTTCCAAATTTGTTCAAGGTCTCCTCGTGTTCCAGCTTGAAGAATGACAAAAGGGAGGAAGACTGCTGCAGAAAAGGAAACAAGGCACCAAAGTTTCACTGCCTCCTGCTTTCATACGAATTCCATATTTGAGAAGTAGGGGGAAGTTCTTGTGTGGATATCTGCCTTTAGCTGGGTTGGAAAAGGATGAAGCTGGTAAGCCTCTGGGCCAACTCTCCTGTTATTTAAAGTACTAGTTAGATGCACTTCCACACACTGTAAGAAAGGGATCTCCATCCCCATTTTCCAGATGAGTTGGTAAGGACCAAACTATTACTTAGAAAAGTACTTAAATTTACCACTTATAATGGAGAACTTCCAGAAGTTCTAGGATCTATCTGAAGTTGCTATTCCAAAAACCTGGATTGATGGTTCACCATTCTCTCCATCTTCTCCAAATAATTTAAGTTTGTGCTGCTTATAGGAGAGTCCTTTTTGAGTTTTGTGGATATTTGATATTTGTGCTGAGATACCTCTTTCTTCTTGCACATGATAGAACAAGTTTATATCTACACCATGAACTTCTATGCATTGACTCTCTCCAGTGGACTGATTTCTTTGCAGAAGTGATATGGGAGATGTTACATTTCTGTCTTTCTATCATAGCAAACTTTTTTACCCATTTGTCCTCGTTTTATGGACAAACATAAAATGGCTGCCTTCACCATAGAGCAGGGAAATGGCCCACATCTCTGTTTGCATCTACTGACCTTCTTCAGCTGTACATTTGTACATTTCAGACTATCCTGAACTTATTTCTACGTTATCCTTAGTGCTATACTAAGAAACACCACTTGATCTGCTCTTATAACTCAACCCACATACTTTTCTATGGTAGCATACCTTTTAGATAATTTATAAAAGTTGTAAGCTGAATCCCACCAGTATAACTAGTATAACTTCAGAATAACTGAATCACACAAGTGTATCTTTCTGGTTATGAATCTCTATAATTGTTGTTTTTCTTGCTTGCCCTATCTCAACTTTTACCCTTATCTGCCAGGATATGGAATTCTTTATTCAGATCAGTGTTTATAGGATCAGCACATAAGCCAGTACCTGATAAATATATTCTAAAATGGCAGACTCCACCAAGAGACCTAATAAGTAAAATGATTTCAAGTTGCTTTATATACTTTCCAGCGGTTTTCTCCTAAATTCTCTAAATAAGTAATTCAAACGTGCCTTTTCTTTTTTACACAGAGGGATAAATTCAATTCAGTTCAATCTAATTGCTTTTGCAATTAATTAGGGAGATAATTATAAATTGCACAGTTCAACAAACAGTGATTAATTCAAAATAATTTTGGTACTATAAAAAAGTCATGTCTCTAATAACAAAGATTTCTTCTGCAAGATAAAATTACGCAGTTCTTTTGTAGTAGAAAGAATATTCATAATATATTATATATTTGAAGCTTATATTAAATAAGTGTTTCGTAAGGCAGTAGAGATAAATATGCCACCACAACACATACAGGTTGAAAAATATTTCCAAGTATCAAATAAATAGTCTGATTTACAATAAAGCCCCATATTTAACTTTAAAAAAATGAATCCTCTTCATCTTGGATCCAAGTAAATATATTGGACAAAATATGTGAATAGTTATGGAAGATCTTTAACAGTTTCCAGACAAAGCTCTTTATGTGTATAAAGGGAAAAAAATTAAGACATGATTTAAGGTTTCCTTTAGCAGGGCATGTTTTTTGTTTGTTGCTTTGTGGAGTGTTTTTATATCTGGAATGTAATATAAGAAGTCAGAACCTGAAAGCTTGACATTTGGTTGTTTTGTTTCAAGCCTTTCCAGTCCTCCATGTTCCACAGGGAGAGGAAAAACTTATATTCTTTCTGTCTTCCTGAAGCCTTTCTGCAATCACAGCAATCTTTTTAGATATTTTAGACTTGTTGCTGTAATCTGGAAATTTATACTGCAAATCAAATGAGTTATAAACCATGTCACTTTACTAAATTAAAAGGCAAAATTATTTATTTATGGATGTATCATTTTTAACACCCTGACCAATAGAAAAAGAGTTCTCAACTTTTTGTTCACAACACTTTTATGCTTCTTAATTAGCTGTCTATCAGTGCGAAGCATACTTTCAAGTACAAATAAATTAGAGTATATTTACTTTAGCTGGCAGAAAACCTGACATGGTAAATGAGTATTTGGGGAATAGTGCAGTACAAGGTAGCCTTCCAGCAGAGGTTGACTGTGCCATTATGTGCAAAAGTTTCCTTTTCCATTAAGTTAAAGTGGAAAACTAAATTAATATGAAGAGAGGGAGGGGAAAAGAGACCTGCATGTAGATGATCTAAAATAGATTTAAAATAAATTCAAATTTTCCTTTCAGGAAAGAGAATGAAATCTTATGATTTCAGTGAGAATCAATTGGGAAAGCTTCAGCCTGTTTTCCTGCACTTTGTGTCATCCCATTGGCTTTTTGTTGCTTTCACCTGCTATAAGAAGCGTCTCTTTTTTTTTTTTTTAACATTTCATTTCTCCCACCTTTTGTCCTGTCTCTTTCCTTCCTGTCTCTTCATTGATTTGGGGATTTCAACAGGAATAATTTTGGAAAATTTTGCTTCTTTTTACTGTACCGTCCATGGTTTTGTGAGAATAAAATATGATCTTTGAACAACTCAGTCTGATCCATGAAGCTGTGGTATGTTTTAGCACAAAATAGAATCTGAGTTTTTGTCCAAGTTCCTACGCACCCAAATGCAACTCAAAGTGATATTTAAAAGCTTGAGCAATAATATTTCAGTTCACCACATGAAAATTGCTTATAATTAAATATATTGAATTAACAAGACAGAAAAAGAGTCCGTGTTTGGAAAAAAAATGGGAATGATGACGTACATTGAGGGAGAAAATACTCAAGTTAGCCAATGCTAATTTTAAAGACAAGAATTGCCTTCTTTTTGCATATGCCTGGCTTATTATTCAAAAATTTATATTTGTATTTTTCTACCCATCATGCAAATACTAACTTGGCAAAAATTGATCTCTGTTGGATGGGATATTTGCACTGTAGAAGAAAAACATATCTTGGTGAGGAGGATGTCAGGTATGATTAAGAAATAACAATGGGCTTATGTTTTCTTAAGAAAGTATATGTTTCCCCTTACTGAATTTATTATAGTAGAGTTGGTAAATGTCAGAACTTGTTTAGGTAAAGGTTTATTTTCAATGTTCAGAACTGTGTCTGTAAGAATTCTTTTTGTAGCTAATTAAAGTCATCTTTCTAAATGTATTCTGTAAGAATCAGAAATTCCTCATTATCAATATTTTTAAAAAATTAAATAAATACCCCAAATATGCATTTTTTTCCTTAGGAAAAACTAGAGTTGTAATTTGCAATTCCTTGTTGTAATTTTGTTAATTTTTTTGTCACATCTTCAATACCATTGGGTTACTTTTCCTTTCTGTGGATGTAGAGCCCATTACTACAATCACATGCCATGAATATATAAGCGATTTCTTAAATCACCTTGGAAATACCTATGAGTGTTCTGTCTCAGCTTTGTATGACCCTGGTTTCCACAGTGCAGCTCCCTCCTTTCATGGCTGCCATCCAGCTCTTACCTTAACCTACAGGCAGGCTGCAGGTGGGGCTGGAGGCACTGCAGAGCTATCCTGCAGTCCAGGCCAAACCCAGCCCTAAGAGAAGAGCACCAAGGTTTATTTTCACAAAATAAACACTTTGACTATATCAGAGGTATGGAGAACCCCTTAATTTCTCAGGAAGGAAAATTACATTTTAGTCATCTAGGTGCCTGTTTGGAACAATCAAGCCTTGATAGCTAAGCCACCCACCTCACTAGCTAGTCTTCATTTAAAAGCCCTTTAGAAACACTTGTTGACTGTGATTTGCCTTAACAGAGTCCTTGAAGGCATGGAACGCTGGCTCATGGACACTTGTCCACCAGGACCTCCAGATCCTTCTCTGCAAAGCAGTTTTTCTGCAGGTCAGCCCCCAGCCTGTACTGTGCCTGGGGTCATTTAGTACAATTAAAGGATTTCAGTGAGAAATATCTGATATAAGGTCAAAGAGCCGAAGTAGTTAAGATATAGGAAAAACTCTGACATAAAATTTGCCATCCTAGATTGTTGTAAAGCCAAGTATATTCATAATATATATAATTAAGAATAAAACTTCTCAGGCATATTTTCAAATTAGTTTTAATTTTTGAGAAAAATAAGTGACTTTCAAAATTCAGGCATGTATGCAGGTAGAAAGAAAGACTACTCTCACAAATGCATGACAAAAATATTATATTCACGACTTATTGAGAGTTCAAAAGTACCACCATTTTCAATAGCAGAGAAAGAGTCAGTTCTCTTAAAAAATGGCCAGTTACTGCAAACTATTGTGTCTATAGCAAAAGTTAGACATGCATGTCATTGGAAGGAATTTCCTATATTTGCAAGCTTGATCTCAAAACTTTTCACAAACTTTAAATGTTTGTGCATTTGTACATTGTAATGTACAAATACATTATTTCATTCCCACTCAGGACAATAATATTACTTTTGGAGAAGTTAGTATGTCATCCCTAAAGATGCTAATTTTCTTTGAAAAGGTTTTGGGTTGGAAAAGCTGCAGAATCAATATTTTCTGCAGTCTTGAGAATTGCTGACTTAATCTGCACTAGAATGACATGAAAATGGACTTTACAGTCTTTGCAGTCTTTAATTTACATCCCAATCAGGATGTAACATTTCAAAATTAATGTTTTTTTTTTTTTTAATGTGAAATAATGTAGATAGCTGTTTTTTAATGTGAACTGTGTAGATAGCTGTTGAAGAATGAAATGGAAGTGGTCTCACCATTTTATAGTCAGGAAAAGAGGGAAGGAAGTTGTGGTCATGCAGATGTGCTAAGCAAACTTGAAAAACACCCCAAGATCACGGATCAAATTGAAGTTTCACAGACCTGGAAGGATGTTTCTGGGATTAAATTGGATCCAGTTGACAGATGTAATGCCTCAGAATTTAATAATCCACATTATTCAAAGAATTTTCCCAAGTTTATTAGTGCTTCATCCCGCTGATTGTGTTAAAGCTTCATTTGGAATATTTGTTTAAGTAGAAATTAGAGTGTTAATAGTTCCAAATAATTCTGGGGATTCTACTGTGACATGGAATCCAAGGAAAAAATTAATTTGTTCCTTTCCTCTGAGATTTTCAAGGATCCTATTGAGCTGATTAGCTTTAGTGAATGCATAGTCATAGCTTTTCCCTCCCCCCTGGAGAAAAAACAATTCTAAGGTTTTTGTAATAATTATCCAGAAAACACCAGTAATCTCACCAACTAAAACTGTAGGCATAATCTGTGTTTACCCTTTATTTAACAAGAAGTGACTTTATTCAGTAGCATACTATTGCAATGGTTTTCAACACATATTGCAAGATAACAGCAAAGGCAAAGAGAAGTGTGACTTGTAAGTAGCAGGAAGAGCTCAGCTTTACACAAGTCCTTATTTTTCTTTTCCCTCTTCTTTCTCTTCTTCCACTTTCTCTTCTGTTTTCATCAGACCTAACATCACAATATCACTTTAATTTACAAGGGAAATTTATATTGATTTGATTTGCTGGGAAATTATTTCAGATCATCTATTTCCTGTTCAATATGCTTGTATTACTTTAGTCTGTAGCTAGTCTTGTCAAGAAATAGATTAGGAATTACAAGGTCCTTGCTGTACATTTTAAAACCCAGGTGCATATTCTGAGTTTGATATTTTGCAAAAATAACATGTCTTTTAAGGTTTACATTCCCATTGGAATAATGCTATTCATTTAAGGACAATTCAGATGGGAATGAAAGTATGGTTATCTTTTCCTCTGCTGGTTAGTAAAACTGGTATTTAAGAAGAAAGAAATGTTAAGCCTAATGCTGATAAGTGCCGTTGATCAGCTGATTGTCAGCTTGGAAAGCAGAGCCTTCAATTGTCACTCTGTGGGATACACTGGCAGTAACTTAATTGTCTGAAAGTATAAATCTAAATAATTCCTTTTGTGATTCCTCTATTATTATTAATGAGACGCAGACACTAAGGGGAAGTAATTAATCTTAAAATTTCTCTCTCCGCTGAAGATTAAAAGAAGTATTCACCTCAGCTCTGTGATTTTCAGATGTCTGAAATGGGGAAAATGAATGCAGCTTACTGTTTCTTTAAGAATCTGGTGCTGAGCAAGGAAGATAACATGATGTACCAAGTTCTCTGTACATCCCTTTCCTTTATAAAATGGTGATCCATAAGCACAAATATTTTCAGACCTGTTTTATGGTTTAATATCTGATTTCTGCTTTCAAGCGTCACTTTTATATATATGTATGTTTTATATATATATAATATATAGTATATTAAATTCTCTGACGTATAACATCCCTCAGAAGTAAATTTTATTATGGGATCTGGAAAGGCTGTGGGTTGCACTCTTCCTGTATTTCCACATGTTAATCCTTCCCTTCTGATTTTGCAATGAATCGCACAGTGATAGTTTTCTCATGGAAAGAGACAATTTTATGGCCTCTGGGTATGTTGCAATACCACTTGAAAAACATAGTATCAGGCTGCTATTTAGTAGCGCTGCAGTGTATATATAAAAATACAGTGTTATAAAATATATAGTCTGAATGGAAACTCTGCAATGTATGAATAATTTTCAACCAAGCATGTGTCTTCCTGAGTCAAAAGAGAACATCTAACTGGAGCAGAACCAGAGTATCAGGGAGCTTAAGAACTGCCCAACTGCAGACCAAGGGGAAGCAAAAATGGAGCTTATCTAAGCAATAGATAATTTTATTTTTGTTTCTCTCTCGTAATGTGCAAAAACATTAGATGCTCATTTTGTGCAGAATATGATATAAGGTGGAAGACCAACAGAGCTGTTCCTTCTCAGTTTAATTGGTTGCATAGGAACCTATTTAAATTCTCAAAACCAGCTAGAGCTATTGACAAAAATATTCCTAAAGAATATTTTCTCTGGAACCTAATAAATGGGACTTACAGGACTCAGTTTGTGACTTTGCGCTTGTTTGTCACCAGGTCAAACAAAGTAAATTCTGGAGATCTCTATAGAAAGTGCAGTAAGTCTTGATCAAAGGCAAGAACTATCACTGCATTATTTCATAACATGACTGGTCTTGTAAAAAATTAAACTATGTATTTATTTACTTTATAGTTTCAGAGAAAATAGAGAAAAACAGCAGAGTACTTGCATATGATGTTTTAGCTATCATGCACTTGTACCTCTTCCCTATTTCTGCCACATAAACCAAACTTGAAGTCCTGTTCCAACTACTAAAGAAACAAATTAATGTTTATTGCAGGAAAAGAAAAGCTTTATATTTGTTAAAGCAACTGAGAAAGGAAAACTATTTATTTACATTTTTGTGTGTTCTGCAGAAATCTGTCAAGATTGACACCTGACCCACTGTAATCCTCAGAAAACTTTGCAATTATTTACTTATCTTTTCTTGTTATACGTTAAAAGATTCTCAAGAATACAATTAGAATACTGTTACATTTATGAGCTGCATTTTATATTTATATTATTGGATATTCATTTTCTCATATATTTTATCAATATAAATACCAGAAATAAAATCTTCAGCTGGTCAGATAATTTCATTCAAGAAAGATTGTGTTTCAAGACTTTGGAGTAAGATTGGCGTATTTTAAAAAAGCTGAAGTTGGACAAATATTATTAAAATAAACTCCAAGGTTTAAAGCCAAATTTCATGCTTTGTTGATCAAACATAAGAAAGACTTGTATATCCAAAACACAAACTCAAATAATTAATTCCACCTGTGAAGACTGAGGAAGAAGTATAGTTTCTTTCTTTTTTTATTTCTTTTCACAACAAGTTATTTTTTTCAACAAGAAAGCAGCAATGTATTTGAATTTGCTGTGACTATGAGTGAAAATATAAGCAGGTTTAGAATGTTGATTATGTGTTTTGCTCTCTCCAATAATCTGCATTCAATTTTTAAGGTGCTATTTTCATGGGCTTCTTTAGCTTCAGGTATTTTATATTAGTTCCTTCCTGCTAACTTTTAATGTGTTTAACTCAGTGTCTTGGAAACCTGATTATAGCCAATAATCTTGTGGATTAAAAGTAGATAAAGGTAACTGAAACTTACTCAAGGTCATGGATGTCTTAATGGAATTTTCAGTTTCTGTTCAGAATGTGAAAATCCCTGAATTTTCAGTCCATGTCCTGTATAATTCCTTTACCAGTTGTGGGAAGTGAATATGAAGAAAAACAGCAAGTCATGGTTTTATTAAGGGAATATTGTTGAAATTTTTTAGAACACAAGTAAGATTGAAGAAAATCTCATTTGTCCTTTGGTGGTAAAAAATACAACAAAATTATTGTCACTTGTGGAATAATTCCTATTTGTAAGGAATGAGATGTGCCACTCTCCCTGTTCCAGACCAGGCAAAGCAGAGCTAAGGGTCACCACCACTTCCCACATCATCCTTTTGAAGCAAAGGAAGTCCAGGTTCACAGCTTACACACAATAATGGCATGCTTTGAGATCCCCCAACATCATTGTATGTTGCATATCCAGGACAAAAAGGTAGTCTAGATAACTAGCATTTTTTTTATTTCAGTGATGCAAAACAAAAAAGGACTCATCATTTTTGCTGAGCACTTTCATTTCCCTTTAGTTGACACTATCTGATGTATTACTCAATTTTGAGACGTTTACTTCATTATGACGAGTATGCTGAACTGCTGTGTTCTGGTCTTCCTTTAAATACAGGATTTCAGTCAATTTTTAAGTTCAGTTTCACAAAAGGGTCCACACAGAATATTCCTCCTTACATAACCTTTCTTCACAATAACAGAACCTTTGAGACCACTGTGTTTTCAAATGCATATAAACTCTACTGCAGCAATGAATAATACACTGTTCATTCATCTTTCTTGCAAATGAAATAAAATTATATCATATTGTTTAATTATATTCTTCAATACCCATAAAATCCATGTGTATATACATATTATATATGCATGTGTACATACATGGTATGTATGCTAGCACTCCTATCAGATGACGCGCCACAGAAAAAAATAGATGGATTTTAAGCATCCCTGTGTTTACTGAGAACCTTGATGGAGTTTAGACATAAGGATAAGTGGAGTGAAAAAACTCTCTGGCTAGAACAACTGAACAGAAAATGTCCATCACTAGGTTTTGCAGATCAAATTTTAGGTGACTGTGGAGCTAGCCAACAGTGGAGAACAGCTGGTGTGAATATTTTTTATACTATAGTTACCTAAAATACAGACATGTCACCTTACCTTGCCATCTGTCATCTGTGTATGGCCTCTGCAGATAGATGGGCTTTAGATGAGATGCACTGGGGAAGAGGTCATCATTGAAGTTTTAGACACGTTAGACAAAATTGCAGCGGACTAGATAATATTGTTGTCACAGGACAATAACAGAACACTGCATCTGTGCCCACTAAAGACAAACTTGAAATTGATTATCTCTCTCCCATATGTGTAAACATTCATGGGATTTCTTTCACTTTTTATTTAATAGTAGTGTGTGTGTGACAGGGAATTGTTTCTTGGCTGCCAGAGGGCAGTATCCTCCTGCTCATGAAAGGAGGAGGTCTTTGCGGCTTGTGGCACTGAACTCAACTTTCGCTTCTGTTCTGATTATTAGATTCATTCTGGGGACTTGGCAAATGATTTGAAGAATTACAGAGGCTCCACAATTCATTGATTGAGTGCATTGAGCCCTTCACTGCTCTGTTTCTGACATTTGGGTTTTATCTGTGATGGGTTGCCTACTACCATTTTGGATATGGGATCTCTCCCTGGATAAAGGAAAGTTCTTTAACTGGGCTATCTATTTCTGACAGTAAAAGTTTTTGTCTTGGATCTATGGTTGTGGGTTTTCTCATTATTTTTTATTGTTTTAGAATTACTCATGTTTAAAGATTAATGAGAATCTTAATTAAAGTTTCAAAGTGGTCCTCAGAGATTTTTGATGTCTGGTTATTAAATATTTTGAGCCTGAATGTTTCTTTGTTCATATATTTCACATTTTTCTCCTTTTTCCTAGCTCATTATACCATTATATAATGGTACAGGCAATTTGACAATATATTTTCACCTATGATAGAGCACCCTTTGTCTAAATCAGTCCTATAATTTTTTGGCCGCCTGAGATTTTGACAAAATTGCTGTCAATCTTTTTTCTAGAGATTATTTTTTTTTCAGCTCTATCTCTATCACTATATAAAGAGTGAAACAAATCTTTTACAAATCACTCCTTTCCACCCAACTACATTAATTGCTTTGAACTTACAGGATGGAGTGTGGGAGGGAATGGTGGTATAATTAGCTGGAGATCATGTGAATGCTACCTGCAGATTATGCACAACTTCTGGCAATCTACTTTATTACAGATGTCTTGAACAAATATCACAATATTGACTCCTCTAGGACTGCAATAATGATTGGAAATAGTCTTTAGTTTTGTTTTCTGTGATTCCCATAATGTACAAGTCTTGCCTGTCAGTATTATCTTTCTTTTTTTAAACACTGGATATTTCACATGTGAATCTGTGGTGAATAAAATGCATCTTTATGTCTTCTTCTCCATGAGTGCTAGAACAGTTCTAATGAAAGTGTAAACCTATTGTAAATTTTCTATATTTTTTTCCTCTTGTTGAAATAAGCAGTATTCTCTTTGGTTTTTTTTCTGTGTGTAGTTTTAAGTGCCCTGTATCATGAGTAAATGTACTCCTGTTTCCTTGACCTAAGTTCACCAGCCCAAATAGGCAGATATTTCTGATTATTGCAGACTATATGTGACCTTATCTGTTGCAGAATCTGTGACCTTCTCCAGTTATGGCTTTCTTAATTTAATTCTGGATTGAAAATATCTTTGGGATGTGAGGAAAGTGACTATTTGTAAAAAAAGTGCAGATTTTGCCTCTTGCATTCATCAAGCAAACACAGTTGATTTAAAAAAAGTAACAAACAAAGCAAAACAAAAACCTTAGAAGCTTCATAAAATTCACTAGGTGCCAGTAAAATTGATAGAAAGTAGTGTTGCCCTTGCAGCATTCTTCTCTTTGTCCCTCTCCTCCTCTCTCTTTCTCTGCTTGCAGATATAGCATTTTCTCTAAAATTCTGCCTTCTGTAGAATAAGCATCTGACTGCACACCTGGAAAGTACAATGAGTTCACTAATCTTGTTAATGAAATCTGTGGGGCAGTTAATTAACAGATGTTCCCTGTACCCTGTTCTTTCCTAGAAGGGATTTTACCTTATGCTTGTAAGTTTTAAACTGATTAAAGTTAGTGTGTTTATTGCAACTAAGGAAGTGGCCTCTCTTTTTCTGTGGCTGTGACAGGCCAGGCTGGTGTTTGTGTAGGTGGTTTCCGAGAGCTGTCCTAGTCCAAGTCTACCATTTATCATTGTATTCTGACGTATCTTTATCCATACTGAATGGTGGTTTGGTCTGTAAGGCATAATATGTCCCATAGGCCCTTGAAATTTGCCTGAAAACAAATCTCCTTTAATGGTAGACATGCAGATTTCCTTAGTTTTGGTGAGGTTGAATTTCCCATGAGTTTTCTAAGTAAGGCTACACGCAGTGTAACAGCAGGACCTGAATGGAACAGTTATGACCGAAATAAATAATGAGCAATTAATGCAGAAGTGGGAAAAATATATTCATATAACCAACAGGTTGACAGTTGCAAAGGAAGTAAGCATCACACACATGGAGAGCAAAACTGATGTTTGTCTGCTGAATTTGCCCTGGTGATTACTAGCGTCACTCTCTGCAATAACGTTGAAAGTCTGAGGGATTTTCACTGGAGGAGATATGTACTATATGCACCTGCAGCTCTGATTCATTTATGCTCCAGAGTGTTATCATACTGTTTGTCTGCTCTAAACGACATTCACTGCTGCTCCATGCATATATGGATGGCAAAGCTCTCCAAAGGTGATGAACCTGGTGACTTCACTGACACTGATCCATGGTGATGTGACATTTTGTGTAGGTAGAGTATTCTGACACCTTTTTCCTCCCCTCATTTCTCCCTCTGTCACAAGCTCTGCCTGTCTCAGACAGCTCACATAGTGCAGGGCTGAAAGGATGTGTGAGCTGAAACCCTGGAACTGTGCACATCACATATAGCTCAGGCAAACAGAAAGTGGCAGGAGCAATAGGATGTCATCACCACAATTATCAAGAGAGATTTTGTCTCTCCATGCTCATGGCACGATGCAGCAGCTGCTAGGATGTTTGGAGACAACATAGGGCTTTGGAATCCCAGTTTTGATGTTGAGAAGGAGCAATAGTCTAGGACACCATGCCTCAACACTCCTCAAGAAAGATCAGTTAGAGCTGCCTACATAGGGCAGTACAGCACTATAGTGTAGGGTAACAAGTAGGTCTTCTTATTTAAGCTCTAATTCATTCCTCAGGTGTCTGTAGCAAGGAATGTATTCGAAGAAAACTCTTAGCAAAACATTGCTTTAAAAGTTTCACTAAAGATTAAAATTATTGTCACTTGAATTTGTGATAGATTTGGTAATGATAAAGTATAACTGCATGTTCAGACTGCTTTTAGCACACACCCTTTTTAGAAGTTGGAATGGTGAGAATATAGACAGTAATCTGTCTACTCTATAGGTCTGAAGTAGCAAAGGGAATTGGTGTACATGAGAATCATTACATATATTGGTTCCATTGCCATATATTTTCCTAACTGTTCAGCTTACTAATTACTAAGCTGAACAGTTAGGAAAAAATATGTAGCAACCAGATAAAGACATTTTCAAGCTGTTCTGTGAAGAGGACCAAGTGAAGGAAGGCTACATACATCACTTATGGAAGCTTACTGTTAAACACAATGACTTTGAGTCCCAAAGTCACTTTTCATTCTAATAGTTAACATACCCTAGGAAAATCTTAGGCTTCCCGCAGCTCTTTCTAAGCTATTGAGACAATCATCAGTGCAATATCTTTGAAGTGTTAGCTCATGAAGTCTAGTCTAGATAATTTTACTATTTATAGGATACATTTTGATTCTTTGTAGCTCTATAATTTGCACTATACAAATGTTCAAAAGCTGTTACTAGGTTTCTTTTTGTTTGGATTTGCATCATAAAGATTGTGGTTTTGACTAAGGCAAGATAATAAACTGCTTTACCATGAAGGAAAATAAAACAGTAATTCACTGGTTTTGGAGAGTTAAACTTTGTGAATTCCTTTTTTATGATACTGCCATCTTTCCATTAATGTTTGAGTTATTAAATAATTGCATGAGTTTTATTTCAGACATGTGTGCAAATGTTTTCAATGTTTGCAGTGGTCACAATTTCTCATTTTTATTGATGCAGTTTTCTGAAAATAACAACCTGTTTTCAAATGAGATCTTTTTTTTTAATTATTCATTGTTTATTGCATTTTGTGTTGTTTCTGGGTTTTAAAACTTCTCTGCCAATTCTTCAATTGACACCAGGACAAGAAAAAGAATCCAAGCAGTTCTATTTCCCCTGTACACACTGCAAATAGCTTTTTTTTTTTTTTTAATATATATGCCTGTTTAAGAGATAGCAGAGGCCTAATTATTCTAACTGCTGTCTCCCAAAATCTGGCAAAATTCTCATATGAATAAGAACTTTTCTGAAAATTTGTAAAGAAGGCAACTTTGGGACTTCAGTGTAGACCTGAATCTATCACTGAAGTATCATACTGAGGTATCCTAAAAAATGCTTGTACTTGACAGAATGGTAAATTTTGTTTGGTAAAGGTATTTCTTTTGATAATATTGTTATAAATGATCAAATCAGTAGCCAAATTTATAGAAAAATTAACAAAGATTTATTAGATCGATAACAAAAATAGAATTTTGAAAGACCACCACAGCCAAGACAGTGTCAGCCCCGGGTGCAGGCGCTGGGTGAACCAAGGGTCTGACTGACAGTGACAGCGTTTCCCCAGGGGTTCACCCCGAGTGCTTCAAGCAGCCAGCTTACATACAGTTTATTCTGCCTGAGGCAGGGATGATTGAACGTTTCTTTGTGTCTCTTCACATGTAGAGCTGGATCCATACATGTGCAGGGACAGACAAAGGTAAGTCAAGGGGTCCAGACAAATATCTGAGCATCTAGGCAGAGTCTGTATTCATAGGTAGCAGAGTGATGCCAGTTCTTGAGCGAGGTAGATGTAATCATCTCAGGTGCAGGTCTTGTGAGTAGCTTAGACATTCCAGCAATCATGGTCCAGGAAGTTTTAGATGCAATCTTCCCAGGTGCCAATGCCAGGGAAGTCAGCAATCATAGGCCGAGATGGTCCCATTCATACGTTAACAGAGCTGATATTATCTTTATGTTGTCCAGGAACTAGTTGAATAGAAATAAGACTCTGCTCCCAGCCAGAGTGATCACAGACATACCTTAGATCCTACAATATTTTATACACACCTATGGCATGAATTATCTCTACCATATACTACAATATGATTCATTACACTCAACTGCTTAGAAACTTGGCAAGTGGAAACTTAAATAAATATGTACATCATATTTATATATGATAAACACTTCACTTATGCTGGGATTTACTTAGAAGTTTTCCTCATCATGTTGGTGACATGTAAGCTACTTTTCTCCTTATTTATCATAACCTGCAGTTTGTGTGAGAGCCTTCCTTTTAGTGCTGTTTTTTGGTTTGTTTGTTTTGCTTTGTTTTGTTTTGTTTTTTAAGGGACTTCCCACATTACGCTGTGAAGACTATTCAAATTCAGTCTACAATTTGAAACTTTTTATTTGCACATTAATACTTATCCATGATGGAGGTAATGCTGACTCCTGAAAGTAGGTACAAGATGGTACTCAATTGCTTGTAGCTGAATTTCTTAGGCTGAACCTATATGAAAATATGCAGGCCTAAAGGCAAGACTAAGCCTAAAATGATCATCTTTGATTTGGCCTCTGCTAAACTGTGCTGCTTAAGTATTTGAAGAGCCAAGTTACTCATTATAGTAATTTGCATCAAAGTGCAAGGCCATAACACAGCTGAGGTGCTATCTCACCCCAGGGCAGCTCTCCCTACATTTCTTTAAACTACTTCTGGGGGCCCATTAAGTGCAATTAAAAAATGTTTCAGTGCAGCAGAATCAAAGAAGTCTATACAACTGCAAATATGCATGTACATGTCTACTTGTTCTTCAGCCCTTGTTTTGAAGGCAAAGGGTGTCTGCTCTGCAAAGAAAAGCAAGACAGGAGCCAAAGATTAACTGCAATGAAGGCAGGACAGTGCCCACACTGACAGAGAACACAGTCCCACAGCACCCATGTGCAAAAATCTGACCAGCTCTGGTGAAGATGACCATGGTCAGACACCACAGCTAGCCAGGCAGGTCTACAGTGGGAAGAGATTCCCTGGGTCAAGCCATGAGCTCAAGTCAGTAGGTCAAGGTCAGCAAAGTAAGTAGCTAGGCACAAACACTCCTGCAACACTGGCTGTTCTCTCTGAATGCTGTATAACTTTAAATTAATTAAACAAAATAACTTTTTATCTTGGAGTTGGTTTTGCAGTTATGATGATTTGGCTTATTAATAATGATGCTGGTGGATACAACAGCTGTTTTTCTCTCAAGATAAGTATAAAAATTATTGAAATCTTTAAAGAACAACTAGCTTAAATACCAAGAGTTGCTACTGGAAATAGTACAGTCTCGAGGATTAAAATTGAACAAGGGCATTTTAAGCAAAATGTAGGGACAGAGATTTGCTTAGAAATCTTCCTACAGACCTGTGTGGAAAAAAAAAACGCATGAAAAAAATTTCAGGAATACCCAGAGAAGAAATCTTTAGCCTGCTCCTAAAAAGAAGTCATAAAAGAGATCGAGTACTGGTTAATGAGAGGCTCAGAACTCTAAAGTTGAGGCTGAGGCATTTGTTATTTAATTTTCACTCTTTTTAAGAAAGCAGGCATCTCTGCTCAGGTTTTCTAATTGAGCATGACTGTAGGAAAGAACTGTATGCCCTCTGTCAGTGAATCCTTTAAACAGAAATTGCCAACATGCTTGGTAATTTCTTACATTTGAAAAGTGCAACAATCCCTAATAGCAAATGTTGTTGCAAGCCCCTAGAAGAAAAGAATTTTTAAGCGCTAAATTATGTCAGCAACAAGATAATTATTGAATTTGACTATCACACAACTACAGGCACACTCAGAATTTGTCTTTGAGGAGTGTGCATGTAAGATCTCAGAATCATAGAATATGATTAGTTGGGGAAGGAAGGCTTCTTTAAAGTCATCTAGCCAGGTGTCATACTCTAGATCATCAGGGACATTTTCAGATGCCTGTCTCAGGAGAGTGCACTCAAGAAGAACTGTAAAAAAAAAGGTGGCTGACATAATTTAGCCAATTTTCTCTGCCACGTCTTGAAAGATCTGCACTTTGCTGTTAACTGTGGCAGCCTATATAATCCAAATGGAGAAATACATATGCATATAGCAAGGAAAGAAGTGAAAATACAACATTAAAGACAGACACCACCGCGTAGTGTAGAGCTGAAGGATATTGAAAGAAATGAGAACTACAAAATGAAAGGGCTGACTCTGGAGAACCTTAGAAATGGTTTAATTATTAATTTTATGTCTTTAAAAATTCAAATTTGTGTAAAAACAACTATAGAATTCTTTAATAAGTATCACACATGCCCTTTATTTGTTCTACCATAAAATTCACTTTTGTATTTAGATTTTATATATAGAGCAAATGGAACATTTGTTTATTAACCAAAACAATTTTCTCTTTCAGGAAAACTTAATGGAGGATAGTTCCGTTTGTGAGTTAAAATCTTGCAAGATGATACAACAGTTCTTTGAGTCACAGCTTTCATGCTGCTTAAAGGTATCCCCAGAATAATTTTCTGTATAGCAACGCTATTCACTGTTAATTCTTTTTTTCAGCAGTACAGAATTCATCTGATTAATTTGTGTTTTATAAAATGTGATTTCACTAATTCAATAGAAATTTTATAAAATATCTTTTCCACAAAATATTTTGGAGTCCTTGTATTTTTCTCTCTCTTCTTTTTCCCCACAGATTTTTTAAAGAGGAAAAAATAAGTTGTTGAAATTCTCCATTTTTCTGATATTGAAGGCTGAAAGTTTCTTAAATATTTCAGTCACAACATTAAGAGGGTACTTCAAAATTTGTTTTGAATTGACAATATAAAATAATTGGACTTTTCCCTTGGAAATTCAGAGAGTTGGCATTCATGTTTTCATTTTAAGTTCCATCAAGGAAAGCAATGGAAAAGATCAATGATCTTGTTTTTCTGAGTAACAATCAATTTTGGGAACTGCAGGAAATAAATTCATTCACCCTGAGAGGGGTTTTGTCAGTCAGAAAATCAAAAGGCAGGGTTCAAATAGTGTACACCTGAAGCACTATACACACTACATATGCCTGATATTTACTGAATGATTAATGATTTTATATCTTCTCTTCTTACTTAGAAAATGAGGTAAGGTTTCAGTGAATAATAGGTGTCTAGGGTGAAACTTCAGACAACTTATTACTGATGCCAAAGAAAAGGAAGAATGAAGTTTTCATAAAGTCAAGATTTGATGGATAAAATAAACAACATTTATGACCAAACATTTAAAACCTGACAGATAAAAAGGCTGATTGAGATAAGCAAACAGTAACATAGATACAAAAATGTCAAGGGGAAGCCCATTTGAAAGTATGGAAAAGACAGAAGAAAACCTGCAACTAGGATCTGATCCAAGAAGCTCTAAATTCACTTGCAAAATCCCACTGGATCTAATGAACTGAGTTGCTAGCAGATTTAAGAACTAAATTTAACTGTAAAACTTCAAGCCCATGTAACTGAACTACTTTCTTCCTCCTGTGCTTTTTGATGCTGTGGTCCTGTATGACTTCCTTATCTCAGGAATTCACTTGGTTCAGCCTCTTTTCTGTCTCTAGCTGTGCTATAAATTAGACAGACAAAGAATTCATTCCCTATTTTTCCTTTAAAATGAGGTAATTATTCAATCTCTCTTGCCATAGTTTAACACCGACAACTGACAGTATGAATAATTGTTAATTGAGAGTCCATTTAATGAGCTCAGTTTCATGTTATGAAGCCAAAAAGTTGATAACTTTGTGAGGGTAATTGTTAACCAAATCAGCTATGTTCTTCGTGTTGCAATTTCTTGCTAATGGCCTATAAACAAGCCACACTGACAGTACAGTTTAAAATCAATTTGTCCCTACAGCTTTTTCCCCCCTATTTTTTTTCTTGATTCTAATTCAATAAGATTTAGCAAACAGAGCATCCTGAAGGCAAATTCATAGCTCCTATTCTGAATGTTTTAGAGTCTTTGAGTTTGCTGAAATTTGTAATGGTTATTTGCTCTTGGAAAATCTTGAAATCAAAGAGAAGTTATCATCTAAAGTTACAGTGCAGGATTCAAGAGCAGGGAACTTTGACAATACAAAAGAGTATTGGACTAGAACATCCACTAACTCTTGTATCCAGCTGCATTCTTGTGGCAGAGGAGATATCCTCTACAGCTTTAGTAGCAGATTTAGACCTAGAGTCCCTCTGCAATCCCCTTTTTATGTCTATTTCTTATAAACAATAAGTCTAAGGTGAACACAGTCCGTGCCAGGACCATCTTAAACAGCAGCATTCTTTCATCATCTTCGTGAGTAACACATTGATTCTCCAGGCTTCACAGAATCACAGGATCCTCTATCGGAATGGGCCAGCAATCATTCCTTTTGCAGAAGGTGTGCTGCTGTCAATGAGCTGCGTCAACAGGTGAAGGAACCATGTGAGGAAGTGAACAGGATGCACAGAGGAAGAGATTGATGATGCTGGAGTCTCAGGAGCCTCAAACCTCCATAGAAGTGGGAATTCAGGGGGCCTCAGAACACTGTCAGGGGTTAGTGAAAGATCTGTTCAACATCAGGTCTGGAGTCTGGTCACTGTGCATACTAGGAGACAGTTTCCTTCTCCTCCTAGAAATTTGAAGGTAACAAATAGAACTATCGTCTTTTACAAGAGGCCCACAGCCCTGGATCTAGAAGGAAAATCAACTGATGAAGTGGGCAAAGGTCCCTCTGGGATAGCGGGGCCAGCTAGAGTAGTAGAGCCTACCCCTTGCATCACAACATTCTCTGGCATTATATTAATGGAGGGTCTGGAATGTAAGGAGTTTACAGTTGGAAATGGTATGACATTCGTCTGAGTAAGGATTAAGGGACAAACAAATCATACAAATGTCATTGTGGGAGCCTATAATAGACTACCTAGGTAGGATGGTGGTGCCAAGTGAATTATTCTTTGAGGAGCTATTGGACATGCCCAGATCAACCACCCTTGTCCTTACGGGGGACTTCAACTTGGCAGGTGTTAACTGAGAACACCACACAGCTGGCCAAGGTCCAGAAGATTCTTAAAACACCTGGATGACAATTTCATGGTACAGGTAGTAAGGAAGCTGACTTGGAAAGATGCCCTCCTTGATCTGCTGCTTGATCCACTCTGCCAACAGAGTGGATCTCCTGAGCAAAGTGGAGATTGGTGGCCGTCTTGGCCACAGTGACCACAAAGAGATGAAGTTTAAAATCTTTATTGACAGGACGAGAAGTGCCAATGAAACTTCAACCCTGGACATGTGGAGAGCAAACTTCAGGCTGCTCAGGGAACTAGTGAGTTAGGTCCCCTGGGAAAATACTTTAATCACAACCAGCAGGAAAACTGTCAGACACAAATTACAGTAAAAAAAACCCCAAAAAACAGTGCAAAACAGACATTTTATTTTGTTGTGTTTTTTTCCAAGACTCATATGTGAGCATCATAAATTTAGTGTGATTTTCTACTGAGAATGAAATGGATTAATTTATTTGCATCAATTTCATATCAAGCATAAGCATGCCAAGATTAATTTGTTTCGCAAAATTCCATATCCAGTAGAGTTCTGTGTGACTACTATGTTGAAAATACATAGAAATTTATTAGGAAAAAATCTCTCAGAATCAATTACTGAAAGTATTAGGGGCAGCATTTCTTGTTATATGTATTTGCAAGATACTCAAAACATAAGCTCAATTCCTTGCATCATGCCTGCTATTCACTGAAAGGTATGAACTTACAATTTTCAAGATGCAAAATAGATGCAAACTGCCTAAAAAATGCTTAATAAATGCTTACATTAGCTCTCCACTTGCTGTTCATGGGCTCTGTGGTACAGCAGGCTTTCTAAGTCACCTGAGTAGTTGTATCTGCCTGAATTGCATCACCAATAACTTAAAATAATGCACAAATTGAAAGATGTTAGCATACATTTATGGCAGCATAAGTCTTGGCAAACATCTGAAAGTTCAAGAACATTTCCACAAATACCTGACTGCTGCCTGAACTCTCATAAATTCTGGAAAACACCACAGAGAACTACTTCAGAGTATTCTGATGCAGTGTTTGTTTCCTTGACTTGATTTTTCATGTGTTTATCAATTCTGTATTACATTAACTTAAGAATGTATGAGCACAGGAGCTTTTCAGCAGCTCTAAATTTTCCTCTGGAAATAGAGTGTTGGTGCAGTGACGTCCAAAACTAATAGCTGAAGTTGCGTGTCTTCTGTGATTCCTATGAAATGCTAATAAACCCACAAGTAGTGCAGAGATGACTGCATTATAAAGAAAAGATTTGCAAAATATTACATTGATTTTATAATAGCAATTTAATTTACTCTCTAAGAAGAAATGTGGAGACATTCCAATATGTTCACCAATGATAGTTCAAAGGGTTCTGTAATCAGATTGATACTCTATTAGCATGCCATGGACTAGAAAGAAATTAAGCCATATGTACAGTATAGAAAAGTGGTGTAAGCTTCCAAAGAAGTAGGAGAGTGCTTGGCATATGTTTAAAAGTTCATTTGTTTTCCAAGATTAATATTTTAAGCATTTTCTCTCCTCAGTTTACAAGTACAATACATAAATCAGCAACAAGGTCAAGTTAAATGACAGTGCTTCAGAAGCAGAATACTGTTTTCTGGAGAAATGTCTTAGATAACTATTAGGTGATCTTAGGGGCATATATATATGATGAATGTGAATTTCTCTATTTCATTCCCCTGGGGATACATAAATTCTGAAAAACAATTGTGTGCAGCAGAAAATTCCTGCAAATTAAGAATACTGGAAATTAAATTTTCTTATTAAAAACCACCTCTAACTGAAATGAGGAGCTGTCAGTGTCAAGTTCAAGACAGAGAAGTCAGTCCAGACAGAGAAGAGAAGTCGATCCAGGTAGATTTTGACTGAGGCAAAATGAGTTCATGGAGCTAGACCATAATTCGAGGCATGCCTTGATGGCTTTTCTCAGTTATGCTAGGTTGTCCCCTATTTGCATCCAAAAAAGTTTTTCCTTAAGCTGTTATAACACCAAAGAACACAAAGAATAATCCCACATGGATGAACTAATTCAGTTTCTTACAATACACTATGAAGTCTTCTATAATCAGCTTTGAGAACTAGTTCTGTTTCAGTTAGAAAAGACTCTGCTATAATTTTTAAATAGATTAACACACTGCATACAGAGAAGCTCTAGTGACAAATGGATATGAGCTGCACTATGTTTATTTAATTTTGGAATATTTTCACTGATGCACTGTCTAATAATAGTGAGTTTCTGTCAGAATTCAAGTAAGAGAAGAGACGGCCCCTAAATGCTGATTTAAATTACACTTTATATCTTCCTATCTACTGTCACAAATACAAACAGCAAAAAACAGAAAAAGGTAGTAAGTTAAAGGGAGCATCAATGGGAATTTACAAAGTATGAAACTATTTAGTTCTAAGCCAAAAGAGGTTTTTTTTCCAGTAACTTGAATCTTATTGACCTCTTGGATCTAGGTAATATGTACTGAAGTAATGTTGAATTTTATTATTTTGGAAACACAGAGGTTGACTTTTGCCAATAACAACTGGAAAAGTCTTTACTTGCTTTTGGAAACAATCTTGGTTGTCTTTTTATTCATTAGAAAAATGGGCCTCTGATCCTTGACTGGACTCTGCTACAGTGCAAATAAGAAAATAATAGTCTATATGGTACTGAACTTCATCTAAAAGGATCTGTGTATCAGTGTATAGTGATTTCAGGCCCCTTCTCTCTTCCCTAACCCTCTTTCCTAACTTGAAGAAGAAGCTATTTAAGCTAAGCAAAATTTTTAAATGCTAAGAAAAAAATTCAATACCTCCATAAATTATATATCACACCAGGGAATTTCTTCATCTCTTCTTCTCACCTCATTTGCATTGGACATACTGGGAAAGGCAGACATCCAAGTTCATGCAATTTTGCTTAAGTGAAGCATGTCAGATATTTTCACAAGGGGGTTGAAGAAAAAATAATTAAAATTTTTCCACTACTTGTTGGGATCAATTTAACTATCCTCATTTCAAATGCCAGTCAAATCAGGTTTTTTTAAGGTGATAAGGTTTCCAGATAAATTTATCTAAAGTTGAGACCATTAAAATGATTCTTCTGCTCTCTTTTTGATACATGATCGAAAGGAAAAAAAAGAAAGAGAAAGAGAGAAAGAGAGAAAGAGAGAAAGAGAGAAAGAGATAAAGAGAAAGAAAGAAAGAAAGAAAGAAAGCAAAGAAAGAAAGAAAAAGAAACAGAGAAAGAAAGAAAGAAAGAAAGAAAGAAAGAAAGAAAGAAAGAAAGAAAGAAAGAAAGAAAGAAAGAAAGAAAGAAAGAAAGAAAGAGAAAGAAAGAAAGAAAGAAGGAAGCAGAGAGAATGACATGCCTTATACTAAGCATTTTAAATCTTAAAAACAAAATAATGAAAAAACCTTCCCTATGTCGCAAACCTTCACCAGCTAAAGCATTAAAATACATCTATATCTATTTCTAGATCCAGCTCTTGATATCTATCTCATAAATATATCATTAGTATATCACTATAAGGTAGTAATTTTTGTGAAGAGGACTGCATGTTGGACTTGATGACCTTGGAGGTGTTTCCCAATCTTAATGACTCTATGATTCTATGTTACCTCATTTAAGAACCAGGAAGGAGATTCCTGAAGTTACATGTTCCTTTGTGTAGTTTTTGAAAACTCAGTAAGTGTTTGCCAAACCAGTGACTTATACAGATTGCTGGTTAATAAATTAAAAGCAAATATCAGATATCATACTTTTCTCAGATATCATACTATTATGGAAAGAATAGGTTTCCACAAACATTCAGCTCCTTCATTTGAGGGCTGTAATTTTTCATTAATTAAGAAGGAAATGTGCTGGAAAATGAGGGGGAAAATAATGAATTACCTGATACAGAAAACTTCATTTTAACATAATTAAATTAAAATTAAAATTTTTGAAACATTGAGTTCACACAAAATTGACATCTCTTTTCCATTCCCTGATGTAAGAACATAAATCTGTGACACCTATCTCACTATGATCTCTTTTATCCATTTTGCATTTTACATATACATACATCTATGTCTATCTCATAATAATATCTCATAATATTTTTTTAAAAATTGAAGATATTATATAGAAAGATTCTTTGAGATTTAATGCTCTACCGGCAATGTGGCTGGAGCCTTAAAAAAAAAAGTCAAACCCTAGAGCAGCCTAACAAGTTTTTCAAAATATTTCTTATTCATGGAAGCTGAAAAATAAAAAAGTCTGAACAACATATTGATTTTGTTTCAGACATCGAATAAATATATGTTTCTGAAATTTGTTCTATAAAAAGGTGTTGCTTTTTGCAGAAAAAAAATGCTGTTACAGTGTGACAAATCTTGATCAATTTAATAAAAATGCTTCAAAGACTGAAAAGAAGCATATACACTAGAGGTGATCAGCATTTCTCAAAAATATTTATTTGGCCAGCTAGGTTTGGAAAACTCCAAATAGCCACCACTTCCCAAAGAAGTAATACCCAGCACATCTTTGATACAAATGTTTTAGGGGAAATAAGTGAGGAGCCTGGGGAAAGAAATCATTATGCTTCTAAGGAATCTCTTCTGATTAGGAATAGGCAAAATTTGTGTGGGTTGAGTTTAGATTTTAAACTAGAGGAATAAGCACTAGTTCTCTCAGACACTGGATCTCTCTGATTCCCCAACAGGTATGATTTTCTCTGCCACATAACCTCTCTCTCTTGAAATTCTTATTTGTAAATTTCTTGTGTTTTTTAAAATTCTTAAATTATATTACAAAATTGTTCAGAATACTAGTAGAAAGTGTATGACTGTTGAACAGAAAATCATCTATACTTCAACTCTTTTTACAATTATTTTACTTTTGTATTTCTATTTCCCCAGTACATTTTTCCCAGCTGCATATTTCACAGTCTTTTAGTTTTTGGTCTATCAGGAAGATATCTCTCTTTACTGGAAGGAGTCTGCATGCCTTTCTGCAGAGCTGGATTTGCTCACATACAGTTGGGGAACTTATGTGAAGTGCTCTGTCTAGCCCAAAGTTTTTTGAAGCCTCCTTGTGTTCATGATTTATAATGCCTTAGCATAATTATGTACCACAGTATTTGTAGGAAATACTGTTGCTACCATGCTCCAGCACTGTAGAAAATGTTATTTCTCCCAGATGTTATTAGGAGCGTGAGGTGATTTATTTAAAATAAAATCTGAAATAAACCAGCTTTCCCTCAGTTACCCTCACTCTCTCCCAGTCTCAGAACCACCAGGATGTGGTGTAGAGTCCAAGGAGCCTGTCCAGCAGCCAGGTACCTTGAGCTTAATCCAGGTGTGAATTCCAGGTTCCATTGTGATGACATGGTGGAAAAGGGACATAGGCTGTCAAATCCTCCTCATGTCTCCAAGGATTCTCCTAGGATGGGGACTACATGCAAGTTACAGATACGCCTTCTCCTGCAGGGACCCTGATGATGGATAGTGAATGGCTGATCTGGTTGCCATTAACAGAGGCCATTCAGAGAGCCCTGCTCCTATTAATAAGCCTTGAGCCTTATCCTATTTCCTCTGATGCATCTACATGCAGACATCCCCATTCACTCTTCATTAACCAATTTTTCAGAAAATGTGTTCCACTCTTCCTTATTATACTGTAACAGTCTTTTTGGCAAGTATGATTCTATGGTTATGTTTTAAATTACTTGAGAAAAAGTATCGGTGAGTGTACATAAATCATATACCAGAATACACAAGAGCTACAGATGTGGAACAGAGCATCTAAATGAGGAGCAGCAAACCTGTGAGACCTATTTTCCCCTAAAGAACAAACCTGTTCTTTCTAAACAGAATCACTCACATGCAGCTGTGTGCAGACCCATTTTAATTATTTTTGCAAGGACATTTTTTTCATCTGTATCTGAACAATTTCAGTCCCTGTGTGGCTGGTTTTTGTGAAAGTTTTGCTACTTCTTAAGAAATGGAATACAATTTATCAGACCTCAGCATCATGGAAATGAATGTACTGAAAAAGTAGAAAGGTTATGGAATAATAGTAACTACTACCTGTGGTTAGCAACATTTTTTATTCTGCAACATTTTATTTGTAAAAAACCCCAAACTTCTCTGAAGTAAACTTACTCAAACATCTGAAGGAATAATTTCCATTAGAAATAAATGCCTCTGGGGAAACACTCTTTAGAGGATTTAGCTCTTTCAAATCTGTAGTTCTTCAGATGAGATTTGTGTAATTGTAGGAAATATTCAAAAAGCTTCCAGGCTTCAGTAGCAGCTGGGTCAACATCTACTTGATTTTCTCTGGCCTATTGATGAAACAGTCTCCCACTGAATAAAATGTTTCCTTCACTTATGTTTTCCTACAGTCTGAGTAATGATTCTTTTTTTTTCCTGCTATATTTTACTCTAAAGAAAAAGTTTAGCAGTTAATTTAAATTTTTCACACACTTCCTCTTTCTTTTTTTTTTTTGTGGTTGTTTTGTTTGTTTGCTTTTTTTTTGTTTTGGGGGGAAGGATATGGTGAGTTGATTTTGGTTGGATGCCAGGTGTCCACAATGCTTCTCAGCTCGGAATGAGGGGAAAAATAAGATGGCAAAAACCCTCATGGGTCAAGATAAAGGCAGTTCAATAACACAAAAGCAAAGGTTAAACACAGAAGCAAAGGAAAACAAAAGATTTATTCTTTGTTTCTCATCTTCAGGCAATGTTCAGCCTCTTCCTGGGATGTACTGCTTTAGTATATGAAATGGCTGGTCTAGAAGATTAGTGTCATGAATTACTAATGCTCCCTCCTCCTTCTTTCTCCTAGATTTTATTGCTGAGCAGATGCCATATGGTATGGAATATCCCTTTGGTCAATCTCTGCTCTCTCTCTGTCCTCTCCCAGCTTCTTGCCCAATTCCAGCCAGCTGGTCTTTGGAAAGGGGGAATGTGTGAGAGGCAGCCTTGGTGGTGTGCCAGCACTGCTCAGCAGTAGCCAAACACTGGTGTGTTACCAACGCCTTTGTAGAATTCAAACACAGCACAACACTGTGAGGGAAGGCCACAGCGCTGGGGGGAAAGTTAACTCCACCTGAGATAGACCCCTAGACCCCCTGTGGGGTAGGGGTGTCTGTGGGTAGTTACTATGTTGTGATAATCTCTCCACCTTCTTCCATTGCATAATCAAAATTCAAGTTCTCATAATGGTCACCTGAACCAAAACATTTTTTTTTTTTTTAATTAATCCCCTTCCCAAGTAGGGGAGTTCTGGTGTTTTCCTTAATGCAGATTTTTTGGTTACTGGATTGAATACTCTTTCACTATCTGACACACTCAAGCTCTATGCCTTTTTTGCCAGAGGGTACTCAAACTCCCACCCTCTGGGAGAGTCATGTGGCTATTAGACTGTGGATAAACGAGACCACTTCTCTTTTGTTGAATCTCTTTCACTATGTGTCAAAAATCTATACTGCACTAGACCAGAGAGAAGGGACAAAAAAGCAGCAAGAGTGCATATACGAGTGGTTGGGGATTGGCCTTCCGGCTATTGGTGAGTTTTCCAGGCATGATTCAGGGACTGTGCATTTTCCACTAGTGGTTGGAAAAAGTCACATAAACATTTCCCTGAACAGGAACCAGGTCTTAGAGTGAAGTAGGTGAATGTTCCAGGGAAAGATCTACCAGATCTCCAGTTATTCGAAGAAAGGAATAATTCTAGTACAGGACTCTTTGATCTGCTCTGCTTTCTGCCCTGCACACTCTCTATCAGAGAGCTGTGGGAAACCTCCTGAGAAAAAGAAGCTTGAGGTCTTTGTACACTTTTGTTGTCTGGGCTAAACCTTTGCTATGTACTGTGCCACTAGATAAACAAAGCATCAGTGGGATCAGTAGCTTCTCCTTCAGATGTCTTGTGAAAGCCAATAATTCTTTCAGAAGTGACAGCATTCTGGGCTGGCTGGCTTTCAAAATAGAAGGGAAAAAAGCTGAAGTACCTGGAGTTTGTCTCTAATTAGGTGGCAACTGAGTGAGAAGTTTGGATCTTACCATTTGTACATATGTGTAAAATGAGTGAAGTGGGAATTCCCCAGCTCCTCCTGCACATGTATTCTGGCTGTTTTAAATGTTAGCTCTGATTCACATGACTACACCTGTAGCATTTTACAAGGCACCAAGGCACTTAAGGCACTTTTTTTTTCCCCCCGTGGTGCTAGTAGTTAATGGGTTTTCAGGATCAGGAATTGGTAATGAGCAAAGAGCACACTTGGCAGAAATGTGTCACAAAAGTGAAGCCTTCTCAGCACTAGCCTTTAAGCTGAAATTGCCAATAAATTTCAGCTGAAAGTGCAGACTTCTTTCTGGCTCTGGGGATGGTGTTTTATATAATACAGAGCTGTCACCAGGATCACTAATCCTACTTCCAAAATACACTGCACAGTTGCCAGCTAGTAAACAAGCTGAGCTCTTTGAAAGATAACCATTCATTGTAAGGCTATGTCAGTGAAGGTGTTAAGTAAATTTCCCAAATAAAATATGGTCATCATATTACACAGACTTTGGACTGAATAGTTGCATGTACCTTTGTTTTGTTTGGCTTATTTATCTGTGCCATCTATCAAGCAAGACTAAAGTGAATTTGGGTGATCATCCCATCTCACGTATTTCATTTGTTTACTGATCAATACTTGGATGGATTCTGAACTTGGTGCGTTGAAAAAACCTGACAACAATAAGCCCTAGATTTGCTCTTTTTAAAAAGGCAGTTAAAATATCCTTCAAAATGGAGCAAGCTTGGGAATAATAGGACATGATTCTCCATTACACACTGACTTCTAGCAAAAAAAAAGTGGGATAAATGGGGGGGAAATTGTAATGCTGAGACACATGAAAACCCATAGTAATCTTTACAGAAAGAATTTATATTAGTTATTTTCAGTGCCTTTAAAATGTCTTTCTGTCTAAAATTGAGGGTGGAAAGGGTTGAAAATAAAAGTGTGTCTCATATTGATATGTCAATCATAGCTAACAAGCACTGTTGGGAGGTAATCTCTTTCGATCAGCTTCTTGCAGGCTGGGAGACAGCATTTATTACTCTGCAAATGAACCCACCAACTGCTTTTCGCAGGAGGTATCAGCAGGAGACATGAGTTAGAAAGCTGGTTAAGTGGGGTCACTAAGGAAGTGTAAGCATCTCTAAAGGTTAACTAAAAATATCCTCTGTGGGATTTTTCCTTGAAAAACAAAAGAAGGAGAGAACCTTTTTTTCTCAAAAGTAGTCCGGAGTATCTTGGATTGCCTGGGATAATTTAAAAATATGTGTCTTATAACAAATAAAAATATTGTGTTTGTGGCAAACCCTCCCTCTCTGTCCCTCCAATCCTCTGTCCCTCCCTTTCTTGTTTCCTTCCTTCCACGACGAAATTGTGGTAGTTTCTCAACAGTACATGAGTGTCTTTCTAAGGAAATATCCTCTCTAATCAACAGCTGCCTCATTAAGATATATATTGTATTATACTATTGACACTAAAATCTAACTCACTGAAAGGAATAATGCCTGCTTTGAAACATTACCTTTTTTCTTTGGAAAGAAGCTCTTTCCTTACTGCGACTTATGTAGAGCAACCCAGAAGCTCCTTCTGTTAGATCAGTAGAAGAAAGAAAATGTGTCTTTATCAGCCTCTTCCTGGGAAAACCATGAAACAGATATAGTTATCATAATATTTGATGTTTTGGCTGGTATAACTTTTTGTGCTTGTCAAATCATTGAAATCAATATAGTTGACTATAATGTCAGCATAATTATACTGGCAAAATATTCAAGAGTTTTATGACAAAAGATAAGGTCTATTTCTTTGTTTCATGGATATTACACTCCAGGAGGAGGGGAAGAAGAAAAGACATAATGACTTTCGCTGTACCTTACATGAGCTGTATAAAGCACGCTGCTGCTCTTAAATTCAGGAGAGGACATGCATTGCACCTTAACTATTTTCACAGGATTATGAAGGTATGTCTAGAGATATAAAGGCACAGTGATGGTAATATGGCAAATTAAGAAAGTGGATAATCTTATCTGCTTGCTACATATGAAGAAAGGTTGCATTTCTCAAATGATACATTTTGGTCACTGGCATTAGCACTAGGCTTGTGACTCCTTCAGGCTGATCATCAAGGGTCAGTAGTGTGTATTAGCATTCCTTTGTATCCATCAGGAAAATATGATTCTGCATTTCCATCTATAAGACTGGAGCTGGGCCATTGCTTCATACAAACAATGTGATGTTGCATATCCAAGTCAGAAAATTATTAAGGTTTCAGTCATTATAGTTGTTGTTAATGTTGGTTTCTTTATTGTATTTGTGTTGTGAGAACAGACCTGTTTTCTCTGTGTAATAACTGTTAATTTTTCTGTAAATGAAGTAAGGTGCAAACAGACATGTTTCAGAGTTACTTTGGGTAACTGGAATTTTCTTTTCCTGTAAGATATTCATGTTTCTGTTTGAAACTTGCAAAACCATGAAATTTTCCATGAGTTACTTTCGATGCAAAAGTCATCTTTGCTGCAAGGGTTTTGGATTCCTATGAGAAATTTCTGATCTTTCTCATGGGAGCATCCTCTCTGTATTTCCAAGTGATAATACTGAAAGGCTCAGAAAGTGAAATACAAAGCAGTAAAATTGCAAGAGTACTTCATTTTCTAGGAATTCGCATAATTAGGAGGAATATATTCGAGCACTCTTATGTGCCTAAATTAACTCTCCTGTGGATTCCTGTAGAACTCATTCCAAATCAAAACACTAAAACTGTGACCTGAGTGGGCTGGGAAATGGTTTTCCTTCCTCACAAAACTTGCTAGCATTGGATAAAAGAATGACCTTTACATGAAAACAGACCTTAGTCACTGACACTGTAAGTGATATAGAAATTTGTTTTAGTTTGAAGATGACTGCTACAATTATTCAGCTATAGGTTTCAGTCTTGAAACTAGGTTCATCCTAGTTGTCTGCAATAAATTTACAGTGCATCTTGAAATGCCTGCTGTGGAGGCTTTAACCATCTGGTAATAAAATCACTTTCACTGATCTAATCAATAACAAAGAATGAATTTTCAGCGGGAAGCATAAAATAAGAGTGAAAGCAATCAGGTAAATTATTTGACCATTCATATTTGTGATAGGATAGTCAGAGTTAAGTACTATATATCCCTTTGGTTAAAGGACAAAAGTGAATTTGTCATTTAGAAAACAAATTGCACTGGCTATGTTATTAACAAATCTCTTATTTTCCATGAACATTCACTGAAAAAGGCATGTTCCAACAAAACCAAAGCAACAACAAAAAATTCTGACTTTGAATAAGTAATATTATTTGCTGATTAAAATTATCAGCCACTTCAAAATGGAACTGTTTTAAAGATAGTTTTAATGGGTTTTTTTGGTGAACATTTTTAGTATAAGAAAGAAAAAATCTTTCCATAAATGATCTCCCATTGCTTTCAACTTGGTAATGACTGTCACTGAAAAAAGTGCATTTAAAAAGTTTTTAGTTAATTCTGTGAGCTATTTTCCTTTAAATGATATCTGCTTCTAGTTAAAAGTTGCTAAATTAGTATATAAATATTTTCAACAGTGTAATTTAATTGAAAAGCATTTATCAAATGATCTCACCTTCTTTTCATTAGAGTTCTAAGAAAGCATTTTTGTTTCAATTGGGAGAAAGATAACCTGTTATCCAGACTTTTACTCTTTGCAACATATGAAAACATATCTTTAGCAGAGAATTTTAGTGAATTCAAACAATTAAATGCTTAAAGACCAAATAAAATTATCAGGTAATTTGAAAAGGTTTGACAGGATTTTTGTGTTAACTGGACATCTGTTCCTTCCTAGAGCATGACTGATAGTCATTGAAATGAAGAAATATTTCTTACACATCTTTCAGATATAAGGATGCTCACTACTCCATGTCCTGATGTAATTTTCTATATGGTTATAAAATGATGTAGGCCCCTGGTGGGATTTATCTCACCTAGTTTTACATATCTACAATTTCATTTAAGGCTAAATTTGATTAAATGTAGGCATCTAGAATGAGATTCTTTGCCCATTAGATTCATTTGAATACAATGACAACATCTCCATAGACTAAAAAAGATCTAAGAGGACAATTTCAGATATTTCAATATTCATGTGAGAAACCCACCACAAGCTAGATAAATCCCAGTGCTTTTCTGTATAAATTATCTACTTCAAGGTCAGTTAATCAAGACTGGCTCCATGGTCAATGAAGTGATAAAGGCTCTTTAAGTTGTCTGGTTATCTCTGAAAATTGACATTTAAAGCTCATCAGATGAATTGTGGCCTGAAAGTTTTACATGGTGGATCCTTTCATTTGATCTACCTGTCCTTATGCCTGATGTAACTATAATAAAGATTCATTATATATATATATATAATTAAATAGTTTAAATTAAATAGTGCTTAAATTTAATGACGAAATTTGAATAATGAATTTGCATAAATGACAGATTAGGTGACAGATAGAGAGGTATGTAAAGTGGCATTTTAGTGAACACCCAAAACAACACTCAGCTGTCATACTATTGCCCTTACTTCAGTGGCTCCTCCCAGGTAGTACACATAACAAAAACGATGACTGTCTATGCTATTATTTTGTCAATGTCTGTCCTGATATATTTTTCAGGTAAGTGAAGTTACTCACTTGAAAGTGCTGTCTGACTGTCTCACAAGTATTCTGAATCTCATCTATTTCAAATGAATTCTTGCAGTACTAGGGACATGGTACTTATAAACTAGAAATCAATGGTTTCATTAATAAAAATAATGTGTCTATGCATGAAGCTGTGGAAAGCACAGGATTACCTGTGCTGCAAGGACTATTAGATTGAAGTCTACAACTAACATAGACAGAGAATTAGAAGACAAAATTTGTGGTTTTTTTCATCTTCTCATCATTTTCATGAGCAGCAAGATTAATTAATTCAATAAACTTATTTTCTGTTGAAATATTTGAGTCCATATCACAAATATTGTTGGCATAGTGATGGCAGATAGAACTTTTTTCAGCAAAATACAGGGTTACATAATTTTTCCCATTATGGTTTTTAACCTACCTTAATGGTATGCAAATACAACATAAAAATTGATGTAGCCATTACAGTCTTTTGAGAGCCGAATTATGTCTCATGAATAACAAGAATTATTTTGTTCTTATCAGGGGTATCTAAAGATAAATGTGAAAGAACATATATTTCTGTATTTCCTAATAAATCCTATGCTCAGATTGCCAAGTCATTCAGCTTTGGGCAGGGCATATGGAAAATTAGACCACATGAAATAAGTTTTTCCACTGAATACCTCACTATTAAGACATATGTTCATAATCCTAAATAGGCCTAGATCCTGCTGTGACAAAAATCATATGTCTTATGAATCGTGCATTCTGTGCAGCTATCCAAGATTTATGGTCCAGAAATAAAGCAAAAGTAAGAAAATACTAGAAAATATAAAGGAAATTAAACAGTATTAATCTTTTTTTGGTAAATGGACTGTGTAATATTGCGATTTTTTAATATAATTTCAAATATCCCTCAGGTATTGATTCTATTGTGGCTCTGTTAGAAAAATGAAATAACAAGAAAAGATTCTAAAGAAGAATTATTATATCTAGGAGAATAACAATACAGTGAGAATAAAACAAAAGGGGCTGTTGAGAACAGTAATATTTGAAATAGAATAGGGAAAACCTAACATTAGCAAATTAGTTAAAATACAAAAAAATCTTTAAAGATTTCACATGATTATAAAATCAGAAATATTTAGTTTGGGAAAAACCTTTGAGAATATCAAATCCAACTCTTTACCCAGCACTGACAAGTCCACTACTGAACCATGTCCCTAAATGCCACACCTACATGTCTTCTAAATACCTGCAAGGATGGTGTCTCCATCACTTCCCCAGGCATCCTATTCTAGTGCTTGACAACCCTTTCCTTGAATAAATTTTCCCTAATATCAATCTAAACCTCCCTTGTGGAACATGAGGCCACTTCCTCTCATCCTATCACTTGCTGCTTAGGAGAAGAGGCCAGCACCCACCTGGCTAAAGCCTGCTTTCCTGTGGTTGAAGAAATGATAAGGTTTCCCTCTCATTCCCAGGTTAGACAACCCCAGTTCCTGCAGCAGTACCTCATAAGACTTGCACTTTAGGTCCTCCATCACCTTCATTGCCCTTCTCTGGACGCACTCCAGCAACCTCAGTTTCTGCTCCAAAGGAGCCCAGAACGGGACACAGAACTGAAGGTTTGGCCTCACCAGTGCCAAACACAGGGGGACAATCCCTTCTGTGGTCCTGCTGGCCACACTATTGCTGATACAGGCCAGGATGCCTTTGGCCTTCTCAGGCCTGAGCACACTCTGGCTCATGTTCAGCTCCTAATGACCAACATCCCCATGGCCTTCTCACCTTGGCTGTTTTCCAGCCACTGTGTCCTCAGCCTGCAGTGCTGCCTGCAGTTGTTGCAAATCCAGCACCTGGCCTTGATGAACCTCATGCAACTGGCCCTGGCCCATCAATCCAGCCTCTCTAGATCCCAACATATAGTCTTTGTGCAGATCAATAGTTGCACCCAACTTGGTATCATCTGTAAAAACATGGAGGGTACCCTTGATCCCCTCATCCAGGTCATTGATAAAGATATTAAACAAGTTTTGTCCCAGTACTGAGCCCTAGGGAACACCACGAGTGATTGGCCACCAAGTGGATGCGCAACCACTCACCACCATTCCCTGGTGATACCACCAGTTTTTCCCAGGAAACTGTGCATTTGTCCAAGCCATGGTCAGCCAGTTTCTTCCGGAGAATGCTGTCCAAGATGGGGTCAAATTCTTCACTGAAGCTTGAAGCAGACAGCATTAACAGTCCTTCCAGTGTTCACTAAGCAAGTCAGCTTGTCATAGAATGAGATCAGTCTGGTCAGCAGGACCCATCTTTCATAAACCCATGCTGACTGGATCATACAGAGAAAAAAATTAAACCAATTTTTTTGCAAAATTACCTCTACCTGAAAGCATGTCTCAAGTAAAAAGAGAGAAAAATAAAGGATTAAAATAGTAGGTGGGTAGGAAAGGCAAGATTTTCTAAATCTGAATAAAAGTTTGATGAAACAGTAAAAATGGAGGAAAATCAACTGCTTTTTCAATTGGTGACCCTAATTTTCAGGCCATTAGAATATCTTTTTTTAACTAAGAGAATAAAATTCAGTTAATTGATCTGCTTTCTTGCTGTATTATTAGCTGGCAGAACAAAAGAAAAAGTTTTTGATTGGGGTCAAAATTTCATGACTGATATTTTAGTGCAAAAAATGAAATCTGCTCTTATTTCCAAGAGAAGTGTTGTATTGAAAAGATTCCAGAATCAAATTAAGCTTTCTTTCTTTCTTTCTTTCTTTCTTTCTTTCTTTCTTTCTTTCTTTCTTTCTTTCTTTCTTTCTTTCTTTCTTTCTTTCTTTCTTTCTTTCTTTCTTTCTTTCTTTCTTTCTTTCTTTCTTTCTATTAGCTGCTTTTCATCTCATGCCTTTGTTTGTATAGATAAGACAGCTGTTGTTGCTTTTCTCTCTGCCATGAAGATGCGAGGTATTCTTGTTTTGTATTTTGCAATCAATAATAATAATGTTAAAGTATGTATGTGTGTGCGTATAGCATGTGGCTGATATTTTACTGAATTACGATGAGCAAAATCAAGTAAGCCATGACATTAAACAAGAAAAAATTATCATTTAGTACTCATTGATCTTTAACTCCATAGTTACTCATACCTGTGGAACCCTTACTTGGATCTCTTAATTTAATTTCTTTACGTTATAGTGCAATTCTTTACTTATATCCAGAGTTCGCATTTAATGTTTCTGGAGCCATAATAGCCACTTGAAAATAAGAGTAAGAATTTTATATATATAAATGTTTGGTGTTTTATGACATGGAATGGACCTTAAAAAAAGTGCAGATCCTTCGTTTGGGTGTTCAACGGTCACAGTCTACCCATTCATATTGAAAATCTGAGAAGATCCACAGAGATTTTCAGAGATAGACAATTGACTCCTATTTTAGATTTTTTCATTAAGATAGGGCTGAAGTTCCAGGTCATACTCTGAAACAGAGAGATGGTACAATATCATCAAAAACAATTGCCTTGATGCTTTCAGTAAGGGCAAAACAATAGATTCTCCTCCTCTGATCTTGTTCTCAGAAACATCTAAATTGTTTTAAGTGGCATTTTTAAGGGCATTTCACCCTGAGGCACAGTCATTCTTTACAGAATTACTAAATTGAGTGGTTCAAGTTCAGCAAAGCATATTAAAAGTGTCTAGATGATGTTAGTCATGACTCTTCTCCCATGTGAAAAAAGAAAGTCATATAATTCCAGTATTTCAATTCTTTCAGTGTTTACCTCTTCTTCCAAAACATAGTTTAGAGTTATCTTGAAACAGAATGAAGCTTACCTGTAGTAATACATTGAATTTTTGGCAATATTTAAATGAGTAATATTAATGTGAGATAGACTTAGAGAAATTGGAAATTAAACTATATATTGACTACACTACTCAGTGATTATCTTAATGGGTCCTGTCAGCCTCGTTGAACAGGATGAGAGCTTGCTTTGTTCTCCTTTATTGTCCAAATTCTGAAAATATTCAACACAAAGACAACTAAAAAGGAAAGATGGAAACAGTGTCACAAACAATTTTAAATGCAAGGAAATTAACCCCAGTATAAGGTACTCAATCATTGTTAAATCTAGAAAAACACAGTTAGAATATAATTAGGCAAAGAGATGGAAATAATTAACCATTCAGAACTTTGATTTCACCTAGCATATAGCCTGGGTCTAGTTGAACTTATTTACCCAGGTAAGTCACACTGGAGAATGCAGCACACCTATTGAATGATGCAGCACATCATTCTCCTCTGCTTTACAAACTGCTGCTTGATTTATTCAGCCTGGAGAAGGCTCTGGGGAGACCTTAGTGCACCTTCCAGTACCCATAGGGGCCTACAAGAGAGCTGATGAGGGACTCTTTAAAACAGCACTCAGTTATTGGACAAGGGGGAATGGCTTCAGACTGATGGAGATTAGATAAATTATAAGGAAGAAATTCTTTCCTGTGAAGGTCATGAGACACTGGAATGGGTTTCTCCCCATCTTGGGTGATATTCAAGACCAGGCAGGATGGGACCCTGGGCAGCCTAATCTAGTGGAAGGTGTCCCTGCCCATAGTGGAGGGAGGGAGGGAACAAGATGAGATGTGGTTTTATAGTGGACTTGGAAGTGTTAGTTTCATGGTTGGACTCAGTGATCTTAGAAATCTTTTCCATCATAAGTCATTCTAAGATTCTGTGATCTTTAAGGACCCTTCCAACGATAACCATTCTATGACTCCATTCTACTATTCTATTCTTCATTCTGTTCTGAAAAAATTTCACAAACATGCAGTACAGTTGCAAGGGAAAAGCTTGACATGTTCTGCAGATATATACCAGGTTGTCTTCACACTATGCCAATCTACTGTGATTTCTTCTCTGGCACAGGAATAGCACCCTCCTCAAACCATACCAATGCTCTGTTACATTTAAACAGAGGTAAAATTAAACAGAGGTAAAAGTTTTGGCTGTAATAATAGGCAGCAATTAAATAAATTGTTATTTAGTTTCAGAATCCCCTGATAAATCAGCTCAATAAAATGTTCTCTAAAGGAAAGCAAAATTATGTCTAGGGAAGGCATGTGTATGTTGTGCTTGTGTAAGAGGAAGAAAAAAAAAGTTTTATGAGGGGAATGAAAACTTGTTTTAAAAAGATATGTTTCATAAAAGTTGCTCTTATTTATTCAAAACTATAACAACAAAAGACTACTTCTGATACAACAACTTGATTAGGATTGATTTCTTTTTTCTCAGGAGAGCTATATTTCACGTGTACCCTTCTCTGTATGCTGGTATTTAATTGTAAATATTTCTGCTAGCATGTCATATCTGGAGATATCTGGGGCAGCGTTCAGCAGTACAGCAAACACAGCAATTGTGTGGTTGGGGGTATAGTCCTGTCTGGAGTGATAATCTGTAGAGAGAAGTGGTGGAAGCTGATGGAAGTATACTTACACAGTGCAACAGTAGCTCATCATAGAAACTGCCCATGGGGAATATTTAGCTAGAAATCTGCAGGATATTTTTTTTTTCCCAGAAGTCAAATGCTATTACTCAAAATCTCCTGGACTTAGAGTTACACTCTGGTTTTAATAAATATCCTTCATCCGAACCAGTTGCTTGCAGCCACCAGTTTGGGCTGTTGCTAGGGCAACTCAGTGACATCTCAAACAAATTTCTTGTTTTTTCTCTCTAGGCCATGCTCCTTCTCAGGACTCTGAGTGCAGCAGGATTTTGCTGTCCTGAAATATTTTTCTCTGTACTCAGCCTTTGCAACCCTAACAGCCCCCAGGGATTTAGTTGTCGCTGTTCAAGGCTTGCTCTGATGTGGTGCAGCCATGTAATCTTAGATCAGATCTCTGGAGAACAAAGGAGCAGTAAAAAGAGATTAAATGAGCATCCCTTTGCCTGGCTGTTGATTTACACCATCAGCCCCTGCCCAAATTATGTCTGTCTGTGTCTTGCCCATCCCTGGCCGTGGCCTGCCCTTGCTGGATCCTCTCCCCAGCTTGCCCTGGGACCTGCATTCCCATGACAGTCCTGCCTGGCTGGCTGCACTGTGGCCAACCCTGCTCTTCATCACCCAACCAGACCTGTTCAGCTACAGAAAGATTGTGTCCCTTGTTGAGAAGGCCTTGCTGCCTCCCTTAGCTCTCCTTCCTTTTTGGAGGCTCTTCTCTACTTCATGGGTGTGAAATACATTACCTAATAATAGTTATTTCATAAGTGTATTATATGAAAATCAGTATCTTTTTCCACTTGCTGTTTTCTGTTTCACTGATGAAAAAGTGCGTATTTTTTATTTACTATAATGAGCTCTTCCCAGTATTTTAAATTTAATTGATTTAATTCTAGAACAAAGCAAAAAATACACTTCTTTGAGTATAGAAAAATCAGATATGAATGATCCACTCTGAAATTTTTACTGGATGTAGGTACATTTTTAAGTTTTCTTGTCAGAATAGTCCTGAAATTTGCAATATTTTTGAAGGTTGTGATGATTTGAGGCTTCTGGATGGAAGTGTAGATGCTTTCCATCAGCAACTGTGTAAGAATATCAACTTTTCTTAGCTGAGAAAAATTCTACATTCCTTATATATGCCATGATTTAAAGAGAGAGGAAAACTGATAGTCTATAATATCATTATTTAAGTTTACTCACTACATATCATTTCATACCTATATGATTCAGCCAGGATTAAACTGTCTGTAAGAATTTTACACATAGGATGTCATGTACTAAAGAGCAATGAGGGGCTATCAGGTCTTGAAATGGAACCTTGTTTGAGCTATTTCACAATCTTAGGTTAAAAATGTGTAATGCCATTTCTTTGAAAAACTATTTTCCCTACAAATAGAATAACAAGCAGTGTGTCCTTCTCTTTGTAAGTGAAGGTTTCCCCTGAAGTCTTGAAACAAAGGTAAATTAAAAGAGAGCCCTAGAGCATAAAAGTATCTTTAGATTATTTTATAAAATATCCTGCAGTGTTTTTATAGTAAGGATGTGCAGTCTAAGGCAGGATAGGAAGTGATATAAACTGCAATTTCTTGGATAAACTAACAAAATTTTCTGAAGGTTTGCCATATTTTTTATTGATTGGTCATATATCTATGCATCCACAATTGTAAATTTACGTGTGTTTTAACAATGAGAAAACAATTTTTGTCTTTCAATCTCTTCTGATAGGAGAAGACAGGTTTTGGTTCTGTCTGTGTATATGGCAAATTTGCCATCTCTGTTACATTACAAAAATGTAGAATTAGATTAAACATGAAGATCTTACATCTTTTACAAAGTGTCTGTGCACAAACAAGCATTTATGGCTTCATATTGAACAACTCCATCAATGCAGAGATAGATGGGTATATATGTTGATTTGACTTCCTTACAAGAGCACACAGATATGTTTTCAACACAGAGACAATTTAGCTGCAAAACCCGAATTCTTAATTCCCATGTCTTTAATCTTTTCCCTGTTCTGTTCCGGGCTGTTCCATCTGATTGGGCAGAAGCCAATAAAATCAGGGATATTTTATGAATTTCTTTTTTTTTTTTAAGTTAAAAAGTAAAGGATATTGCAAAGTAGGTTGTTTTCTTTTTCTCATATCATCTTTGCATCTTTTTTGCTACTAAAATTTTTTGACAGTCGGAATCTGACATGGTATCGAAAAAGAAAAAAATGTACAAACTCAAAATTAGTAAAATTGGCTATTCTCCTGTGGATTTTCAATCAGGAATTGTTATGCATCTGGTAATTTCTAGAGTTTCCTGCACAAGTTTACTGCAAGAGACATATTAGTATTATCATTGCTGCTGCACTACATGCATATATTCCTTTGACACATTTTTACATTTCGTAAAAATATCTATTGATTTTAGGTCTTCTGCAAGTGATGAAAACCAGGTACTAGAGACAATTAAAAAGCAGTGTTGTTCAGTCATTCCCATGAAATCCAATTTGCTCACTCTCATAACGTGGTCATTTTATAGCATTCTATCACTGAGACATGTAAGTGATTATTCTGTTTGCACTAAATGGATTAAAAGAATGCAATTGCAAGTCCTTAAGAGCCAAAAGTCAATCAGGTATGCAAGTCCAAAGCAGCATCCAGCTGATGAATAGCAACATAAATATTTTAACTGTGGAATAGAAAATGCTTTGGGATGAATAGGGGAAAATAATTTAGATTTTTAAATAATTCTACTTTTTTTGTTCACTATATTCTCCGTGGCCAAATGTGACTAAATATGGATTTTGGCATTACTTTAAATGATCACTAGTGTCCTCTTGGCAGACTCTAGCTGGATGGTAGGATGTTAGTAGGAAAATCTCCTGAGATGTGGCAGAAAACAAAGAACAGATAAAGGCAGACTGCTGCTGAAGAACAACAACAAAAAAAAGACAATTAAAAAAATATATTTTCAGGGCGTCCAGCACTAATAGTAAATAGCAAATTTTTATCCTCTAAATAAATGCAGATGACACACTCTACACTGTCTTACACTGCAGTTAGTTGTGGGGAGGACTACTCTCCTCACTAAGGTTACTTATTATGCCAGTAAATCCTGTTTATGTCTGCACTCCAGTAAATGTTGGCATAAAGGAGAACCAGATGATGATTAGCCTAAATCAAACGAATTTTAATAATGCTGTGATGGTCTGTAAAACAGTGAAAATATTTATTGAATGTGGTAACTTGTGTTGCATGATGTTGGAATCAATGGGAGGCAGGTATATAAAATTTCTCCTTCTAGGATACGTTTTTTCTGCATTCAAACTCTGAAATCCATTTGAATTTATCTCTGCAGACATACATGCCCTAAAGGGTGATCTTCTCTTAGAAAATAATGATGTTTGGCACCTATTCCTCACAATCTATAGTGATGAATATCTCTCAAAAAACATCTCAGTTTTTCAGGGAATCATATTTTATTCTTTATTTCTTGAAGGCTTTCAGTTTCTCAGACTTAGCAGGAGTGCTGATCTCTTACTACTATCAATCCACATGCTGGTTGTTCATTTTCCCCAGAAAATTGTATTTTTCTAGAAAAAGTACAGTGGCTAAAACTGTGACCACATTTGAACTAGAAATGCTTGTCAGTGTGGCAATACTGGTTAGGGACCCAACTTTTACAAAATGTTTTCCTGGAAGCCATTGCATATTCATTTGGATATTTATATCACATAAATGGCTTCTGCTATTATAGTTTTCTTCATCTAAGCACAATAAATAAAATCAGCAAATTTGATCCTCTTACCAATCACACCCATCTAGAAAATCAGGCCTGAATATGCTCAGACCTTATCATAGTTCAAATTCTATAAGCTTAGATTATTGATATCTTCATATATAATCAACAGTGCAAAGGAATAAATCTGTTTAAAGCAGTAGATTAAATGGATGACAAATTATCCATGCTGCAGCAGCAAACAAACTAAAGTTTTTTTTGTGTCTGCTAGGATGATTATATAACTCTGCAGTTCTTTATAGCAAATGTCTAATTATAAAAAAGCTAGATTTTCTTCAATACTCCCTACTGGTTTGTTATTATGTGCATGTATCAGCAGCTTGCACTGAAGATGAATTGGGATAATCAGAACAGGCATCCCACTGGATTGAGTTATTGGAACATTGCTGCAACTGACTGAGGCCTCACAAGGATTTATGTCTCAAAGGTAAGAAGGAGGCAGCCAGAGATTGTATTTAGCTAAAGAACAAATGCCATGTTTGTGCCTGAGTGCCCCCAGAGTGTACTTGGTTTCTGAGCCACTGACTTACTGGAAATAATGATAAAAGGCTGCAAGTCATTATAAGGAATCTACTTCATTTAAAATATGCATTTTTGTGATGTTTAGCTTTGAAATAACAGCAATAATTTCTTAGTATAATTTTTTTTGTGAAGTGTATTGCTTGTGCTAAAAAAGGACAGCAAAAAATGTACTACAGTTTATGTTATTTAAACTGCTATGCTAATAGCAAGTAGCTGGTATTAGTCACCTTGAGAATTCAGACTTAGCAAGTACAGTATAATTACTTTTTAAAACTCATCCCAGCTTTATTGTAAATTTTCAGCTATGTTTTTAATATATTATTTTCCTTATGTCTAATTTTTACAACCATTTATGCTTATGCTCATTTTCATTTTTGGAATAGAGCTTTTCATGGTTTCTGCTTGTCTTCTTGGGCTGAGAAGGAAATTCGCATTCTGCTGCATCTTCACTCCCATATGGAAGATTTTCCTTTTCCTTGGTATGTCACAGCAATACCATAGAAAAAAAGACTTAATTGCAGAGTGTAACCATTCCAGAGCAATTTTCCAACCATTTTACAAAGCTTCATGGATAGCAAGGAACTTGAGAACTTTCTTCTAAGATTGGTCCTACACCAGTAGGTACAAAGTGATCTTAGATTGTTCTGCCTGAACTAACCAAGGAAATGTAGAAATGAGCATTTAGGTACCTCCCTCATGTCTGGAATGAGTCAGGTGTGGCTGAACGAGTCAGCTGGATGAGCAGTATATGTCTGTCCTGCAGAGGCAAGTTGTTCTAACTAGAATGTATTTTCTTCAAATGAAGCTGCATTGTTTTTAAATCTGAATTTAGACCTACAAGGAGATGTTTTTTGCCATATAGGCTTGTTAGACATACTGCTTCTATCTCAGACTGCTGATCTTCAGAAATGTTTTTTTCAGAGTATATATACTTTCATAGAAATAATGAATATTTTCTGCTTTTTTCATTCACAAGTGAAGCCTAGACTTCTGTCAGAGAGATTTGTGTCCTTAGAAATGCTGACCTTTTCAATGCACTGGCATTCACCCAGGCACTTACACACTTGTCTCCTTGGAGTAAAGATGTGTTTGGCTCAATTTTGAACATCACAGACACTTCCTTTCATATTTCACCACCCTACTCAAACAAGAAATGTACTGAGATCTTGACAGGCACAGAAGAGTAAGAATGATGTAAAATGACCTTTGCAACAGTATGTCTGTCACTGTTATAGTGATATAGGCTATTTATTATTATGTAATGACTTTGCAACCTCTGTGCTGCAGAGGGGCATCTAAAGTATTCTTAGCTTTCTTTATTTTGTCAAGACATGAATGGGGAATATGAATAAACATTTATCTGTATGATCTCTTTGCAAGTGATTAAAAGAATGGATTTTAATTTTATAACCTCTCTAAAAAAATCACTTCTGATAAGCTGGTAAGAAGTGAAAGAGTAAGATTAAGATAGGAAAGGAGTTGAATAATTGCAAGAAAAAGTAGCTGTTTTAAAGTTCTGCATACATGAGAGCAAATTCTTCACAGAGAGAAATAGAGGATTTGGTTTTATGCACTATGCAGCTATACCAAATAGATTTTTTAAAGGAAATTGGTAACTTTTCCATGCACATCCCTTTCTTTCTTTTTTTTTTTTTTTTTTTTTTTTTTTTAACAATAAGGCCATCAATAGCTTAACAACTTGGCAAGTAAGGTTTAAGTGTAATCCTGACAGAAGTATTAGAAACTTACAGGAGCTCAGTAGAATGGTGGAAGCAAAAGTAAACAGAAAACTAGTACTTCAATCAGCCAGGAGCTGAGAATGAGAATAAAGTGCTGTAAAACAAAAGGACATTATTAAAGTTGTTTGGATCTTCTGCATAAAAAACAAATTAAAAAAAAAAATGGAAGAAACCAAACCTCTTGCTTTTCATTAACATTTTAATTCTTATTCAATCTTTTCCAGACAGCAGAATGTTTCTGCCCTTTGCAAATTAAATTCACTGGTGAATAATGAAGTAATGTCAATCATTAGGTTGGATCTGCCAGGGAAAATCCTCAGGCTATTATATCCCAAAATAAAAGTTTCCTCTTTCAGACTACATGGTACCTGCTCCCTATTTTGTCATTTTTGATGAAATGGCCTAGAACTAAAATGAGGAAGAATCTTCCTTTGTATGAGCCAAATGATACAAGAGAGTAGTGAAGGGCAGAATTTTTCCCAATTATTTAATTTGTTTTGAAATATCCTAGAATCAGATTTTTAATAAAGGACCATCTTTGAATGCTTCCTTCCTGAACCCATAAATGAAGCCTCAAAAAATATGTTATCCTGCACTTGGAAAGTAGCTCCTTAAATAAATGTGTGTTCTGCCCTTCAACAGATTCTCCCAGCTGGGACTTTAGCATTCTCTGCTCAAGAAACCTGCAACTTTGTAAAACGTCCATTGCAAACAAAATTTTTCTTTCTGTATCAAAGTAACATTAGAAAAATTCCAGGTGCTGGATTTACAGTTTTTTGGTCTCATCGTGTCTTCTCTTATCTGGCAAGTGTTTGTCAGACACACAGTGTTTGAAACAATTGTTCATGAATGTCTTTGGCTAATATATATAAACAATGTGAAGGACAGTCATGGCTACTTTTACTTCCCCTCTTCCTATCTTGGTGTCTTACAGGAACTGCAGTGGACAACACAAAAATATCTCAAGTTATTAAGAATATTAGAAATTTATTAGTTAAAATATTTTAGCAGAGAGTTTATATGTCATTTCCCTTAATCACATGATGAAGAAAGGTATAAGACATCTAAGTACAAAGAAACTGCAATTTTTTTTGTCTATTCTTACTTGGTTAGGCAGGATCTTTTTTATGAATTAACATCGTATGGGCAACAAGTGTATAAAGATCACTTCCCAGTGTACTAGCATATCAACAGGCATTTGTCTTCCTTGGTTTTCAATTCAATTTTTTTTTCCTTATCTTCTTCTTTTTTTTTTTTCTTATCTTTTTTTTTTTTTTATTTTGTTGTTTGGGGTTTTTTCTGCTTATTTTAATCTGTCTGATTTGAAATCAGTTCCAATTAGGAAATTTTACAGTATTAATGGCATTGTCAAATAACTTTCTGTGGAATATAAAATTTCAGCGATGGTGGCTTGCTCTAGCAGGTGCTACAATAATGTTTTTTAAAATGGTAGATAGCTGTGAATGATTTTATATGTTACCTGTCTTCAACACCTCAATGTTAATTGGTTTCATGTCAGCATGATTAGCTATTTAAGCATTCCTTTTCTCCCAGGGGGAATTAGTGTGTTATTTAAAAGAAATATATTCAGATTTATTCTATTCTTAAATATTTATATTCATGTTTTCTAATTTAAAAGAAGACTAGGTTGCATATTTTTATGCTTTTCCTGACTGTCTTTATGTCAAGTACTTATTGTGCAATCTTTGCTCTACTTTCGATCATCTACTTGACAGACTATTTCTTTTTATGGGTGTAGTAAAGGCAGCAAGGACAAGTGGAGTGATTTGTCCAAGGTGACTAAGCAACCTCAAGCAGCAGAGTCATGAAGGTAACAAAGGTCTTCTGAGACACACAATACTTTATCTGATGATGTGTTCAGACTCTTTGCTAGAGAAAATTGCTGTTGCTTTTGCCTTTTGTTGCTCTGCAGAACCAATGCATCTCTGAGGGAATGAGCCAGGCTTGGTTCCAGCTGGCACCTCATCAACCAAATTCCTAACAGTCAGATTGCAGGGTCTTTGTAGGAGATGTGCGAGCCAGAGAAAAGCCAGCTTCACTTTCAGAGTCTAGGATGAGTTTGGGAATGGAACAGTTAGAGGGAAATACCACAGCTTTTTTACATTTAAACTGAGAGCTGAGCAGAGGTAGTATGGGAATCATTGAGAGACAATAAACGAGAAACTTCCAATTCTTTTTAATTATTTAGATTTTCATTTTGGGGCCAGTTAAAAGGGCAAAGCACCACTGTAAGGGTTGTAACTGCTATGGTCTGACTACATCTACTTATCTCTCCTTACCAGCCTACTAACTCCACAGACAAGAAATGAAATCCTCAGGATGTTAAGGGATACTTGCCAATAACCTCTACAACTCTCTACCTATATTTCTAATAATAATGTAATAAACAAAGTAAAAAGCAAAAAACCAGTCTACTTTTTATTATATCTGTTGTTTGTTTGCTTAGAGATGAAAAAAATATTTTTAGGAAAAATTTTTCTGACAAATTTATTTCTTATGTATCGGTCATGAAAAGACTATGCATACTTAATCATTTGCTCACTATTCATTGTTGATTGAACATTTAAAAGTAAATGCAAAAAACCCCAATGTAATGAAATATGAGATTTTTAAATATTTACTTATTTTCAAGGTAGGCAATATAAAACATTAAATACTAAGTAGTGGGGAAAAGACCCAAATGTTGGCAATTTAGAAACTGGTATAAAGATTTTTGTTTATTATTCTCCTATCAATCATGTTGGTCATTGCTCAGCGTAATGTGATCATAGTTTCTCTTTCCTGATATGTTTAACAGCAATAGTTGGCAGTTGCAAGTAATGCACTGGACTCCAAGGAGGGAAGGAAGAAAGAGTGCAGTTCTCTGTCATTTTAGTTTGCAGTTGTTTTCCCTGTAACTGTATCCCATGCTACACAGGTCAGGTATCCCGCATCAGATCTGTGTGCTACAGAAAAAATGAAGAACCAATTTTCTATAAATCGGCTTGGGCAAGCTCTTTTATTTTGTCAAATTAGCCAGAATACTTGATTTCAAATTTATGACAACTTTTATGGGTTTTTATATTCCATGCTGAAGAACGGACCAGGCTTCATTTGGCATAAAGTAGCTGATAAAAACTTAATTCATCAGGGTGCTTGAAGATATCTGAAAACAGCACAATAGAAGCAATCTGGACTGGCACTCTACATCATTTAGCCACACTCTTTTTGATCTGTCACTAGAAGCCATGCAGACAGTTTAACATACTGTCACACCAGGGCCAGATAGAGCTTTGAACGAGATAATTGGAGGGCTGGAGGCAATGTTGCCAGCCCCGTGCAGCTGTACCAGCACTGCGCTGATAGCACTATCTTGCTTTTGGGCTCTTAACTTAGTATTTCAGCTTGACACCTCACTGTGCAGTGTGAACATGCAGTGTTCTGCGACCTGAGTGAACAGCTTGTTTTTGGCTGCCTGCTAAAAAAGAGCATAAGATTTTACTTTGGTCTCTTAGACTGTTTTTCCTCATAGCTGGAACAGACAGATTTTTATCATTTTCAGTTTGGGTTGTGTCTTCAGACAGATTTTTTGACCACAAAAAATAAGATTAGGACCAGATCTGCTTTACAGTTTTCTATTATTTTTTAACTGAAAGGATTGGACTATTACAGTGTTAAAGGAAAAAACACCAGCAAACCAGCATATTATTTTTTTTACAATCAGAAAAAAAGTGTACTTGCTTCTTTGAAATGATTAGTGAAATGCTGGCAATGAGTTGCCATGAACAATGGTTGCATTGCTGCAAGCTATTTGGTATATATATTTATACACATGATGTTTCAATGATTTATCAGAGATATTAAATATTTAATACTTATTGGCTGAAGTAAACAATCAATACTCAATTAAAATCACTTTAGGCCATTTATTCCAGGCATCTGTACAAGACAAAATGAAAGTTTTTAATCAGAATTGGCTTGAAAACTGTTTATGAATAGAAAACTCAATTTTTATTATATAGTATACTCACAAAAATCTTTTTTATCTGCTTCTTGATGGCTTGGGAGCTTTATTGCATCTGTGAAAAGAGTTTGTGGAATCACAGTCTCTCTCTGTAACTACTCACAGTCTTAAGCTCACAGAGTGTTTCGTTGCTCATAAGAATCTGTGTAAAGATTCATAAATATTTTGTAACATGTTAGAAGCAGTACTAAGATAAAAAATTGAAAATTAGAGACATGAGCAAGAAACAAGGGTCAGCGATGAAATCATCATTCTTAAGATATTGTCAGGGAAACAGGTTTTAGCATGCAACTAATATATAAAAAGATTACCAATAATCACTGCCTCACACTCTTCACAAATTATTTGCTTTCTGAATTTCTGTCAGATTATAAAACCCAATACAGTGGTCAATACCAGCCTATTTTTTACTGTCAGTCACACTTTCTGGTTTTCAAATACTTCCTTTTAGAGTGAGGGAGAATGCATGAAACACTGCTATACTCATATCCTATTGAAACATTTCTGTTTCTGCTAAATTGCATTACAACCATTTGTTTGTGTTAAAAGAGTTTAATATTTTGACTCTCTAGAAGAATAGCAGAACTATGTCTGAAATACATGTTGCATGCATCATACAGAAGTTACCAATTAGGACAGGTTCAATACATTTTCCCATTACGTTCTAACTGCTGTGGAAAAAGTTAATTGACCATTATCCAAATCTTAGCCATCTTTTCTTTTCTTCAATGTTCGTCTCTTGGCATAGGATTTGATGAATTTCCAGCACTTGGCTTATATCCCTTTTCCGTGAGATAAAGTATGAATCCAAAATGTTGAACCAGTCCTCTCATAGCTGCTCGGTAGCCAGAAGAGAGTTCTGTAAAATAACTGCAGTTTCTAGAACTTTTTCATTTCTTGCCTTGTTTAGGGAAAGAATTTGGTCGATGTCTAACTGGCTTTCAACAATACCAATCATAATTTGATCCAGTTGAGAGCTTCTGCGTTTGCTGTAGTGAAATGTTTCAAAATATGAAACAGACATCACTCTGTGCCAGGTTTTGTTTAGATGCTGATGCTCTGCCAACAGACAGAAGATGGAAACCTACTTTGTGAAAGTAATCAGACTTGGAAGGGGTCAAACTGCTTATTACATTATGGTATTAGGCTGATTTAGCTTGTTAATGCATTTGTACTGCTTAAATAAGTCTTTGAAATGAGCCCTTTGGATTCATACATGAATGTTTTAATGGAGATCCCCCATCAGGGGTTACATGGCACAAAATCTTTGATACTCACTCTATGCTTATATACCACATGGCACTGTTTTCTCTGCTGTTTGCAGGATATTATGCACACTTTTTATAATACTGTAATTTAGAATCATGGCTTATTATGCTGACTTTTAATATCTGAACCTCAAATTTTCCCATATGAATCTGATTGAAACTACTCTAAGCAAACCTTCCACAATTGTGGAAGGTGTATATTTATTCAGAGTGCTACCCCCTGTTAAACAGGTCCCCACCAGCTACCTGCAGAGCATACTAATAGCTCACCATACAGGCAGGACAGAGGTGACACATCTGTTCACATGCTCTTATGGCCAAACCACGAGCAGGAAAGGAAATATTCAATGATGTACTTCATGTTGCTGCTTAACAGGAGAGAAAAAAAATGGTGAAGGAAAGCTAACAGCTCTACAAATCTGTGCAAGATTCAATAGCTGGCCTGTTATGCAACTCTTTCACAGGTTTCAGCAACAGCCATCAGTGGTTGTGGGGAGGGTCTCTGTCCTGCAATCATGGGGTGACGTGGCAGAGCACAGACTGGACACAGAGTAAGATCCAACAAGGAGGTTAGCGGCTAATTCTATAAAATAACACCGACATGAAGAAAGGATTAACATATGCCTAGCAGAATGCCTGTGATTGGTAATGAGGTATTTCTGCCTCCATGAGGGTGTTCTGACATGGCTCTAGAAATCCAATTAAAAACTCACTGCTTTTTTTCTGGGATGTGTCCACCAAGACTTACATGCCTCATTAGGGTAGCTTATTATATACATGCTGCAGATCTGGGGACACAGATTCTGACAGGTTATATTCCTTGCTACCCTAAATCTATTTATAGAAGCACTTAATCTGGTGCTTCTATAAATCTTCATATAGATTTATTTGCCTTGGAGGCAGGGAAAAAAGAGGCTCGAGGACTTTGTGTAGAGAAACAATCTCAAGGAAAAGTGTTTTCTGAGTCCCTAGTCACTATCTGTATTGCACATAATTTAAGCACTAGGTATACTAAGCACATAGTTGGAGGCAGGTATAATGGTATCATTTCAGTATTAATTTTCAGTAAAATTGTTAAGGGCTTTACTGAAATTCTAAAATCTGCTTGAGATGGTTTTGCGTGTTGTCAATGTAGCTTTGGGACAGGGAAAGAAAAGATAGTTAAAACCATCCTTTCTCATGATAAAAATCCAAAATGGCTGTGAGTATTTTAGCCCCATTATTAATTACAACTGTAGAATTGAAAATGCAGTCTCTTGCTGAATGAAAGGTGCACTTTTTAAATTTTTTAATTTTAATTTTTAAGTTTTTATTTTTTTATTTTTACTAACTGTGGTTGTATTTCTCATGATAATGTGGAGAAGGATGAGGTAATAATGCTCAAATTTCAGGTTAATTGGTATGTTTTTATTTGATGATATTTGTCAAGTTCTTAAGATATTGCAGAGATGTTTCTGCAAATCTTGCTAAACTCATATCAGCATGTTCTTCATTAATTATACATTCTGCACTGCACAAATGCCATGAGGCCTTTTGGAAATGAAGTAATTTTTATATTTTTTATATAGGAATAGGTATGTATAATATCCATTCATTATACTCCATAGGTTTGCTGTGGGACTCAAGGGAGACAAGGAATATTTCTTGCCATCCAAAAAAGAAGTAATCATTTTCCTAGCTGTCCTATGCAGAAGATATTTTTACTTTATCAGCTCCATGGTATTATTTGTTTCACTACACTATCTTCAATCATCTAAACATTTAACTGTAGTTTAATGTCATTTGTTTTAGTGACTGCTTTCCATTTTTCATTAGACACATATCATTCTCTTATATGAGGAAATGCAACCATTAAATCTTAATTCTGAGAGGTTTTAAAGACTCCTACTTTTGTAAATAGAAATATTATATTCATGACACTTTGTTGTTTATTCTGATGTGATTGAGTGATGTATCTAAAATAAAGAAAAACTCTTTTTGATTCATTATAATCAAGCCTCAGTTTATCACAGGTCCTTGATGCATCCTTTACAAGTATGCACCTGTGATTAACTGAAACCATGCTCTGAAACTTTGGTTTAGAATACTGCCTATAGAGAAGCATTTTAAAATAAAATATTTGCACACATGACTTGATATTTCTTAAAAGAATTTATAGTAATCTTGGTAAAAACCCAAACAAAAAATAAATAAAAATTGTCTGCATATTAATTGTTCTGGAATCCTACTTGTTTAATGAAAATGAAGAAACAGGCATACAAATAATATTTTCTAAAGAGAAACAAATAAATGAAAATTATTCCTACACTGATATTTGAAATATCTTTAGTGATTTACTAGATACAATAGATACCATTGCAGCTATTTTTTTCCTAACACATCTCTATTTTTAAAATTATTTGCTATTATTTTGCATAAATACTTTTGTTTTTACTGCATTTCTTAAACAGTGTGTATTAAATTTACACACAGACAGCAACAAAAATTTAATCTATTAACTCTCCATGACAAATGGTTTAATACTGATGAAGTAGTCATTGGAATCTTTCCTGCAGCCACAAGAAGCTGCTGGCTTATCAGCTGGAAACAAAGAAGTATCATAAAACATTTCTCAGCAAAGCCAAGAAGAATGATTTGATAACTAAGCCCTCCAGTAATTGAAAACATATAACCCATAGACTTCTGAATTATAGCTGTGACTAATCTTGTATGAAATAATTGTTTTCCTCCCAAATATACTTTCTATAGTGCAGCAGAAGTGCCTGTGAGTTAGCGGGATGCTCTGATGTAGTCATCATTCAGGACAAGCAAAGTGCCCAGCAGTTATACATGCTCTTATATCTAGCAATGTGTTGCTTGGCTTTATATTTTTCCTGTGCTCTCTTCCCTGGATGCCAATTCCTTCCCCTACCACTAGCAAACATACAACCTAAAAGGCAAACTGGAAAGGGACAGACAAATTTCATTTTGTGATCTTCCTTGAAGTCATATGTCATTTTATTTATATTTCTATCTTTCAGGTGGTTACATTCATAAATACAATAATATGAAAGTTGAATAAATGAATAGTTAAGAACACTTTTTCATCAAACACTTCCTTAATTTCCATGAATTAAGGAATGCGGTTATACAGTTGGAATATTAAAACTTGGGTTTAGGTAAATCAGTTAAATTTGATGAGTCTTTAGCAGTAGTTTTGTCAGAAACTTGTTTCCTTGACCTGCATGGGATAAGTGGGTGGTCTTTTTCATGGGTCTACACAGATTGCAGAAAATACTGTCACACTTGATGTGATCTGGCAGAAGGGATGGATGAACTTCCAAAGACCCATTGTATAGTAATATGCAGATAATTAAATCTCAGAGCTTTATGAACATCTTAGTACATGATGAAAATGTCCTAAAAGGCAACTTTTAGCCATGCTTTTTATCAGCCATTATTTCCTATGTAGGATATTTAGAATGATTTTATTAACATGGGACTTGCAAAGATATCTTGGATCAGACTATCCTGTTCTTGCTACAACAGGCAACAGCATTTATTCAGATTGCTTTAATAGCATAAAACTCTATCTCAGATCATCAGTCTTTGTTATGAGTCTTTCAAGACAGTTTCACTACTTCAGTTTCTCAGCAGGACGCCACACTGTAATTTCCAGCATGATCTCCACTGTGTTATATATTACTGTGAAACAAGGCCCTACAGTTTTGTATTGTTACTGATTTAGAATAGTTTAAAAATGGTAAAAAAAAGTATTCAACATGTTATGCCATTGTCCTCAACAGGATTCTTTTAGTGTTTTCTATTAGCATATTACCATCAGGAGAGATGTTATAGTGTGGGAATTTCTGCTTTCAGATTCTTTCTGAATTCTTTTGAAAAAAGACATATGGTAGACACATTTTTAAAGCTCTAAAGCTCAAACATCAAAAGAAAAATACAAACATTAACATAGCAGATTTTTTAGGAATCCTTCCGTATGCTTGGCTCAATCAAAGTTTATTGTGATTTAGTCAGTTTAGGATTTTATTATGCTTCATACTGATATTTTGCATCATACAAAAAGAGTTTTCTTTACTAATTTTAAAACAACAATTTAATTTCATTGAAAAATAAGCTTAATTAAAAAATCTTTATTAATACATGAATATTTCAATTAAACATGTGTAACTATATTGAATCCTGCTCTAAGCAATTTCTGAAATAACCTGTGAAAATGACTGGAAATGAAAGAAATTGTAGTTCAAGCTCTTCTGACTCAATACAAGAGAGGAGTAGTTCCTCAACTTCACTTTTGAAGCAGAGATAGAGCAAAATCTCTAAAGACAGTAAAATTACAGGAGGGAAGCTCTTTTCTTTTCTTTTTCCCCCAGAATCTACTGTCTAGACATCAGTGAGTTTCTTCTAGGAAGGAGCAGATTTCTATATGAGAGTATTTGCCATGTGTTAGGAGTCTGGATAAAAAGACAGCAGAGCATCCTATCAGAGTAACTGAAGTTCTGTGAGTTCTTAGAGGAATAGAAATCAGGGCATAGATGGAAGCCATTTTTTCCCACAACTTTTGTGTTTTATATATTTTCTATTTCCTGGCATCTGCCTGTGTTCTTGAACGATTAAATCCCATTCTTATTAGACCCTTGCTGTAAGTGGTGCTGAGGTAACTTGAATTTTACTGGTTTTCATAAAATGAAGATGTGTCAGTTCCATGATCTATTGCTTTTGTTCAGTAATTTTACTTAAATTATTATAAATAACACAAGTAAACAAACCGAATCAAATGAAACCAAACCAACCAACCAACCAGCCAATCCACCCCCACTCCAAAACCCACAAAAACCCCCCCAAAAAAATCCTCAAACAAATAAATAAACAAAAAAGATTGAGCAGCATTTTCCCCTTCATGCCTGCACCCAAATGTAAAGATACACTTGCCTAGGAATTTATAGAAAAAATACTGTTAACTTCTATAGTTTGCTTGTTTTGTGCCCATTCTCCAACTGAGGTTTCCTGGTGCCTAAAGAATGTGAAAGACTGAATTTTACCAGTGGCCCCCTAAATCACTTATCATTAGATAAATGCCACTGTAAATTTCACAAAAGGAATCATAATTTAAAAAAAAAATTGCAAAGGACATTTTGTATTTAACAATAGTATAGGACAAGAGTTACTACATGCTCTTATATCTAGTAATGTGTTGCTTGGCTTTATATTTTTTCTGTGTTTTCTTCAGTTTAGAAGGTTGTCAAATTAAGCTAACTCTTGAGATTTTTCACACACCTCCTCAGGGGTTGGAGCATATTCTTCTGACAAGGCCTATCCTTAGGCTTGCTTCTCCATGAAATGAATGTAGATTCAGAACATACATCTTCCTTCCTGAACAGAATATCTGTTGAGTAAAAATTCACCCCTGGGGCTTCAAACACCTTCCTTGCTCTTGCCCTGCACTTCCAAATCCGATAACATGGTGATTTATCACCTAATCACTGAATGCTCTGTTGTGGGGATACAAACCCACAAATGGTAGTTAATGGTGACTTTTGAAGACCTCTCCTAGCTGGCTGGGTTTCAGGAAAGCATAACAGGTATGAAAACAAATGTATTTAACCACCAATTTTTTCCTTCTCTTCATATTTGTATCATCTTTTTTTTTTTTCAGTTCTATAGACTTAGAGTATCATGAGAGATCAGTAAGGCTATCTTTAGTATGGATAAATCACTTTCAGAAAATAAAACAAACAACTAAACTGTTCAAAATTGTCTCTTTCAAGAATTCTAAAAGTCTATTTTTAGTGAAAGTAATATTTTTTCAATTACTCAATGCTTCCATATTAGAAAAGAAGAGACTTTCTATGAGATTCTTTGACATGGTTCTTTTTAGGATAAATGCCTAATTCAGGATAAATATTAGTGGCAATAAAAAGGAATAGGATGTTACTAGAATGAAGATTTTAAATGTGAAGATACACAAATAGTACTGTGATTTTTGACAGGGTTGAAGGAGCCATGTGTTGGATAAAATTTCATCTTTTCAGAGTGCAATTATAGAAGCAAATTTTATTTAGTAAATTCTAGACAATATTGAATTTAAAATATCCATTTGTGAGAAGAAGTTTTGAGTTTAAAAGATCCACTTCAGTATGCTGAACAGACAAAAGGAATCTATCACATACAGCTTGCCCTACAAAGGATGGGTTTTTGTAGGTGTGATTGTGTTTTTGCATGTTTACATTGGTACCAATTCTGTAGTAACCTGTTTAAGAAAGGGTAAAAACTGCTGCACAACAGCTTCTGGGAAAGAGGAATGAGAAAATGTAAGAGGAACACCCCTGTGGACCCCAAAAGAAGGAAAGGAGGCTCTTCAGCTGCCAGATCAGACCTGCGGAGATCATGGTGATGGAGGCTTTCTGTAGCCCATGAAGGTCCGTGGTGGAGCAGACATTCATCCACAGACAGTGGAGAACAGGCATTCATCCACAGACAGTGGAGAACCACGTGCCAGGAGGAGTAGGTGGATGTAGGCTCAAAGAAGTTGCATCATGTGGACAGACCATGCTGGAGCAGGGAGCATCCTGGCAAGACTGTGAGCCCTTTGGGAACTCATGCTGGAGGAGTGCTCCTGAAGGACTGCACCCTGTGGAAGGGATCCAGAGAAGTTACTGAAGAACTGTGCTTAATGAGAGGGAACTATGGTGGAGTAAGGGAATATAAAGAGGAAAAAATGGCAGAGACGAATGGTTATGAACTGACTGAAACCTTCGTTCCCCAGCTCCCCACACTGATGTGGAGGAGGAGGTGGAAATATTCATAGCAAAGTTCAGACAGGCAGCAATTTTAATCCCCCACTAGTTCTTATGCTTCTTCTATAACAACATGTCAAAAGTCACTTACTGAGATCTCCTGCTTTGATTTTAGAGCAATTAACATGCAACAGCATCTACAGTCCTCTATCTGTTACAATAATTAAAAAATAATAAAAGCAAATTTTTAACTGAAATTTGCCTCTTACCAAGGCCAAGGAGGATTACTTAGACCCTCTGCATAATATCATTTTCAACTTTGCTTTTCTTCTTTTCTGTATTTGCTTCTGTGTTAGCAGGGAACAGAGCAAGTCAGCACAGAACAAATTTCTTGCCTCTCTGAGGCTTCCATTGCTGATTTCTTGTTGCATTGTGATTGACTTACAGCCCCACTAAGTACTATTATGTAGCATTGCAAAAATAAAACACATAGTCAAAATATTGTTTTATTTACACAGTCTGAATGATAGAGACAATAAAATTATTATTACATTTTTCAAAGCTTAACACAGACAGATGGTAGAAATATCTGAACTGAAAAGTTTGTTTGATTTGGTAGTTTCTATGCCCAGACAAATTTAGGAAACAACTACCTATGTTAGAAATGGGGCTTTTTTTCCCACATTGAAATATGACATATATATGCTTGCCACAAGGCTACGGAGGCAAAAGCATATAGACATACATTATCCTCAAATTATGCTGTAGCAGTTTTTGTTTTCAGAACCTCAGATTACTTTTACATTTAATTTCATCAGAAAGCAATGTTCTTTGTTCCTCTGAGAGGGCTACTCTACCCTCTGGGGTGATGTGAATAGTTTGAAGGAATGCAGAACCACTGTACCCAGGGGAAATGTCTGTCTTGAATTGCCCTGCAAATCTGGGTGTGCATTGCAAGATTTCTCATACACACAGCCAGTCCCATCCTGCCTTCAACCTTTCTCAGAACTTAGAGAACAGGGGTGGAGGAAACAAAGTCTTGCATGGTTTATACTGAAAACCTGATATTCAAGTATTGATAGTAGTCATCACTTGTGTATTGTTGTGGCTTTGAGCTCATATGCATATAGTCCTATGAAAATCCACACTTCTGACTCCAAATTATGTATTTCATTAACTCACTCTGTCAATAAATTATCACATTTTTACAAAACTTAATCCTTGAAAAAATGCCCAATAGTCAAAGTCAAAAATTGAACAAATTTGGGAAAAGCTTATACACTGATTGGAAAATCTTCTGGCCTCAGGTTTCTTTTCAAAGCAACATGAAGAAAGCATTTATAGATTCATGAAAGGGTCAGGCAAATGATTTATTGTCTGTGGTTTTTATTTTTCATATTAACTAATATGTTTTCAGTTGTTTTGCATGGGGAATGTAGAACAGCCATCAACAATATTTACTGGTCCATTAGTCTGGGTAGGTGAAAAAGTTTTTGTGGAGTTGAGAAACGAATCTGTACCATGCTATTAAAGCATTATAAATATGGCTTGAATACTCAGGATTTTGGACAAATTGGTTTCTCTGTATCCTAGTCAGCAAGAATTCAGAGAAAGGATACTGATCTTAGTATTTTAGCCTCTCTGAATTGGCATAAATGCCTGATTGTCACTTCTGCTTGTCCTCATTTTCTCTGTTGCAGAGTATGGAGGAAGTACTTGAAGAGGGCTGGATGGGTTTTCCTGTCAAAAAATAGTCTGCATAAAACTAGAATAATAAAACAGAAAATAGAATAATAAAACACAACACTTCAAAATGTGCAGATCTATCTCATGTGGGATTTACATAATGACTTTAGTGGAGTTACTCCATAAGTACACTGCTGGATGTCACTAAACCCATGGCATTCAATGCAGAGCTAGTCATTGTCTCCCATGGAGTTTTGACTCACTAATTTAAAAACTAGAATGATCATATAAGTCCATTACTCTTCCAGCCTGCAGAAGACATAAATCTGGAAGAAGGTTCTAAACAACTGTGCTGCTCAGCAGGACTATATACATATTCCCAAACTAAAAGTATTTTTCCAAAAATGTTATTTCTTTGCTATGGACAACCTCTCCATGTACATAAAGGTAGTGGGAGAATTAAAACAAAAATATTATTTTGTGACTAATCTTAACAAACTCTGTCTTAATTTACATTTGAAGTTTGTATTGGGTTTACATGACCAGGTTTTGGTGTGTGGTCCATGGGGGGCAGAGATCCACCTGCAGCCTGTGGAGGACACCCACACCAGAGCAGGTGAATGCCTGAGGGGGCTGTGACCATGGAAGACCCACACTGAAACAGGGTCCTTCAGACACACAGGGAGAGGAGCCCACATTGGAGCAGGTTTCCTGGTAGGACTTGGGACATTGTGGGAGACCCACACTGGAGCAGCCTGTTCTTGGAGGACTGCCCCCCATGGGAAGGGACCCACATTGGAGCAGTTCATGAAGAAACTGAAGCCCATGGGAAGGAATCAAGTCAGATAAGTTCGTGGTGGGTTGTCTGCTGTGGGAGGGTCCCCATGCAGGAGCAGGGAAACATCTCCTGTCCCTGAACAAAAGCAGAAACAAAATGTAAATGACTGACTGCAGCCCCATTCTCTGTCTCCTGTGCTGCTGGGGGAGGATGTAGAGCCTGTTCTCATTTTAGAGTGAAACCACTTTGCTTGCAAAATGAATTTTGGTTGCAAAAATTTTTGCTTGCAAAAATCCTTTTGCAAAGGATTATTATTATCTTTTTTATTATTATTATCTTTCTTAAGTTTCATTTATATGAGTATATTCTTGATATAATTTTCATCCTTTAACTGTCTTTACTGTTATAAATTTTCCTAAAATTACTCACAGTTACTCATTTGATTCTCTGACTTCTCTTGTTTACTTAGACTTTCTTTTTGAATAGAAACATCATTCTGGTGATTGGTATACACTTTAGATAATTAAACTATATTTCTCTCAGCCTGGAGGCTTCATAATTTTTTTTTATTTGCCAGCACAAGTAGAAAATTCTTTACTTCACATTTTTAGCAATGATATCTTCGATGAAGAACAATCAAAGCTTTGAAACTTCAATGTAGATTCTCAGGTTTGATGAATTAGTGGAGTTACTTTGTTTAGATAGGTAGCTTGAAATCAGAATTTATTTCATTTAGGATTAGTTTCAAGCTGACTTTTATCAAGGAACGGATGAGGAAATTCACCTAATATGTGATATGTTTTGTGCCCTTTGTGTATCTGTCATGCTGTACACAAAGTCTTCAGCATGACTTGGAGCTTGGCTGGCTATCCTATTAATGAGGAAAAGGAAAAGGAAAAGGAAAAAAAAAAAGGAAAAAAAGGAAAAGTAAAAGGAAAAGGAAAAGGACGCCCTAACCCATCCCCCCTATATTTACACTGATCTACTTTTTTCCTGTTTTATCTAGAGAATAAAACAGGGCCTTCTGTAGAGGGGCCAGGTACAGATCTGGGGCAAACAGCTTTAAAGTTCAGTAGTTTAGCAGCCACCCAGAACCAATACAAAGTTCACTTTGGAATTAGCTTTCCATCTTGTTGGCAAAGTTGTATTAAAGACCTCCTTTGAACTCATAACTTAGTAGAGGGTTGAGGAAAATGTCTCTTGTTTATGTGTATTTCTTTTTTAGGATTTATTTTCAGTTCTTCATTGTTCTTACTTTGTGGCATTTAATTTAATGCACTAGAGCTTCCCTGAGTACCATCTGATGGATTTCATTGCTGCTTTTGCAAGACAATGTGCCAGAAAAAAACATCTGGTTTTAAATGACAGTGAATTAAGCCAGCTCTCTGATCTGAGTCCTGTGAGGCTAGAACATACAGCAGGCAAGCCCTTTCCTTTTATGTATGTACTGCAAAAGACATCTCTGTTTATTATTCACTTTAGAAAAGCTATCAAAGTGTAAACAGAAAGTGTAATAAAATAATTTTTTTAAGAAAGGCAACAAAATATCTAAGTGTCACAAAAGCTCTGAGTCACCAGTGGTGACAGGAGCCATTTGTGGTATTACCAGGAAGTACTGTACCATGTACTTCAGTAACTGCACAGTTTCCATGAGGCAGCAATGGTCATGGCACAGTCATTTGTTTCACCCATGTTGCCTTTGTATGCTGCTAAAATAGCAAAATGTTTGAGCCTCCAGTGTGTACAGAACTTGGAAGGTGCCTATAAGGCCAGGCAAATTTTACATTGTAGTTTAAAATCAAGTCTTAGATCAGTTTATCCAATATAGAAAAGGTTTTATGAGCAGCATAGATTTACATCTCTGCACTTTTTGTCTCCACATATGGCTGCTTGCAAGTGCTCCACAAAGGGGGTTCAACACTGGTTTTGCTCTAACTGCTTCAGACAATTCTCAAGAAATTGAAGAAAGAATCAGCACACTGGGGTAATCTTATTCCAGGACCAAAGTTAAGGTCTTTTCTTCTTTTCTTCCCCATCTCTTCCTCTCCTGATGGAAAACTAGAAAGAGAATTGTGGAAGTACCACAATGCAAAAGTCATTGTGGTAACTGGTGATGATATAAAGTCTAAAGTACTTTATATCTAAAGTCATACATGTAGTGTTCAACACAGCAGAATTTGACAAAATTTACAAAGGTTAGCAACAATGACTTGCAGCACTAACTCAGTGCATAAACATAAAATGTGAATAAAAGGGCCTTCTTTCTTTTTCAATCACTGCATAAAATCTGCTCATCCTAAGGCAGTAGATAACAGAATTTTAATTCTCTTCCTTTAAAAGATGCTTTATTTTTATGCTTTTTCATATTTCTTTCACAGTGAGTCTATTTCCTTCCCATCTTGTTCTAGTCTGTAGTAGTCCATCTTTGCTTCCCCTCAGTCTCGCATGCTAACACAAAAAATTCTAAAATGCTTGTTTAACTCATCCTTCAGACATCATGCGAACAGCATGAACAGAGTGAATTGCAACAATTCAAAGCAATGCTTGTGGTACTGAGAATGTTGCAATATTTTCCCTCACAGATACTGTGGTGCCAAAAAGAATATGCTGAATCATTTTCGCAGGTTTGTCAGACACTTCTCAACCTCTCTCACAGAGTCTACACCTTCCTAGACTTTGCATACAGTTGTGTAAATGTACCAAGGCCTCCTCTATCCAAGAATAATATGTGGGAAAGTGCCTCTTAAGTTCACAAGCGTTCACGTGGATTTGGGTAACTGCACCACATGTGCCACAGGGTTACTGCTGTACCCCTGTCATTCCTGGACACTGTTTAGATCCCCGAGTAAGACTTCATTTTATATACCTTCTACATATTGAGAACTAGTGCGGAAAAAAAGAAATTAGAACTGTAGCACTAGAGGGCACTACAGCCTCCAAGATAGTACTGGGCAAAATTTTCCTCTATAAGCAACATACAACTGTATTATAAAACCTTCCACTAATTTTGCTACATTTGAACAGTCTACAGAAGTGGCCTAAGAGTGACTATCAGTGACTATCATGATTTATAAAAAACAAAAAAAACCCCCAAAACCAAATTATTTCTCTTTCCTTTCTATTTTAAGATGTATATTTGACTAACCAAATCCATGGGAGTGGATATTGAAAAGTACATGAGACTTTTTAGATGCAAAGAAACAATAAGAGATGGAAAATAAACAAGGAAAGAAAAAAAAAGCAGAAGGAAACTGAATAGACAATAGCAGATGATTTTTTTTCTGTGTGATATTTGATGTGAAATACCTGGTAAAATCTCAGTTTCTAATAAATTTGATTTTTGCTCAATACAAATAGAATAATCTGGACTGAAGATATATATGAAATACAAAAACATGGTAACAAACAATAAATTATTATTTTCCTAGAAAATATACAGGGAATAACCTTGATATTGGAAAAGTAGCAATGCAGAAAATGCAGAAATTACAACCAGAATCCCATAGCTCTCATGTAAGAGATTACTTTAAATAGTAATAAAAAAAGAATCATTGATAGAGTTGCTAATATTTCACTGAACAAAAAAGAAATATTTTTTTCTGTGCAATTCCAAAGCACAATATGAAGTTTACGTTGGTTTTGATCTCTGCAGTTATATTACTGATATTTATTTTATACCTAAGATTTATATGCTTAAACACTTTTCCAGTTATGGACTGCATTTTTTTACATATACTGTTGTCCAGAATATACCATTCAATTAAACAGCGGTTGGGTACTTCATTCTGTTTTGAAAATCTGCTACTTTTTGTGGCCAGTATGTCTTTCAAGAGCCATTTACACTTCGAATGGATAATTGTAAGCGTGAGGAGTGATAATTTCATTGAATCATCATCATATATTGCTTTGGGTTTGAAAGGATCTTGAAGATCATCTATTTCCAACAGTTACGGGCTTTTCCCAGTTCTCATACTGTTGTGACAAAAGTGATCTCAAAATTATTTACTAGCATAGAATATGAGCTAATGTGATGATTTGTCTGTGATCATCAATATGATGATTTGTCTGATTACAGACAAATCATCTTGCAAGGAAACGGAAGTACTGAAAGACGCAGAAGAGCCAGCCAGGAGACAAAAATGAAAGCAAGAAACAAAACAAACCTCCAAACTGATTTTCCTGATGGGATGGTGGAACAAACACTTGGAAGCGAACTACTTAATAATAGACTGATAACACCATTTTGTTCTCCAGGGTATTTATCCCACTCAGTTTCCATAGTAAAGTGAGGACAGTTCACCCAGAGCATTTTGAACAGCACCGGATACAAATGCTCCCCTTCAACTCTCTGGAGAACCTTTCTTCACTGATTACAGACAGAGCCCAAGGACACTACCAAAGCATTTAATGACAGCCATTAAAATAAATAGCGGAAAGAAATATAACCTATCTTCTGAGATGAAAGTTGTGAGGCAAAGAAGAAATAAGAAGCTGCTGCATAGTGACAAATGTAGCAATTCATTAACTGTGACTGAATAGGTCTGCAGGTGGTGGTGGAGTGAAACACACCTTTCCATGTTAGCAGGAGATGCCCTGCTCAGGGGTTTCAGTATCAGAACTAGGTGGTTAGGATTACGTAGTTTGACCATATAATTTATGGTTAGCAGGACGAGCAGCATCCGAAGCCAGTGAGCTCTGCAGGGATTGTAGTCTTCCCCAGAAACTATGAAAGTAATTATTTAAAGGGTTTAAATGCATTAAAAGCTGTTAATGAAATTTCACATTGTTACTAAACAATAAACGTCTTCAACTCCTGACAAACATCTAGCCGAAGAAAAGCAAAAACTTTCCAAAATTTGTCCACTTACAATGTTGTTTTGCCACTGATGGAGATATGGATTTTCAATTCACAACCTTTTCCTGACTCAGAAAAAAAAATCTCAGCAAGTTTCACAAATTTAAAAAAAAGCTTACATTTTTTGTCAGTAATAGCACTAAATAAACTTGTCAAAAGAGGATTCATTTTAAGCTTCCTTGGCAGTTCTGTATTATGGGAAAACCAGTCCACTAATGTTCTGGGAAAAAAGAAAACAGGAAGTAAGCCTGCAGCTTTTACAAAAATTTTAAAATATTTTATTTTTCACCTCATTAGTGAAATAATGTTTTCTTCTAACACAACTACTTTCCTTCTGCCTCTCCAAACCCCCATGATTTTTCTTAGAAATCTGCAGTGAAAATCTTTCAGCTCACATGACAGTGTTCGTTTCAGCTTGGGTTTTCTATTAGGGAAATTTTTTCTGTTACCACTGCTCCAATGTAACCAATATAAAAACGTGAAAATCCCAGGGACAGATTACATCTGGTTTGTTAACCAGTCTAATATACACCACATTTGGAATGGGGTCAGATGAAAGATGGCCAGATGTTTGCCATGTCCTGGCAGCTTCCTCTGCCGAGGGCAGGGCTCTGAAGCAGGGGAGATTGGCGCTTCCTTGAGCAAATTTAGTCACTGTGCAGCTGGGTAGGCATGACAGGAAAGACAATATAGGAGGGATGTTGTAACCATGATAAAGATAAAATTTCCTGAAAAGATAGCAAATTTAACATGTAATTTTTTTTTTCAAATTTATATTGAGATGGACCATCTTTCCCCTCTACCTATCATAGAGACTGTCTATGTGCTTTATGAAAGCATTATTCACTGAACGCTCTACAAGGAAATTAGTCTTTTATTTTCCACCTATATTTTAATTTTTTTAACCAGAAATTCTAGTTTTCTAGGATTTGGTGCCCAGTTGTTCAAAGCAGTAAGTCTATATAAATAAAAGTCAGATCTTTGTCCCAAAGAACAATTAGAAATCCCAATTAATCAAATACAATTTCCTGTACTCCTCAGAAGTGTCAGCATCTATCACTTTCAGCAGCTCTTTTGATGATGGAAATATTTTGAATTTCTTGACGTAAAATATGGGATTGAGGTTTGGGGGATTTATTTATATTTTTGTTGTTTTCAATGAAATAATTTTTTATTTTTGTAGAAAAACTTCTGAGCTAAAGGGAACACCATTTTTCAACATAGATCTATAGCTCAATCTATATCAACAAAGAGCACATAAGGTCAGCTTCAACTTTTCTTTACGAAAAATAGGAGTAATAAAAAATCATTTGGCATTTTAAGTCTGATAATCAAATGTGTAGTATCAGAGACCAGAGGATCTATGATGGGTTTAAAAAAAGCAAATATTTTGTGTCATCTAGGATGCTTTCAGCTGACTGCTGAGAAGGGGTATTACAGCTCTCAGAAAATGAGTATGTAATTATGAGAGACAAGTAATAATAGCTTTCATGGAATCTAAAAGGAGAACTCATTTCCCTTTTTCTATTTTTCTCCCCACTCCTCCCTAAACATGCAATCAGATGATTTTATTTTTATTTTGAAAAAAAACCCAGCAAAATTCCCCCCCCCCCCCCCCCCCCAATTAAAAAACCCAAAATAACAAAAAAGTCGAGTAAATTAAATAGTAACTGAACTTTGGTTATATGAGATCTACAACTTAAAATCTCACAGAGTGAAACAATTCAGATTGTATTCAACCTGACTGCATTCAATAAAGTCTTCTCTGGGATGTTCAGCATTTCTGAACCTACTAATGAACATGAGCACATTCACAAAGACATGGTTTACTTGATAGCCCATTGCAGAAATTAAAACAATAATGACTCTTATTGGTCATATTGTTGTGAGAAAGGAGGAAAAGAATGTAGGAAACAAGGAATGATGAGGGAGGAGGAAAGATAGGAAAGTAGGAGGGAAAGAGGGAGGAAATCTTTATGAAAGGTTATTATTTCTGAGGTTATGAATCAAATAAAATTGTATCAATTCTTAATAAAGTTACTATGTTGAGAGATAATTTAGATTAAATATATATGTATAGATACGTATAAATATATTAAAGCTGGTAAATTCCTGCTTTTAATGAAGGATTTACAAGATCCTGCAATCTCTCAAATGCTCACAGTGTTTTCCATCCCAAAGGAAATGCAGTGGAGGACTGTGGGCCCATGGAGCATTAGCCTCTTGACATCATCAGCACTACTGGAGTTGAAATACAGCACTGTCAAGTCGCAGAGGCTGCCATATATAAGTACACAGAATCACTACCACTGGAAGAAATGGAAAGTTGTGTTCTGTATTCCTTTCTGGTTTGGCTTGCAAAAAAAAAAAAAAAAGAAAAATTTTAAAAAAGTTATTAAGTTTTCTCTCGTAGTCTGTGGATTTGCTGTTTCCTCCACTTTTTTCACCCTGCCTGAGGATAAAGAACCTGATGCTGTTTGATCATGGACACACTGGACTCTGCAGGGCATATATCAGGAGGTGAGCTAAAGGCAAGAAAAAGGATCAAGAGAGGAATGTTGATCCACCATAACCATGGTGGAGTCCACCAGGCCATACCATACCTCCTAAGGAAGGATTCTGGATGTGCCAACACATGTGAAAGCAGTATGGAGAAATAAGAGCCAGTTTGCTGAGTAAAACCCTTGTTCCAGAGTATCAAAAATCTGCTATATGCTCATTATATTTAAGTTTGACCAGCTCTAATTTAGGCCCATGAACTGGACAACCATTAGGCACAGCAGCACATACCAGTGGGACATAGAGTACAGAAATGGCTCAGTTTACACCCGAGGCAAATCAAGTTTGCATGTTCCAACACTGTTCAGTGATACAAAACAAGGGATGCTATGTGGGTGCATTTGGGAATGCACTTCTGACCCAAATGGAAATGTTGATTTAGACCATGTGAACTCTCTTTACTTCAGCCCAAGGGCAAAAGCTGCTCAGTTTGAGATATTTTCAAAGTACTTTCTTGAGAGTTAGGCCATATAAATTGTCATCAATCCTAGTAACTATTCCTTTGCCCTTTTAGTCATGTTGGCCTGCTTTTTCCCTTTTCTTTCTGCTGTATATCACCCAATCATAAAAATGTTACATGATAGGGATTGATGCCCTTCTCTAACTAAACAATATCTTCAGTTACTGTGACAAAGAATTACACTGCTGAATTATGTATCAAGTAGTACAGAAAACAGTTCTGTCAAAAAAATAAAACTAGCAATCTTAGAAAATATTTAAATGAGAAACTATTTTCTCCGGTTTTGGTTCACTTTGAGCAATGGAAATTATAGCTGTTACTGGTATCGTTAGGCTGCAGTTGACTTCAGAGAAAAGCATAATATTTAAATAGTTTCTTTTTATCATGAAACTACAATTTAAGAAAGTCCTGAAATAGAGCCTTAATCCATTTTTACTATTGCAACAGGAGGAAAATAAGGTTTGAAGAAACATCAAAGAATCATACATAGAAGCACTTGCCTGGTTTATACTTATATAACCCCAATAGTGAACAGAACTATACTAAGAATTAGTTATTTTAAACTTTAGAAAAATTTTAATATTTTTGTAACTCCCCTACCTAGTTTATTATCTCTGCTTAACAAGATTCTGTCTGCTCAGTAAACAAGGGGGAAAATTATTCCTGCCATTGGGAAATGGTTGGCACAAAAATTTGAGCAGAACAGCTGTTGAATGTTCTTTCATTTTCTATGGATTGTGAGCTGAAAATTCTTCCGTCTTCCCTCATTGATTATATTTCCCACATTATTTTCCAAAGATGCCCGCAGCTGATAAATAGCTTTAGGATATTTGTTTCCTGAAGCAGAATATTTTATTGGATATTTCACCAGTGCTTAGTAGAACAGGAAAATTACTTATGGAATTTAGCAAATAATTTCCTGCAATGCAGGAAATTTCCTACAATGCAATCTTTTGGCCTTCCTGACCAGTTCTAGTCAGACAGATCTTGGCCTTCAGTAATAGCCCACAGTTGAACGCAGTCACTGTGGGAAATACACAAAGGCTTTGGGATATCAGTGAAGAGATCATTGCATTAGTTTCTGGTTTGCAACTGACAGAAATCCCAGAAAGCTGATAACTTGCCAGCATTGATTAGAGATGTATGACTCCTCTGTGATTTGGGATGCGATGCTGACCAGGGAAAGGTGATGTATTACTTGTTTCCAAGTAGTCTGAACAATGTATCAGATTTACATGTAGCAGTATCCAGTCGTTTGGGAAATAGTTCTGGTTAAAGGTTTGTTAACCAGAATATGATTATCTTCATGATTTAGCTGCCCCAGAGCTTTTGAGAAGGTCCAAGCATCTGGTTTTTCTTTATTGTTTTTCAACAAAACCTTATAAATGATTTACAAATCAACCCTTGCTTTGTCAACCTGAGAGGCTAGCAGGACAGATAGGCCAGAGGTACTTTTGTGTGACTGATTCATCCAAGATTCATGATCCAGAAATGCCCTTCAGTCTCTGTCCTGAATTAAATAGATATGGGAGTAAGTTGTAGCTGCCAAAATAAAAGGTCAGCAAGCAAAATTTTGAATCTACTCTGAATGATGTCAGAGGACTGGAGGACTGGATATCCTTCAGTCTTGCCTTTCTGATTCAGTTTCTTGGCCTAACATGAATATAATTATGACCCTTTTAAGAATATGATTCATGTTTCCAGGTTTATCTAGAAAGATAATAATTTATTCTGATTTTTAAAAAGTTTCTAAATCCTTTCAAAGATTTAGGCTGCAAGATTCTAAAAGGCAGTTTATTTCTGAATAATTCTTTCCAGCATAAAAAAGAGTCAACATATTAGTGAATATGCTATTGAAAGTGGAGTTTTGAGATTTCAACATTATAAATATTGGATTAGGTTTATCAGCAATCAAAGAAATATCTCTAAATTGCTATTGATTGTTTGTTATTTATCTGAAAGCCAGCATTTAAATAAATACAAGGAAACATCTCGCAGAAAAATATTTCTCATGTTGCTGAATGTATTTAGCACAGCACGGCTAGGTACAGAACCTGGGTATTTTCTGGGTTGGCCTGTAAATTAAGAGATACAATTTTTTACTGGTGTAATGTAGAAATTAAAATTGTAGCAACAACTTTGTAATACATTTAAATGCCTTTTTCCCCCTGTATGTTAATATTATGGTGATATAGCCCCCAAGCATGCCAGATATGTATAAAGTAATAGGATGGTTAGAATGAAGTCCTCTGCTAAGACGGAAGTGAAATCACAATAAGCCTGACACTAGGATTTGAGCAATGTCAAAATATGTATTCCATTGCGCATTACTACCTTCAATTCAGATAGGGATTTCATGTATAGGAGCATCTAAATGTTAGAGAGGAGTTACTTTCAAGAGATAAGATTGGTTTATCTCTTTTTTTGTTCTTGCTAATACCAGACCATTTCTGAGTACTATAATGAACAGAGCTTTATTTTGTAGTAAGTTTAGGAATATTTACTTCAATAGATCTTTCAGATTGTATCTTGTTGCTTCCATCGTGCAAGTACTTTGTGTATTAATTAAATTTTAATACGACTGCTTAGGATGACAAAATTAACACATAATGAAATACAGGTCAGGGTGGTGGGTTTACCTGGAGCAGAAATAAAGCACACATTTAGTCACTCCCTCAATTCCCAACATACCCCTGCCTGCCATGGGGTAAAGAATGGGAAAAGTGAAAGTAAGAAAACTCAGGGATTCAGATAAAGACAGTATTCCAAGCAAGGAAAAGAGGGAAAAACACCTACAAAAGCAATCATTCACCACCTCTCACAAGCAGACAAATGGCCAGTCAGCCTCCAAGCAACAGCCACTTTGTAAGGCAATTCCCCACCTCCCTTCTCTTATTTATCCCAGCTTTCCAGGCTCTTGTCTCCAGCCCTCCACCCTCTCGGCAGGGGTGGGGTCCCTGTGTGCAGAATCAGGAAAAGAAAGCACAGAGTCTGTGTAAGGACTGTTCACTAGTAACCAAGTGTGATACCAGCAGGGCTTTAGTCATAAATGCACAGCACCATATGGGCTGCTGTGCAGAATGTTAACCCAGCCAGACCCAGTGCAATCAGTTCCATGCAATTTAAGTGTCAACACCACAAATGTGTAAAACATATGACTATTGCTTGGACATTTTAGGTATTTTCTTCACACTTTGGCACAGAGGTAGAACCATGACATATGCCAATGTTCATGTTAGGTGCAATTAATGCTGACAAAAGTGAGGTTACCAGCCAAAATAAATGAGATAGATTAAAGTAAAAGACAAAATCAATTTCATTCCCATAGAGCTTCTCAACTAATTTGAAATTAGAAAACAAGTTTAATTATACCATTCTTCCCAAATAATAGTAAAAAAAGAAACCAAAAAACCAAAAAACACCCAGAAACTGAAATAGTTAATCACTGTGTAGGAGATAAATTCTGATTACATATTAATTAATTTCAAATGGAACTTTTTCCTTTGACCTTACCGAAATTATGTTATCTATATGTCATGCTTGTTTGATATCAGACAACAGATTAGAAAAGATAAAGCATCAAAGTGGATGTTTTCCATTCTAATCTTGTCAAGATCTTTTCATTAAATAAGAAAACTCATTTACCTATAATATGAACAGGACCAGTACTGGCTGAAATTTGGAATACCTAGAATTTTACTTTGATGTTGGTGCTTCTCATGTTATGAAAATCTCTCCTTCTAAAAAAAAAAGATTTTGATTTAGTGTAAAGATCATTCTTTCAGTCATTTAAGAAGAATGATTACATACACACACAAATACAAAGTCAAAGCTTCTAATTCAGTAAAGTTTTCTATGCTTTTTAGATGAGTTCATCTTTTATGCTGAATTCATCTCTGTTTTTAAAAGAAGAAATTTAATAACAAGTCCTTAAAAGGGATATTAACTTGCCTTATCCTAAAGTTGCGCTACAGCAGCAGTGTGGAGAATACAGTCCATAGGGAAAACCAGGTCCACAGGGAATCAGGTTTGGCAGCTGTGTAAACAAGATAACTGTATTTCTCAGTTTAAAAGTGAGTGATAGTGACTTTCTTCATGTAGACTGAATGAACAAACCAAAATATTTGTGCAAAATGTAGCCATGTAGCCACCCAGGCTGACAAGACTGCATGGCAGAATTTTGAAGAATTTCAGCAGAACCCTGAGCCTGTGAGCTGTGGTGCACTGGCAGATGCACTGCCCAGACTTTGCATGCTATCCCACTGTTGTTATCATTGAGGGACAACTTCTAGGGCAGCCAGGAGACTAGCCTGATCTTTAGTGCTAGGCTTGTGAAATGCACTGGCTCAACTACCTGCACAAAACTGTCTGCCTCATGCTTTCCTTGTGCTACACAGAAGTCAGGAAATTATCTGTGTGCAAAACACCTACTAGTTTTGAGCTAACCTAGTGCTGCTTTTAGGGGATGACTTCTACACTGTGATGCTCTCCCACTGAAGTCAGAGCACCTTATTCTAATACACAATTAGGAAGAGGCCAACTGAATATTATAAAAATTTTAAAGAGAAGAAGATTTGTATAGTGATTTAGGAAAACTATGCACAGGCTTTAAATCCTTAAATTACAAGCTATCTGGATCCTATAGCATTTCTACTCTATGCTAACTATCCCTTAGGACTGCTTTTAATCCAGATAATTTCAGCAATCTACTTTAAACAGCTATGAAAACAGTCCTAGTGGAATGTAAAGCAGATGTGGATATTTGTGTCCAGAATGAAGGGAAGGGTCCAGAATGTCTCTACTTTTCTCCATTGCTGAAGCCAGCATATTAAAAAACTATGGTATAATTGGTTCCTCTATCTGGAACTATACACAACCTTTATATTAATTCTGTAAATGAGAAAAAGACTGAGGAATATCCATTGTGGCTAAGGGAATGCAATGTGAAGAATTATTTTACACAAATGGATGAAAAATATTGAAGTAGGTTTCTTCCCTCTTCTTCCTTAGTCTCTTCAAAATGTACTCTTTCCTCACACAGAAATTAACTAGCACTGGCCTTCCAGGAGTTATTGTGGTGACTAGCAAAGAGTTAGTAGTTTCATAACTACTAACTCTTCATAACTACTAACTCTAGTTAGGTGATCCTGTATAATTTTTTGTGCATAAAAAATAAGCATATATTTAAAGACTGTGCATAATATAATTCTATGTCTTCTCAGTTTCTTCCCTGCAGTAATTAATTGCTAATATTTATCTTTAATGTGAATACAGCTCTTTTGACTATGTGGAAAAATAATCTCAACAAATATCAAATGCACAAACAATAGATATGATTGTCTAAAGGAAAAAAATCTTTAATATAAATTGCAGTTTTTATTGCTCATTTCTTGTTGATTTGCCATACACCTTGTTAATGTTCAGCAATCTTATTACTCTGTAATTTTCAGGATCACCAGAATTTCCTTTGAGTTATGATTCACAGCATTTACCATTAAACATTCTGCCACAGATTTTATTCCAAAAATGTTTTAGATATTTTCTTTCAAAAGTTGGCACTTTATTTTTGACATCCATCTGAAGGTTTGGAGTGCCTCCCTTTTTGTCTCACTTTCTTCTTCATGAAAGGAACAAAACAAACGTTTTGTTTTGTTTGAAAACAACAAAATGGACAAAGACAAAGAAAGAGAAAATGTGATCCAAATCAAGATGTTTTCTTCCCATTAGTTATAGTTAATAAATGCAAAAAGCAGTGGTCCAAAAGCAACATAGAGAAAATTTCTGGTGATCAAATTTCTAAGAATGCAAATCTTAATCTCTCAGAGAAACAGGTAAAAAAATAAGATAAATAAAAGGTCCTAGGAGATCTTGAATAGATCAAGGGTCTGTTAAAAGATATATGATGGGAAGGGAAAAGAGTGAATCATGAATCATGTTCTTCCTAGGAATGGAAGAAACAAAGAAAACATTGCGTCTGGCAGTTTCTCAAGCAAATAGAAATGCACAAGAGTAAGGTCACTAGAAGAGAAAGGAAGGAAGATGCTACCAAAGCTTGCATTGTATCAACTAGAAATGAGATTGCGACACCTATGCTTTTCATCTTTGACTACCTCCTAGATCCCAGCCTCCTTAAGACTTTGAACCAGAAACAAGATTCATAATTGTAATTGCTGTTCTGCTGCTTAAATCCAGAAAACTGTATTTCTATGATCACATATGCAACTGAAACAATCTTTGCAAATTCACCATTGCCAAAAGAAGTCCTGCCCAACCAGATCCCACTTTGCTTCAAACTCAAAACACAACATGATTAACTACCTCCCTAATTCCAAAAATATTATTACATTTTTTTTAAATAAAAATGGAGTTGTTGGTTTTGAATGGGGAATTTTTCACAACTTATTTTGAACTTTCTGAATTTTACAGGAGTTTCAGGATAGTATGAAAGGATTGCTCTCACAGTATTCCTAATGTAGAATTTATGTCCCAGTTCTTCTGAATCAAAGGATGATCTGGAATCTAGAATTTCACTGTGTATGAGGTGATCTTTCAACGTTTTTTAAAATTCCAAACTTTAATAAGGAATCTATACCTTATCTAGATATTTTTAGGATTTATCACCTTATGTAGTCAATATATTTTTTAATAAGTTAGTCAAATGACATCTTATCAAAAGATGAGAGAGTAAATTTGCTTCCTTTTGTTTAAAACTGTCATTGAATTTAGTATGTTTTGAGCCAAGAAATTATAGACCATTTTTATCTGTTAAAAGAATGAAATGTACTAGATATATTACTTAATGAATGAAAATACAGATATGATGTAAAACAAAATAGAACCCTAGTCTCTATAATTCTCTTGGATAGTAACAAGATGATGAATTTCTTTTTATCTGCACATATTTCCACACCAGATTAAAAAAAACAAAAACCAAAAGACACAATTTGTTTAAATGGATTGTGGTTGCAGACAAAATTAGAGTTTAAGCCTTGTTTTCTTACTTTGAAAACTCAAAAGTTCGTGACTGGCTAACAGAAACTTTATCTCTTTGCCCTTTGGAAGTGTAGACCTTTAAAAGACTCAGCAAGAGTTCAAGCAGTTTAAAATACTGTTATCATTACAGCCTGGATTACCAAGCAAAAGAATGCACTTTTACTAGCGTAGGCATCTTTGAAACTGAGCTTCTTAGTGCTATCAGAAGCGAGTCTGGTTGTTTTATGCAACACTATTGTTCCACCTTTGCACTGCCTGACTTTGATTTCTGACTTTCTAAAAGCTTGAATGACACCAAAGTATTTGCTACTACACTATAACACATTCATCTGGTCATCTCATCTAGATTAAGCCTCTTTACTGGACAAATTTTTAGAAACGTGTATAAAAATAAGGAAATCTGACCTTAAAAACATTGCAGTGCAAGATATGAACATGGACCCTCTATTTGAGATAACAGAAAGAAGGAATCTTACATACAGGTTGTGAAAACTAGTGACAAGGCAGATAATGTTATCAGCCATCAGGAGGGACAGGGGGAATGAAGTAGCAAAAAAAATTTCAATCCCTGAACAGTTTTCATCTCGTGAGTTTAAACAGTCAGTTCTGAACATTCTACATGAATCCCTTTAAATATATGAGGGATTTTTTGGTTTTTCTCATCTACTGATTTCAAAACAAGTCAAATATGACCATTTTGTATGGATCATTTCAATGTGAAATTCTGACATTAAATCTCAGCAATTAAATTTTTTGCATTTTTATCCTAAATAATTTAAATCCAAATTGTAAATTAAACACTAGAACTAGAAATACAATAAATGAAGAAATTTAATCCAGTTGCATAATATATCTTCTATATGTAGGTTTGCTCTTTTTTTTTTCACAATTTCTAGTCACATTTCACTTTCATGTGAGCAGGCAGCAACTAAGAAGAGAGGGTTCAATTAAAAGTAAATCACTGTCAAAGTGGTGGTTCTAATTATTAAACTGAAACCTCGGTTGTTGGATGATTAACATGCCCAGTGTTATCCATTTCTCTCAATTGGGATAAGGTTAAAGTGGTCAAAATTCTTAATGAGTGAATAGAAAAATTTCACATTTTACCTCTGCCATCCCGAGGGTTAAATTGTTTTAATGGATTTCAAAACTGTTGCTCTGTATTTTAGTTCAACTACATCTTGCTTATGAATTTGCCACCAAATTATCTTGCTTGGGACCAATATCTGCAAGGACTGAACACCCTCTGCCAATTAGTAACTCTCTGGTTAGAAAAATATTTGGGTCATCTGCTGAAGGTATTTTGACTGACATTTGGATGCTGTCCTTATATTGAATATCAAAAGTGTTTTGGAAAACTAACATTACAGAAGTCAATTAAAACAATCATCTGAGCTATTAGAAAGACCAGCATAAAAAGACTTAAACAGTAGACCAATGCCCTGGCAGATATTCCTTTGTATGATCTGAGATATTGGACTGGATGCTTATCTCATTGGTAGATTTAGCTTTGGCTTTGGCTTAGGGACAATGCTTTCCAGCTGAGTAGAACATTCAAGTTCCCAGATGTCTTTATTAAACGAAGGTTATAAACATGCTGTGTTTTAGGCTGCTGGAAAATCTGGAAGTTGTTTTCCACACACACACACCTTGGGGGAAAAAAACCCTGCAAAGAAACATTGTCAATTTTATAAACACACAAACCAAACCTTCTGACAGCATTCTGTATGAACATATAGCTGATGAGGTGTAATGTTCAGATTATTATGGCTAATATCCAAAATTCATAAATAAGTAACATGATTTGCTGTCCCTCCTCTCTCCTGGTGTGATGCTCATCCATCCTCACACAAGTCATATTCTCCTGCACAAGTCAGCTATAAATACTGTTGGCACCTTGCCTTGCTGATAGTACTCAAATCCTTTTATTTTCAGGATCACTGGACTTCATAAAATTTGTTCCTTTAAAAATTTCTGGGTAGTTCTAATGCCATCTGTATTATAGCTGCTTTAAATATTCTATCAGGTTATGCTCTAAAAAGTTCCATCAGATTAAATATTTTTGCCTTTGCATCCGTTGTTCCCCTGTGCAAAAGACAGTTCTATATAATTTCTGTTGAACACTTCATAAATTGCTTCACTCCTAGGCAATACCAGTTAAAAATAAAGCCTCATACATGATTAAGCCTACCCACTATCAATTAGAAAAGCACGTTCGCAAGGCTTAGTTAATTGAAAGTTTCCCAGCAGGATTACTCTGGGAACAATGATGCATTTTCACTCTCAATTCTTGTTAATTAGTCAGTCATAAAAGGCTTCTTAGTCTCCATAAGATCTTTGAGTTCAATTCACTTGAACAAATTTCATTCAGCCCATTGATTGTTCAAGTTTTTTGATCAGATAAAAGTACTGCTTATTATTTTTCTTACCAAGACGCATACTTATTTCTAACATGCGTTCATATTAGTTTGTGTATCAGAAAGATCTGTTTCACTAATTCTTTATCACCCTTTTACAAAAAATCCTCTTCTGTGAGCAGGCAATAAATTACATTAAAATATGTACATTTTCAGGTACAATTATTTTGCAGGAAAAAAATAGTATGAATTGTCCTGCCAATGGTGTATAAAATGGTGCTAAAGTTTTGGTGTGTGAAGAAAAATTAAGTGTCTAAAGAAGCTGTGGCCAAGAAAGGAGTGGAAATAATATAGAAATAACATATCTGCTAGGTGACTGATAACTTGACCAGTACCACATGAAGCACAGGCGGAGGTAATATTACCATAACAGTAAAACTAATAATGGAAATTCAAATACTCTACAATTTTTTCCAGTACTAGATTTTTTCTGAAATAGACAACACCCCTGTTTTTTAAATTGTAAGTCTCACAAAAAGTCTTACCTATGCTTTATTCATTTGCTCAGTTACCAATGTCTTTGAAAGGTGAACAGACTCTAGAATAATTGCTAAGAATAAATTTAGGAAGTTAACTACTCTTTCTCCAGGGCACAGGGTTGTTGAACCTTTACAATTCAGCAAGATCAGTTTGGCAGAGCACTTAGAACAGACTTCAGTGCACTCTCAGAAGAGTGACACTATTGACACCTGCTCAGCCAGAAATATGCCTTACAGTCTGCTTCCCTTCTCCAGTACCATCTCTGTGGTTAGGATTTCCATTAACTTGTTGAAATTAAGATAAACAATTCCCTTAAGGACAGATGGTGTGTAAGCATGTTGAGAAAAGAAGAATGGCAACAAAGATTCCCAGGTTTCTTTGCCCAAGGCTTCATTTTAACACCCTCACAGAGCTCCACTTTTCTTCCCCACTGTTCCCACTTTACTTTCCTTATTTATCCACCACTGAAGCAGACTATGAGTTCCATGAAGCGTATGCTAGGAATATGCCACATGTCCTTTTCTCTGGAATAACTCATTGTTTCCAGGACTCTCACATCTGTCCCAAGCTGAGTTATCATCCTTAGGCTGCACTTGCTGTGAAGGCACCTTGTAAATGATGTCAATAAAACTTTGCAGCAGGATTCTCAGAGCCCTCCCAAAAATGTGGCCTCACTTTGGCTGAGATGGTAAAAAATCCATGAATTTCTGAGTTAACAGCTACATTTTTCTGAGGTCTACAAATTGCAGATTAGGAAGGGTTGTGTAAGATGGCTTTTGTGCCCTTCTGATCTCAATCCACCTGTCTCCAGGGCGTTTTCTCATGTGACCAAAAGGTTGTTACCAGTTAAGCCAGCTGGCAATAACCTCAAAGAGCTGATTTTTTTTTTTTTCATTTTGTATTAGATCTGCAGAAATCTCTTGCCAAATTGGCCTCTATCCAAAGCCATAGAAATTCTTTGAAATGTACTTGAAAACCGAGTTTGCCATCTACAAAAGATAAAGCCATGATAGGAGAGGCTCCCATCTACAGAGATTTCTGAAGGAATTAGGCTTCTGTAACATGGCCACCAGATAGCAAAAGGAAGACATTGTAGTAGCTCGTGTGATTTTCTTTTAAGGGCAAAGAGACAGTGAACTCTGTTTGTACCAAGGGTTTTGGATAGTCCTTTAACTCTTTATGACAAGTACAGGGTTCCAAAAGAAGATGGCTCCTCTTTGAGCTGCTGTTTCAGTTGGTTCTGGATTCTCACACAGAGATGTTTCTATACTCCCCATGAGTGCCATGCACACTGCTGAGAGCAGTTATATTCCATCCAGAATGATGTATAAAACTAGGGAAGACTGTGGACTAGAGACACAAGATGTGTGTTGGAGGAGTGTGATCAGTTTCATCCACATAAAAAAAAGACATTATTATATCATCAGTATTACTAGTACTGATAGTCCTAATCAGTCTTTATAAACAGCGAATAATTTTCTCATATAAAATTTCAATGTAAATATAAAATAGAAAAAGTACTGTCAGGTTGTAGTCTCACAGTTGCACAGTTTCTTGCACAGAGGCCACACATAAATACAGAGACTGGAAGCACTTTCCTGTCTGTAGATCAGAGCAAACGCCTCCACTGTGTTCTGACTGCAAGCCAGTGCACTGTCAGCGGTCCCATCCCACTCTCCATACTCAGGTATGTTGGCAGAAGCAGTTCAGTGTGTTCCAACATGCATTTTTTTGTTGCCTACACTTCATTCAGTAGAAAGGCTTATGTGTCCTGTTTGTGTGTCTGTTTCCTCTAGCTATATATTTTGGTTTAATAGGAGATATTATCTCTCTTCAATTATTCTGTAAATGTTATGACGTACATGTCATATATGTCATGACAGATTTGGTGTAAAAATATGGGACTTTTCTGTGAAATACAGTAAAGCCTTTGTTTTTTAGCATGGCCCTTTTTTGAACCCTGGAATAGAAAGTTTCACTTTATTTAGATATTATTAATTCAGAAAGTGTAGAGACGATCATCCAGATGGCATAAAGGTACATTATACATTAAATCTTTAATACTGAAACTTAATGGCCTGACAGCTCTTCTTCAACCTTTTTTCTCCTGTCTATCACCCCAGATGCTTTTTGACTAGGGCTTGTGCTGTGTTTCCAGCATTCTCGTGGGGCTCATCAGATACTCAGATTTAATTATTTTTATGCTGGTTGTCTTTGGCTGTGGGATGCCCTAAGCAGTGGGGAGCTGGTAGGAAGCAGCAGCTGAGCACATTTCTGCTGCATGGCCTGTTTCAATGGTGGGCTGTTGATTGCCTGTTGTTTGGCAACATGGGTGTAAACAATCTCACTCCAGCTGGAATCATTCAGGCATCTTGAGCCCCATGGAAATGAGTTCCTAAAAAGGTAGTGCTGCTCTTTGACAAGATTGTAAATCCTGCTGGTAGAGATAAGAGCGTTTTGGAGATGTTCTTCAGCTTCTACAAAGTACTTGATCTATAAAAATATGGGTTAAAGGTAAAAATAAGGAGGAAAAAAAAATCTGGGACATATGAAAGTGGAATAGAGGCTGAAATACTGTCAGGCTACAAATTATAACACCATACTAGGAAATATCATCCAGTTAGAGATTTTGTTCATTTGCTTTTCTGAGGGTAATTCTCACCTCAGTCTTTTGTAATACTTTAATTATTAAATAGAAGAAAATGTGAAATCAAAATAAAGACTGCAGGTCAGGGATGGTGGGACTATAAATAATAGTGGTGAGATGTGATCAAAGATAAAAAAATATGAGGTCTTTCTTGTCACAGTTTTATATTATGTCACATAAGGGCTGAAAAGAGCTGGAGCATCACTCATAGGAAGGGAAAAAATACTGTTTTGTTTCTTACTGCCTGCCTACTGGAAATATTCAGAATTCAGAAAGCTTATGAGATATCCTTTTAAGTGGATGAATAGAATCTATTTAAAAGATTCTACTGAAGAAAATATTAAAATGCTTACTTCTTGGATATATCTTCATTGTTAGATATTTTAAAATAGAAAAAAGACAAATTTCAGCACTACAAGGGATTTCTACAAAAAATATAAAATTCTGTACTATCAAAATATAGACTTTAGTTTTACAAGAGAATTAAACACATACATGGAATATGTTTGTATTTTCAAGATAGCTTAGTAGCATAAAATCTAAATTTTCCTAGATTTTAAATTATGGGAGTTATATGTCTTTTCACACTTTAGAAAGAGCACAAAATCTGTTTTCAGTGAAAAAAAAAATTCTCTTGAACTGCCCTGCCCACACAGGAATTCTCTTTTGAAAGCCACATATCTGTACTAAATATCATTAAGGGGTTATTATCTCCGTGCATGCCACAGGTGAATCCTAGGAAACATCTTGAGTTAAGAAGAAATAAAGTATTTTATCACTTCTTGAAATTAGCATGCTCAAAGATGATCCAGTTAGAGCAGTGAACTAGTAAAGAGTAACAATGATGATAGCCCTTATAATGTGGAAAGAGGAAGATATAGATAAGTTATTTTAGAAAACGAGCTGAAGAGGAAATAATGTGGACACTTCTACCTGCAAAAGATCCTTAATGAATATATTATCTCACATTTTGAATTTGTGTATGCAGTAGTAATTGTTTTTAATAATGTGTCAGCAGTTACTCTTGAATAGATAAAAGAACAGTGCTGTTATGTATAATGCTAGGGGGTTTCAGTTTATTAGATAACTGTATAGCAAAAAGCAGGCTTGAAATAGCTTCAAGTTCTTTTGCAATATTCTATTTTAAATGCAGTAATTTGCAGTTACTGTCTTTTTTTCCTGCAGTAAAAATATAGCAGCTGTCAATAAAATAAAGTGAAGAAAATAAAAAAAAATAAAGTAAATTGTGTAAAGAATTCCACATCAGACCACAGCAGAGAAAATAAAGGAGCTGTAAACAAGCAGAGCTAAACTTGTACAAAATATTTGTTAAAGGAATCCAGCATTTTACAAGAGCTGGTGTTGAAATGCATAGGGTTCAGTGGTTGGGTGCACTGTATGGTTCTTAATAAGCTTTTAGCACTACCTATGCCAGATGAATCCTTTCCTGTTTAATACAAAGTTAAGGCAAAGCAATTTGCTTTGTGGAATGAAAAGGGATCTGAAGAGTCCAGACAGAAAAATCCAATTTCATCTCCAGACAGCCCCAGTGCTATATGCCTTCCATTTTAATGACTGACAAATCCTATTCCTCCTTTCCCGTAGTGAAGAATCAGTTAAGAGCTCAATGTTATATTTTGGAGGGGTTATTTTGGTTGTAAAGTCTTACATATATTTATTAATACCTTGCTTCCTTCTTCCATTAATTCAGCTAAAGTACAATTGCCAGGTTAATGAACTGTAGGTTTATATAAATTCTGTCTGTTGCTCCACCAGCCTTTTCTGATTCTATTCCATCGATCCATCAAGTGTGAGCTGATTGCAGATTTCTAGAATGTAAAACTCTTCTTACTTGAAGATCAAAGCTGTACCTAAACCTCTGAAACACTCATTGATAGAGAACTTCTCTATCTATCTATAACACATTTTAGAAAGTATATTTCTTATTTTTCTGTCACAGAATGTCAAGTTCAAGGATTTTTAGATTGATCAAAGTCTGTCTTCAGAGGAATGACTAGTTTTATGCGCTAGTTCCAGTAAAATACTCAAATTTTGGCCTGATGTTGACAACAAATTTTGAAGAAAAAAATACAGGTTTAGGAGGCAAAATATAAATTTGTTTACACATAGTCAAGTCTCTTGATTTTATTAGTTCATTAAAATTGAATTATTTAGTTGCTAAATATTTGAGAAACATTTTATTCTTGTTAAAGGTGTCATTCAACTTTACCAGTAGTAAAGGTTCTACTTTGTCACACGCTTCTCTATTTAAATATAAAACTGTCCATGCATTCAGACTAGAAACAACATAACTCACAATTTTCATTGTGTGGGAAATTAAAAAGGTATTAAAAAAAAAGAACCTATCTAATAAATTAAAAATGAATTATGGACAGCAAACATTTCATTAAACAGTAATTCAAACTGGTTTGCATAAAAATGTTCCTAATGAAATCACCTTAACATCTAAATTCTTAGGCTTTGTTCTATCATTTTTAAAGGGAAATTCCCTGAACTTCTAGATTGAAATGTCTGAATGCTACTGGCAAGTAACTCTTGGATCCCCACAAGGATTTTCAGATGTCCAGGTTCAGTGGTACCGTGACCATTTGACATTTGAATGGAAAACTAGCATCTGGGCACAGTAAGCTTGGAGTCTGTGGCCTGTGAGCCCAAGTCTCTGCATGGTTTTGATCCTGGCATCTCAGAGTTAAAAGGTAAGCAGGCAGTTGAAAAAAGTGGATGTCTTGGAATGATGTTCCACTAAACACTATTCCTTCAGAAATTAAAAATAAACTCGATTTTATTTGTGAAAATGATGATGTGACTTCAAGTAAATGAATATTTGCTACATTTGTGGAAAAAGCTGAAATCTTTTTGGTCAATGCAGTATTATTTTTTTTTCTTTGGAAACTGTCATGAATACTACATCACTTATTTCTTGACTGTAGAAATCCTCTGAACTTGCATAAAACAGTTGGGTTTCTCCTAATTAAAATGAATAAAAACTCACAAGATGCCTAAACTGAACAGTTGGTCCAGTTCAGTCCTCAATCTTTTCCTAACCCAGTAGAGATCACTATCCTAGTCAGTTTATTAATCTGTTGGAAAAAATTAAATTGGGAATGTCACAACAGACTTGATCTGGTAATACATTTTCTTTGTGTTATACTTGTTTTGTTATAGCAGAAAAATGACCTGAGTTTATAAACCTGTGAGATATATAGCTAAATAACAGCATGAACAGGAACTTAATCTCCACTTGTTCCACTAGCTCATATGCATTTCCTTGAATTTCCTAGTGTTAGAGTACAGCTAAGCACAAACGCAATGGAGTTTTGGGTAGGCTTTTGCTTGCTTGACTTTGGAGGTGGGGGTTTTTTGTCCTTTTTTTTTCTTCCCTATTTTTATTCAGTTTCCAGTAGGAAAACAAACCACAAAAACCCAACAGAACTAAAAGTTTATCAATTATTTGCTCACTGAATAACACTTTTTTTTTCTAAATGCTTCACTTTGAACTAGATCAAAATGAAGGAATGTGATATGATAAACAGCTCTTTAAGTATCCCTAGCATATGCAGAGACTAATTTGATAACACATAATATGCAATACACTTACCAACTATTTAATTGCTCTTCAAATAAGGTTAACATACTTCCAATGAAATTTATTAATATAGTATTAGCATTCTAAATGCTATTCATTAAAAAATATGAAATAAACTCATCCAACATAGTAGTATTTTAAGAGATGTCAGGATGTTCGTTTTTGAAATATGCTTACAATCAGCAATATAAGAAATGTTTATATTTTAAATTAATCTTATGACAGTGCTCCGTTTCACTCCTTGTTTCTTCTTCTGGTTTTCTGTTTCACTTCCTGACTAATAATTTCCAATTTTTTTCCTCTATTACTGTAAGAAATGCACTCTGCAGGTAATTGGTAGTCTTCATTTGATCGCTCTCTGCATGTTGGCTTCACAGTATATTATCTTTCACCATTTTATTTTTTTACCCTGGGAGCTGATTTCTAGAACTGATTACTTGGAAAAACTGCAATCTGCTCAATGTTTTTGAAGTCTTAAGAAAAGCTTTTTTTAGCAACATCATCTCTTTTGGTATATTCTTCAACAAATCTTGAACTGTTTATGCTATTTATTGTTTTTGTTTATCTTTGTGGCCATCATCTGGAGATACGCTTAATCATATCAGCTTTGTTTTATTGCCAGACTCCAGTTTCAGGGAAATAAATCAGAGTTTTGTTGTTTTAGTGTACTGGGATAGAAAATTGACTTTCAGTTAAAAAATCTTGGCAGAAGGAGAAGTATGACAACAAACTCCCAAGTTAGTACAAGCTTTCCTAACATGAGATCTTAGATTCTGCAGTAAAACTTACCAACAGCTAGAGCAGTTTTGGGACTACTTAGGCTGACTCTCACTTAGGGTGACTGTGACTCCTAACACAATTTTTTATCAGCAATTCTAAGCATGACAGTGATCAACAAAATGTGTTCTTATATAAATAAAGATGGGGCTGATTGCACGAACCAATTCTGGTCCATGCAGCTGGTGCTGATATTTTCCCCACTTATCAAAGGTTGAGATTGAACACAGCGGCAACCAGTATCTGTGTGGAGTTAAGAATTACTGCTATAATTCACAGATTGCTTAAATTGCCAGCAATTAGTAGACAGTATATAATATTGTTATAATACTGTTAATATTGTTATATAGAACGTCTGTGATATTTGATATTTAACACCTAATCCATGTAAATAGGTGACTTGGTGGCTCCTTGAAATATGACATTATAAACTTGCAACAGCTGAGAATGTTATCACATTTGCACAATACCATCTCCATACTTAACAACCTGCTGACATCCTTCTAAGACAGCTTAGAACTTATGCACTTCAGAAAGTGTCATTTTCTAATTGTAGTGTTAAATTTGATGTATAATAAGGAAAAGAAAAAGAACAAAAAATAACCAACAAATCAATGCAAACCAAAATAGTAAACAAAACAAAGATGAAGTTAAAACCAAAATAATAAAACCCTCCAACCATGACTTCATGCACAAAATGTTACTGAAATGTGTTAAAAGTATTTTAAACTCTGAAAAAAAATTGATTTCTGCAAACTTGCTCATGATTTCTTTTTTGAATGGGTGGTTTGGAGCCCTTTCATTTTGCTTTGAGATACTGTGATTAAGATACAAGACACTTATGTTTTACTAGAAGTGTAATCATAGCAATTCAAAGGTGAACGCATTTTTAAGTTGCTACTTTTGCCAATCCTGAATATAGCAGTTCTTCAAAACATGATCATTCCTCAGAAGCATTCATCACACTGTTTCGAAAACGAGCTTCAAGTGATCATGGTCATACTATAATAATGCTTTAAAGCTGTCTACTTTGCAGTTTATAAGGAGTAATCTTCATGTAATCATCTCTCTCAAAGATGGTTTGAAAGTTGATGAATGTTTTATTTTAAGATCATTGCTTCTTCAGTGAGATTTTATATAGAAATGAAAAGATAACAGGAAACCTCTACGATGTTTTGTATGTTTACGCCTTACCTAAATGTAAAATAAGAACTACTGACTTTGCCAAGACCAACATCTCATGTCTAAGCAGCAGAGCACAGTTCCTATTGTACACAGAGGACTATGGCAGAAAATAGGGGCATAAATTTGAGACAGTTCCTGGAACAGGTTGAACACGCCTGAGCTGGCAGACTAAGCCTTGCAGTCCATGAAAAGTTCATGGGCCCTAAGCCTTTGTGGTTAGGTCTGCTGTTTTCAAGGGATAATCTACCTGAGCTTCCCACATCCAGTTAAGATTTGAGGATAAATGCTTTAGTTTCAAGATCTGTTCTTGATCCAGCTACAACAGTTTGAGGGAAAACAAACCAATTATGAAAAAAATACAATTAGTCCAATAATTTCATTTTCTACTAGATTCTGCTACTAAAATACAATTCTAGTAGCCTTTCAAGACTCCAGAGAACAGAAAGTGACAAGAAACACAATTTCTTGTGTTTCTTAAGTTTCACACTTCCCTCTTAGTTCTTTTTCTTTTGGTCATCTAAATCTCATTAACTGGTCCCCAGATGTCTGAGTTTTACTAGGAGCAGAAATTAACATCTGTTTAGAATGTAACAAATGTAACACTGTTTTTAATAATGTACCTACAAAACAAGCAAACAAGTTCAGAACAAACAAAAGATAAATGAATACTTTATTAGACTATTGAATTGGCACAAGTGTGCATGTTCTAATCTTATTCTCATAAAAGCCTTGAATAATTTCTTTTCATCTTTAGAGAGAATCTAACATGTTGATCCTTGATTATACAGGCCTTATCACTATATTTATTGTTGGCCCCAAGTACTAAGTGGTTCTGCTCAAATCTCTACAATTGTAACTACCATGCTTATGCTCCTGAATGAAAACATTCAACAAAATCCAATAGTTTGTTTCCTGTTTTCATTATTTTTTGGAGTGAATCTACTTACTGTAAAATATTTCTATTGATGTAGCTTCCAACTGTTAGTTCCAGGAGTTAGGTTTTTACTGAGTAAATAAAGTACAGGAAGAAACTCTGATTATCTTGGATACTGTGAATTTCATGCTGTAGCTTTATTAATTCCAGTCCCATATACCTGAAGCCTGAGACTGGCTGTATAGCCAAATATCTATGTATGTGATGAATTACTCCTCTCAGAAAAAGTTTTCTGTTTTGTTGTTTATTTTTTTTTTGTTATTTATTTATTTATTTCCTTTTTCTTTTAAAAAAGATTTATTTTTATCTTGGGTAAGATGAGATTGCTATTCTACTGATACTGCTTTGGCCTTTCAAATGTTACTGATTGCAAATGGAAAGATCAAGCACAATTCTTTGTGAAATAAGAAAACACCCCACTTATTATTGATTGACAGTGTTAAACTCTGTGGCTCAAAACACTTCTGATATATGTGTATGTATATATATATTTTCCCCTTGAATACTAATTTAATAACTCTAGTGTGTCTAGAGAAGCAGAGGTGATTTCCTTGTCTTTGTTAACTTGTGCTTACAATTCACTGATATTCCTCCACTGTTATTTCCCACATGCATCTGACTGTATGTATGGATATAAATCATATTATTTTGAAACATTTAGTTCTAGAAGGGTATTCCAGGCAGGGAACAAATAGAAGATACAGTTATTTGAGTTAGAGCACAAATTTTTAAAACAAACAAACAGGACTGGACAAAATGAATTTAAAGCCTTAAGATAGAGGGCTCTCTTTTTATAGTTTTGCATATTTGAGGTTTAAGTAAATGAAAACTCTTGGCAAAACCTGGATGATAAGGATGTCAGCTGGTTAAGATTTTTTTAAGCAGTATCTTTTTTTAAAGTGCTGATTTGGCAAAAAAAACCCCAACTTTTTGTGGGCACCTGCCAGTTTTGATAGATCTTCAGTTAGAAAACATTTCTCAGAGCCAGGAGATTTTTCTAAAGTAAGAAGACCAGAAAGACAAATCAGTTGTGGAATTCACTAAACTCTGGCAGTCTTATATTCATCTCTCACTGCCCTCATTCAGATCCAGTTCCCCTCTCTCTCATCTCCCTCTTTTGTCGTTCACAGGTTTTGAGTCCAAATGGATGTTCTAGAACTTCCTCTGTAGGAATACCTAAAAAGTTTCCATTAGTGGAACTGTTATACATTGTTTAGAAAGAGAAAGATAACTTTTTTGCTATTTTTAAAAGGAGGAAAAAACCGAAGTAGTCTTCTACAAGAAATGTTGAGATGTTTGAATGCCTCGTGGTTTCATAACTCCAGTTTCCTACCATCACTAATTATGTGTTCACAAGGGAGTTTTTGGTTATACACAAATGGGGCTGGGCAGTCTTTGGCAAGCAGCTAGTTTGGTTCTGCAAAACCATGACAATAGGGTCACAAATGATGACTTACAAATCATCAATGATTAACAATGATTAAACTGAAGACTACGGAAAATCAACTACTTCTCAACAGACTGATTATCTATCTATAGGGTGAATGCTGAGTCCAGATAATTTGCAAGTAGTAAAAAAAACCCAAATCCAGTCAATAGTTTAAAGTAAAATGTTTATTTTCATAGATGATATGGCATACATTACTACTTTTTTAACTTAAAGATTATGTTGTAAAAAAAAGGAAACATGAGGTAAATATTTTCCAGCAGTCGAGGAGGTTTAATATCTACTGTCTATCTGTTGCAGAAAATCAAAACTTATTTGATATATAGTTACATTTACTAAAAAACAACAAATACAGTGATATTTTTACTTTTGCCCCACAGGCTGTATATGCTTAGACAAGTTTTGGAAGTGTTGCAGTCCAACATCTAAGTGGAACACAGAACTGGATGACTCAAAAGATAATCTACAGTGAAACTGCCTTAAGACATTACCAAGTCCCTTCTGCAAAGAAATCTACATGGAGGAAAACAAAACTCTACACTACTTAGAGGAACTCTAGATTGTACACAAAAAAGTGAATGCTGCAGGAAGAAGAAAATGTGGTTATACATACAGAGCCAGAGAAATACAAGCAGGATCAATGCCTTAATATCTCACCCCTAAACTAAAGGGAAAATCTAAATTAAGTCCATTAGTCACAGAATGAAAATCATATTCAATCACCTAGAGTTTCAAGACAGTTTACTCATGTAAATTAATTATGGGGGTGGTTAAATTTTCTTGTGTATTGGCATCATACAAACTGCTGCTGAAAATATAAATGCAACTACATTTAGCTGTTACTGAATGGTGTTTGAACAGAGAAGCTAAGAGCTCAATCACTCTTGTATTCTTCTGCAATAACTAACATCTTAATGTAATACACAGTAATGGAAGGTATCCATCTAAACAGTTGCCTAAAATCTGCTCAAGAATTCCTAATCAGGGGACTGGTATCGAACAGGAGATGAAATTTACATTCCATTAAGAGGTAGTATACATTCAGAGTTGCTTGCTTTCCAAAAATGGAAAGACATTCATAAAAATATGATTATTACTATTGCCACAATAGAAAGGGGTTAAAATTATTAAAAAGCATGTTTCAGAAGATTGCTTTTGGATTTCTGAGGTAGCCTGGATTTTCCTCCTTAGACACACCAATTTCCCAGCTGTTTTGATTTATATTAGCTAAGTACTTTCTTGATAAAAAGGTATTCTTGTTTAAACAATGAGGAAAGAACAGTACTTTTAGGAGGGAAGAAGAAAACTGAGAGATATTCAAATTAAATTAGGGAGAATAAAAATATAATCAAGGTATATTAAGCTATTAAAAAATCTGCTATGTGATAAAATGGGGAAGAAGTGACAGAAAAAGCTGTGTGTAATGTCTGTTGCTTCCTCATGGTAGATCTACAGAACAGACAGCATACGTTGAAAAAAAGCTGTGTAAATGAGCTCAAAATAACAGGTTTTCTACAGGAATCTGAACTAGCATGAATATTTCTGTGCTTTATCACAGTATTCTAAACTCTTTTATTAGTTAAAAGAGGACTGGTATGAACCTTGAATTACAGAGTGCATAGACGTTCCCAGAAGACTTAACTGGGTTAGACACATGCCCTTTAGAAGCATGTTAATCACTGAGTGTCTTACCAAAAAACCCCAGGGTTAGAAAAATTACTGTTTTGATTTCTTCATTCTCTGACCACAGAGGCAGCCTATGGAGGCACTGAGCTGACATCAGCTAACTCTTGAGCAAAAAGTAGTTCTGGCACCTTATCCTACTTTAGCAAACTGGACTGGACACTAAGATAATCCTAGCTGTCTTGGCAACGTAAAAAGCTCCCAAGAAAATCCTACAAAGAAAATTCTGTAATAGGTCATCCTGAGGATCACAGTGGTTAGAAAATTTCTTTTCTAAACTATCACTTGCCCCTAATGCGGTTTGAGCTTTTAACTTCCACCATGTTGGCTGCTATTTTTCTTAAGAATTACAATAGACCTTTCTTTCTTGAAACAGAAATTTCTTAAAAAGGAAATAGGCTGGAAATTAGCCTTTAAAATTTTGTAAGATGATACATCTGGTTTACTTAAATAATTCCTATCTCTTGATACTGTGAGTCAGAAAGAGATTTTCAAAAAGTCCTTTTTTTTTATGTTAGTGTTTTATTTTGCCAAATTTCTAGCAGCAAAATTAATAATGGAAAGATATTTTTGAGTTTAATTTCTTTTCTCCAGTTAACAACATACAACATGTGATACAGTCAATTGTTTGATTTCAAATGGACAAATATTTTTTAAGATGTACAGAATTACTATATATAATCAAAAAAATCTTGAAAGAAATGTCACAGCACTTCCTATAGTAAAATGGGAAATATTAACAATGTGGTCTGTACAACAAGGAAGATATTCTGTTGCATATTTTAGAAATGCATCTTTGGTGATTAGTTGTATCAGATATGGTGCTGCAGAAATGAGAATGTTACTATAGATGTTTCATTAAGCATATATTTCTATGCATTGTATAAATAAAATCATGATCATTTAAGTGATTTTTTGCATCATAATAGTTGAGTTAGCTATTCACTCTTAAATTCCACATGTATTATGAATTTGCAATAAATTGTTTCAGTGATCCTTTCTTTCTGCTGATCTCATTCAGATTCAGATTATTGAATTAGTGGTCACAGCTCTCTCTGCCCTCTCTTCTGAAGTCCAGGGGACAGACACACACACAGAGAAATTTTTTTGGTTTGTTGGCTTTGAATTTTTTTTAAGTAAGCCACCTGACAGTAATGTTTCCTTTTTTCAAAGTCTTAAAGTGTATTTTCTCTATGAAAATTATAGTGTAGAGTTTACAATAGTGTGTTGGTTTTTATCTCTTTTCATCCAGCTGCCACTCTCAGCATTTTTAAACCATGGCTGTGTAGGATTCACCCAAAAATTCCTAGTTACTATGTGTCTGTTGTTCAGCCAGTTGAATTATTAGAAACCTTGTAAAGGTACAGTATTTCATCTTCCAGAAGAAATGCCAGCACATTAGTAAACTCACAACCCAGAAATTTAAATTGTCTGTAATATTTGTTCCTTTGAGTAACATTTAGAAAGAGAAATGAGCTGTCTTACAATTTACAACTATGTGGTGTGCAATTTGGCAGTGTTTATGGACCTAGCATCTTTATTTGATGAGCTTCCAGAAGTTTTAAAAAACTAGATTACCTTTGTTATCTCTTTCATATCTGTTTTCTTACAGTGTTCACCACCATCTTGCAAGAGCATATTAAGTTGCACTGTTAGTGTATGTCATAGGTTTTTTATTCTGTCCCACAGGAGACAAGGACAAACAGCGTGGATGTTGCTAGAGTGTGTTTTACACACACCTATGCTTACACAGGTCCTCCTTCCTGCTCTTCTTGAAAACTGGGACAACATTCACCAGCTTCCAATCAGCCCGGGTAACTCTCCAGATTCCCAAGACCACTCAAAAATTATCAAGAGAGGCTTTGCAATGACATCAACAAGATCTTTGAGGATTCTCTGATGAATCCCATGAGACCCCCTAGATTTAAAGGAATTCAGTGGGAGCAGCAGATTCCACACAATTTCAGGGTCAACTGGGAGTTTATCATTATCATAGACATGATCCTCCAGCTCCGGGTACTGAGACCCCCTTGGTCCACCATCAGTGTTGAAGACAGAGGCAAAGAATGGAATGAACACCTCTGGCTTGTCTCTGTCCCTGTTTGTGAGGTGATCATCCTCATCCATAAAATGATAACGGCAGCATATTCACACTGCCTTTGGCTAGCTTCATCTCCGATTGACTTTGGACAGCATGAATTTTCTCCCTACATTGACAAACAACCTCTCTGCATTCTTCCCATGTAACCCAACCTTGCTTCCACTGGGTTTACACCTTCATTTTCTGCCTTATTTCTGAGAGATATCTCTGTTCAGCCAAGCCTTCCTTCTCCCTCACCTGCTGTAGGAATTGCCTATTCCTGGGCTCTTAGGAGGTGATTAAAAAGGGAGCAGCACTGATGGATCTCAGCACCTGAAAAACATTTTCCCAGGGGATTTCACTCACTAATTCCCTGAGCAGCCTGAAGTCAGTTTTCCTCATGTCCAAGTCCAGGGCTGAAGATTTGCTGGCATTTTTCCTCCTGTCCACAGGGATTTTAATCTGGATGACTTTGTGGTTGCTGTGGCCAAGACGGCTGCCAATCTCCACTTTGTTTACAAGATCCACTCAGTTGACAAGCAGTAGATGAAGAAGGGCACCTTGCCAAGTCAGCTCTCAAGAGCTGTTCTATAAAGTTGATATCCAGGTGTTTTAAGAATATTCTGGCCCAGTTTGGATCAGCTGTGTGATGTTCCCAGCTGATTTCCGGCAATTTAAAGTCCTCCATAAGAACAAAAGCAATTTCCTTGGAAATGTCCCTTAGTTCCTTAGAGAATAACTTGTCAGTGTCATTGTCCTGGCTGGGAGGTCTATAGCAGACTTCCATGGTGACATCTGCAGAGTGGTAAGAATGGAGGGAGGATGGGGGAATGGGATATTTATTTTGCACTCAGTTAAACCTGTAACAGATGTTGTCTACCACAGATGACTGTGATACATACTACAAAGAGTTCAGTTTTCCACAGAAATCAAAACACCTATTGCGGTTTTCACTTCTAGATCTTTTAAAATGTATCTTGAGCTGCCTTGGAGAACATAAAGATTGTGATTTCATATTCCATGGAAAGTCAGTGTGTAGATCAGAAGAGGGGTCAGAGATGTTTGCTACATCCTGAGTAACTGGAAAAAGATATTGAAGTGTTCTGCTCCATCTCATAAGCAGCAGTAGGGTTTCCATCCACAACAGTGCCAGTATCTTCAGCTGTTTGTGTCTTAGGCTTCATCAGTCAATTTAATGTTCCCAGTATACTTAAAGTGACATCATTATTTATCTGCATTGATATTTGGAGTTTCTTACTATTTCATCTAAAAAAAGCCTAAATTATCAATTACAGTAAAGTAGAGAATGACATAATACAAAGTAGTTAAAAGGACTGTCAGCTTTAATTTTTGAAATGTTATATAGAACTCTTTAAATCTTTTTGCGCATAATATATATAAACTTTGCATTTAAGCCTTTTTTTTTATTCCATGGGACTTGGGCACAATATAGGGCACATAAGAAGTGGGATATCTAAAAATCTTTGGTTCACAAAGTTTTCAGATTATTGAATTCTAGAAAAACATGAAACTGATAAGAATTTTAACATATAATTTTCTTTAAATATTTTAATTTTCTTAAAATATGTTGATTTTTTTCTTGTGTTTAGGCATATTCATCTCTGGATTACATTGTTTCTACTGTATTGAAACTGAATTCGGGGTTTAATCTTGCTTAGCTCACAATTCCTTATCTTTTCAAATGTTCTTCCATTTCATTTTTGATTACTACAAATAGTAATCAAATATGTGTTACCTTGAAGTGTTTATTTAAAACCCTAAAGCTGAAGTGTCTAAGTATTTACTTATGAATCTGGCTGTGTATAAAGCTGTTTACACAAATGAATACATTTGCAGATTGTTGAGTTTCACAAGATAATACATAGCCTGATCTACTAGTTTTACTTTAAGCACATTTATCTGCACTGTTTGTCCGAAAATAGTTTCATTTATTTTAGTATCTCTGCAAGACACATAAGTGATAATGAATTGCTTTAAAGAGTCACAATCTGCTTCCTTGCCTTCCATTCTCAGTTGCACATCAGTGCTTCAGATGCTGTATTTTAGTTGCAAATCCCCATTCACTGCCAGTGGCACTGGAGAGGCAGCTATTCAGCTTGCAATGAGATATTCCAAAGATACCACTGGGAATCAAAGACTGAGTAGATTGTGGCCTCTCATCTTTCTCAACATGAGAAAGCAGTAGGTGCTGTATTATAAGCTGAAGCTTAAATGCTGTAATACTAACAGCTTATAAACTGACTTCTTGCTGAAGGGAGTTCCAAAAGGAAAAAAAAAACCCAACCAAACAAAGAAAAAATAAAACCCCTTTAACTGTTAGAATTGGAATTTAAGAGCTTTTAGCTGGGGACTACAGTAACTCACAATCTCTATTCTCAGAATTTTAATGGGGATTAAGTCATGAACCTGCTCTGGTGTAAGAGTTTTCACCAAGAGTTTCAATTTAAATGATTGAGGGCATGCAATTCCCATCAGAACTTGTATTTTCAGAGGAAGCCTAGGGAGCTTTAGAAGACATTCTTTGTCACTGTACCAAACAAGATCACAGTGAGATTGTCACCATTTAATTGACAGGAAGGCAAGAAAGAAAAAAGCTATGTTTAATGTGTTCTCTTAGAAAAGGTCACTTTGAAAATGTGTTCTTCCACAGGGGCATGAGCTCACCAATTTTACCCCTGGCAGCTGGGGTCTTCTGATGGATTATTATCTTCCCTTTGCTTACATTTTTTTTGAGATTGCAGGAGTCATGTTCCTGCAATGCACAAGAAAACAATTTCAAGGATTTTTCTGTTCAGATACAGTGATCAATTTAAAACATGTTTTCATAAAAGTTTCTGCCTGCTATTTATGATCCATGTAAATGAAAAGCATGCATTGTACACACCCTTAAGGTATTCACAATAAGGTTTTATACATCCAGATGCAAATGTATGTTTAATTCAAAATCCAGTTTTATGAATTTTACACTCCACCTGTGTAGAACACTTATGTGTGAAATGCAAAAAAGTTTTCACAAACTGTGTAATTTTGCAGTTAAAGTGACTGCTCCTGAGATTTTATTTGAAAATACAAGGAGTAAATGGGCATAGGAATTACTTATCTATATAGCACCATATGATGAAATACTGTGCTCCTTTTTCCATAATTTGTGAACTGTACACTGCTTCCAAGATTCTTGTATTGATCATCAGTGAAGTGTTTAAAAGTCACTGGCATCGACAACTGAGACTAATGTGGAAAGCAACATACCGTTTCTTGCTTAGTACACTTGTCCAAATGCAAAAGAAGTTGTTGGGCTGCAGTTCATCTCATGAAGCTTAGGTATTTCAAAGCTCTCAGTAGGATTCACAGCAAACTGTCTAACCTGAAAGTAAATACTTACCAGCTTGGCAGGTGTGTTACCCTCACTCTACCTGTGTTCGTGTGTCAATGCAAAGGTATTTTTGGATATCCAGTCATATATAAACATAATTTAGCTATTTTATACATCAACTGGTTTCCACGACAGATGTCCAAGATTTTCTGGGTCATCTTCTGTTCTCATCAGAGTTATTTGAAGGAAAAG